>CAMRHE010000396.1:0-1200000 GCA_947044405.1 Leptodactylus fallax | reverse complement strand
CAGTCATACACCTCTATATCCCGGGTCTGCGGGGAGGACACCCGGTATTATGGGGTACAGGCAGTCATACACCTCTATATCCCGAGTCTGCAGGGAGGACACCCGGTATTATGGGGTACAGGCAGTCATACACCTCTATATCCCGGGTCTGCGGGGAGGACACCCGGTATTATGGGGTACAGAGCAGTCATACACCCCTATATCCCGAGTCTGCAGGGAGAACACCCGGTATTATGGGGTACACTACAGCCATACACCTCTATATCCCGGGTCTGCGGGGGGAGGACACCCGGTATTATGGGGTACAGGCAGTCATACACCTCTATATCCCGGGTCTGCAGGGAGAACACCCGGTATTATGGGGTACACTACAGCCATACACCTCTATATCCTGGGTCTGCGGGGAGGACACCCGGTATTATGGGGTACAGGCAGTCATACACCTCTATATCCCGGGTCTGCAGGGAGAACACCCGGTATTATGGGGTACAGAGCAGTCATACACCTCTATATCCCGAGTCTGCGGGGAGGACACCCGGTATTATGGGGTACAGGCAGTTATACACCACTATATCCCGGGGTTTGCGGGGAGAACACCCGGTATTATGGGGTACAGGCAGTCATACACCTCTATATCCCGGGTCTGCAGGGAGAACACCCAGTATTATGGGGTACAGGCAGTTATACACCACTATATCCCGGGGTTTGCGGGGAGAACACCCGGTATTATGGGGTACAGGCAGTCATACAGCACTATATCCCGGGTCTGCGGAGAGGACACCCAGTATTATGGGGTACACTACAGCCATACACCTCTATATCCCGGGGTTTGCGGAGAGGACACCCGGTATTATGGGGTACACTACAGCCATACACCTCTATATCCCGGGTCTGCGGGGAGAACACCCGGTATTATGGGGTACAGGCAGTCACACACCTCTATATCCCGGGTCTGCAGGGAGAACACCCGGTATTATGGGGTACAGGCAGTCATACACCCCACACTACAATCAATCCCCCATTACCCTGCTCCATAGAAGTCCTCTCACGCCGGTCACGCATAATCTGCCCAAGGAGGCCGCCATCTTGGAGAGGGAAGGTCTAGTCACAAGGCAAGGGCATCTGCCAACCAGAGAACTGTTTTTTTTTTTCATCGTGAATCTTTATTAACAAAACACAAACTGACAAACCCATTCCGACGCCTTTCTCCTTCGAGCTTTTTTGCATAATCTTTTTATCATAACGGTTGTGTTGCTATTGTATTAACTTTATTAACAATATTTGTGTAAACTGTTCGTTTAAACTGTGCGCAGTGTCAAAAGCTCATCAAAACCTTCATTAGTAACTTGGATTCACTGCGTTCATGTCTAAAAACGTTATAAAAGCTTTATCGAGCTCATTACACAGACCTATAAAATGAATAACACATGTAGGGTTTTTTTTTAAGTCAGAGTTAATAAAAAAAAAGGCGCCATCTTTCTGAAGCCTTAGTAGAAAAGCATAGGAAATGGCTTACACAAAATGGCGCCCAACTGAGACATTTACAAGGGCATCAGCTCACGCTCTCGTGACTGCGCCAGGTACCACGCGCAAGGGCGTTGACGCCGTTACGTCACCCCAGCTAAGGATTGCCTCATATGGAATAAATACTAACAGTTTGCCTCAGTTATTCGCCCTTTAACATGGCTTTAGTCGACTAGAAGAAGAGGAACAAGAATCTACTAGTGTGTTCGAGCGTTATACACATAGAAGCGTTTTATCGTCGAGTCAAAGCCCGTGGGTGGAGCCAACAGCACTGACAGTTAAACGGCTCTTGATTGGTTAGCCGCCCAACATCACCAGTCGCTATCCGGTCTGTAAAATCTGCCTGCATCTTGTAACCAATCACGTTCGTTATTTCGGCGTTGGGCTTTCTCCGCCCCCTTCTGACGTAGCGAGCCTATATAAAGCTGAATGCGTCACCCCTCCGCCATTCCACGCTTCGTCGTCAGGTATGTAGGTTCTCGAAACTGTTCTCCTTTTTACTGGCAAATTCCCCTCCCACATTGTGTCCTTCATCCTTTCCAGCCGCCATTTCGTGCCCTTGTTGTTCCTTGCTTTGTTCAGACGCCATTACTTGTCCTTTTTGTCCTATTTTTTTGCTGCTTCTTTGCCTTGTACTTAATACATGTCTCTCTTTCTTCACAGATCTTCGTGAATATTCTGGGTTTTCCACCTCTTCGCCATGATAATGGACAATAGTTAAAGATTAATAACTAAAGAACCTGAAGCTTCCTCCCCCAATTTTTGTTGGATGAGTCTGAAGATCAAATTGCTCGAGGAAGCCTCTTCATACAACTTCTAACAATTTTTCCCTTCCACTCCCGTATCATTTTGTGCCGCTTTTATTAAAAAAAAAAGGCCGAAAATCTTCCACCATCATCCCCTATAGGGTGGTTTACTCTATAGAATAACGTTAGTCACATATGTAGTCAGTCGTCTTTCCGTGTGAAAGATAATCTATCGAATACTTTTGAGCAAATCCATAAAGGCGGAGCAAAACTACCAGATGGTGACTTGTTACGCCCTTTCTAACATGGCCATGGCAGACTTTTTCATGTGGTCATAAATCTGAGGCACATTTGTAAGGCTACATACCCCCCTCCCCTTCCCCTTGTTACTTTTTCTTCCTCTTTTTAGCCCAATACCTACGTACGACGCACAGGAGCAAAGTTTTGGATAGTAAGTGTTGCTTTTTCGAACGACCTTGGAAAAAAAAATCAAATTTTTTATTTCTAAATCTCCCTACCACTGAAAAAAACAAACCAAAAACTAAGTCCCAACTTCATAAAAGCCCCATACTAGGCCCATTTTTGGACTCTAGAGATAATGGCACAGTTTGAATCCTTGAGGCAAGACGAAAGCTGCAGAGAAAGATTGACCCTTTCTTATTTTTTCCGTGCGCCATCACGTGTAGCTATAATTTGGCATGCATATTCACCTCATACAGTAGACGAGAAGATGCTCTAGTGCTAGAGGTTGGATAAGCGGGCGTCTATGAGCCGCACTTACGCAGGGTTAGGGTTTTTCCTTAATGAGCTCCCACACTAGAGATGATGTTGGGAGCCGTGGGTCATAAAGCCTCATCTCTGTGTGGGAGACAATAGAATACGAAGGAAGGAGAGTCTTTAAGATTTTTACCTGGAGGAGACAACCTGAAAGATCCATGAGCAATCTGTACATAAAGATTGCAGGGAGAGACGTTGCAGAAATGAACCCGATGGCAAATTTCGAGATATTCCCGACCAGGCAGGAAGAGAAGTAGAGGCGTAAATTACAGATATGGAAGGGCTAGGATAACCGACATGAGCTATGAGATCTATGGATACGTTCTATTTATTTTTCAGCTTCCCTGTTTTGGTTCTACCTCCATATTACTGTAGTAACTGTTATTTTGTGTCCTTAAGGAATTGATATTTACACAGCAGTGGGTTCCAATTATATATTTTTTTTTCCGTCTATGACAGCCGGGCAAAATTACCTAAGAGAATTGCATGCAATCTAGCAATAAAGATTGCCAACCACATACCTCTGAGCTGTAGTTGGGCATCTTTGTAGCTTAGAAATATTACACTTAATGACTGTTCTTAGGCCGTGGGATCATAGGGATCCAGATCTATAGGGTTGTTGTTCTATGTCATTATCTTTCTGTACATTTTGGACATGCTTGGCATTTCATAATCTCCCATTTCGTCTTGACTATTACAACACACATTTCATCTTAGCCATAAATCTAATGATTTTTTATTTTTTTTTATAATTCTTAACATGTTTATATCTTTATATAGTTTTATATTTGCTTGCAGAAAAGGTTCCAGTTTATTTTGTCTTAGAGCAAATTTTTATAGATTATATTTTTAGAATATTATGTACTTAATCCATTTTTATCCTACTGAATTTTTATTGCTTTTTTTTTTTTTTTTTTGTCATATTTTTTTTTTTTGCCTTTTGCTAATTTAAAGCTTCAGATCATTTCTCCAAAATGGCCGCCGTGCTTGTTGTTTTCGATCTCTAGCAAGTTCCAACAGCAAAATGGCTTCTTGTCCCTCCTTTGTTGTTTTTTTTTTTTTTTTTTTTTTTTCCGGCTTAGGCTGACAGGGTGTACTGCAGTGGGTTGGCCTTCGGATCAGCTCCTAGGAACGCCCTCATTTCATCTACAAATGTCCTCTGCTCAGCCAGACAGCTGAAAATGATGATAGGGGGGAGGGGGAGAAAAGAGGCTAGACGGCAAAAGTGTCGGGTCTTAGGACACTACAGATTATCATACAATGGTACAAGAAACCCTTTCTAGATCTTCTAATAATGACGTTTATTTGTCACAGACGTGTTTTTTTTTTTTACGGTGAACATACTGACCTATATCCTACTGCTCATTGACATGTCCTTCATTTATATGTTGCAGCCTATACAGTAAATTTTTGTTTGGCCAGAACATATTTTTTTTTTGCTTTATAGAAGTACGCACTTATATAAATTTTTTTGAGAATTTTTTCACCTTTTTTATATATCCCAGGTATGTTTTAAAACTTAGAATTTACATATTTGGGAAAACAAAAACCGCACAGGAGGTGTGAAAGTGCCATCGGGGTTGCGGTTTTCTGTACTTGGTTTGGGTGTATGTATGCTTGGCTTTGTAGTCGGCACTGTCGAAAACGTGACTTTATCTAAGCCTATTGTATATATTATATATGATCTATGTTCTATATATAATATGCAATTCTATAGTTGTAAGTTTAGCAATGCACTGTGTATGTGAGTACATACCGTATATATGTGTGTGTATATTTGTAGATATTATATTTAGGTCATTGTTCTTCTGATCTATATTTGCTCCTTTTTTACGGAGAGGAATCCTAAACCATTTCGTATCCACTGCAGGTCCGACTCCTGAGCTGCTCTGGACGAGGCCCCCGTCGGGCTTTTTCTTCTAGATGCTTGACAATGGTCGTCGGCAAAGCTTTATTCATTTTGTTTTTTTGTAGTAGTAAAATTTTCAATAGTGAAAAACAAATTTAGTTGCTAATTGAATATCTATAGTTTTGCACGTCACTGCTTATTTCTGCTAATGTTTTTCTTGTAGCATTTAGACGGAGCCTTTTTAGCTCTGACATGGTTAATCGGTTTGCCCAGGACGCTTGTATTTTTTCTTCTCTTTACCGTTTACCAGCACGTAGGCTAGCTTTTACTTGCCAAATGTCTTGCCATAAACGTTGCCGGGAATCAAAGGGTGAGTAATATGGAGCCAGTGTTCACGCTTATGCTGCTGTGGCGGCCGTATGACTGCAGTTAGCACAGAGACAACTCTTACGGCTTTCATCATTGCATGTAATGAGTGGAATAGAGGATGATCCTGCAGATGACTCCAGCTCAAGTGGTGGTAAGATAATACCCCGGTGTGTCAGTACGTATGGATGTACATATGAATGAATGAGTGTATATTACATATATTTATTATATAATCTATATGTAATATATATATTTATATCTATATATAGAGAGGTATCTTTCTATACATATATATGTAAAACTTGAGATGCTGTTGCCATCTCGTAAAACACTTGAAAATCGTCAAGTTCATCAACTTCCTGTTGATCGACTTTATAAGTGCATGCTTGTGAGGCAGGCACATGTTGTATGCATGTTAATATAAATCTAGTTAATGGGCTTGTACCCCCCCAAGAACGGCATCACTGCTGACCATGGGTTGTGTCTGGTATTAGAGCTCAGTTCCATTTGAGTGAATAGGACTGAGGTGCAATACAAAACCCAACCAGTTGGGGGGGGGGGTCACACTTTACAGCAAAAAATTAGCATGGCACCACATTAGCCAAAAAATGTATGTTATGAAGAACGAGGTTAATTCTTCTTACAAGCTGTCAGAGCACCCAGGCCCCTTTCTTAGCGGGGCCCTCATTTATTTGTAAACCTGATAAAGGGGCCCGTGTGTTCTCATAGCTTGTATGTAGAATTCTTCAGGTTAGCCTATGACGATGTCGCTCCTATAATACTGCGAGTCTCTTTTAGCATCACATAGATGTTTCTGGCTTCTGTGGCACGGCGTTTCTGCTGTACGTCATACAACCCCTGTACACACGAGTGGTGTGTGTGTGTCTGAATGGCTTGTGCGCTGCTGTCCTACATGTGAGCATATTTAGTAAAGTGGTTTTCCCACTAATGCCTTATTCACACGACCAAGCTGAGACTCGGCCATGTATATAATGGGTCCGTGCAGCCCGCTGTTTCTTTTCGGGGACTCATTCACTTCAAAAAGGTCCTGATAGGCCGAGCTGTGAAAAAATAGAGCATGTTCTATTTTTTAACAGAACATACCACTTGGCCGTGTGAATAAGCTCTTACAGCAACCCTTGCCCACAGAATATTTCTAAGTTTTCGGGGGTCCAGCTGCAGGTACCTTCAGCAATCACCAGAATGGGGGGTCTCCATGTACCCTATTTTTATATAATGATAGTCAATTGCTTTGTTTCCTTCTATGGGACTGACAGATGGCCCAGCACAGCTTTGGTCAGTCCAATAAAAGTGAATGGAGTAGTCACACACAGTCTTGTGTTTGCTTGGGAATTCAACAGTCAGCTGTTTATTCCCCAATCTTTAGATGGGTTTCCCTAGTAACACCACTTATTTCTGTAATGCCATATTGCACATGGGTTTCATCAGTTCTAAGTAATATTATGAGTGCACTTTGGCATTGCATCATCATCAGTAGCTACAAAATGGTCACAAAGTAAGGGGAGAAAACATGAAATTAGTCGGGTAAAAGTGCAATATAAAAATTGCATGATACTAAAATATTTCCAGCTTAAGCCGGCGTGTTACTGTGCGTGTATATGAGTGTGTCTGTGTGCTCAGCTCCGTCTCTGCAGGGAAATAATCTAGGAACAGCCTTGTCTTTCAGTAGGAGGAGGCGGCGGCCTCTGTCCATCTTATAAGGTCTCTCTGTCTCCCCCTACCAGACAACAGTGGCAAAATAAAATGTGTAGTGTCTGAACATACATTATGCAAGATTGAAATACTCGAGGCATATGCAAGTGTCTGAGGCCAGATCAGACGCCTTGAGTCAGCCTGTAGGAAGGGGATTGGCTCCTTATATTTTATAGGAGTAGGATTTAATAATTTTTTTTAGCAATTTTTTTCCCAACTTGTTCTCTTACGCCTCATTTCATACATTTGTCAGTGACGTTCATTGTAAGGATAAAAATCAGGTTTTTTTTTTTTCGTCTCGCCTACCATAAGTGTAAAAACAAAAAATAAGACCAAAGAAAACAAGAAGACACTGACCGAGGTTCTCTGCAGCTTTATAAACCTCTTGCCTCAACAATGCTAAACTGTGACCCATTCCCAGAGTCCAAAAAGATGATCTGTAAAGTGACCATTCTAATAGACAAATCTCATCTGTAACTGGATCCTTTCATTGCAATATCCCTAAGCTTTGGGACCTGTTCACACATCAGCTCCATATTCGTTTTGGTGTTTTTCTTTTCCAAAAATTTGAACTGGATCGAACATTACTAAAATGAAAGGTTCTCCATCTACTGCCTGCTGGCATTGAATCAAAATTCTTTTTGGCTATAATGCAGAGCTGATATGGTCCCGGGTCAGGGTGATGGATCCCTTGAAAGTTTGTTCACACGTGCTTATGGACCATTATAAAAAAAAAAAAAAAAAAGTTAAATCAGTGAAAATCGTCATGATAAATATCTGTAATGTCTTCTCAAGTGCATGCTTACCAGCTTGTAAGACGACGTTCACACCTGCGCAGAAGTCCCAGATGAAAAAGTTCTGTAAGACCGGCTTTTTCATCCGGCTCTCTGTTACTAAATAAGATACCCGATGGACCCATTATAGCCAATAGGGTCCCTTCGGCATCTGCCATATAAAGGGCCGTTCTTTCCGTTCTTCTGGTCCTGCAAAGAGCCTTGAGAACGGATAGAAGGCTGTAAGTGTGAACTATATACACTATATCTATATCCTATTCTGCAGTGCAGGTGTATAGCTATATAAACTGATGATATGGGTATAAGCCACGTCACAGCTCGCACTTGCTGTAGTCATTTACAGAAAGTGACGTGTTGTACAACTATAGTGTGGTAAGATACGTGAAGGGAATGATGCATTAAGGTCTTTATTCGTGGGTGGATATTTTTGTCCGTGACCAGCTCAGATCAATCATATAGCAAGTTGATTGGCGCTCGATTACGTTCATTTTCACTTTGGGGTGACCACAAGGGGCTTGAACAGCGATCATTTGATCGTCCGTTCTACCCCTCTGTTATAGCAGTAATGTCATGGTCAGCCGACAAACAATGGCTTTTAATCCCCTCAAGGAAAAGATGGCGGCAATGACAAATATTTTGTCGTTTTAACACGGAGCAATGATCAGGCATGAGCAATTGTTTGGCCAATCATTGCCTCGTGTAAAAGGTCAATATGAATCAATCCACACAATGGACATGATCTAGTGTCAGCGTACAGGCAGTGACACCCCCTGTAATGTGCATAGACTTGTATGGAGCAGTATATTCTATATATGTCGTCAGAAGACCAAATATAACTCCACATTCCTGCCAGCCTAGCCGTACATCTCATGTCAGAGATCTGTATCCCTATGGCCTAATGACAGAACTATTAGAACTGGCATACACGAGTCCGGATATAGGTTTATGGGCTTCTGACCTCAAAGTTACTGTGCCAGATATCGGGGAGGCCGGACACTTGTCACCACACGACTCCCCATATTTAATATTTTCTTTTTGTTCTTTGCAATAATTCAGAACTCATTCACGTGAACCTATTTCTGCTCCATCCATGATCTGGCAAGGACAGGAACTGATCCCATATTTGGCTTCATACATGTCACCTGTATTTATATGTTATACAGCCGTGTGCATGAGCCATTAAAGGAGTCATCCAGGGTTACAGAAACAGGGCCACACATGTTCATGGGTCGTGTCTGGTATTGAGGTGAATGGGACTGACTTGCAATACCAGACACGACCTGTGGACGTATGTGGTGCCGAACCCTTTAAGCATAGGCAGTTCTCTGATATTGTTGGTACATTATCTGGTCTGGACTGGCCCATTTATGTTCTCACTCTTTCACATGCTACTTTCCTACTGTATTTCAAAAATGTCATGTAAGCCAACATGTAAGTTAATGACCCCCCTCCCTTTTTTTTTCCCCCCCCTTAGCCACTAACAATATGGGGTCCGGATCTGTAGACCCCCTTGAGCTTCTGAAGGGGCTAGACTGTTTCCTTGGACAAGAAGGAGAAGTGAAGGCTGTCGATGCAATGACCAAAATATACAAGTAGGTTTATCTAGATGTTGGCGTCATTTCCTTATCCGGTATTCATGGATTCCGCAAAATCTTACATTTCCAATTGTTTTCCACAGCTTAATGAAAGAATCTAAAAAGCTGGTGAGCCGGTGTATCTACCTAAACATTATCCTTCAGACGCATGCCCCGGAAATTCTCTCCAAGTAAGTGACCTGCACTTAAGACCGTTCAGACATGTCTGTCATGTTACTATGAACCCCAATTGTATGACTGTACACGTAGTAGTTGTGCATTGCATGGCAATACAGGATGTAGTTGAGCAGCAAGCACAGGTAGAGCCAGCCAAAGTGTGCTTCACATCTACAGAAGGCTGCAGCGTGATAGCTTATCACTGAATCAACATGTTCAGGTTAACTCTGCTACATCCGTATTTGCCACAACTTTGCTTGTGTGGTAAACTGCATGAGGTTATGCACAGAGCAGACGGGCTACAAAAGCTACTAGGTGTTGGAGACAATAATATAACACTAGAGAAGAGCAAGAGTATAAGATAGATTTGGGGGAAGACCATGAATGTGAACCCTTTGTTTGATCTTTCAGGTTTATTCGTGTCGGTGGATACAAGTTGCTGAATAATTGGCTGACCTATGCCCGCACCAATAACAACAGCCCGCTGCTCCACCAGATACTCCTCACCCTGCAACACTTACCTCTGACCGTGGACCACCTAAAACTGGTAAGGAAACGTGCCGCAAATCCATGTATATTGACAGCAGAAAAGGAGAATTCGCAAGCAGCAGATTTGTAGTAGAGTCATCCGAGCCCAGTCAGTTCATGTTATTGGGGCTTGCAGAATTCCCTGCAGAGGATGCAGAAGTAGCCCCGCTCAGGTGTTTGGAACAGATTTTCATTACGATTAAGAAATGTTTTTTTGTTTTTTTTTATATGTCTGAATATGTTCAATAGATTACGTATGAACAATTCTCCTGCTTGTCTCCACAGAACAACACTGCAAAACTAGTCAAGCAGCTCAGCAAAACCAGTGAAGATGAAGGTGAGCTATAATGTGTGTTTGTATGTGTATACACAGATATAATGCAATGTAAATGCTGAAGTGCTGCTGCCACCGTCCATGGTTGTAGTAAAGGACAAAGAGATAAATAGTTTTCATGTGATTGTTCTTTCAGAGCTTCGGAAGTTGGCAACGGTTTTGGTCGGCGACTGGATGATGGTTATCCGAACCCAAAGCAACCTCCTACCTCCAGGTGAGATGAAGCAGCCTCTGCCACTGCAGAAGAAAAGCAAATACTTGTCTTTATAGTTCATCTTAGGGTATGATATTTTATCCAAGACCTCGCACACACTAAATGTATTCTTGTATTTTACACTGACAGAAAAAGACAAAAAGAAAAAGAAAGAAGATGCTAAAGTGCGGTCACCTATTGCCGATAAAAGTGCAGAGGCCAAAGCTGAAGCCCGAGCTGAGGATCAAGGTGATAAAAAGAAAGAGAAACCAAAGGCACCGCGCACTACAGCCCCAAGTCATGCGAAATTCAGATCAACTGGTAAGTGACCTCACCATGGGTCCTTACAGGTTCTCTTATCCCAATTTAGAATCTTTTTTTCTGTTTGACAGATTTACTTATTTTCTGCTATTTTCTTCTAGGTCTTGAAGTTGAAGCTCCTTCTCCTGCCCCCATCAAGAAACCAACAACTGTTCCAGTTATATCTGACAAATACTTGAAACCAGTCCCAGTAAAGAGGCAGGGGTGAGTAAGATGGTTCATTGCTTTGATGTTTGGTATTCTATACGCACAAAGATGTAGCGAAGCCAAGAACTGTTAAAGGGCTGTCAGCGTCTTATAAAGTGATATCACTGTGGTCAATGGGGGTCTGAACTCTGGGATCCTGAAAATGAATGGGATGCTTTACTGATTTAGCACACAAAAAAAAAACTTGCAGCCGTCACTCTCAGGATAGCGGGGTCCCAGAGGTTGGGCCTCCAATTATCACAAAGTGAGCAATGCAGTAGGTCTCATGCTTATGTGATAAAGTGCGGCTTAGATATATCCAGTGCGATGTCATTGAAGGACAGGATGCGTGCTTATTGTAGAAGGTTTGTCATCTATTATGTAGTTTCTGATGCTGGACTGTTTTGCTCACTTCATGTATTATTCCACCAGATCTGTGCCCACTGCTGCCGATGCTGCTCCTGCCGAGAAAAAGTACAAACCTCTCAATACTACGCCAAACGCTGCCAAAGAAATCAAAGTCAAGATCATTCCTCCTCAGCGTACGTACCAATCCTGATACCTCTCCCTGTCCTCCACATTCTTAATCTTTCCTGATTTGTACTTCCCTCTGTCTGTGGTTAGTAGTTCTTGCTGCCATGTTTGTTAGTGACTTCCTTGTTTTCGTCTTGACCCCATATCCTTTTTTCATACTCTATTCTTTGTATCAGTAATTGTCCTTTTTCCTCTCCTCTGTATACCCTCCAATAATACATTTGCATCATCTTTTTACAGCTATGGAGAGTTTAGGTTTTCTGGACGCACTGAATTCTGCGCCCGTTCCAGGAATCAAGATCAAGAAGAAGAAGAAAGCAGTTTCTCCAACTAGTAATAAGGTAAATTGGAGCACAGTCTGGGCCTAGACAAAGTCTTATCTGTCTTATCTGTAGCTATAATATACACTTTGTTATTTGCAGCCCAGTCCATTTGACAGCAAGTCTCCAGGAGAGGTGCCCAGTATAAGCAAACCATCCTCTCCTGAGCCAGAGCCACCAGCTGAAGGGATGGATGTGGAGAGGCCGGGAACGCCAGTCCCTGCTGTAGAACTTCCAGAACCCATGGAGAGTAAGTCCTGATGATTTTTCTACTACGGTTTCCCTCATTGTTTCCTTCTTTCTAGATCTGTATCTAATCTATCATCTCTTCTCTGTTGTAGCCTCTGCTCCTGCTCCGGCATCCACGGAGGTAAAGCCTAATGAACCTGAAGTCCCACTACTAACAAAGAAGGGAAAGAAGAGGAAAAACGTCAGCTGGCCGGACGAGAGTCGTCTCCGGGAGTATTTCTACTTTGAGCTGGATGAAACAGAAAGAGGTAAGTTGTAACAAAGTATCCCTGTACTCCAGTTTGACCTTCAGACGATCTAAGGACACGCCTCGTCTTTTATAAATATTCACTAAATTTCCATATCTTTCCTTTGCAGTCAATGTAAATAAGATCAAGGACTTTGGTGAAGCTGCCAAACGGGAGATGTTAATGGACCGTCGTGCTTTCCAAAATGCCCGGCGACTTAGTCACGATGCTATGGAAGAAGTCATACCCTGGGTACTACCACGACCCCTCTACCTGCCAGGAGCCCTTGTACAAGTTGGCAGCAACAGTACAGAGAAGCACACCCAAGCAGAGCGAGAGATGGGGATTCTACAGGAAATCTTTCTGTCCAAAGAGAGGTACATATGTTGTCAGTAAAGTGCTAGCGATAACCAGAGAAACATGGCAGCCAAGATGGCCCCAGTGTGCAGAAAGTGGAATTTTAATATATTTTATCTTTTTTCAATACAGTGTTCCTGACACGCCGCATGAGCCAGACCCAGAACCTTATGAACCTTCACCTCCAAAGCTCATACCCCTGGATGAGGTACGTTCTTTTCAATATACTGTTATCTTCTAATGCTTTCATGATCACCTATATTTTTTCCTTGGCTGGCTACAAAGGGTCGCACCACAAATTAAACCTGTTTTTTTTATATAATTCTTCCATAGGATTGTTCCATGGACGATGGGTCATATATTGAGCCTATGGATCAGAGCGGAGCTTCTCAATCTCCAGATTTATCTGGCGGTGCTAAATTGCCTCCTGTGCTCGCTAACTTAATGGGCAGCATGGGTAATACAAAGAGCCAAACAAGTCCCTTGCCAGACACGATGCAGGAGATCTTGACATCCATAATGGTAAGTGTGAGAAGCGTGGCTTCAGAAGCTGGTACTTAGTCAGCACAGATGATTTTTCAGCCCTCTAGTTCTTTTTGGGTGACACTTTTTTTGTAATTTTATTTCAGACTGCACAAGGTAATGCCAAGACAGAGGATTTGATGAAACAGCCTGATTTCTCTGATAAAATAAAACAGCTTTTAGGATCACTACAAAGTCAGACACAGAATCAAAACCAGACATCGCCAGGACCTCGTAAGTGCCCACAAGAGTGCTTTTTGGATCAGTAAATGTCTGCCCTCTCCCATACATTGTCTCATATCCAACTAATAATCTGTTAATCTCATTATAGCCGGACCTGGAATGGCAGGACCAGTGCCAGCCAACAATGGCTTCCCACCACCAGCACCAAAAAATCCACAGCAGCTGCCGCCACCTCAGCACTATCCACCCCCGGGGCCTGGACCATACCCAGGTATGTTTTGGTAGTGTTTTCGTTATATCTATGAAATGGATGTACGTGTCTGAATCGCACATTCCTTTCCGAATATCTTTTTTTTTTTTTTTTTTCCTGTCTGATACAGCAGAGCCCGATCAAGGATAAATCTAAAATCTTTACATTGAATTTTGTTTTATAGGGCCACACGGACCCCCTGGTGGTCCACGGATGATGGGACCGCCTCCTCCCCGTGATGGTTACTGGGAACCCCCACCTAATGACATGAGAGGTGAACATCATGAAAACATGGGAGGAAGAGGGAGAATGAGAGGCGACAGAGGACATCCACCTCCTCCTCCACCATTCCACAGAAATAGAGGCGGCAGAGGAGGTGAGCCAGGAGGATACAGAGGCCGAGGTGGAAGAGGAGGTGAAAGGGGGCCCCCGGGTAGAGGAAGAGATGGGCCTCATGGAATGGAACATAGAGGTTATGGTGGAGAGCATAGAGGTCATGGTGGAGAACACCGAGGGCATGGCGAGCACAGAGGACATGGACATGGAGGAGGTAAGGACAGCAACTTCTGAAGTGGCTTTTAGTTTCGGTATACTTAGAGGTATTCCCATCGCAGGAGGTATTGGCATATATACAGGATAATGACTCCCCTTTTTATTTTCCACCTCGATGTGGCAGCAGGATGGGGATTGAGGGATCCGCCATACTAGATATCGATGTGAGTCCCACCTTGGGACCTGCATCCACCACAATTATGGTATATCCTGTGTATAGTCTACAGATATACAAGATAGGACTATCCCTTTTAATAACTGTGATATTTTAGTCCCAATATATAACTTTTTCTCCTTTTTTTTTTCAGATATGTCCCTCCGCCCTGTCTGTCGCCACTTCATGATGAAAGGAAACTGCCGATACGAAAACGGCTGTGCCTTCTATCACCCAGGCATCAACGGCCCCCCTCTATAGTGACCCTCCAAAGAACATTTTAAATCAGTGTTTTCCTGAAAGAAAGCGAACAAGTGACTTGAGAATTCTTTGTTGGATTTCCTTTTTATTATGGCTTCTGTGAGGCCCTGACCCTCCCCATCACTAAGCAGATCTGGGGACAGAGCAGACGAGTCCACCTGCCTCACATTACTGAAGACTCTACTTGAATAAGCATTAAAATAGTAAAAAAAAAAAAAAAAAAAAAAAATGCCTAATACCAAGCACAGCGGGATCTGGAGCTCCTGGCCTGTTCCGTTGACCATTATAAGGCCATTATTCGATTTCTAAGAGGAAGCATCAGCATGGACTGGAGGAGATTGGAACCATGAAATAAGGAAAGCGAGTCAATGTGGCTTAGACTAGGGCTACATCGTGCCTAATGGTAGTGAATGTCATAGTGTGACCGTAGCACGATAACAGGCCGATCTCTAACCTGCCGCGTGGCTGCATTCACTCTCATTAGTTGTCACAGGCAGCATGACCTTTGGGATCATAGTGTTGTGTGGCCAGAAGTCACTGGGTAACCCTAGCCTTTTCAGAAGTGGCCTTTGATTGTGTATCCCCCGGTTCCCCGTTGATCCCTTGCACTTTTTACAATTCTCCCATACACTTTCCCGCTTCCTCCATAAAACCTTCCTTCCATGTGTTAACACTACAGCAGTGCTACGTGACTCAGCGTTGTCTGTGGACCTTCTAAGAACAAGTATTACACTGACTAAACCCCCCCTGCACTAATGTGGGAAGACTTCTACAGGCTTGTATTGTTACGGACTCCTTTTCTGCCTTTGGAAACCACTGATGTTTTTTTTTTTTTTACCACTTTTTTTTTTTTTTTTTTTTAATAATCTGTGTAATGGTAAATTGCAATGATGCTGAGCATCTGTACATTGTGTGTAGTGACCATGCTGCTCTATATACAGAGGGTTATACTGTTGTGGCCTACACACGAGGAGTTGATCGCCGTCAATCAGTACACAAGGAGGATTTTGCTGTTTTGTTACCACTTCAATACGGTCTTTTGTCATTAACCCCTTGCAAATCACACACACATATATATATATATATTTAAATACAGTATTAACAGGGCAAGCTCTGACCTTTGCACCCATCGACATCACAGGATGGGAGAGGGCTCCAAGTCCCATCCTGTAAACTTGTTTTCTGTGAAAACTGTCCAAGAATATATTGCATTTCTTTTTAATTGTTAATTGCTTTTTATGGGCCCCTGGAGGGAGCCCGGACTTCATGGTTTTTGTCTTTCTTTTTGTATACTTTGTAAATGATAAATAAACCCAATCAGAAGGTGGATTATACAGTATTGTAAGATTTCTGAAGAAATGGCTCACAGCGGAGTTACATCTGTCCGATGGAGTTAAAGGGGTTCTCTGCTTTGGATAGTCCCTAGCTGTTAGAAGGGTCCCCCAATAAGATAATAAGACCGTGTCTCTGTGCTGGGGCACCCGTGGTTAGCTGTAATCCATGGGTAAACCTGGCCGTAAGTATTAAGCGTCTCTGCAGCGCCACCACAAGGGAATGAAATGGTCAAAGATCTTGCAGCAAATTCTGTATAAATCAATAGTACAGGTGAATATAAGGTGTAATATACGGAATCAGAGATGTGCTTCGTTCTCATCAGGCTCCACCCCCTGCCATATTAAAAATTTACTCTGCTATATCTGCCCTGAGGTGAACTGCAGGTCACATGACTCGGATTACACATGTCTATGGAGAGGGAAAGGAAGCTGAGAGAGTCAGAGGCTTAGTCTGATGTTGAGGCTGAATGGGAAGTTTCTATCACAGACCAAGTACTTTATGCAAGTACGTAATGAAACAGTAGAGTGGTACGTTTTATGCTCTATGAAATCCATTAATTTCTATAGGAATTATGAAAACTATACCACAGTCTGCTTGGCTCTGTCCATACTCCTGGTCTACAAACACATATGTATTGCCTTACATCCTACCAGCAGCACAATGATGGGTATTTCTGTACTTGTGTTACTGGTAGGACAGATGGAATGTTTACTTTAAATATCTGATCCTGCCCCCTTCCCAGACTATGTAAGGGAGAAAAGACCCCTCCCCAGTGTTTTTTTTTCTTCTCGCCTCTCTCTCTCTCTCTCTCGTACTGTGGGGACTAGGACAGATGGCTGGAGGGGTTCCCCTATCTTATACGGTATGATTATGTGGCGCTGAGAGGTATAGTTAATGCTCAGTGCCGATCCAGTGTCTGATACATCACTGCTGGATGTCTGACTGTTTTATACAGCAAAGAGACAGAACTCAGAGAACTGTAATTCCAACAGTTTAACCCTCTTAGGTCATTATAGCATGTAAGTGGCACAGAAGGAGGAAATCCCTTCTCAAGCCCAGTGACTAGATTATGGGGTTCTGAGGGGGTTGTGATTGCAGAAAGGCAATTCATCATGTTAAGGAGGATGCATGTGCGGAAATGTGTTGGATACTTTTAGAAACAGGACATCTAATGCAGATCTGCGGTAATGGACAATATACTGCAATGCAGAACTGTTGCAGTATATTGTACAGAGATCAATCCCATCCCAATTAAAAAAAAAAAGTAAACACATTTAAAAAAAAAAAAGTATAATAAAAGTTTCTTAAAGTACGACTTCCCATTCCAAATGTAAATAATAAAAAAAAAAATAAAAATTTGGTATAACTGTATGTAAAACTCTGAAATATCCAAATACGTTGTTTATCCTGTACAGTGCGGTCTACAAATTGATTTTCGTCACCTCACCTCCCCCAAAAAAAGAAAAGGTGATCAAAAAAGTCATAGCAGAGAATGGTACCAATAATAACTACAGCGGGTCTGGGAAAAAAAAAAAAAAAAGCTTTCATGTGGCCCTGCCAACAAAAAGAAAAAAATTCACAATCTGTGAAATGATGCAACTGGGAAAAAAAGGGGGACAGTTTTTTTTTTTTTCTTTATTAATTAACGGCCTATAAAAAAAAAAAAAAAAAAAACGGACCTATTAAAGGGGTTTGTCCGGGGAGTTAAAATTTTATTATTTGATCTTGTGGATTTTCAATGATGGACTCTGCTTAGTTCCGATCCCCGGGTCATATAATCAGACGCAGCCCCTGAGGACGCTCCGCACTCTTTCTCCTCCGCTGGTCTCACAGGGGTAAGAGGATGGTTCCGATCAGATGACTCTGGGGTGAGAAACAGGACAGTTTAATGAATACAATAAAATGAATGGAGCTGTGTGGTGCCTGTGGAAAATGCAGATGTGTGAATAAGACCTAACAAGCAGTCAATCATTACTAATGTGGAACATCAGGAATGTTAAAAAAAAAAAAAAAAATGTTTCCAGAAAAAGCAAGAAAGATGTAAAGGTTGTGATGGGAACAATTATATAATGATACCAGGCTCCGAGAGCAACCAGTAAGAAGAAGATTGAGTCTTATTATAACCTTTATAATCGCCTCTTTCCTTGGGCGCATGGGTGTCCTCTACTATTCTGGTATACACACTGAAATTCACGAATCCATTAAAAGAATTTTCCTCGGAAAGAAGCTCTGGAACATTTTTCTTTTATGTCAATTCTCTTGATTTTGCTGATTAGCTCCATATTTTGCATTTGTTTTGTGGCTATCGCCCCGTGCCACGTGACTGTCCACAGACAATGCCACCCTGGTGCTATACGAACAGACACTGAACACGCAGTGCATATTGCAAGGTCGGATCGGTTAAATCTCTTGACGATAACCTCACTTCTAAATGAGCTTTCTGTTCTTTTTTCCACCTGGGAGACGAGTTTTTATGTTTTAGTCCAATAACTATGGACTTAGCAGATCTGAACAAGTGTCTAATGAAGCAGATCCATATAGAGACCACTCGGTTAGTCCCAGCAATACTACAACCAGATGGTTTCATGACTTCCATACTTAAAGAGGCAGCAGGATGGGGACTGCTCCACTCATTCTGGCACAGTAGGATTTTTTTCTCTAGCCCCCACCATTCCTGAGTAATCACTACTGTTAGTTTTGGTGTCTGATATGTTATTTAGACTCTGTACTGTCAGGGGGGCGGTATCAGACAGGAGCAGACAAGGGGGTGTGATTCTAAGCTCTGACACTGGGGCTCTGAATCATGCCCCCTGCTTGACACCGCCCTTCTGACGCTACAGAGCTTACATAGCACATCAGGCACATAAACTAACTGCACTTGTTGCTTGGGAATGTTGATCCCCTTTAAAGGAGTTATACCGTAAGTATTTGTAGGATAGGGGATATATACCTGATTGGTGGGAGTCTTTCCGCTACCATTCACTTCAACTGGAGGTAGCCAAAGTACAGTACGCCATCTCTGGCACTCCCTTAGAAGTGAATGAGAACTGCCCACCAAGTGACATGTCTAAATTTCTGACCATAGTCAGCCTGAATTCACCTGAAGGGAAAATACCACCCCATTCTCAGGATTGGTGGGGGTCTCAGTGGTCAGACACCTACCAATTAGGTATTTATCCTCTATAGAATGGATAGAGGACACATACTTTTCAAGGCATAACCCCTTTAAGAAAAATAGAAACCTTTTCGATTGGGGTCAAATTTACAAATTTATGCTTGCCTCTCTGTTGTGCGACTGGTGAACCATGACGGCACAAGGAAGGGCCGTGGGCAGCAGGGCTATATCCAAAACATCAACTGGTCTGACACTTGTGGACGGTCTATGGAGGATGAAGCCTGGACCGCAAACTGCCACTGGGCAGGAGGAGGAACTTTCACCCCCTGGTACTTGCGCTGCTCACCTAACCTGGCTGATGGTGGTGATGGAGTAATGCACACAGAGGGATGGAGAGTGATGTGGAAGGGGGAGCTGCTGGCAGCCATGTGAACTAGCTGAGCTCACTCTTCAGCCAATCTCCTCCTCTGCTGGTAATACTGAACCAGCCCAAGACAGCACTCTCGCTCTGCACTTTTTTGAAGTGGCCCATCCTGATCTGGTTTAGCTTAAAGAAATCCTCAAAAATCCTACCCTCTGGTATTTTATAGGTCGCACTGCCTGAGGCGAAAGTCTCATGTTTCCTCATGGCAGGTGCGACCCTGAAACTTATACATGACCATTCTTCTAGTGCTCAGGAGGTTTCTGTGTATTGCTATCTCTTCTTCACCTGCAGTTGACTCTTCAGACTTTGGAGGATCATGGATCCATGATAAAAGAAAAATCTCAACTATTACTGTTCAAGGAATAAAATTCCTGGGGTGCAAAATCAGTTCTCACCAGATGTCTCTCACGTTACGACAGAGCACATGGATGAAGTATTTCAGTCATCAAACTGTCTATTGACACAGCTATGAGGATGCAGAACCTCGGAACATCAGCCAATGATGCCATCTCTTAGGCCAAAGCCCACATTCACACCCATCAAGAAGACATCCTGTCTGCGTGGAATCGATATCAGGAATCTTAGATAGACCGATTTCTCTCATCGAATGTGGAGTCCAGCTCTTTTGGCTCTCTTTGCTACATAAAAAAGAAGAAAGGGTTAACCAGGAGCTGCCCTCTTGCCAGAGAGTCAATAATCATATTGCCCTGGATGAAGGCCAGTCTCATCAACAATTGTTGGTCTACATTTGGGTGCACGTACAGTAACTTGGAAGCAAATGGGCTCAGCTGTAGTGACCTCCACCCAGCATAATGGAGCCTGAATCTTCTGGCCTTCCAGCAAATTGTCAATAAGATGGGGCTTCCTGGTCTCTATGTAACTGCAATCCAAGGTCACGCACAGTGACTATTGATCAGCGGGGCCATCAAGCACATTGTTGTCTTTCTCCACTTCCGTTGTTACAGAGATCTCAGGAAGATGGTGGACAAGCAGGTGGATGCCCTAGTCACGAAGATATTCTCTCGTATTGTCAGTCTCACAACAAGGGGTAGATATTGGGAACTTCCAGTTTGGCAGGATCTTCTCTTCCAGCCAAGGCTGCTTCATTCTCATGTCAACAATCTTCGTTTTATGGCCTGACGTCTGAATCGGAAAATGCAAAACAATCCGACTTGTCAATCTACGTAGAGTATGAAGAATATACAAGGACCTTCACTAGTCCATTTTTCAATTTTACAGGGTTTCAGTAAGCTATAACACACTGAAAACTCTTTAATCAACTATCTTCAGGTCACTGTAGCATTGGCGGCTACCACAGAGCCCGGAACATTAGGGAACCCGGTGGGACCCTGATGCTTTTTTTTTAATAGGCCGTTACCTGCTGGAATAACCCCAGCAGGTAACGGGCCCTATTTACTTACCGATCTCCGCTCCTGCTCATGGCCGCCTGCGCTTTCCCTTCTGAGGAAGCGGAGGTGGCTGTGAGCAGGAGTGGGGATTGGTAAGTAAGGCCGCAGGCCCGCGAACCCCACAAACACTGCTATCATTATACTCTGGGGTCTTTTCAGACCCCAGAGTATAATGATCGGAGGACCAGGGGAGGTGAGGGAACATAAAAAAACAATGTAACTTACCTCTCCTGTGCTCCGGCAGGCTTCAGGCCTGTTTGGTGACGTCCTAGACGTCATTATGCGTCGTGACGCTGGCCTGGCTCACATGATGTCTGGTCCAACACTGAAAGTAGCAGGGAGTGCGCTGGAGCCAGGGAGAGGTAATTAACATTGATTTTTATGTTTGTATCTTCCCCTGGGTCTCCGATCATTATACTCTGGGGTCTGAAAAAACCCCAGAGTATAATAATTGTTCATGGGTGGTCCACAATGGGGCATAATGCTGTGTGCAGGGGCCACTATGGGGCATAATAGTGTGTGCAGGGGCCACTATGGCACATAATAGTATGCGCAGGAAAGGGGTTTGTGCGGGGAGGGTGGCTGGAGGGGGCGATCCGGGGGGGGGGGGGCATGTCAAATGTTCGCCTTGGAGCCCAGCCATTCCTAGTTACGCCACTGCTAGGACCCCACACCAATCAGATGATCCAGCTGCCTTGAGATGCTGCATACTATAGAGACAGATGTAGGCGGTAGTTGAATAGGTGCAAAGTACCTACTGGCTCATCCATCTCTATAGCATGCGAGACCCGGAGGTAGCTGGAACACCTTATCTCGGAGAGTCAGACATCCACTGTTCAAAGGATAGATCAGTCCTGGAAAACCCCTCTAATACACAAGTGTGCGATCTGAATACACCTGCTAAGTGTCTATGGTGACGTCATTACAATTGGGCGTAATGGCCTCAGCAAATTAATGGTAAATTTTGCAGGTTACGACAGGTCGCTTCAGCAGGAGCCAACACAGGAAAGATGGCCTAAGAGATCTAACGTTAGCTTCACACCTGTGTTCGGGTTTCCGTTCTTCGGGTCCACTTGGGGACCCAAAAAACAGAAACCCAATCCACTTAAAAAGTGGTTACCCGTGGACCCCATAGACTATAATGGGGTCCACTGGGTTTCCGCCAAAAAAAATGCAGAGAGAAAAATCCTGCTTGCTGTACTTTTCTCTCTGCATTTTTCAAGTGGATTCGGCGACGGAATCCCCGAACGGAGACAGAACGCAGGTGTGAACCTAGCCTAAGGCAGTATATGGCGCTGTTCACAATTTTCACTGGCGAGTACTGTCTGTGAAAAAATAGTTTTTGACAGATTGGAAACACGGCTCAATTTTCACGGTAAAACTCTCCCATTGAAAGTCAGTGGAGGTGATTTATAAGGACCAGCGTATAAAGCATTGGTCTTCGTATAATGATGATATATCTGTCCAGGCTGGCGGCCCCACCAACACCACTTACAGTAAAAAGTTGCATTTTTTATGCAAAACTCTATCGCAAAAAATTTTACTTTTTCATGCATTGTATGCCTGATAAATCTGTCCCAACCGATCCATGAAGAAAAAAGAATGCCATGCCATTGCTGACTAGTATGTAAAAAACACGGCCAAGCGTCAACATGGTGGTGTGAATACAGCCTTGAAGGCAGATAAATAAGACAATTCCTAAGAGCCTCAACTTCACCACTAATGACAAGATATACAAGGAAGAGGCGGCTGTTGCTAAGGAAGAGT
The DNA here is from genome assembly GCA_947044405.1 of Leptodactylus fallax. Lineage (NCBI taxonomy): Eukaryota > Metazoa > Chordata > Amphibia > Anura > Leptodactylidae > Leptodactylus > Leptodactylus fallax. The sequence goes on along the minus strand of CAMRHE010000396.1, from coordinate 1,177,256 downwards.
GAATATATGGTTGTTCCTAAGGAAGGCCTGGCCCGTTACTAGGGAGCCTCACAGCCGTTCTGACCGACAGAGGCGCGGTCATGTGACAGCCCAGTACCCGCTAGCTGGAGGGCGTGGTCACGGTTTAATACTACAGCCGCAAAGCATTTTTCCTCTTGACCAATCAACGGGCGCCAAATTCTGTTGCTAAGAAAGCGGTTGCCAGGTGGAAGGGGACTCGGCGCCGCTGATTGGAGGGCTCTGTAGTCACGTGGTCAGGCCCCCTCTCGCTTCTTCTCCCGAGCCGGTTTTCTTTTGTTTCGGGAACGCGCATCAGAGTGCGGGACGGCGGCGGCGGGGACGCGCATGACTGCCAGATGTACGCGATATACAGGCTGCCCCTATAGAATACCGCCTCATGTGTACACCGCCCTGTGCTGACACGCGTGCATGTGGCTATAGATAAAGGTAAGTGTGCACAGAGCTGTCAATGGCAGTACGTGTATATATGTATACATATCTATGTAGCCAGTAGTTATATATCCAGCTATCTATATATACTTATAGGGGCCATATGTTGTGTATAGAGGGCCCCACAGAAAACTGAAGGGGCCCTCTTCAAGCTGGGTTCACGCCCCTTATATGGTGCCCCTTAAAGGGGTGCTCCAGCCACAAACATGTGTCTCCCCAATGTTTGATCACTCAGGGCCCCCACTCGGACTCTACTATAGAATAGGCCGGGCAGCCAGAGGCGGATCACTTTCTAGTTCAGTAGTACATTTTAGTGATCGAGGGCCCCCCATTCCCAGCGATCCGACAACAAGTGGGCCCCTAGTGATCCCATAGATAGGTAAATGTCCAATGTGGGGCAACCCCTTCAAAAGAGCAGAAGAAAGGTTTAGCATATTTCTTTGGTGCTGTTCACAGATGGAAGACTCAAGCACTTTCTATAGATGTTCTCCTATACCTCTGTGTTATGTCATATACAGGTCACAGGGCTCCGCACATTCCAGAAGAGGAGGCCTAGGTGGGAAATGAATAACGCCAGACAACGATTCTGGAACTGAACTCTAGAGGCGCCATTTCAACCCCGCGACCAAGATGGAGTTTGAATTTGACATACACAAGATCTTCCTGGAGCCCGTCACCAAGCTGGACAGCAGCCTGTTACCGCAGCGGCGGCCTCTGATCTCCAGGTCTGTAGCAGCGCTCCTCCACTACCACTGTAAGGGGGTCTGCTGAGCTTCCTCAGGGGCGCCGCTTGTATGACTACTTGTCAGGGAGCTGTAGGAGACAACATGGTGTCATTGGCCAGCGTATAGACCTTTTATGCTCGGTATGTCAAAATTTTGTTCAAAAAACCTAGCTTAACTCGGGTGGCGTGTCACATCCTGAAATATCCATAATTTTGTGATATTTGGAGCTCTAGTAAAAAAAGAGTTATATTTTTCATATATGTATTTCTGGCCCATCACACAGTATATAACCCCCTTTTTTAGCCCCCACATGGTGACGCCATTGTTTGCCCCCCACAGTATATGAACCCCTTTTTTTTTTTTTACCCCCCAAACAGCATATGATCTCCCTATTTATGGCCCCCCACACAGTTTATGACACCTTTATTTAAAGCTCACCTACAGTATATGACCCCCTGTTATCTCCCCACCCCCACACAGAGTAGTGGCCGATAATTTTTACTCACCTGTCCACGCTCCAGACCTGGACGCCCTCCTCTGCCGCCTCCAGGGTGCGCTGTTGCCGACGCTGAAGAAGGCCGGGACCCTGTATGTAGCGCCCTTGTGTTCTCCAGCGTCATGACGTCAGTGTAGCGCCTCCTAGAGGAGGCAGGGGAGGGCGTGCAGGACAGGAGCGTGGACAGGTGTGTAAAAGTATCGACAGTTGCTTATTGCAATAACACAATACGTAGCTGCCGATGTGTGTAACCCAAAATGTCTTGGCGTGTCACCTGTGACCCGCGTGTCATAGGTTCACCATCACTGGTATAGTCACTTAGAGCCCAGATTGTTTCTCACATTTGTGTCTTTCTCTATCTTCCACCAATCCTGAACTACATGCTGCCTTGTACTCCAATCACAGCCAGAGCTGCATACAAAATTCTGGCTTTCTATAACCCCTGCTGGTGTAGTGTCTGGGTAAAACAGTGTTTGCACGACAAGCTGTGATCGTAGTGATCTGGTGTTACAAACCCTTTTCCCAGAATGCAGTGCAGTAGAGAGCATTGGGGAGTCCATAATATAAAAGACCCTAAATGGACACTTTTTTTTGCAGCTTTTTTATTAAAAAAAAAAAGCACTGAAGTAAATGCCGTTGTGACTTGCATAGGACTGCACCTGGCGGCCATAGTGGTGAAGCTTCTGGGACCGCAGCTTTGTATATCACTTTTGCAGCTCAGTATTGCTCCATCACTATAATGTCCCCTCTGTGTCGCTGCACACAATGATGTCTGTGACTAGTTCATTATCTGAGTCCAGACCAGACTGACCGTGGCCAGAGGACAATGCCCCTCACTGTCCAGACCTGGGATAGCGACATAACCTCTATTGTTTGGTCTCCTGCTGATTGTGGATTGCAGCCGCTCTGGATATGATTGGTCACATTTCACCACTGTATTCAGACATAAAGGGGTTGTCTCACTAACAACACTTATCCCCTCTCCACGGGATAGGGGGTTATTGTCTGATCACTTGGGATCCCATCATCGTCTGTGGAACTGCCACGACCACCGCTCCATTCACTTCTATTGGACTAACGCAGATACAGTGCTCCATCAGTCCCACAGAAGTGAATGGAGTGCTGGTCACACATACAAACCTCCGCTTCATTCACATAGGTGACTCGGGGACCCTCGTTCTTCTGATCACAGTTATTTCAACTTCTATAGGACTGCTTGAAATAATTACGATACTTGGTTGTGTCCGACAGTCCCCTGGAGAATGAATGAAGCTGCAGCGCATGTGCTCAACCTGCCATTCTATTCACAAAGGGGGACAGGACCCTCTGTTCTCATGATTGGTCACAGTAGTCAGACCCACCACCGAGCAGACAGTTATCTGATCTCCAGTGTATAGAGGATAACTTAAAATTACCCAATTACCCCTTTAAAGGGGTTATCTTGTTTAGGATTAATACAGGAAGTTTTCCATTTTTGGACACTCATCTGTAAGATGATCCATCATGTCCATGTCAACAAACAACTAATTGATGTGTGCTGCGGATGGCACTGTAGTAACTGTTAGGGTGCTGTGTATGGTACTGCAGTAACTAGCAGGGTATTGCGACTGACGCTGTAATAACTGGCAGGGTGCTGTGACTGGCACGGTAATAACTGACAGGGTGCTGTGACTGGCACGGTAATAACTGGCAGGGTGCTGTGACTGGCACGGTAATAACTGGCAGGGTGCTGTGACTGGCACGGTAATAACTGGCAGGGTGCTGTGACTGGCATGGTAATAACTGGCAGGGTGCTGTGACTGGCACGGTAATAACTGGCAGGGTGCTGTGACTGGCACGGTAATAACTGGCAGGGTGCTGTGACTGGCATGGTAATAACTGGCAGGGTGCTGTGACTGGCATGGTAATAATAATAATAATAATAATAGTCCTTTAATAGTCCCACAATGGGGAAATTCAGTGTGTTACAGCAGCAAAGATAAGATAAGATAAGCAGATACAAATACAAATACAACATGTACAGGAATGTTCCAAGGTGAGAGGCATTACATTAATAGCAGACAGACAGATAGGACGTAGCAGGGGGGGGGGGATATAACAGGCAGAGAGATATTTCAGTTCTCTGTATGTAATGATCTCCGCTTAGGTCTGTGTTGGTTGTACAGCCTAACCGCGGTGGGGAGGAAAGACTTCCGATAGCGCTCCTTCTCACACCTAGGGTGGAGCAGTCGGTCACTGACAGTACTGCCCAGCGCGATCACAGTCTCATGCATGGGATGGGACTTCTTCTTCTGCATGGCGCTCACCACGGACAGTATCCTTCTGTCACCCACCACCTGCACTGGGTCCAGGGGGCTCCCCAGGACAGAGCTGGCCCTTCTAATCAGCTTGTCAAGTTTATTTCTGTCCCTGGTTGATATATTGCTCCCCCAGCAGGCCACTCCAAAGAAGATGGCTGATGCCACTACCGAGTTGAAGAAAGTTCTAAGAAGTGCCCCCCGGATTCCAAAGGCTCTCAGTTTCCTAAGCAGGTAGAGCCTGCTGTGGCCCTTCCTGTACAGGGCCTCCATATGATCTGCCCAGTCCAGCTTATTATTAAGGAGCAAACCCAGGTACTTATAGGTGTTCACAATCTCGATGCCCGTCCCTAGGATGTCCACTGGTTTAGGAGGGCATCTGCCTTTACGGAAGTCCACCACCATCTCCTTGGTCTTCCCCGCGTTAATCTTCAGGTGGTTCCGGTGGCACCAGTCCACAAAATCCTGGTTCAGTTCTCTGTACTCCCTGTCATCATCATCTGTGATGAGACCCACTATTGCAGAGTCGTCAGAATACTTCTGTAGGTAGCAGCTGGATGAGTTGCGCCTAAAATCTGCAGTGTACAGTGTGAAGAGGAAAGGGGCGAGAACTGTACCCTGAGGTGCCCCCTGTATTACATATCACAGTATCTGACACACAGTCTCTGGCTCTCATGTAGTGAGGTCGATTTGTGAGGTAGTCTAGGATCCAGTTGGAGAGGTGGTGGTCCACTCCAGCAAGGCCCAGCTTGTCTCTCAGTAACCTGGGCTGTATGGTGTTAAAAGCACTGGAGAAGTCAAAGAACATTATTCTCACCGTGTTCCCTGGTTTCTCCAGGTGAGACAGAGCCCTGTGCAGAAGATGGATGATGGCATCATCTACCCCAATGCCCGGCCGATAAGCAAACTGGAGGGGGTCCATAGCGGGGCTCACTAGAGGGCGGAGATGTGTGAGAACCAATCTCTCCAAGATCTTCATCAGGTGGGATGTCAGTGCTACAGGTCTGTAGTCGTTGAGGTCCATAGGGTGAGGTTTCTTTGGAACTGGTACCACACAAGAAGATTTCCATAATTCAGGGACTGTTTCCTGCCTCAGGCTCATATTATACATATATGTAATTATACCACACAGTTGGTCCCCACAAGTCTTAATTAGCCTTGCACTGATGTCATCTGGCCCTCCGGCTTTCCTCGCCTTGATCTTTTTCATCTCCTTCCTCACCTGGGCCCGTGTGAAGGTCAGACTGTGGCCAGATAAAGATGGATTTCTGGATTTACTGGTCTGTTGGGAAGTGGCCGCATGGGGAGAAGTCATTGTGGTGGGGGGAGCTGAAGGACATACTGGGGTGGGAGGAGCTGGTGTGTGATCAAATCTGTTGAAGAATAGGTTTAGTTCATTAAGCCAATTAACATCTGCCTCAATCTGGCAGACAGACTGTTTATGACCCGAAATTGACTTAAGCCCCTCCCAGACCCCCCTTATGTCTTTTCTTTCCATTTGCTTTTCCATTTTTTCTTTATAACTGGCTTTTCCCTGCCTGATTTGATGCCTCAGCTCCTTTTGTACTTCCCTCAACCCCTCCTTATCTCTTGTCCTGAATGCCATCTTTTTCTCCTTAAGTAGTGTTTTTATATCAGAGTTAATCCATGGTTTGTTGTTGGAGAAGCACCTCACCACTTTTGTGGGTACTGTGTTGTCCACACAAAAATTAATGTAGTCTGTTATGCAGTGTGTGAGTCCTTCTATATCTTCTCCATAAGAATCCTGCAGAACTTCCCATGCGGTTGTGTCAAAACAATCCCTCAGAGCCTCATCACTCTCCTCGGACCATATCCTCACTGTGCGGGTGACAGCTGGTTCTCTACGTACAAGTGGCTTGTACACAGGTCGGAGATGTACTAGGTTGTGATCCGATCTCCCCAGGGGCGGTAGGGCTGATGAGTTATATGCCTCCCTCACGTTGGCAAAGAACAAGTCCAGTGTTTTGTTGTCTCTTGTGTGGCAGGTTACATACTGTGTGAAACTGGGCAGTGTGGATGATGGAGAGGCATGGTTGAAATCACCCGACAGAAGAAAGAGGGCCTGGGGGTGCTGAGACTGTAAATGGCTCAGCGTGGCTTGTAGGACCTCACAGGCAGCGTCAGCTTTCGCAGAGGGGGGGACATATGCAGCTATCACGATGACATGCGATAGTTCCCTTGGTAGGTAGAAAGGTCTCATGCTCACAGCTAATAGTTCAATGTCCTTACAGCAAGTTTGCTCCTTAATCACAATGTGCCTAGGATTACACCATCTATTATTCACAAACATTGCCAGCCCTCCTCCTTTCCTCTTACCGCTCTCCCTTGTCCTGTCTGCCCGAAGGAGTTTAAAACCATCCAAGGAGACCAGAGGGTCAGGAGTAACTTCAGTGAGCCAAGTCTCTGTAAGTAGCATCATGCTGCACGCCCGAAACTCCTGATGCTGCCTGGTGAGCGCTGTTAGTTCATCCATCTTGTTTGCAAGAGATCTCACATTGCCCATGATGATGGAGGGAACAGCTGGTCGGTAACGCCTCTTTTTAATCCTCTGAAGAGTTCCTGCTCTGCATCCCCTCATCCGCAGGGTGCTGTGACTGGCACGGTAATAACTGGCAGGGTGCTGTGACTGGCACGGTAATAACTGGCAGGGTGCTGTGACTGGCACAGTAATAACTGGCAGGGTGCTGTGACTGGCACAGTAATAACTGGCAGGGTGCTGTGACTGGCACGGTAATAACTGGCAGGGTGCTGTGACTGGCACGGTAATAACTGGCAGGGTGCTGTGACTGGCACGGTAATAACTGGCAGGGTGCTGTGACTGGCACGGTAATAACTGGCAGGGTGCTGTGACTGGCACGGTAATAACTGGCAGGGTGCTGTGACTGGCACGGTAATAACTGGCAGGGTGCTGTGACTGGCACGGTAATAACTGGCAGGGTGCTGTGACTGGCACAGTAATAACTGGCAGGGTGCTGTGACTGGCACGGTAATAACTGGCAGGGTGCTGTGACTGGCACGGTAATAACTGGCAGGGTGCTGTGGTTGGCACTGTAGTAACTGGCAGGGTTCTGTGGTTGCACTGTAGTAACTGGGAGGGTGCTGTGGCTGGTACTGTAATAACTGGCAGGTTACTATGGCTGGCACTGTAGTAATTGGCAGGGTGTTATGGCTGGCACTGTAGTAACTGGTAGGGTGCTGTGGCTGGTACTGTAATAGCAGGCAGGTTACTGTGGCTGGCACTGTAGTAATTGGCAGGGTGTTATGGCTGGCACTGTAGTAACTGGCAGGGTGTTATGGCTGGCACTGTAGTAACTGGCAGGGTGCTGTGGTTGCACTGTAGTAACTGGCAGGGTGCTGTGGCTGGTACTGTAATAACTGGCAGGGTGTTATGGCTGGCACTGTAGTAACTGGCAGGGTGTTATGGCTGGCACTGTAGTAACTGGCAGGGTGTTATGGCTGGCACTGTAGTAACTGGCAGGGTGCTGTGGTTGCACTGTAGTAACTGGCAGGGTGCTGTGGCTGGTACTGTAATAACTGGCAGGGTGTTATGGCTGGCACTGCAGTAACTGGCAGGGTGCAGTGGCTGGTACTGTAATAACAGGCAGGTTACTATGGCTGGCACTGTAGTAACTGGCAGGGTGTTATGGCTGGCACTGTAATAACTGGCAGGGTGTTATGGCTGGCACTGCAGTAACTGGCAGGGTGCAGTGGCTGGTACTGTAATAACAGGCAGGTTACTATGGCTGGCACTGTAGTAACTGGCAGGGTGATGTGACTGGCACTGTAGTTACTGACAGGGGGCTGTAGCTGGTACTGTAGTAACTGGCAGGGTGTAATGGCTGGCACTGTAGTAACTGGCAGGGTGTTATGGCTGGCACTGTAGTAACTGGCAGGGTGCTGTGACTGACACTTTCTTTACCTGGAGGGGCTGTCGCCGGTCACACAATATGACATTATTATGTTTTTATTTTCCAGCTCTGAAGCCCAGAGACAAATCATGACCGTCATAGATGAGATTGGGAAGGCGTCTGCAAAGGTAACGTTATAATGATGTGACTGACCCTGCCATGTGTATGACATGTCGCGTTGTACACTGCCCTTCCACCAGAGGGTGCTGATATTAGTGGAACGGTCCTTATTTCAGTATCTGCTCCCCTGTTTCAGGCCCAGCGGTTACCGGCTCCCATAACCAGCGCCTCTCGGATGCAGACAAATCAGCATCATCTCTATATCCTGAAGGACTGCACCGCAAAGACGTGAGAGCCTGTGGAGTGTGCTTTGTCTTTTCCAAAACCACTTCCTTCTAATACTACATTTTCTAGGAAAGTTGGGTGACAACCAGTCTGGCCTCTGTTGTAGCTCCTTGGTGGTTGTTTCCAGCTCTCCCAGACTCCTAAAATTTTAGTGTCACATAATATAGCTACTGGATACGTGTCTGACTCTTTCCCCCTTCACTGCGACTATAGTCAATTATCTTTCGTTTCAGAGCTGGCCGGGGAGTTGTGATCGGTTTTCTTAAGGTTGGATATAAGAAGTTATTTGTACTGGTAAGACACCAATACTGAAGGGGTTTTCTGTTTTGGACAGTCCCTACTTCTTTAAAGGGTCCCCGGACAATAGGCAGATTACTGGTTGATGTGCTGTGAACCGGGCAGTAAGTGTTCTATTTCCCTGCAGCACCGCCACAGGAGAAATGCGGTATTACACAATGTCCATTCACATTACTGGGTTGTCTATGTAATGCAGGACAGGACAGGTCCTCCAGAGCGAGAGACACTCTTTATAGCCAAGAGATTCGGATTCTCATCAGGGGACTACCTCTATTAACTCACCTTTGTCTAATGGTTAGCATGAAAATGGTTTGTCTAAACTAGACAACCCCTTTAAGTGTTAGAAACCTATTTAAATCACTCAGTTGTATTGTTAGTGTTAACTGATGGACTGCCAAAGATACCGCATAGCTCTGATTGTGACAGATGTCACACTATTATTCTTTATTAATATGAAGAGTTAAAGGGGATTTTCGAGAGGTAATATTGATGACGTGTCCTTAGGATTGGGGTCCAACACCTGGGACCCTTAGCTGATTGGAAGCACCATTTCCAGTTCACATATCAGTGACCTCATGTACATAAGTTACATGGCCTGTTCACAGCTCAGTCCCACTCAAGTGAATAGGACTGAGCTGCAGTACCAAGTACATCCACTATACAATGTACGGCACTGTGTTTGGTAGTCAGTGAACAGATTGCCATGCTGATCCGAACACTGTGGTCTCTTGAAACAGCTGATCAGTGAGGGTCCTGTGTGTTGACGACCACCATTCAGATGTTGAAGACCTATCCTAAGGATGTTGATGCTGTCCATGTATATAATGTCATGTTTTCCTTTAAGGACCACTCAGGATCCCATATAGAAGCAGAGCCGCTGTGTATTCTTGACTTCTATATTCATGAATCTCTGCAGCGTCATGGATTTGGGAAGGAACTGTTCAGCATCATGCTCAGAGTGAGTACGCGGCCCCCGAGTGTCCCGCCGTCCGTTCCCCGTGTCGCTCCTGCTGTGTGTGTGAATAGCCCTTATTTATCTCCCACTTCAGACAGAACAGGTTGAGCCTCAGCATCTTGCCATTGACCGACCTTCTGAGAAGTTTCTCTCCTTCCTGCGGAAACATTACAACCTTCGCTCAACGATCCCGCAGGTAAGGGAGATGGATAGAGATATGGCAGCTGTGTCTTAAAGAGACAGTCCAGGATAAATGGATTCTGTGTCATGTCTAGTACAGGTTTCCCCCCGCAGGCACACAGTGTAGTAGCCAGGTCACACTGGCCATTAGGGGGTATCCTTCTAGCTTTGCATCTGTGGGGTTTTGTTCGCTTAGACTCCTAGTGACTGTATTTGTGCAGGTTTAGTCAGTAGCAGAAGATGATTTTTGGATACAAATTTCAGCCAACACATTCCCCAGATTGGGTCCAATTTGTCCTCCATGACACTTCTTAGTGGCCCAGGGGGCTCATGTGACTCCTACTACTGGTCACTCAGACTGTTTAAAGCCCTTTTTAAAGAGTTGTTCAGGATTAGAAAAATGTGGCTGCATTTTAGCCAAAAACAGCGCCACGCCAGTCTACAGGTTATATATGGTACTGCAACACAATCGTATTCATATGGTGATGAACTGCAGTACGACTTACCATCATAGGACTGGTGTGGCGCCACGTAGTGCTAATCCTGTAAATGTATCTGCCTTTACCTGTCGGGTCTCATGGGGTTGTTGTATATTGTCTCGTCTTTTTAGGTGAACAATTTTGTCATCTTTGAAGGCTTTTTCAGGGACCGAAAAGGTAAGAAGAGACCACGTCATGTAAGATAACCAGCTCAGAGGTCTTGTGTTAGAGTATCTATTTTTTTTTTCTTCTAGAAATAGCGCCCCTCAAGTTCATGGGCTGTGTGTGGTATTGCAACTCCACACCATTCCAGTAAATGCTACGATACCAGACACAAACCATGATCCATGTTACTAAGGATGTCTAAGCTAAGTAGCCCCCGCTAAAATAAAATATATCCAAGTACCCCCAAATATATCATGTGCTGTGTTTCACCTATTTAAGGGCTTTTCCAGCCCTATGGTTTGGATGTCCTACCCTTAGGAGCCATATTCTGATTGATGGGATGCCGGGTATCGGACCCCTGCAGATCTGATGTTCATGACCTATTCTAAGGATAGGCCATCAGCCTCTTTAAGGCCTAGCATTGGGACTCTGCCTGTACCCCATAGGGGTATGATGTATACTCCCTGAGCTCTGTCTCACCGCTTAGGATATTTTCCTATTCTCATACGGCCCCATTGATAAGGTCTGACCCTCCTTTGGATAATAGTGTGTGTGCCCCGTTAATGCTGAGAGTGGGTGCACTTTGGGGGGTCACTAAACAGCCCAAATGTGCCCAGATAATATTGCCCCCTTTGAACCCCCAAAAAGGGTTTCTATGTCCTTACCATTTAGCATTTATTTTACTGATCACTAATTGTCCATCTGTTGCCCCCTCAGGCCCTGTGTTGGTATATGGAAATACGCTGTATGCTTGTCATGTGAAAAATGGGGTACTTAAAGGGGCTGTCCATACAGGGACATCAATGGGAGCAGAGCTGCAGTAACTGCATCCAGCCACTATATAGGGCACAGCGCTTTCTGCTTCTGGGTCCGTGCACTGTATAGTTCATGGATACTCCATATTTGGTCCACAACGATCACATATTTATGGATATATAGGCCATAAAAAAAATCATGGACATCTTCTGTATAAAGATCCTGCAGTCACTGTACCTACATACAGGGGATGATTACCTGACATGAATTATCCTCACGTCATGCAAATTTATTTTTTTTTTTAGCTACGCTTCATTAGGGACCAGTTGCGATTTCTGACTACAGTTTATCTACAGTGCCTACAGGGAGTCTGAAGTAGTCTGAGACACGCCCCCTATCATCATTGGTTCAGGGTACTATGCTGTAGAATAAAATAAGAATTAGGCAGGGGGCGTGTCTTAGACTACCTCAGACTGCCTATAGGCTTTGCAGATAAACTGTAGTCACAAACTACAACAGAATTGAGCTAAAAGCAGCCAAGATAATTGGCTAATTCATAGCAGGTAGTCACGTCCTAGAGGTACTGACATGCATATCATTTTTCAGCTACTGACTGGAGGGTCACTTTAAGGATCTAGTCCCCTCAGGCACACATGGGGCAGCTCTAAACACAGATTCCTATAGTTTGGGAAAGCGCCATTTCCGGATTTTAGTAGTCCTCTGATGTTCTGCTGGTCTGACTGGTGCGGGCACAGGCTGGAGGGGACGTCTTGATGCCTGGTTATTATAATTTGGCTGTTTTCATTGGTGTTCTGTGTCTGGGTCTTTTCCACTCATGACCCAATCTCTTTATAACCCTCCAATCCCTCAGTCCTGGCAGCTGACGCCTCTGTTCACAGGGACCTTGAAGATCGTCCTGCTAACTGGACAGTAAGGCCTAAAAGCAACTCCCCACATCCCAAATCTCTCCATTTCTTGCACCTTACCCCTTTATTCCTTTTTTTCTTCCTTTCTGTGATGGTTACGATTGACGTATTGATCTCTCGTACAGGATATTATCGATTCAGGTTATATGGAAAGTGACATTATTACCTTTACCATTGTTTTTCTGAGTAATTTGGCACATTTACGGGATATATTCAATATGATTGTAGTCCTCTCTGTTTTCTATCCACCCATACACATGTTTTCACCCGCCACTAGGGGGAGACCTGTGCTCAGATTAATTCGGTATACAGATCACCCCCTAGTGGTGTAAAGGTATATGAATAAAAAATGAATATAACTATACAATAATGAACAACTTGCCCTGTTGCCCATAACAACCAATCACGGCTTAATTTTCACCATTGTGATTGGTTGCTATTGGTGACATGGCCAGAGTAACCTGTAAATCTGTTCCCTACCTTTTCCTAGGGTGACGCAGGACATCCTTCTCTCTCTCCCTTGCTGTAGATTTTCCTGCCCCTAGTGTAGTACCCCGAAGCATGGACGGGACCTAGATATGTGTGTGTTACCACTGTCACAGACAAGCAGAAGATTTTTATCTTTTTTTTCCATTTTTCTTCTTTCAGCCTCAGGAAGGAAATTACCCCCCAAGCGAGTGGAAGGAGAGATCAAACCGTACTCCCTGTCTGAGAGAGACTGTAAGGACTGGGGGGTCGTACATGATGGGGGAAATTAAACTGAATGGGGGCATTTACAGGTGCATCTCAATAAATTAGAATATCTTTGAAACGTTCATTCATTTCAGTAATACAATCCATAATCAGCGTCTTCCATGATTGTGTGTCCTACTGAACCAGACTGAGGGACCATTTAAAGGCTTAGGAAACCTTGGCAGGTGACACTGAATTTACAAGACTGAACTGAACTTACAATATTCTCATTTTCTTAGATTTGGGTTTTTATTACCTGTAATCCATAATCAACATTTACAGAAATAAAACACTTGAAATAGAAGACTCTGTGTGTAAAGAATCTAGAAAATATAGGAGGTCACTTTATTAATGTAATTACTGAAAGAAATAAACGTTTCACAGATATTCTAATTTATTGAGATGCTCCTGTATTGAGACTGGCACACAGTCCTAATACTGAGAGCACTGGCGGCAGATATGCCAGAAGAGGCTCTGCAGGAGGTCCCATGCTCCAGAATCAAAATCTACACCAGTCCGGTATAACTCAGGCCAGTTTTCTACCATAAGTTATGATAAATCTATTGGGCTGAGGTGTCCTGGCCTGCTTTGAGATCCCCCTGCTCACTCACTCAAAAGTGGCCAGCAGGTCAAAATATGGACAAAGTGGAGCTTTTGGGGGACAAATGCCTGTCAACCAAAAATGTTCCAATTTTGCACTAGAAAACTGGCGTGAAAAGATTAATAAATACCCTCCAATGTGTGTGGGCAGCCACAGACAAGCCTTTGACCACCCCTGTCCTCCCCGCATCCTGCTGCTACATATCACTACTATAGCCTTCCCTTACTATGTGCCATTGATGCGGGAAGGGGGGGGGTTAAAAATTGTCCCGGTGTGTGAGGTAGGCCCCGTTGTGTGTGTGTGTGTATGTATGAGAGGTAGGCCCCGTTGTGTGTGTGTGTATGTATGAGAGGTAGGCCTCGGTGTGTGGGTGTGGTAGACTCCGGTGTGTCTGTATATGAGGTAGGCCCCGGTGTGTGTGTATATGAAGTAGGCCCCGGTGTGTGTGTGAGATAGGCCCCGATGTGTGTGAGGTAGGCCTCGGACTGTAAGTCGGCTCTTCTGTAGGATTGTTCTGATGCTTTACTCTTACTTCCAGTTTTGAAACACGAGGAAGGTCTTCCTTGGCCCTTCAGCCAGTCGCAGGCATCCCTCAGCCGTGCCTGCAGTCTTGGATCTTCTCCCACACGAGCCTGCTCCAGGACCATTCCCGGAGAAGAGGACTTTGTGAAGTCGCTCAGAGCTTGTAGACCTCACTCACTCCAGAGAGCTGCCAGCGGTGAACAGGAGGATCCATCCCAGAGGAGAAGGACCAGGTAAAAGGGTTTAGTGTCATTGGTGAAAGGTTTGACGTGATCGCTTGTACTATTATGGGCCATTCACATGGCTGAAAGTGAAGTGAAATTTGAGGGGATCTTCCACCTCAGGTTCCTCTCCAGATTCCATCCCTGTGCATCTAGTAATGGAATGACGAAGCAGATTACCCTCAGAAACAATGGGGCTGTGATCGGCTGTAGTTGTGTGATGGGTTCTGTGGCTGAATCAGTTGTGGAGTCTGCAGCAACCAGGATGCTTCTTTTTCCCCATTGAAAATTATAGGAGACAGACTCCGGCCAAAATTTGTAGCTGATTTTGAGGTGGAATCGACCTCACTATTACTTCCACAGTCCTCTGAGAATATACCCTTGGAGTTCCCAAATACCAGGGCGAGGGACCTGTCTGAACCCTCTTCAGCAGGAAGGGCTGTAGGCTCGGATATAGGGATTGCCTTGTCCATGCCTATAGATGCTTTGCTTTACAGTCCGCCCAGAGATGATGGTCAACACTTGTTGAGAAAACCTGGATTCATACATAGACTGGTAATAGGAAGGGCTCATGAGAGTGGTCAATGCCCTGTCACAAGAGGTAGAAATGGCAAAATCAGGCAGAAGTGAAGGGCTATAGGTCTCCAGGACAGACCACTTTAAAGGGAGTCTGTCAGCAGTAAATTCATTATAAGCCTAATCCCAGTACCTTGTAGAGGGGATTCTACAGTTTCCAAATATACCTCTATTATTCAGCTTTGGAGCCCCATTGTCATGTTAGTTGCTGTTTTATTCATATGCAAATGAGGGGAAAAGTGCATTGTCCAGGAATTGAGAACTGAGACCAGAACCCAAGCAAGCTAAGACACCCCTCAAAGCACTTCCCCTCACTTACATATGAATAAAACACCGCTAGTCATGACCTCAAGAACTATCTGTAAATCCGTACCTATAGGTACCTGCTATTTATTTTTCTCAGATTCCCTTCCTTGACTCTTTTTCACCTCAGCTCTGTGATCTGTGACTACAAGAGGTCTGAGCAAGTCTGAGACACGCCTCCTGCTTTAGGCCCTCCCCCTGCAGCTCTGCCTCCTCTGATTGGCTGCTGTGTATAAACACAAGTCTATGATGGATTTTGATGGAATAGGTTCCAATAAATGAGGCTTAGTAATGGGGAGGGCACAGAGGGTCATTATAACCTTGGGCAGTTAAGACGCTGACGATTGCAGTGATCTGGAATATGTCATGTGACCAGTGATTGTAACCGCCTCTGACCAGCGATCGCCAGGTTTCCTTCTGCCTGTCACTATAGCTCTCTTCTTCTTCTTTTCTGTCTTTCCGTCTGTCTTGTCTTCCTTGCTTTTCTCCCCTTCAGCTCCCTCAACCGCCCTCAGAGCATTCACCATTAACCTGATCTTTTATACAGTCAGACCTCCATTGCCGTCGTACTTTCCCCTTCCCCCTACATCATTCCATAGACCCGCACAGACCAGTGACTGTGGGGTGAACAAAATAGAACCAGTCTGTTTCCTCCGGTGATTCCTCTATTTCCCATGATTCACTTCTGTTGTTCACACTGAATGTCAAATTTTGTTACTTTTTGACTTGGGGAACAAAAAAACTTTGTAGAAATTGTGGAAGAGTCGGGCAGGCCGCCTGGGTGCTGTACACCGCCATAGAGGAGCGATCTGTCCAGAGTCAGTGAATGTCATGAGGTCAGTCCATGAACCTGGAAATGGTGAGGAAATGAGTCAGTGGGATCACTAGCCTGTCACTAGCCTGTGGTAGCCACAGATGGCAGGACGTCTCTGCTCAGATGTTCCCGTACGTGCAAATATAGTCTGTTACAGTCAGATACATTTTCCTATGGAAAATTGCTCAGTAAAAAAAAAATTGCATTGCTCTACGTGGGAAATTTGTAACCGATTGTTATTAAAAGGGTTATTCATAGTAGAAAACCCATTTCCAAATACTTTTTTAGGGAATTCTGAATTAATTGGGGGTTCCTCTCTGCAGAGGAGAATAGTTACAAAGAGTGTCCCTCTCTCTCTGGAGGACCTGTCCTGTCCTACATTCATAGACAACCCATTCATTTGAATGGACACTGTGCAATGCTTCATTTCACCTTTGGTTGGCGCTGCAGGGTAAATGAACACCTATTTTCTGCTTTCAACACAGACTGTACCTGATCTCTGGGGGACACTTTGCGGACGGATCTGCTGCACCGCTACTATTACGTGCTGCATGCACTCCCTGTCCACTAGATGCTTCCAGCATCCAGAGGCTACCGCAGCAGCTGATCTGTGTGGGGTCCAGGTTTCAGACCCCTCACAGATGACATGATGACGACCTATCCTGCAAATAGGTCATCAGTATGAAAAATCTATTTTCGGCCAGAAAACCCATTTACTTGTAATGCTTACAAGGGATTGTATAACATTAAAAAAAGAAGGTCGTATACGAACAGCGCCACTCTGGTCTGTGCTTGGTATTGCAGCTCAGACCTTGAATGTGTCAGCTGCTTCTCTGCCAAGGCTAGGGTTACATGGTGACCTTTGGCGGTGTGATATTAAGATTGCAAATGTTATGCTGCGAGTTGCACCTACTCTTAGTGGCTGAGGTAGAGAAATCCAGCAGGTTTGGGTTCCTCGTGATAGGCCGTGGTCACAGCACACTTTGGGTTGCAACCACATTGGACGTAATGTAGCTGCAGTCTTCAAGTTGCCGTATAACCCAAGTCTTAAAGGAATTTTTTAGCTTATAGCTATCCTTAGGATAGGCCATAAATATCTGATCGGTGGGGGACTGACCAGTGGCCACTGCACAGTACAGCCGTACGGGTCCGCTTCTGACGCCCATACAATACACAACTCTGACCCCTGTATTGTTGTTGGGTGACTATACGTATTGACTTTTGGCCCCCACTAATCAGATCCTAAGGGTAGGCCATAAATGAAGAATTCCCCCTTTAACAGATATTCAGGTTATCAGGGCCCATCCCCTTCATCACAATGAGCTTGTCAGTGTAAGACGTTCTGAACTTAAAGGGGTCGTCCATACTGAATGACTCCTTTAAAAGACTACAATTAAAAGGATCAGCCCAATAGACATTCCAGCTGCTCATCCTTGGTCAGGACACACTCATTTTTCCCTCCATTTTTGACCACCTTTTGGAATAAAAAAGAAATTCATAGGACAGCAAACATAAAGTACATCATTACAGGCTATATTACAGCACAAGAGGCCAGCAGTGGCCGTCATACTGCATGTGACCAGCAGGGGTGTGATGGTGGCATGTACTGCCCTGCACAGAGCACAAAAGCCATCCTTGGCGTTATTTATAAAGGTGCAGTAAGCATTGTTTACCACATGGTGGCGCCAAAGGTCTTTGTTGCGGGTTGCGTGTGATCTTGCGGGATTTTTTTGTTAGGAGAGGGTGGTCGGGATTGTTGTGCTTTTTTTTTTTTGTTGGTTGACTATGTATTAACCCTTCCCGTCTCTCGTATCACACACAGGATGTTGTAGATCCACAATAATCTGTTTGCACTTGAAGAGAAAGAATTATATTCTAAGAACTGGAATCATGACTTAAAGAAAGAGGGGAGGGGTCCTCAATTTGCACATTGGCTGGTCATAATAACCACCATGAGCTTATTACATGATGGAAATGACTCAGAAATCTGGTCTGGGGCTTGGTCTGTGCAGGGATGTTTGCAGGGGTAACCGACTCCTGAGGCATCGCTGCAGCATTGCAGAATCCGCTGGGTCATTTGTTCAGGATCCTCATGTCCTGGGCAGAGTCCTGAGCGGTTACATAGAGTGGCTGGACGACGTGTCCTGCTTTAAGAAAGGACACTCTGTAATGCTTTGTTTCTCCTGTGGTGGCGCTGTAGAGAAGCTGGACACCAGGTTTGACCACAGATTACAGCTGATCGCTGGGGTCCAGGCAGGAGGACACTTTGTGATCTGCTTATTGTCAGGAGACCCTTCTAACAAGTAGGGACTGTTCAAAGTGGAGAGCCCCTTTAAAGGGGTTTTCCAGCCCCAAATGGATAGGTCCAGGATAGGAGAGCTCCTCAGTATCTGATGTGTGGGGTCCACTGCATAGTGGTGGTTTTTGGGTACTGCAGCTCCTATGACTTGAATAGGAGCAGACTACACATACCCCCGATCCGCTGCAGCAGCATAAGGCACACGGTACAACTGATCTGCGTGTGTGGGGTTAAGGTGTCGGACCCTCACAAATCAGATACTGATGGCCTTTCCGTATGAGAAATCCACTTGGGTCTGGAAACCCCTTTAAGGAGACACCATCATGAGACTGCAACACTATTAAAAGGGGCATATTTAACCCCTTCACGGCATCCGCCATAATAGTACCACGGACGTTGGGTCTATCAAATATGGCGGCCACTCAGACAGCCTGTAATAGAACGGAAGGCATTTCACAATACATTGCAGTGCAATGTATGAGGGGATGGGGGGCACAAGAGGTACGAGGGCTTGTACAGAGGTCCAACCTTTTCTAAAAAAAAATCGGCTTAAGTACATAGAGTTGCATGAGCCAGTCACCGCCCCACATGTGCATGGGGTGTGGGGAAAACTTTAGGATGAAGGGATCCGGTTCTGAGGGGTTTAAATAGAGAGGATTTGGATTAGGCCTTCCTAAAAAGATGCATTTTTAGGGCTGAATTTAAACTGTGTCTATTTAGGTATTAATATGATTGTCCAGGGTAGCGAAGTCGAGAGAACTGGAGCAGCATGAGAGAAGTCTTGGAGACCGTAATGAGGGGGGTAGAGCGAGGTGAGGGAGTAGATATAGGGAGGCGCAGCACAATGGAGTGTGCGTTATGGGAGAGGGATAAGTTTAAAGGGTTATCCCCGTCTCAGCAAATCATGGCCAAGATAACTGGCAGTAAGTCCTGACCACCAGGGTAAGAGGCGAGCGTAACTGCTCTGTACCGCTTCTGTACCTCGCAATCACCCGGGTGGTCGGGGCTTACTTCAAGTTATTTTTGTCTTGGCCGTGACATTATAGAAGTTGACAAATAACCTTTGTCATTAAATAACCTTAATATCATTTATTTTGTCTGTTTTTACATCCTTTTAGAGGTGCAATAATCTCGTAGAGCATTTTTTTGTATAGCCAGTAGGGGTCGCTGTTGGCTCATTTCCCCACCATTGACCAGTGATGGCTCCGGCTACTCCTGTCCTTCCAGCTATACGAATGTTTTGGGGTTTTCTATGTTTATTTAACCATTTTATACACTGATAATATTTAATGTAACGATGTTCTGTTTAACTATTTGCACATTTTGCCCCTCTTGGGTGATGGGTTTATTAGAGGGCTCATTGCCTGCGTGCATCGGAAGTGGCTGGCACATTTGTGAACTATCCACTTCCTATGTTCTGTGGGTGACGTGTGCGCCCCTAAGTTACTGATGGGCACAGTTTGGCGATTAATATTCTACTTGACTGGATCAATAAAAAGGCAAATGATGAAGAGATCTGTGTAGTGGTCGCTGTATTTTTTTATATGGTTGTCGTGACATGTTTGTAAATCTGAAATATATGCAAAGGTGAAGCTCATGGAGGTATCTAGGCGAGACCACTAAAAAGTGGCGAGGTTCAGCCTCTAGAGCTAATATGTGCAAGTACCTTATGGGGTCTCTATAACTGCAACTTTTTTTTTTTGCTATAATGTGTCTAAAATTTAATAAAAACAGACGACTTTCCAATTGTCTTGATTAATAACATTCTACCGTTTTGTGTATACAGCTCCTGTACAGACCTATGTGACTCCATGATGCAGACTACAAATAAACCTAGCGTAGTTTGGTCCTGAAGTCTTCTAATACTCTCCTCCATATATAGGTTAACAAAAGAGGGGGCAGAGGGAATAGAGTAATCCTTCACTGCAGGGTCAGACTACATATAGGGCCTGTGTGTAGTCTGTAACCATGGAGACACCTACGTCTGCATTAGAGCTGTATACACGGAACAGTAGAAGATTTTTAATCCAGAAATTGGTTCATTTTGTACCTTGGATGCATTGACAGGGGTCGGCTCGTGTCCATACTATGCTAAGGGAATGTTCATGATCCATGAGGTTTGTGCAGTGACCACAAGGAACAATGGGGGCTCCTTTAGGTGCACTCCCACCCCCGGTGCACTCATTTACATACAGATTAAAATGTGATTTTCTCAGCTTTGACACAGAAAAGCCATGTCACTAACCGGCCCTACCACGGCAAGTAAGGGGTTTAGAAGAGATTTTAGGGGCGGTGGTCTCCATTTAAAGGCCCTTTCACGTACCATACTGTGCAAAAGTTTTAGGTGTGGAAAAAATGCTGCGCAGTAAGAAAGCTTCCAGAAATAGAAGGGTTAATAGATTAATGTTGTCAATTAACAAAATGAAGTGAATGAAGAAAAGAGAAATGTAAATCCCATTAATATTTGGTGTGACCTTTGCCCTCCATCAGTTCTTCTCGGTACTTGCAGACAGTATTTGGCAGGACTGGGCAGGGAGGTTGTTCCCGCCGCCATCTTGGAGAACTAAGCACAGATCTTCTGTGGATGTTGCTTGCTCCAATCCGTCTGTCTCTTCATGTCATCCCAGACAGACTGGAGGATGATGAGATCAGGGCTATATCTGTGGGGGCCGGATCATCCCTTCCAGGACTCCTCCTCCAAAGGGCAAAGGTCAGACCAGATCCCTTAAAAAAAAAAAAAATCTATTAACCCTTCTATTTCTGAAAGCATTCTTACTTTACACCCTCGTGCCTAAAACTTTTGCACAATACTGTATAAAAACACCGGTGATGGACAGGAAGAGTTGTCATAGGGGCTGAAGTGCTTTCACTACAAGTGCTGTCCTCACCGACATCTCCCAGGTTACATTAAAGTGAGGTTAGCCCTATAATTGAGTATTGTGTGGTGTTCTCTGTTATCAGCCACTTCGGGCAGGGGACGGCTCTACATGATTTCATATAACACATTGGGGGAAATTTATTATGACACAGACGGGCACGTAAGTGGTATATTTGGCACGAGGCCCTTTCTTGTGCCAATTTGCAACAGTTTCCCTCTTCTGCGCTCCGCTCGCCACTTTATGCAAATATGGGCGGAGCAGACTGGGCGGGGACACCTCGGCCTGACGTATAGATTATACCTCTTACCAGTTTCCTGGTGTGGATTATACAGGAAATCTACGCCAGGTCCTGACTAGAGCAGATCCCCATTCCCGGGTCCGGGCATGCACCTGAATTATGAAGAGGCCGGAGCCTGTGTGTGTGTTGGGCCTGTTTTAGGACTGGTGTACAAAACGCCAGTCTTAATAAATGTGTCCCACTATATTGCTTTGTACTACAGCTGTCACTTAGGTTCTCCAGGATTGGAAACAGCGCCACACTTGTCCACAGGTTGTGTCTGGTATTGCATCTCAGTTAAGGTTAAGAAAATGATGTTTCGTTATAATACTATACACAACCTGTGCAGTGCTGGTTGTTTTTTTGGGGTGGGCGGGATAGGCGGGAAGCAGCCATGTTTTTGTCATTGTGGACAACCCTTTTAAAGATCAGTAAGAAGTCTTACTGTAGACCAGGTTTTGAGCCCTGTCCTTAGAATTCAGTGAAATGTTCGCCTCTTACAGGTACCAAATCTTTAAAGAGGTTGTGCAGGGACTGTTAATTTACTTACCTGTCCTGGGTTATTGCAGTCAATGGACCCAGGGTTCCAGCCACGTCACAGTCCCTGGGCCATGTGATCTGGGGCGGCCTTCAGCCTCTGAGGTCGCTCTGCCCCCTCTTCCACCAATCTCACTTAATCACCAGTGGGACCTGAGGAGGAGGAGGCAGCTCCAGAGGCTGAAGGCCGCCTTAGATCACATGATCTGGGGGCCATGATGTGGCTGGAACCCCCAGTCCATTGCGTGCTGTAACCCAGGACAGGGGTAAGTAAATTAACAGTCCCTGAACAACCCCTATAAATGACCCTGTACTTATTGCTAATATAGCAGATTATTACAGTATCTGGTAATGGGGTCATTTGGGTCTCACCCATTGAGGTATCCCTAGGTAACAGCCTTGGGTCCTAAATGAGGTATTGAACAAGAAATTTTAGTATTTCAGTATAAAAATAATGTCTTTTTGTAATATACACCTATTTTATTTCTTTGTCTCGCCTTCTCCTAATCTCTTTACTGTTGCAGTGTTGTGGTTGCTCTGGGGTTGCTATATTGTGCTTGCTCTGGGGGTGCTTGGAAATTAATAGTAGCTTTTCTAATAGATCTTTTTTGTGCATGAACATCCGCTCTTATGGGTGTGTTCTTACGAGGACAAGTGTTGTGACGGTTTACGTTGCTATGGCAACCCCAGAGCAAGCGTAATATTTATATAATTTTAGCAGTTATTCGATATGGAGAATCAATTAAACAATTATATGTCACTTTCTCAGTTTTTTTTTTTCTTGCAAAGCAACACCCCTGCTCTTCAGGGGACGCATCACGAGTCAGAGGTGTGTCTCATTTACTGGATTGTGGGGGTCCCCCACTGTTTATAAAGTGATGGACTACCCCTTTAAGAATATGATTACCAATACATTTTTAGTAACCTATAGAGTAGGACGTCTGTAGACACTTGTGAGGGCTGATGACGCCATTTGTCATTTGTCTCTTCATTCCCTGCCCTCCACGCATTTCACGCCGCTCCGCCTTCATCTCCTGCACCCTCCTTGCATCTTCTGTCACTCATCCTCCGCCGCTCCATCCTCCCCCACCCCCTCTGTCTCTGTCGCTTTGTCTCTCAGCGATATGAATCTCTCCCGCGGACTCATGGCTCAGAGGAATTGCTACAGCCGCCACTCGTGCCCCTCACCTCCGCTGCTGAAAAGAGCGCCACCTACAGGTATGTGCAGATTTACACTATACTGCATTACACATACATAGCCTAATGATATTGTAATGAATACCAAAAACCAACCTCAACATTTTTCTTTTGCGGTATATCGGCACATTACCATCAGGTAATATTATTCCATATTGACCCCTCTAGTAGGATATGGACTACAAGGGTTTTTTTTTGTATTTCGGGGGGGGGGGGGTTTCGGTAAATTAAGCTTTTGTAAAATATTTACAATTCACTATTCAATTTTATCAAGATCTCGATTTGCTGTCAGTGAATGGAAACTCACATACTGTTCACAGCTGAGGGTTTGCTACAGTTGAACCCAGTCTAGACTGTGAGATGAACAGCCTGGAGTCCAGACAGAAACTGCACTGCTACATTGTAACAAACTATCAGGAGAGAAATGTCTGCTATTCGAGGTGATTGTCTGGACTGGATACAATTGTGGCACACCCTCAGCTGTGAGAAGTTTCATGTATGTACAGGGTTTTCCGGGACATATATATATTGACGACCTATCAATATGTGATCAGTGCGGGTCCGACAACTATGACCCCTACCGATCGGCTATTTGAAGAGGCCGTGGTGCTCATGATCGCCTCTTTCCTATGCCGATGATATCACGTTTATTGGTCACATGGTACATTAGCAGTTCAGTCCCTTTCAAGTGAATGGGGCTGAGCTGCAATATCAAGCACAGCCACTATACAATGTACGGCGCTGTGCTTGGTATTCAATAAAGAGTCCGCAAGGTTTAACTGAATGCTGCAAACTCTTAAACAGCTGATCGGTGGGGGGGCCCAGGCCACAGACCTAAGGATAGGTCATCAATATGTAAGTCCAAGAAAACTGGCTGTAAGTAAGAATGTTCTCTTTTACTAACAACAAGCACAGATCTCGAAAAAACAGTTTATTAATCTATTGTAGAACTTTCCATAATACAGTAAATTGCATTCATTAACTTTATTTACATAAAAATGTTCATCTGTGATCTTTAGAAGCAGAAATAGTGAAGGTTCTTTTTACCACTAGGTGGC
This sequence comes from Leptodactylus fallax, assembly GCA_947044405.1. NCBI lineage: Eukaryota > Metazoa > Chordata > Amphibia > Anura > Leptodactylidae > Leptodactylus > Leptodactylus fallax. The sequence goes on along the minus strand of CAMRHE010000396.1, from coordinate 1,153,240 downwards.
ACTGTAAATAGTTACATTCGCTTTGTGGTCTTGATTAGTTCCCGATGCAGTTAGAGCACACCATCTGGTCACCTCTGGTATTGCAAATCATGTATTTTGGTAATATGATTGAAGGGTTAATCCAAACATATCCCTATCCCTGATGTTCCTGGCTATCTCCTGCAGTCTGGCTTGACCACCGCACCATTCAGACGGGTCATGGGACCTCACGTGGTTGGTGGGACCTCCCCTGGTCAGACACTTTTCCTGTGGATAGGCCATACATTTGGATTATGAGAACCCCCTTTAACATGATACATAACCTTGCGGAGGTCTGACCTTAGGGGCCCCATTGCTGCCATGCTATGACTTGACGTGATTGGGCAGGCTATTCGATATTGTTGTATTTCGGTTCTCAATCAGTTTTTTCTGATTTTCCCCATTTACTGTGTTATTTTTATTCTCTCCCTCTAGTGGACACTAAAGAAGAACAGAATGAAGCAGCTAAAGGGTAAGGGCCTATAGATAGAGACTATAGATAAATGGAGTGCCTGTGTGACTTCTGCCTTATTCAGATGGGGGTACAAGGGACCTCTCATGCTCAGAGGCAGTCCCTGTAGTTGGACTCCCACAGAACAGACGCCTTAAAGGGGATGTCCAGGATCCAGACATTTTGGGATGACTACAGCAATTGATAGTGAAGCAATATTGCAATATAGTGTCAATAATGGCGTCCTGTTGACGGTGTTCCCAAAACGTCACATGACCTTCCTCGGCTCTTGCAGTGATATGTATGCCAGGGAGTTCCGGCCGTGCTCCCTTGTCTTTTCCTATAGAGGAGACTGCTTCCTCTATGCACTGTGTGACACTGCAATTATGTACTGCGCATGCGCTCCCTCTCCCTGTATTGCTGAGATCGATTGCGCATGCGCAGTACATACTAGCGCCGTCACGCAGAGAGATGATGTGTGACAGTGCTAGTATGTACTGAGCAGGTGCTTCTTCTACTTGTATTGCCAAAAGGGGCACGCATGCGTAGTACATACACAGAGAGGAACTGTTTAACGCCGCAAGTATGTACTGCACATGCGCCCCCTCTCTCTGTATTGCTGAGATCAATTGCGTATGCTCTATACATACTAGAACTGTCATGCAGAGAGATGTGCGACAGTATTAGTGCAGTAATGAGCATGTGCTGCTTCTATCTGTATTGTCATAAGGGGTCACGCATGTGCAGTACATACTGCTCTCCCTGTATTGCTAAGATCGATTGAGCATGCACAGTACACGCTAGCACTTTCACACAGAGAAATTTGTATGTTCTGCGCATGCGCTCCCTCTCCTTGTATGGCCGAGATTGATTGTGCATGTGCAGTACATACTAGCACAGTCATGCAGAGAGGAGATGTGTGGCGGCGCTAGTATGTACTGCGCATGCGCACGATCAATTTCAGCAATACAGGGAGAGGGAGCGCATGTGTACTACATACTTGTGCCGTCACACGATGCAGAGAGGAGATGGGCAGGGACTTCAAAGATAAAGCAGTCCCCACTGAAGAAGATGAGAACACAAGGCCGAGACTCCCTGGTATACGTGATGCTCCACGAACGCTGCTAACAGGACCATTATGGTACTGATACCATATAAATTGCAAAACTTAGCAACACTAATCTGTAGTGATCTCAAAACATCTGAGTCCTGGACAACCCCTTTAACACCCGTCCTGTGGATAGGAGATAAGTAGTCAGTTTGGCACAACCGTTATAGGAATGTTTTCTCTTCTCATCCTGGTCTACGTGAATTTTCCCACAGGGGTTACAGAGGAGCAACAGGAGAAACCCCCCATAATATGAATGCTCAGCCCAAGAGCAATCCGCAGTATAGAGTGCCATCCAGCGAGCCGCCACCAGGGGGCGTAAAAAGTCCAATAAGAGACCAAGAGCCCAGTAAACACTTCAGACCCCAAGACTCTAAGGCTTCATGGTCGGACGACCCATCATGGACGGTGCTGGGGTCAGTCATGAATGCGCAGTGGGTGAAGCGGAAGCAGGAGATGAGGGGAACACGTCCGTGGTGACAGCGGACACGGCAGGAGATACCACTCAGCACTGACACTTTTATTCTAAATTCATGTTTTATAGAAGAAAAAAAAAAACATTTTTTAAGACTTTAATAAACTCCAGATTGTCAATTATTAAAGTTCAGAGGTTTCTTTTACCGGAGATCCAAGACTGATGTCCAGGCTGTGCTGCTCGTACTTACCAAATGTGTCCTTAGTAATATCTATATATATACACTGTGTTCCAAATTATTATGCAAAAAGTGTTTAGGAGTGATAAGGTAAGAATTTTTTTGTTTGTCAGTTAAACTCATTGATGGTGATGTGTGTCAGGGCTCTTTATATCACTGAAAGCAATTGCAGACACCTGTGCTAATTAGTTTGGCAGGTGTGTCCAATTAAAGGCAAGACTACTTAAGGCTGTCCCACATTATTAAGCAGCCTACATTTTCAGCCAAAATGGGAAAGAAAAAGGATGTGTCGGCTGCTGAGAAGCAACAAATTGTGGAGTGTTTAGGTCAAGGCATGACTACAATCAACATTGCCAAGACACTTCATCGTGATCATCGCACAATCAAGAAGTATGTAGCTGATTCACAGCACACACGTGTGCGTGCTGATAAGGGAAAATTGAGGACTCTTTCCAACAGGCAATTACGTCAGGTTAAAAGAGCAGCTTCAAAAATGCCTTGTCATAGCAGCAGACAAGTTTTTGAAGCTGCTGGTGCCTCCAACGTCCCCCGAACAACAAGATGCAGGGTCCTTCAGAGGTTTGCAGCTGTGCGTAAGCCATCCTGTCAACCTCCTCTATCCACTGCACACAAGCAGAAACGGCTCCAGTGGGCCAAACAATACATGAAGACCGATGAGTGCTGTGCAACGCTCGATGGTCCAGATGGATGGAGTGGAGGATGGCTTGTTGATGGACACCCCATGCAAACACGGCTACGGCGCCAACAAGGAGGAGGTGGAGTAATGTTTTGGGCTGGAATCATGGGGAGAGAGATTGTCGGCCCCTTTAGGATCCCTGAAGGGGTAAAGATGAACTCCATAATGTATGTGGAGTTTCTCAAACAGCACTTCCTGCCATGGTTTAAGAAGAAGAACCATGCATTCCGCAGAAAGATCATTTTCATGCATGATAATGTACCGTCTCATGCTGCAAATAACACATCTGCATCTCTGGCTGCTATGGGCATAAAAGGGGACAAACTTATGGTGTGGCCCCCATGCTCCCCTGACCTCAACCCCATTGAGAACCTCTGGAGCATCATCAAAAGGAGTGTCTATGATGGCGGGAGGCAGTTCACATCTAAGCAACAGCTCTGGGAGGGTATTCTGTCCTCATGCAAAACAATTGAAGCAGAAACCATCCAAAAACTGACAAATTCAATGCACGAGAGAGTTCAGAAGCTTCTTTCGAACAAGGGGTCCTATGTGCAAATGTAACATCACCTCGAATAAAGTTTTGGCTTGAAAACTGTTTGATTTCAGTTTGTAATAACCTGCTAATGCTTATAATTTCACAATGACCATTTTTTGGTTCTTAATAAAAATGAAAAGGTTGCAAATTCTGCTGTGCATAATAATTTAGAACATACATTTTGAGTGTTTATTTTTTTTTTAAATATACTGTTATCATAGGCAGTTTGTTCAAAAACCTTTCAATTATACTCGAATAGTTGATGACTGGAAAATTACAATGACTGCAATTCATATAGGTAATTTTGGAAAATATGAGAAAATATTATTTGCATAATAATTTGGAACACAGTGTATATCTATATATAGATATAGATATATATATGGGAAGGATATAGGTGAACTGGAGCGGGCACAGAGGAGGCGACCAAAGTCATTAAGGGGATGGTTGGATTAGACTATAAAGACAGGTTATCAAACTGGAGGGTCTTCAGTTTGGAAAAAGGATAAGAGGGGGCAATAGAAGGAAAATGTCCTTGAGGGGGCTCTGACATGAGCCCAATAGAGAGACCTGAAAATGGTGCTCGAGAGTCCCATTCGAATAAAAATTTGGAGAAACAAATGATGACACAACACTCGTCTGCAGATGTTTATTATAAATGATGCCAGTGATATTACATTATTATTTCCACCAGGTTTCTGCCTTAAAAATGTGGAGAGTAAAGTCCTGCTTGCAAGGAGCGCAGGTGTGAACTCAGCCTTAACTGCAGCTCTGGCACTCAGGTCATGTTTCCCAGGACTCCAATCCCTGGAACTTTCTTCAACTCAGTAGCGGCATCAGCCATCTTCTTTGGAGTGGCCTGCTGGGGGAGCAGTATATCAACCAGGGATAGGAATAGACTCGACAAGCTGATTAGAAGGGCCAGCTCTGTCCTGGGGAGCCCACTGGACCCAGTGCAGGTGGTGGGTGACAGAAGGATACTGTCCGTGGTGAGCTCCATGCGGAAGAATAAGTCCCATCCCATGCATGAGACTGTGATCGCGCTGGGCAGTACTGTCAGTGACCGACTGCTCCACCCTAGGTGTGAGAAGGAGCGCTATCGGAAGTCTTTCCTCCCCACCGCGGTTAGGCTGTACAACCAACACCGACCTAAGCGGAGATCATTACACACAGAGAACTGAAATATCTCTCTGCCTGTTATATCCCCCCCTCCCCCTGCTACGTCCTATCTGTCTGTCTGCTATTAATGTAATGCCTCTCACCTTGGAACATTCCTGTACATGTTGTATTTGTATTTGTATCTGCTTATCTTATCTTATCTTTGCTGCTGTAACACACTGAATTTCCCCACTGTGGGACTATTAAAGGACTGTTATTATTATTATTAGATGTTGGGGGGTGTAATCTGCAGACCCCCCCCCTCCCCCCATGCCTGGAGCCATCTTAGATTCCTCTTTGTTCTGTCCACATAGCTCATCCCCCCCCTACAGAACTATGTTACAACTTTACAGCCAATCATGTTATGCTAATTCTACTAGTCCAACCTGTTCTTTCTATACAATGTATATAAACTACCTTTTCCCGCCATTAAAGCAGAACTCACTATATAAAATAAGATAATCCTTTTATAGTCCCACCATGGGGAAATTCAGTGTGTTACAGCAGCAAAGATAATACAAATTCAAAAGCTCCAAGGTAGAGGCATTACAGTGACAGTAGGTACAGATAGAAAGGTACAGGTGATAAAGTAGCAGAGGGGATATCACAACTTAAAGATCTTTCAGTTCTCTGTGTGTAATGATCTCCGCTTAGGTCGGTGTTGGTTGTACAGCCTAACCGCGGTGGGGAGGAAAGACTTCCGATAGCGCTCCTTCTCACACCTAGGGTGGAGCAGTCGGTCACTGACAGTACTGCCCAGGGCAATCACAGTCTCATGCATGGGATGGGACTTCTCCTCTGCATGGAGCTCACCACGGACAGTATCCTTCTGTCACCCACCACCTGCACTGGGTCCAGTGGGCTCCCCAGGACAGAGCTGGCCCTTCTAATCAGCTTGTGAAGTTTATTTCTGTCCCTGGTTGATATACTGCTCCCCCTGCAGGCCACTCCGAAGAAGATGGCTGATGCCACTACCGAGCTGAAAAAAGGCCCTATATACACAATAGCTGTGTGTGTGTGTGTGTGTTACTCTAAGCCGGTTTATATACCAATTGTATTCATTTAGACTTCAATACGGTGATACTTAGAGCAGATTGCGTCCCACATCTATACTGGCACTGCTAAGAGTATCGGATACATATTCAATAGTGCCAGTATTTATGTCAGTGTAACCAGCACCTATGGGGAGCCACACAGCCCGTTGTGATGTCACAGCCCTTTGTAATGCCCCAAAGTGAAGTCATAATGTATCACTGTGATGTCACAATGCCTTATTGTGTACAAAAACAACAAATAGTACAAGGACATGGTACTAGTGTAATTCTGGTAGTCAAGTAACAAATATAACACTGTGCTGGAATAGACAGAGGCTCACCAGATTATAGAACAGTATACAGCGTATCCCACTGGTAGGTCGGCTCAGCTACACTCCTTCACAAGATAGATAGTTTTCACTTAAAACTTTTTTTGTGTATTCACAATGCCCAATTATGATGTCACGGTTAACCATTGTGATGTCACAATACCCCATTGTAATATAGGCTTACATTGCCGGGACATAACGCATTGTCTTTTATTGAATAAATCCTCCATTTTTTAGCTGTTGTGTCCTTTTGGGCCATTTTTAGTTTTGTTTACATCAGGGGTCTCAAACTCAATTTACCCGGGGGCCGCTGGAGGTAGAGTCTGGGTGAGGCTGGGCCGCATCAGGTTTTCCACACCGGTAATATGCCCCATATTGGCCCCTGCACACGGTATTATGCTCCATAGTGGCCCCTGCACTTGTATTATGCTCCCTAGTGGCCCCTGCACTTGTATTATGCTCCATTGTGGCCCCTGCACACGGTATTATGCTCCATAGTGGCCCCTGCACACGGTATTGTGCCCCATAGTTGCCCACCCAAGAACTATTATTATACTCTGGGTTCTTTTCAGAACCCAGAGTATAATGATCGGAGACCCAGGGGAGGTGACAAACATAAAAACCAGTGTTACTTACCTATACTGGAAACCGGAGCACTCCCAGCAGCTTTCGGCCCTGTCTAATTAAGTCACGTGATGAGACCGGCGACGCGACCTGATGACGTCATCAGAGCGCCCAAGCCTGCTCGGAGTGACAGCGGATCGCAGGAGAGGTGAGTAGCATTGGTTTTTATGTTCCTTCACCTCCCCTGGGTCTCCGATTATTATACTCCGGGGTCTAAAAAGACCCCGGAGTATAATAATAGTAGTATTTGAGGCCCGCGGCCTCACTTACCGATGCCTGCGGCTACTCACAGCGGCATCCACTTCCCTTTCTGCGTCCCATAGCAGAAGGGGAAGTGGGGGCGGCCACGAGCAGACGCCAGGTAGGGAAATAAATAGGCCGTGACCTGCCGGGCATACTTCAGCAGGTCACGGCCTATTTATATAAATAAAAAAAACTTATCCTCACCTACCTGCGATGCCTTGATGCAGCCGCCTCCTCCTCTTGTCCGAGACGTCTGTGTCTCAGCGTAGGAGGCGCGATGACGTCATTGTATCGCTGCCTGCGCTGTGATGCGGACGTCTCGTAAGCCAGCCCAGGACAGGCCCCGCTCAGCGTTGTTTTTTTTTTTTAAAGCGGCCTGTCCTGGGCTGGTTTACATTAGATAGTAAAAAATGCTGCCCCCCAGACAGTGCGCCCCTGGTGTCATTCGTAACAAACTCGGGCTGCACTAACATTAAACTTTGATATTGAGGTGGGGGCCGCAAACTATTGTCCCGAGGGCCGCAGTTGGCCCGCGGGCCGCGAGTTTGAGACACATCGACTACGCGGACATTCAATAGCAGTCTCAAATTATGTCAAATACCAATCATCTGGCAGCTAAAATATGTATAGTTTATCACCCAGCTTTCCAGGTCTACTGAAGGGCACATCTATCACAATGGCTTTCTCAGTAGACAGTGCATTGTAAACTCCACGGCCTCTATGACATCATACTGGTGGTCACCCAGCTTTCCCAGAAATTTTATGGAAAACTTATGGACACTTGGCCAGTACCCAATGAACCCCCTTATAGATCTGGTGTCATGTGATGGATCCATCACAGTTTAAGACTCTGTTCACATTTGCTGGCTCCGGGGGCAGAACTGACAGGCGGATTTGTGTTGTATTTGCCTCTGAAGCCTTTATGATGGAGCCGCTCCAGGTTCTCCGTCAGCTCCAGAACTTTTTTATGAGTAATATGGCCGTCTTCTTCATCTTTCCAGTCTTTTTGACCACTTTCCTCCATTGTGACGTCTTCAGTTTTGTCAGTTGTGGAACTTGTCGTGATTCTGAAGACTAAGGCCTTATTCACACAGCCGTTATATGGGCCTGTTTAAAAAACTATTGGAGGAGATCGATGAAGACTAAGAGGCATTTTTAGCAGTCTGCTATTGAATGTCCGCGTAGTCGACGTGGAAAGGTTTTACCCACTCTTGCTGGGTGTAAACGCTAGTAACCCTTCTGATGCTGGAGTCTGGGGTAACGCGATAACCTGGTACGGGGTCCTACAAACTCCAGGCTCAAACAAGCTTCTAAAACAGTCCAGCTGAGAACTACTGAGGTGCCAGCACTCCTGATCAATGGGGTGTACGAGGCTGTGCTTGGCACGGCGTAGATATCCGGGCAGAGACTGTGGAGGTAACTTCTGTCTTAAAATGTCCCGCAGTGATTCTATGGCTTTGTCCTGCTCAGGCGCTTGTAGACACATCTTGGGGCCGACGGCCTGGATACGTGTGGGAGTTGGCGATGGTAAAGGTCGTCGAAGAGAAGTGGCGACACGAAGACAGGGCCGTAGTTCTCGGTACAAGATGGCATCACGAACCTGGTGTGAAAGAAGAGGTTACCACAAGGCATCAAACATGGAGGGCAAATCTTACCAGGAGGGTACAAGGGGTAGACCTGACGTCTGAGTATGGCGCCCTCCTGCCAAATGGGAGATTCGGGGACACTGAATGTCTCGCCCCATCCTTTGTCCTAACAGTAAACAAGACGCCACCAGACGTCTCTCACACCATCTTACCCCCGCTGTGAACGTCTCTGCACTGAGAACACATGAATGCTCAGCCAAGCCGAGTGTGTATGTGTATGGAAGGGTCGGGAAGAATGGCTGTCAGCCCAACACTCCGCTATTAAGGGCACATTCGCATCTTTTTACACAATTGCACATAGTAAGAGCGCCCATATAGAAGATATACATTAACCCCTTAATGGCGGTCACTACATCCGCAATGCCAGATGCAGCCAAAAAGTCTGGCGCAGTTACAGAGCAAGTCAGTGTTTACGGCGTCTGAACGCGCCATTATAAGTGCCCCCCTTAAATCAATGAATGGCAGGTGGTGCCCTGTTGCAGAATATAGTGCGGGGCACACACAGGGGTACAGACGGCTAGAACAGGGCACCAGTATTACAGGGACATTATTAGGGTACATGTTATTCATATAGCGGGGGGAGGGGGCCTCTCTCGGGCACCCTCTTTTAAGATCCAGCCGACTAAGCCGGTCCATACATGTGAATCCCCGACACGTTATGCTACATCTTCCATGTGTAGCCGGAGGCAGAATCCCCACTAACAACGTGATGGCCGGCAGAGCCGTCATGTGACAGAGCCCCCGCGTCTAACTAGGCCCCGCACGGCTTCTATTAGGAGTGTGACAGGGAGCAGGTTCTGCTAATAAGTATAAATTCTAAAGACTCCACAGACTGGAGGGGGCGCCGCTGCCCACAGCAGCCAATCACGGCTCAGCTTTCATTTTCAAACCTGTGGGAAAGCAAAATGCTGGATTGGTTGCTATGGGCAACAAAGCTTCTCCCTCTGACCTGTGGTCCACAGTGCAGGATGGAGGGGTCAATGTGATACAGCGCAGAGAAGTCACACTGTGCGCGGCGGCAGGGAAGTCGTACTGTGCACCATACCGGACAGTAGGGCAGTTATACTGTGCACCATACCGGACTACAGGGCAGTTATACTGTGCACCATACCGAACAGCGGGGCAGTTATACTGTGCACCATACCGGACAGCAGGGCAGTTATACTGTGCACCATACCGGACAACAGGGCAGTTATACTGTGCACCATACCGGACAGCAGGGACAGTTATACTGTGCACCATACCGGACAGCAGGGCAGTTATACTGTGCACCATACCGGACTACAGGGCAGTTATACTGTGCACCATACCGGACAGCGGGGCAGTTATACTGTGCACCATACCGGACAGCAGGGCAGTTATACTGTGCACCATACCGAACAGCGGGGCAGTTATACTGTGCACCATACCGAACAGCGGGGCAGTTATACTGTGCACCATACTGGACAGCGGGGGCAGTTATACTGTGCACCATACCGAACAGCGGGGGCAGTTATACTGTGCACCATACCGAACAGCGGGGCAGTTATACTGTGCACCATACCGAACAGCGGGGCAGTTATACTGTGCACCATACCGGACAGCAGGGCAGTTATACTGTGCACCATACCGGACTACAGGGCAGTTATACTGTGCACCATACCGGACAGCGGGGCAGTTATACTGTGCACCATACCGGACAGCAGGGCAGTTATACTGTGCACCATACCGGACAGCGGGGCAGTTATACTGTGCACCATACAGGACAGCGGGGCAGTTATACTGTGCACCATACCGGACAGCGGGGCAGTTATACTGTGCACCATACAGGACAGCGGGGCAGTTATACTGTGCACCATACCGGACAGCGGGGCAGTTATACTGTGCACCATACCGGACAGCGGGGCAGTTATACTGTGCACCATACCGGACAGCGGGGCAGTTATACTGTGCACCATACAGGACAGCGGGGCAGTTATACTGTGCACCATACCGGACAGCGGGGCAGTTATACTGTGCACCATACCGGACAGCGGGGCAGTTATACTGTGCACCATACCGGACAGCAGGGCAGTTATACTGTGCACCATACCGGACAGCAGGGCAGTTATACTGTGATGTGCCCTTCAGTAGACCTGGAAAGCTGGGTGATAAACTATACATATTTTAGCTGCCAGATGATTGGTATTTGACATAATTTGAGATGAGGGCATCACTTCTGGCCCGTGTAATAATATTACTATTGCCCTTCGATCACAAAGCTGTTGTCGGGGAGATATAACAGACTGTCCCCTCCACATCACACCACAGCCATATTCACACTGGGTGTCCTTCCCTCTGCATGTCATTGAAGGACATGTGCTTTGCCCTCACTAAAAATGGCCGCCGCCTTCAATACGCCCAATTTCTATTATCAACCAATCAGATCACGTTTAGAAAGGTAACGTAATACAGTAGCCAATGGGAAGGTGGCTATAGCGCAAGACCTAACCTACAGCGCTGGAACGCAGACCCGGAAGCGCCTCTGAACACTGCATTTCTATTGGTCAAAAGCTCTAAAGGGCGGATACCTAGAAGTTACCGATTCTCTAATTGGTCAACAAACTCACACCTCTGTACTGTGATTGGTCAGTGAGGTTTTCCTTGCAGGAGGCTCTTCAGTATGATTGGCTGGTGTAGTTTTACGTCCTCTTCGTCTATTGGATGTCGGTCACTCCTCGGGTGCGAGCTCTCCTCGGCGGTTGCCGGTTTCAGTTGAGTGACGTCGCGCCTGGTTGCCGGTCATCAGGCGGTGCGCGGAGCTGTGTGCTATGGCGCTGTGTGTGAGGAAACTCCGCGGAGCTCCTGGGCTGGGGAGTCGCTGGAAGAGCGGGATACGCGGAGCTGGAGGAGCGGCGGGGAGAGTCCGGGAGAGCATGAGGGTGAGAGGCATGGAGCGGCTGCTACTGCCCTGTATACACCTACATGGCGGACAGAGGGTTCCAGGCGTGGACAGTATAACTGCCCTGTAGTCCTGTATGGTGCACAGTATAACTGCCCCGCTGTCCTGTATGGTGCACAGTATAACTGCCCTGCTGTCCTGTATGGTGCACAGTATAACTGCCCTGCTGTCCTGTATGGTGCACAGTATAACTGCCCTGCTGTCCGGTATGGTGCACAGTATAACTGCCCTGCTGTCCTGTATGGTGCACAGTATAACTGCCCTGCTGTCCGGTATGGTGCACAGTATAACTGCCCTGCTGTCCGGTATGGTGCACAGTATAACTGCCCTGCTGTCCTGTATGGTGCACAGTATAACTGCCCCGCTGTCCTGTATGGTGCACAGTATAACTGCCCTGCTGTCCTGTATGGTGCACAGTATAACTGCCCCGCTGTCCTGTATGGTGCACAGTATAACTGCCCTGCTGTCCGGTATGGTGCACAGTATAACTGCCCTGCTGTCCTGTATGGTGCACAGTATAACTGCCCTGCTGTCCGGTATGGTGCACAGTATAACTGCCCTGCTGTCCGGTATGGTGCACAGTATAACTGCCCCGCTGTCCTGTATGGTGCACAGTATAACTGCCCCGCTGTCCTGTATGGTGCACAGTATAACTGCCCTGCTGTCCGGTATGGTGCACAGTATAACTGCCCCGCTGTCCTGTATGGTGCACAGTATAACTGCCCTGCTGTCCGGTATGGTGCACAGTATAACTGCCCTGCTGTCCGGTATGGTGCACAGTATAACTGCCCTGCTGTCCTGTATGGTGCACAGTATAACTGCCCTGTAGTCCTGTATGGTGCACAGTATAACTGCCCTGCTGTCCTGTATGGTGCACAGTATAACTGCCCTGCTGTCCGGTATGGTGCACAGTATAACTGCCCTGCTGTCCGGTATGGTGCACAGTATAACTGCCCTGCTGTCCGGTATGGTGCACAGTATAACTGCCCCGCTGTCCTGTATGGTGCACAGTATAACTGCCCCGCTGTCCTGTATGGTGCACAGTATAACTGCCCCGCTGTCCGGTATGGTGCACAGTATAACTGCCCTGCTGTCCGGTATGGTGCACAGTATAACTGCCCTGCTGTCCGGTATGGTGCACAGTATAACTGCCCTGCTGTCCGGTATGGTGCACAGTATAACTGCCCCGCTGTCCTGTATGGTGCACAGTATAACTGCCCCGCTGTCCTGTATGGTGCACAGTATAACTGCCCCGCTGTCCTGTATGGTGCACAGTATAACTGCCCTGCTGTCCGGTATGGTGCACAGTATAACTGCCCTGCTAGTCCGGTATGGTGCACAGTATAACTGCCCTGCTGTCCGGTATGGTGCACAGTATAACTGCCCTGCTGTCCGGTATGGTGCACAGTATAACTGCCCTGCTGTCGCGGGGGCTGCCGGTATGGTGCACAGTATAACTGCCCCGCTGTTCGGTATGGTGCACAGTATAACTGCCCCGCTGTCCGGTATGGTGCACAGTATAACTGCCCCGCTGTTCGGTATGGTGCACAGTATAACTGCCCTGCTGTTCGGTATGGTGCACAGTATAACTGCCCCGCTGTTCGGTATGGTGCACAGTATAACTGCCCCGCTGTTCGGTATGGTGCACAGTATAACTGCCCCGCTGTTCGGTATGGTGCACAGTATAACTGCCCCGCTGTTCGGTATGGTGCACAGTATAACTGCCCCGCTGTTCGGTATGGTGCACAGTATAACTGCCCCGCTGTTCGGTATGGTGCACAGTATAACTGCCCCGCTGTTCGGTATGGTGCACAGTATAACTGCCCTACTGTCCGGTATGGTGCACAGTATAACTGCCCTACTGTCCAGTATGGTGCACAGTACGACTTCCCTGCCGCCGCGCACAGTGTGACTTCTCTGCGCTGTATCACATTGACCCCTCCATCCTGCACTGTGGACCACAGGTCAGAGGGAGAAGCTTTGTTGCCCATAGCAACCAATCCAGCATTTTGCTTCCCACAGGTTTGAAAATGAAAGCTGAGCCGTGATTGGCTGCTGTGGGCAGCGGCGCCCCTCCAGTCTGTGGAGTCTTTAGAATTTATACTTATTAGCAGAACCTGCTCCCTGTCACACTCCTAATAGAAGCCGTGCGGGGCCTAGTTAGACGCGGGGGCTCTGTCACATGACGGCTCTGCCGGCCATCACGTTGTTAGTGGGGATTCTGCCTCCGGCTACACATGGAAGATGTAGCATAACGTGCCGGGGATTCACATGTATGGACCGGCTTAGTCGGCTGGATCTTAAAAGGGGGTGCCCGAGAGAGGCCCCTACCCCCGCTATATGAATAACATGTACCCTAATAATGTCCCTGTAATACTGGTGCCCTGTTCTAGCCGTCTGTACCCCTGTGTGTGCCCCGCACCATATTCTGCAACAGGGCACCACCTGCCATTCATTGATTTAAGGGGGGCACTTATAATGACGCGCGTTCAGGGCCGTACACTGACTTGCTCTGTAACTGCGCCAGACTTTTTGGCTGCATCTGGCATTGCGGATGTAGTGACTGCCATTAAGGGGTTAATGTATATCTTCTATATGGGCGCTCTTACTATGTGCAATTGTGTAAAAAGATGCGAATGTGCCCTTAATAGCGGAGTGTTGGGCTGACAGCCATTCTTCCCGACCCTTCCATACACATACACACTCGGCTTGGCTGAGCATTCATGTGTTCTCAGTGCAGAGACGTTCACAGCGGGGGTAAGATGGTGTGAGAGACGTCTGGTGGCGTCTTGTTTACTGTTAGGACAAAGGATGGGGCGAGACATTCAGTGTCCCCCGAATCTCCCATTTGGCAGGAGGGCGCCATACTTAGACGTCAGGTCTACCCCTTGTACCCTCCTGGTAAGATTTGCCCTCCATGTTTGATGCCTTGTGGTAACCTCTTCTTTCACACCAGGTTCGTGATGCCATCTTGTACCGAGAACTACGGCCCTGTCTTCGTGTCGCCACTTCTCTTCGACGACCTTTACCATCGCCAACTCCCACACGTATCCAGGCCGTCGGCCCCAAGATGTGTCTACAAGCGCCTAAGCAGGACAAAGCCATAGAATCACTGCGGGACATTTTAAGACAGAAGTTACCTCCACAGTCTCTGCCCGGATATCTACGCCGTGCCAAGCACAGCCTCGTACACCCCATTGATCAGGAGTGCTGGCACCTCAGTAGTTCTCAGCTGGACTGTTTTAGAAGCTTGTTTGAGCCTGGAGTTTGTAGGACCCCGTACCAGGTTATCGCGTTACCCCAGACTCCAGCATCAGAAGGGTTACTAGCGTTTACACCCAGCAAGAGCCTTGGGACCAGCCAAGTCCCCGGGAGTGACAAATCAGACATGGAGCAGCACCTGGCAGTTATGTATGAGAAGTTAAGGGATGAGGTGAGTACATAAGGAAGGAGCTGCAATACCCTTCACCACCACTAGAGGTGTAGACAGGGCTAAACGTCAGACAGCTGATCGACGTGGGTGCCAAAGTCAGACACCCACTGATATTGATAAGGGTAGGCCATCAGTATCCTGATTCCGGAAAACCACTTTAAGACCAATCCCCTGACAGTGAGTTGCGATGCTACTGGTGTATACACGTTTGTACTGCGGGGGTCTCCCAAAAAGACTCTCTCCTTATGTCAACTCTCAGGGAGACCCAGGCAGGGGATCCCTCATCTATTACATCCATATCCCTAAACCAGTGTTTGGGTAGGGTCTGGAATTGTAGCTGATCCACATTTAAAGGGGCTCTCCTACTAGCAAGGGATAGGGATTAAAGGGGTTTTCCAGGCTTGTTAATTCACAACCTATCTTAAGTTTCCTGCCGATCACCTGTTTGAAGACCCCCTGCAGGACTTGGACGAGCTCTGCGATCTCTTCATAGAAAGCCAAGCATGGGGCTGTACATTCATACAGTGGCTGTGCTTCATATTACAGCTCGGCCCATTATCTGGGATGGGACTGAGCTGTGAATGGACTATGTACATATGAATATGACATCCCGGGTGTCGGACGCCCCCCAATCTTGCATGTTACTGTAGGATGTGCAGGGAGGTCACTGGAAAGAGGCCCCAAATATTCTTTAGTAAGTCTCGTGAGGGCGAAGAAGCGTGCAATGCGCTCCTCAGTGTAGAACAAGCCGGGAGCAATGAGGTAGTAGGCGCCGGACCGCGTGTAACCTCTGACCTCCAGACTCTTACCCCTTCATGGTGCGAACCTACTGGGTCACTAATTCCTTTACATGGTGTCAGATGGTGCTCGTGATGTTCCCTGAAAGAGATTATTCAGAAGATGTTACGGAAACTGGAAACGGCGGGATTATTGATCCCTTCTCATGGCGGAGGACGTCCGGAAATGTCACAGGATACACTCGATGACGTGTAACATTGTCTGGAGCAGACACCTATGAGTCCTCTGAGATGCCGAGTACGGGAGACCGGGAAATCTTATTCAACATGTCTCAGGAGCGCCTTATACTGAGGAGCACATTGTACTGAGGAGCACATTGTACGCTGCTTCATCCTAGTGAGACAGAATATTCGGGGCCTTTCCAGTGAACCTCCCTGTAGTCGCCTGCAGTGATCTCTAGTAACGGGCCACAGACGTTTCTCCTTCTCCGTGTATCCGACTAGGGTCTTGTCTTACTCTCCTCTGTAGGTGAAGGTTGTCTGGACCAGTCTCTTCCTCCGGCTTATTTTCTATTACTGATGGTTTCCATTTTGGTTTTACAGTTGCCGAATTTCTTGTGGAAACCTGCAAATTATTCACTGTACAGGAAGGACGTGGAGTTTGTCAATAACCTGATGCGCATCCACTTACGGTAAGAGCCCATACGTCATGTCTGTCCACTATCCGGCCTCCATACCCCATGTAGAGTGTCACACGGAGGACCCTTCATGTTTTATGTCTCTCACAGCGGCCTGCTGCAGTACCAGATCTTCCTGACCGTGACCCGGCTGCTGCTCTTGTGTTGTTTCACCAACGCCCGGATGTCTGTGCTGAAGCTGACGTCTCACCCGGAGAACAACACCATCCAGGCCCGCTGGTCCTTCACTGGCCTCCCGCTGCACGCCCTCCTCTTGTACTTATTCCGCAGTGACAAGAGTGAACTGTACAGGTGAGGCGATACCGGGTGTATGCTGTGTAGTGTAGCAGCCATATACATCACAGCGGGCACTCTGCAGAGGAAACAGCCTAGTGGTGGGGGGCAGGGGAAGGGAGTAGGGGGTTGGTAAAAATTCCTGCCCCTGTCAGGTCTATATGGACAGACTGTATTACACTTTGCTCACAAGTGTTGCTGTGACTGCTGCAGTATAGCACAGACATTTTTAAGGGTATGTTCACACATGGTGGTAATGTTGCAGCAAACCTGTTTGGTGCCATGTGTGAACATACCCTTAAAAATCACGTTCATGCAATGTCAGTTGGTCACAGACAAGTATGGGCTGAAAATCCTGCTTGCATTTCACGGACTGAAGCTGGTTTGGAGACCAGGACCCCCCCCCTACATTACAGCGATATATGATGCCAGCAGTCCCTGCCTCCTCGCGGCTGTGCGGTCCTACACTATATACACACGTGGACAAAATTGTTGGTCCCCTCCCTCGTTTAATGAAAGAAAAACCCACAATGGTCACAGAAATAACTTGAATCTGACAAAAGTAATAATATATAAAAATTCTATGACAAGCCACAAAGCTTCTGGGAGAATGTCCTATGGACAGATGAGACAAAAATCGAAATTTTTGGCAAGGCACATCAGCTCTATGTTCACAGACGGAAAAATGAAGCATATCTTGAAAAGAACACTGTCCCTACTGTGACACATGGAGGAGGCTCTGTTATGTTCTGGGCCTCTTTGCTGCATCTGGCACAAGGTGTCTTGAATCTGTGCAGGGTACAATGAAATCTCAAGACTATCAAGGGATTCTAGAGAGAAATGTGCTGCCCAGTGTCAGAAAGCTTGGTCTCAGGCACAGGTCATGGGTCTTGCAACAGGATAATGACCCAAAACACACAGCTAAAAACACCCAAGAATGGCTAAGAGGAAAACATTGGACTATTCTGAAGTGGCCTTCTATGAGCCCTGACCTAAATCCTATTGAGCATCTTTGGAAGGAGCTGAAACATGCCGTCTGGAAAAGGCACCCTTCAAACCTGAGACAACTGGAGCAGTTTTCTCATGAGGAGTGGCCAAAATACCTGCTGAGAGGTGCAGAAGTCTCATTGACAGTTACAGGAATCGTTTGATTGCAGGGATTGCCTCAAAAGGTTGTGCAACAAAATATTAAGTTACGGGAACCATCATTTCTGTCCAGGCCTGTTTCATCAGTTTTCTTTTTAAAAATTCTGTTGAAGCCTGGTTGGAAAGCAATGTCTGACTTTCATTGGTTCATTTTCATAGAATTTTTATATATTATTACTTTTGTCAGATTCAAGTTATTTCTGTGACCATTGTGGGGTTTTCTTTCATTAAATGAGGGGTACCAACAATCTTGTCCACGTGTGTACATTGCGGCACAGCAGAGCTGCAGGGAGTCCTTGTCTCCAAACCACCAGACTCTGGCTAGGAAATGCAGGATGATACAGCTTGGACTATCCGGACCATATTCGCCTATATACAGGGGGCCACAGGGGTTGTATAAAACTGCGCTATTGTCCATGGGCTGTGTCTGGCATTCACTGGTATAGAGCAGAGCTGCAGTACCAGCTACAGCCTGTGGCCCGCTGTGGTGCTGTTTCTATAAAGCAGCTATGTTTTTTAGGGTTATATAACAATAATGTGTAGGGGGGGGATATATAATGTCTCTCTCGGTGTAGCTCAAGTCCTCCACCTTTATGTCCAGGGGATTGGTACCGTCATGTTTTGTCCTAGTCTGTGCGATCTTGCTGAATATATAGTTCTCTTTTTCAGGACATACGACGCGTTCTCCACCTTCCACCTGGCTCCTGATGGGTTAATAGGTCTACATAAGTTAGAACGGGTGAGTGATGTCATACACAGGGCTAAACCTGTCCAATTTTACGTAAGATCTGTCCCGGCATTTCTCTCACCCCCCTCCGCCTCTTGCAGGTAATGCCGTCTTCACCAATCACTGTACCCAAGAAGACCATTTTGGCCGCCGCTCTCATCGCTCTGGGATTCGTAGAAGATCGACCAGCTCTGAATTTTCTTTCTGGGCCTAAAGTGCCCCATGAACTATAACCCTCTAGCCCCCTCTAGGGAGTGTACCCCCTCATTGCACTGCAGCCACCCCCTAGCAAGTCCTACATTACATAGCTGAAGTGACAGTGATGGCGCCCTCCAGTGGTCATAGAGACAATATCCCCCGGATACTTCTCTATTAGAAGATGAGTGGAACAACAACTGTAACGTTACGTGGGTAGAATAATTCTGTGCCTGTAGTGTGTTCTACCATCTGCAAACTGTAGGGCAGAGTCAGCAAGCCTTGGCACTCTGGCGGTTATGAAACTACAACTCCCAGCATGCTCAGGTCACTGCAGTGGAAGTTCCGAGAGCAGCTGAGCAAGCGTGCATGCTGGGAAGTGTAGTGTCACAACTGTGGCATGCCGAAGGTTGCTGATACCTGTTTTAGGGTCTAATCTGTGTCAGCGCTCAACAGGAGGTAGGTTTCTTCCCCCTCTGAAATACTCTGCACTGCTGTGTCTGCATGCGCAATCTTGAACTTGCCTGTGGATGTGTAACATATACTGTATATAATTAAATTATAACAAAGTGTCCGTGTGTCCAGGAAGGTGCGGCGACCGATCCTCTGGCAATATAAGCTGCATCCTCATTGGTTACTGTAGGCCTGTGACATGCGAGGTGCACGGCTGATGTGGACTAAAGTAACCGAAACTGAACCTCAACAACAGACGAGATTTTGTTCACGTCACTTATTTCGTTTCGGATATTACAATATTCTTGTAGTTTTGTTCAGACTGAACACATCAAAACAGAAAAACTGCTCTTATTATAGTGTGGGGGTCTCTGCAGACCATGGAGTATAATAAGTGAAGGTGAGTAAATATAAAAAAAAAAAAGTCACAACACCCTCCCCTCTCCTGCTCCAGCACGACTGCCGGGTCTCTTACTGATATCAGGTAGTGCTGAGGCCTGTACTTGGGCCTCAGTGAGCAGGGAGTGTCGCAACGCTTTGTATCTATGCATCACTGTCAGGCAGAAGGACTGATGAGAACAGGGAGATGCGCTGGAGCCCAGGAGAGGTGAGTAACTTTTTTTTTTTTTTTTTTTTTTTGTTTGTTTGCTCACCTTCCTGGGGCCTGAAGAGACCCCGGCCTATAATAGAAGTTTTGGTTTGGACGAAACCACCAGGCAAAGGTTTGCCTAACAAACACTTTAAAGGGACATAAAATAAATAATCGCTGTTAATTGTAATTGAGGTAAAATGCCTGATTAAACATGATTTTATTTGAGGTCGCCCAGCCTGAGTGTGAAGGGTGCGTTATATACCCTGCATATGATAGAGCTGGCCCACCTGTCTAGTCACTGCGTTCCTTGGTCATCAATGCCACTTTCTGAAAAGTGGGCGTGGTGAGGACATGCTGTGGGTGGGGCCATTGGCCCTGCTAAGTTCATCTGTACTGTACTGTATATAATGCTTGGTATAGGGACATAGCCCACTGGAGGATGCACCGGATTTATGACCAGGCCTGCCCCTCACCATAGACCAGACTAATCCTCCAGCAGTACGGGGGGGGGGGGGGGGGGGGGAGGTCAAACTATCAATGCAAGTCTATGGGGGGGTCAGATCGAGGATCTAATAAGACTTATGTTGTGAGCTGGACCTTTTGTTCCTACAGGGAACACTGTGGTGGTGCAGATAGACCAGTGCTCCAGATGGGAGCACATAACCTTACAATAAAGCTGGGAAATAACAAACATATTACAAGGTCTTATATTCTCAGGTACTAGAGATTTATGTAAAGTTTGAATCAACAGGGGCCATTTAAGGAAAGTGTTTGAGTCACAGGACCAGGTCTTAGATTCTGTCTGATCAGCGGGCACACCAGATCACAGCCCACCATGACCCAAGAGCAATAGGAAGACCAAGTAGCACCTGATGACATCACAGGCACCCTCCAAGTAATAAGAGCACTCCCTATGACATGTGAATTAGACTCTGCCCCTTGGCCAATATATAAATATTTATTTGTCTTCTCCGCAGTAACAAGGCAGCAAAATGTGATTTTAAAAATTGGGGGGCGCTCCCCATCATTTCTCCTCCACAGCGGGGTCCATATCTGAGCACATGGTTATGGCACGCCAGTAGGAACCGGTCACTCTTTGTCTCTGGGC
This sequence comes from Leptodactylus fallax, assembly GCA_947044405.1. Lineage (NCBI taxonomy): Eukaryota > Metazoa > Chordata > Amphibia > Anura > Leptodactylidae > Leptodactylus > Leptodactylus fallax. Next base: position 1,132,462 of record CAMRHE010000396.1, on the reverse strand, counting down.
TTGTTGACTATGACCTCGCCCAGGCTCTCCAGGACTTCCCTCTTGTAGTCGTCAAAGTCGCCTTCAATCTGGTTCACCGTCTGGTCCTCTACTACCCACAGATGGCAGTTCGTCTCTGTGATGAGGCGGGCGTCATGGCTGACCGTGATCACCGCTGTACAGAGAGGGGACATTATCAGTCATGGAGGGCGTCACAGCACGAAATATACATAATGTATTGATAAAGAATCTGGGCGCTCCCAGCTTATGTCATCACTTTGTGATATGAGGGGAGGTCTCAGAAGCTGCACAACTGAAGACCCTTCATAATCCTAGCAGGTAGACAGGGTGCCACTGTATGGAGCTCAATCCAAATTAATGGGTAAGCAAGATCAATGCTGCACCCATTATTCTCAGGATTGGTGGGGGTTTAAGAGGTCATACCCCCACCAAAGTGATGGCATATCCTAGTGAGAGTAATATCCCTTTAAAAGGAAAAAAAAAATAAGGAAAAACTGCAGATTTCATAGAATCATGTGTCATCGCACCCTGGTCCTATTTACATTTGGTCCACAGTTCAGTTTAAAGGGGTACTCCATCTCCTAGAAAGCTAGCATGTTGCTGCCCTGCAGTGGCCCCTAGAGGTGACATTTAGTATTACACAAGGCATAATGGTGAATGGCTGTCTTAAGAAATACATTGACGGAAAGCGTTTGCCACAATGAAAGCCACTGCTTGTTAAAGAGTAGTCATGAAAGAAGGAACCCCACTCAAAGGGGTCCTACCACCTCAATCTATGGAAAAATCAACATCATCACTAGCTTTCACTTAAGGGCAAAAAGAAAAGCTTTATGCCAGAAAAATATTATCAACCCAGAGGGCGATTATAGGGGGGTCTCGCTGGGAGTAAAGCACCCCTGATCTCAGGATCACTGGAGGGTCTCAGCAGTTGGACCTCCACCGATCAGCCTTATCCTCTACCCTATGGATGGAGGATACATTATTTTCGTGGCATAACACTTTGTCCATTGTACAGATACTAGATTGTGATTTAAGGGGCAGCTCCAGCCATATAACCAGTCCCAGACAATAATAAGACCACTCACCTCCTTTATATTCATTCACTGCCTCAGCCAGAGCATCAATGGATTCAATATCTAAGTTATTTGTGGGTTCATCCTGTAGGGGGCAGCAGTGCAGACAGTGGATCAGTATAATTGCCCCATCCTGTGTATAACACCCATGTAGTTGTCCCCCTATACTCACCAAAATGAGAACATCGGGCTCGCGGCAACATAACTCGGCAAAGACAACACGAGCCTTCTGGCCACCTGCGAGGGAGACGTTATATCGCGCCATTAGTATCAATGAGCTGTGTATAGGGATAAAACAGGAAGAGGGGACGTGGGGAACTCAGTCACCTGAGAGTTTACAGATCTGAATGGTGTGTGCGTGGCTCTCCAGACCAAACCTCCCCAAACACTTCCTGGCGTCCTGATATGGGAGGTTGAAGTTCCGCTGCAGGTACTCGGTCGCCGTCTCCTCCATGTTCAACTGGTCGGCGTATTGCTGGTTAAAGAAGCCAATTTTCTATAGGAACAAAAGAACATAAAGCAGCGTTATAGGGGCGGAGCAAGGAGAGGCGGGCGGAGCAAGGAGAGGCGGGCGGAGCAAGGAGAGGCGGGCGGAGCAAGGAGAGGCGGGCGGAGCAAGGAGAGGCGGGCGGAGCAATCCTCTGCAGACCCCCCAGGACTCACCAGTCTGTGATTCTTCCTCATTTCTCCTTTTGTCTGTGAAGATGAACATGAAATGGTTAATATTCCGGCTACAGCTATCGATTATGAACAAGACCCCCCCTCCCCGGTCCCGTACTCACAGGGGTCAGTTTACCAGTCAACAGCAGGAGCAGCGTACTTTTACCAACTCCGTTTGGCCCCACAATACAGACTGCAGAGAATGAAGGGGGGAGGAAAAAAGAAATATAGATATAAAACCCCAATCTGCTTATAATGTGTTCTTATACATAGGGGGCAGCATTACTGTATAGTAGTTATATTCTTGTACATAGGAGCAGTATTATAGTAGTTATATTCTTGTACATAGGAGCAGTATTATAGTAGTTATATTCTTGTACATAGGAGCAGTATTATAGTAGTTATATTCTTGTACATAGGAGGCAGTATTATAGTAGTTATATTCTTGTACATAGGGGCAGTATTATAGTAGTTATATTCTTGTACATAGGAGCAGTATTATAGTAGTTATATTCTTGTACATAGGAGGCAGTATTATAGTAGTTATATTCTTGTACATAGGGGCAGTATTATAGTAGTTATATTCTTGTACATAGGAGCAGTATTATAGTAGTTATATTCTTGTACATAGGGGGCAGTATTATAGTAGTTATATTCTTGTACATAGGAGCAGTATTATAGTAGTTATATTCTTGTACATAGGAGCAGTATTATAGTAGTTATATTCTTGTACATAGGAGCAGTATTATAGTAGTTATATTCTTGTACATAGGAGCAGTATTATAGTAGTTATATTCTTGTACATAGGAGCAGTATTATAGTAGTTATATTCTTGTACATAGGAGTAGTATAGTAGTTATATTCTTGTACATAGGGGGCAGTATTATAGTAGTTATATTCTTGTACATAGGAGTAGTATAGTAGTTATATTCTTGTACATAGGAGCAGTATTATAGTAGTTATATTCTTGTACATAGTGTCAGTATTATAGTAGTTATATTCTTGTACATAGGAGGAGTATTATAGTAGTTATATTCTTGTACATAGGAGCAGTATTATAGTAGATATATTCTTGTACATAGGAGGCAGTATTATAGTAGTTATATTCTTGTACATAGGAGGCAGTATTATAGTAGTTATATTCTTGTACATAGGGGTAGTATTATAGTAGTTATATTCTTGTACATAGGGGGCAGTATTATAGTAGTTATATTCTTGTACATAGGAGCAGTATTATAGTAGTTATATTCTTGTACATAGGAGGCAGTATTATAGTAGTTATATTCTTGTACATAGGGGCAGTATTATAGTAGTTATATTCTTGTACATAGGAGCAGTATTATAGTAGTTATATTCTTGTACATAGGAGCAGTATTATAGTAGTTATATTCTTGTACATAGGAGCAGTATTATAGTAGTTATATTCTTGTACATAGAAGCAGTATTATAGTAGTTATATTCTTGTACATAGGAGCAGTATTATAGTAGTTCTATTCTTGTACATAGGAGCAGTATTATAATAGTTCTATTCTTGTACATAGGAGCAGTATTATAGTAGTTATATTCTTGTACATAGGAGCAGTATTATAGTAGTTATATTCTTGTACATAGGGGGCAGTATTATAGTAGTTATATTCTTGTACATAGGAGCAGTATTATAGTAGTTATATTCTTGTACATAGGGGGTAGTATTATAGTAGTTATATTCTTGTACATAGTGTCAGTATTATAGTAGTTATATTCTTGTACATAGTGTCAGTATTATAGTAGTTATATTCTTGTACATAGGGGGCAGTATTATAGTAGTTATATTCTTGTACATAGGGGCAGTATTATAGTAGTTATATTCTTGTACATAGGAGCAGTATTATAGTAGTTATATTCTTGTACATAGGAGCAGTATTATAGTAGTTATATTCTTGTACATAGGAGCAGTATTATAGTAGTTATATTCTTGTACATAGAAGCAGTATTATAGTAGTTATATTCTTGTACATAGGAGCAGTATTATAGTAGTTCTATTCTTGTACATAGGAGCAGTATTATAGTAGTTATATTCTTGTACATAGGAGCAGTATTATAGTAGTTATATTCTTGTACATAGGGGGCAGTATTATAGTAGTTATATTCTTGTACATAGGAGCAGTATTATAGTAGTTATATTCTTGTACATAGTGTCAGTATTATAGTAGTTATATTCTTGTACATAGTGTCAGTATTATAGTAGTTATATTCTTGTACATAGGGGGCAGTATTATAGTAGTTATATTCTTGTACATAGGGGCAGTATTATAGTAGTTATATTCTTGTACATAGGAGCAGTATTATAGTAGTTATATTCTTGTACATAGGAGCAGTATTATAGTAGTTATATTCTTGTACATAGAAGCAGTATTATAGTAGTTATATTCTTGTACATAGGAGCAGTATTATAGTAGTTATATTCTTGTACATAGGAGCAGTATTATAGTAGTTATATTCTTGTACATAGGAGCAGTATTATAGTAGTTATATTCTTGTACATAGGGGGCAGTATTATAGTAGTTATATTCTTGTACATAGGAGCAGTATTATAGTAGTTATATTCTTGTACATAGGGGGTAGTATTATAGTAGTTATATTCTTGTACATAGTGTCAGTATTATAGTAGTTATATTCTTGTACATAGTGTCAGTATTATAGTAGTTATATTCTTGTACATAGGGGGCAGTATTATAGTAGTTATATTCTTGTACATAGGGGCAGTATTATAGTAGTTATATTCTTGTACATAGGAGGCAGTATTATAGTAGTTATATTCTTGTACATAGGGGGCAGTATTATAGTAGTTATATTCTTGTACATAGGGGCAGTATTATAGTAGTTATATTCTTGTACATAGGAGCAGTATTATAGTAGTTATATTCTTGTACATAGGGGCAGTATTATAGTAGTTATATTCTTGTACATAGGAGCAGTATTATAGTAGTTATATTCTTGTACATAGGGGGCAGTATTATAGTAGTTATATTCTTGTACATAGGGGCAGTATTATAGTAGTTATATTCTTGTACATAGAAGCAGTATTATAGTAGTTATATTCTTGTACATAGGGGGCAGTATTATAGTAGTTATATTCTTGTACATAGGAGCAGTATTATAGTAGTTCTATTCTTGTACATAGGAGCAGTATTATAGTAGTTATATTCTTGTACATAGAAGCAGTATTATAGCAGTTATATTCTTGTACATAGGAGGTAGTATTATAGTAGTTATATTCTTGTACATAGGAGCAGTATTATAGTAGTTCTATTCTTGTACATAGGAGCAGTATTATAGTAGTTATATTCTTGTACATAGGGGGCAGTATTATAGTAGTTATATTCTTGTACATAGGATCAGTATTATAGTAGTTATATTCTTGAACATAGGGGGCAGTATTATAGTAGTTATATTCTTGTACATAGGAGCAGTATTATAGTAGTTATATTCTTGTACATAGGAGCAGTATTATAGTAGTTCTATTCTTGTACATAGGAGCAGTATTATAGTAGTTATATTCTTGTACATAGGGGCAGTATTATAGTAGTTATATTCTTGTACATAGGAGCAGTATTATAGTAGTTATATTCTTGTACATAGGGGGCAGTATTATAGTAGTTATATTCTTGTACATAGGATCAGTATTATAGTAGTTATATTCTTGAACATAGGGGGCAGTATTATAGTAGTTATATTCTTGTACATAGGAGCAGTATTATAGTAGTTATATTCTTGTACATAGGAGCAGTATTATAGTAGTTCTATTCTTGTACATAGGAGCAGTATTATAGTAGTTATATTCTTGTACATAGGGGCAGTATTATAGTAGTTATATTCTTGTACATAGGAGCAGTATTATAGTAGTTATATTCTTGTACATAGGGGGCAGTATTATAGTAGTTATATTCTTGTACATAGGGGCAGTATTATAGTAGTTATATTCTTGTACATAGAAGCAGTATTATAGTAGTTATATTCTTGTACATAGGGGGCAGTATTATAGTAGTTATATTCTTGTACATAGGAGCAGTATTATAGTAGTTCTATTCTTGTACATAGGAGCAGTATTATAGTAGTTATATTCTTGTACATAGAAGCAGTATTATAGTAGTTATATTCTTGTACATAGGGGGCAGTATTATAGTAGTTATATTCTTGTACATAGGATCAGTATTATAGTAGTTATATTCTTGAACATAGGGGGCAGTATTATAGTAGTTATATTCTTGTACATAGGAGCAGTATTATAGTAGTTATATTCTTGTACATAGGAGCAGTATTATAGTAGTTATATTCTTGTACATAGGGGGCAGTATTATAGTAGTTATATTCTTGTACATAGGAGCAGTATTATAGTAGTTCTATTCTTGTACATAGGAGTAGTATTATAGTAGTTATATTCTTGTACATAGGGTGGCAGCGTTAGAGGGGCTACATAGGGGTTGGCATTATAGCAGTTGTATTTTTGTTCAGCAGGCAAGGCCTCATGCACATGACCGTGTGCTTCGACAATGGGCCATCATGTTTTACATGGCTAAATATATATGAGCACATGAGAAAGATCTCTCAGGGTAATGAGAGAACAATATCTTTGCTCCACCCTGGGAATGAGGTTCAGAAATAAAAGTAGGGTCTTCTGCAGCAGTCGTTATTTCCATGACCATGTCCTTGTGCAGCCTCACCTCTGGAATCCATGTCTATGCCAAAATCCAGGTTCTTAAACAGCAGCTTCTGGCCAGAATAGCCAAAATCAACCCCTGCAGGAACAGAAGGGACAGATCAGGATCTCGCAGCCCTGGTGTAAGACTCTGAGCAGACTGGTGTAGAGTCAGCTCTTACCGTGCAGGCCCAGTATAGGAGGGCTGAGCGGCGGGGGGTTTGGGAAGGTAAATTTCACAGTGTACTCCTTTGGTCTCTTCAGTAACTCGGCCGGTTCGTTGCCCTCTTCATCGGTGTTCTTCTTGCGACATTTCTGCTGCTTCCGCGTTAAAGCTTCTTTCGTCTGTTTTTCCTGCAGGTGAAGAACACCATAAAGTGAGCCAGGCTGCCTCTTAAAGGGGAGTTCCACCAACAGGCACTACTTGGCATGTCATATAGCTCACTACTACTGAATACACGGTGCCCTACACCACGAGGTACTGGGCAAGCCTCTTACCGCTTGCTTGGCAGATTTCCCTCCAGCCTTTAACTCTTTCAGCTTCTTTTCCTGCTTGTCATACTGTTTCTGCATCTCCTTCTGTTTTTGTTGGTACATTTTCTTGAAGGTCACTAAAAGGAGAAACAATTACATAGGATTAACCCCACATCCAGTGACTATAGGAGGGTCCCTCGAATGCCCCTCAGCCCTTGCCTACTCACTGTAGTTCCCCCGGTAATAATACAGCTTCTGTCCATCAAGGTGCATAATGTCTGTACATACATCGTCCAAAAATCCCTGGTCGTGGGAAACTATGAGGAGGGTTTTCTTCCAGCCTTGGAGGTAACTGAGGAAGAAATATCATGAGGTTATGACCAGGAGGGAACCTAGGACAACCAGAAGCCTCATGGACTGTATGTGCAAGTCTTGGGCTGTCCATAAAACAGCAATCACATGTATATTAAACGGTCTAGAGAGGGACGCACTTGTTAAGCCAGATGACGGCGTTGAGATCCAAGTGATTTGTTGGTTCATCCAACATGAGGAGTGTCGGTTCCATGAAAAGAGCCCTGAAATGGATGACAAAGAAAAACATGGTGAGTGCGCCAGAGATTGAAGCATCTACTGAAGGGGGAAGAGGGGTCTGCAGCTGCAGCTTCTCCACCAATCCTTACAGTAAGACAGCTGGAGAATAAGAGGAGCAGGGAGAGACATACGACTGAAGCTACAGACCCCAGCCAGACCCTAAAATGAATACAGATCCCTAAATGAATACAGTTCCCAGGTCAGATCCCTAAAAAATACAGACCCCAAGACCTGACCCTAAAATGAATATACAGTCTCCAGGCCAGACCCCTAAACACAAACCAGCCACTTAATTTATTCAAAAGAAAGACCAGACCCCTCAACTATACCCCTGATATTAGACCCCCAAATTCATACAGACCCCTTAAATTCATTCAGAATAAAAAAAATATCAAGACATGGATTTACTTCCTGGTACTGCTTTGCTAATACTCCTGACATTGCCAAGAATCAGGACACTGTATGCCAAGCTGTGTGACCCCTGAGAGCGTTGGCCCTGTAGTAGGAGTAGTGAAGCCTCTGCATGGCCTCGCTCTTACATCATTAGATGTGACCACAGGCTCAGCCACAAGTACATTAAATGTCTATAGAATGTAGAAGTTTCTTACCTGGCCAGGGACACTCTCATCCTCCACCCGCCACTGAACCTCTTGGTCTCCCGATCTTGCATCTCTGGGGTAAAACCTAAACCGGCCAAGATCCTGCGAGCTTTTGCTTCTGCAGAGGCGGCGCCGGTGGCTCGTAACTCTTCATAAACCTGGGAGCAGATTTAAAGCATAGTCATACACTGCCCCAATGTGGCGTCCATGCCCGCCCAACCAAACCCTCATGGTTACCTTCTCCAGCAGCTCAGCCACACTGTCGTCTCCCCTCTCCAGCCTGGCCTGCAGTCTCTTCTCCTGATCCAACAACTTGAGACGTTTGGTATCGGCCTTGAGAACCGCCTGGACAGCTGGGGTTTCATCAGCCACAACCTCTGCAGGAAGGAAATGGATATGAAGAACGAGCAGGGGTGAATGGACAGGGCACGCCGATGACCAGGCACCCAGATTTTCTTACCTTGCTCACAAAGCAATACATCGATGTTTGGGGGAATATTCAGGGCCCGGTTGGCGATGTGTTTTAGGAGGGTGGTCTTCCCTTTACTGACAAGAGAAACAAAGAAAACCTGAGTACTTAGAAGCACCAAAGGACAAAGACAAGTGGGATATACCACATAACACTCACCCGTTCGGTCCAACTAGACCATAGCGACGGCCCGCTACCACATACAAGTCAGCATTGACAAACAACTCCTTGCCATGGGCAGAAATACTGAATTTCTCCAGCTAAAAACAAGGAAAAACAATATAAATAAAGCTTGAAATTCTGTGCCAGCGCTGAGCACTCCGCGCATGCACAGTGGATTTCCTTGCTGTGGGCAACAGCTTCAGTAACAAACCGCGCATGCGCCGCTCTCTTTTCAATGTTTCGCCTGTGTTGTACAGCAGGAAAATTTACTGCACCAAATCCAGGAGGCACAACACAGGCGCAATATTTCAGTGGCAAGAAAGGTGACAAAAGGCAATGATGGCAAAAAATAATGGCAAAAAATAGCCAATGTGACCACACGTACCTTGATATCGGAGGCGTTCTCCAGCATGGCCTGGCGAGACGAGAGCTCCGCTTGTGACACGGAGAAGTCATTCTCTGCCGCTGTTGCCGCCTTTATGGTAGCCACTTGTTTCTCATAATCCATCTATAGAGAGAGGAGAAAAGAAGAACCACAGCAAGTCAATACAACATAAGTGTCAGGTAGTGTCAAGGGTAAAGGCAGTGTGGCTTATAGCGAACATGACGAAAATCAAGCTGGCACTAATGCAGGACAGATCCACGAACCATTATTATACTGTGTGATCTCTTCAGACCCCAAAGTAAAATGAGCGGAGCCTCCGGGGAAGGTGAGAACAACAAACCGTGGTAGTCGCCTCTCCTGGGCTCCAGCGCTGTCATGTGGATTACACCACATCATTTTACGTCATGACGCCGATGTGACCGCTTAGGACCTATCACAGGACTCAGCAGTCTGTCACATCATTCATGACATCTGTGATCACAAGAGGCCGGGAGATCGGTGCCAGAGTCCAGAAGAGGTCAGTAACACAGTGTATTCTAAGGTTTGATCACCTACCATGGGCCTCCACTTATTATATTCTGGGGCTGAAGAGACCACACAGTATAATAATGGTTCATGGGAGGTAAACCCTCAAAATTTCTTGTTGTTCTGTACCTGAAATTTTTGGAAAATTTGTAAAGAAAACTGCAAGGGTCACTATGGGACATTATACTTTGTGGAGGGGCCGCCATGGGACATTACGCTGTGAAGAGGGGCCGCTATAGGACATTATACTATGTGCAGGGGCCACTATGGACATTATACTATGTGCAGGGGCCACTATGGACATTATACTATGTGCAGGGGCCACTATGGGACACTGTAAAATAAATCTTTTTTTCTCATCAGAGGTTGACGTTAAAGGCCGACTACAAGCAGTGAACCTATTAGATACCGCCAAGAGTTTTCTTCCTATTCTATTAGTATTGCACAGAGCAGCTCTCTCTCCATCTCTCCCAGCACAATAATCTCACTTATCAGGAGATGAACTACATGTAACAAGATGTCTGTAAGGACTCTTATGCCAGTCTGGGACAGAAGCTCCATCAGTGTCAGACATCATTGATCATCTTTGAATCCCTTTACACAGATGTATAGCCTGCAGCAGCCATGCATTTGGAGAATATCTGAGTCTTAATTCTGGACATTCCTCCTCAAACTGACCTGTTTCTTCATTTTCTTCTTTTCCTTCTTACTTAAGTTAGCAAAAGGATCCTCAGGAGCCGCCGCTGGCTTTTCTTCTGCTTCACCTTGCTCATCAGGTGACTGTCAAACAAAGAGTCAGATCATCAGTACTGCAGAAAAGGCAGCCATGACACCCCATCAAGTCATAGGGGCCCCACTAGAGCTTCTGTGAGTGTACAAAGCCCTGTTCATGAGATGCAGCTTGTCACGGTACATATCAAGTCACATGTGAACATGTCTTAACAGTGCCCAGGGCCGCTACCTCACAGCTCATGTACCATAGTTCTGGGGTAGGTAGGACACTGTGCACACTCACCTTTTCTTCGGATCCGACACTTGCCATATCATCATCTTCATCATCATCATCATCCAGGGCAACAAAACGATTCTGAAAAAGAAAACACATTTATACATATTGAATGTGTACAACACATGGCATAGCAAGTATCAGAGAGCGGCTGTGGAGACTGTACAAGGGGCTGCCATGATGGATCCCCATCCAGGCCATATAGACTGGGTATACGCAGGGCTCTCACCTGGGGCGGTTTGGGCTTCCCTTTGCCCTTCTTTGGTTTCTTCTCTTCCTCGTCGCTGAGGTCCGGAGCTTTGGGCGGAGGTTTCTGCAAAAATAAAGCCTATAAATCTTCCCCTCTTACCAGGTCATCGGCACAGAATAGTCACTACTTGCTTCACCCCCAAAAAGGTGGTGCCAACTATTTGCACTGCCCTGCAGGGGGCATACTCACTTTGCCCTTTGATTTCTCTTTCGGGATTTCCTCCTCGCTTTCTTCAGTGGGTGGCTGAAATAAGAACCATGGACAGTAAGACCAAGAAAGAAGCTGAAGACACAGACACAATGTCTTATAACTCGCCCTTTACCTTCTGCTTGGCGGTCTCGTTCTTCTTTCCTTTCTTATTCGGTTTCTTCTCTTCTTCCTAGGAATTACAAGGATGAAAATACATGTGTAAGAATTTCTGTAGTACATTTATCTCACCAATTGGTGGCAGCAAAGAGTCAAGCAGGTTGGAATAGAACATGCCCGATCAATGATTCCTCCTCCCATATGTCAGGGCGCCGCCATATATAGTAGAGGACGCTCCAGTCCCTCTGAAGTCAGTGGACATTGATCTAATGTGTATGGGCAGCGCCAGAGTTCACCTGGGCAGCGGGTGGCAGCACATGACAGCCACTTCACAGCACTATTACCTTTACTTTCTTGCCTTTATTCTTCTTTGTGGTCTGCTCTTCCTCCTCTTGTTCTTCCTCCTCCTCACTATCATCACCGAGGGCAGCAAAAATATTTCTCCCCATGGGCTGTGAAATAAGGAGGGAGCCCAAAATAACAATGGAGAAGTTTCCTATAGCAACCAGTAAAAGCCTACACATAACACGGGGGGGGGGGGTCCTTCACTGAACATGGAGTGGGGGTCCCATGTGATCTGCATGAATGGAGCAGCAGGCCTCACATACGCCTTTGTCCGCCATTCCATTCTATGGCACTGCCTGAGATCCAAGCCTGCACCCCTAGAGATGGATGGAGCAGCTGCACATGTATGACCACCTACTCCATTCCTACAGAGCACCCGCACAGATCAGCTAGATACCCCCATCATATGACTAAAGCATAACACAGAGATACTGGAATAAGTCAGCATTAGAATAATATGTCAGATTTAGTACATTTTCTAGACAGTCCTTAAAACTACACAGTGACCAAAAAGTAAAAAAAGGTGACACATAATATGTCGCCATCACTTACTTGTTTTTTACCACGTTGGGGGGCTGGGATGGGGTCTACAAGAGAAGAAAGACAAAAACCTTAGACTGGAACCTTATTGGGAGAATAACAGGTTAAAGGGGGATTCTGGGCGTATCAACTGATATCCAGCAGGTTCTGACACCGCCCATTAGATGGTTGAACAGGCTGCGGCATTCAGAAGATCGCACACAAGACCGAGCACAGCGCCGTACACTGTATAGTGGCTGTGCTGGGTATTGATCTGGGAACAGATCATGTGACCAATGAATGCAACGGGACATGGCCTGTGAGGAGGAAACGGTGTCCACAAAGACCAGCTGATCCGCAGAGGTCCCCACTGATCTACAATTAATGACGCATCCTAAAGGATAGGTCATCAATTATTAAGCCTGGAAAGCCCCTTTAACCAGTAATGACCTCACTATTGTGTATACCATCCCCTAACCTGCGGCTGTATACAGGACACTAGTCTGCATTAATAAACACCACACATAAAGCACATGTCTACCTACAGCCTGTATAACAGTCGAGGCTTCAGAGCTGAAATCCACTATCACTCCTTGCTTGTTCAGGGTCTGCACTGAGGATAGTCTGTATACCAGGCACTGAACAGCAGCTCTCCCCTGCATTATAGGAGCTGACTCTTTGTAGCAGTGCCCAGCAGAATAGTGATTGCAGCTCTGCAGTATAATGCACATCGCACCTGTACGCTCCTCACTCTACCTGACTCTTCCTCTTCATCACTGGGCTGCACTGACAGTTTCTTCAGCCTCTCTGCGATCTCACGATCTTCATCTTCGTCATCATCATCATCATCTCCTCCTTTCTGCTTCCTGCGGTCCTTCTTCTTTTTGTCTTTCTTCTTTTGCTGCAGGGTGGTCAGGAGACATGGGGTTAGTTATCAGACAGTTTACCAGGCCCTAAACCTCTACAGACCCCACAGATACCAGTAGGGGGCACTCGGCAGTCAGGGAAAGACTTTTGGGCTGCAGTATTGACCTTTGCTGCCATTTGTGGGGTCCCAGCGGCCAACTCTCCATCCACAGACTTTCAGGACATGCTGGGAATTGTAGTTAGACAACAGCTGAAGTCAGCAGACTGCTGACCACTGGTCTAGTGGCATCTCCTGCTGGTCTGTGTGCCCTCCCCCCACCCCCCGGGGTTATTGTAATAGGACAGGTTTTTCCACTACTTCAGACTGTCTTGTAGATGTGATATGACAGGGTTAATGTCTTACTGCCCAGTCTGTATGTATTCCTTGATGTCCATCTATAGATAATTTGTTACTGATCAGTTTCTAAACATTCCTTGAATTTCTCATAAATGGTCATGTTATGGCCAGACACAGACACCCAGGAAGCCCCTCAACCCCAAAAGGTACTATGGTCTATTGTGCTAGATGGCTTCAGTTGGGATCATAATGATGTCATCTAATGGGAATATTAGAGCATAATACACATCAGGATCCCCCATTACCAACAACAGTCCTCATCCCATTTGCCCTAGTAAGGTCCGGGGTCTCCGACAGTGCTTGGTACCTGTTGTTGCTGCTGTTCCTTCTCGCGCTCCTTGGCAGCTTCCTCCTCCTGAGCCTGTTTATTGTCTGCTGACAACTCCTCAAAGAACTGGTGAAAGAAAAGCAAAAAGACATCAATCACATGGACCCGACAACTCATGTAACCCTTGTGGAGTCCACACATCCCGAGCAGTCACAGCACATCAGTATCCCCGCCGCACGGCCCCAGCGGTCACTGCGGCATCCCCGCCGCACGGCCCCAGCGGTCACTGCGGCATCCCCGCCGCACGGCCCCAGCGGTCACTGCGGCATCCCCGCCGCACGGCCCCAGCGGTCACTGCGGCATCCCCGCCGCACGGCCCCAGCGGTCACTGCGGCATCCCCGCCGCACGTCCACAGCGGTCACTGCGGCATCCCCGCCGCACGTCCCCAGCTGTCACTGAGGCATCCCCGCCGCCCGTCCCCAGCGGTCACTGCGGAATCCCCGCCGCACGTCCCCAGCGGTCACTGCGGAATCCCCGCCGCACGTCCCCAGCGGTCACTGCGGAATCCCCGCCGCACGTCCCCAGCTGTCACTGAGGCATCCCCCCCCCCGCCCGCCCCCAGCGGCCGCGGACCCCCCGTCCCCAGCAGTCACTGCGGAATCCCCGCCGCACGTCCCCAGCAGTCACTGCGGAATACCCCGCCGCCCGTCCCCAGCAGTCACTGCGGATCCCCGCCGCCCGTCCCCAGCAGTCACTGCGGTATCCCCGCCGCCCCCCGGCCCCGGGGCCCCCCCCCCCGCCCGCCCCCCGCGGTCACTGCGGCTCCCCGCCGCCCTCCCCAGCAGTCACTGCGGCATCCCCGCCCCCGTCCTCTCAGTTGTCACAGCCGATCCCCGCCGCCCGTCCCCAGCAGTCACTGCCGGCCCCCCCCCCCCGTCCCCACCCCACTGCCGCCCCCCCCCCTCGTTGTCACAGCCTCCCAGGTCTCCCTGTTGTACTCGCCTGCTGCCTGTTTCAGCAATGCGCCCTCTGCTGGCAGGAAGCCACATACTAGCAGCCTATTTCTGGCTTCTGTATGCAGATTCCTGTGATACAGTCATTACAGTATAAGACAATAGGTTGTGACAGGAGAGTAGAATGGTGGCACTACTGTCCTCAGGCAGCCATATCCTTCCCCACAAGTGTGTACAGATCACCCAGCACCACTTCTATTGGAGTAATATGGTGGTGCTCAGCCAATACACATGCAATTTGTAATAATATATACAGAGAGAAAGGAGAAGTCAGCACGTCCCAATTCATTAAGCCAACCAAGTCATAAACATACAGGGTAAAGCCAAGCCTTGAGAAGGAGAGTTTAGCATGTGACACAGACTTTGGGTTTTCACTGTATTTTCAGGCCTGGACATTTAATGGATTGGTGAGCGGAGACTTCTCCTTTCTTTATACATTATCATAGGACAACCAATGCCTTGTGTACATGGCAGGCACGTTGTGCGCCGGCTCCTGCCAGGACAGACGGTCACAGCATCCTGCACTCAGCTCTGGTCACATCCTTCTATTCTATAGCGGGGTCTTTGTGGAGTCACATCAACCAGAATTGAGAAGTAAAGAAGTTCTTACCGATTTCTTCCCCTTCTTGTCTTTCTTTCCTTTCTTCACCACTTTCTCTGAAAGAAAAAAAAACAGAGCAGGACGTTAGAGGATGACGCGGTGTTATCTGGCTGGGCAGAGGCTGAGTCAGCGGAGGAGGCGGGGGCCGTCTGCTGAGAGATGTACAGATCAGCCGCCCTCCTCCTAAATGTCCGGACCCTCACTGCTGTAATATCAGGACATTCCACCGTTATAGGACCATTCCCAATAATCACATACATGGCGTTTGTATATTACACATCTTCCTAACAGTCTCTGGATGTCCATGTCAGCTATAAGGCGGTGTACAGGCACACAGGGGTACAGGTTACCAATAAGTGACCCCAATGACTGCCCCCCATCATGATGAAGGCGGTGTCACATGGTTTACACTATGGCTAATGCAAAGCGCACATATAGAGAGACCTCCCAGTCCTTCCACCGTGGCCAGTATGGACATCCTAGTGACAGGCGGCTACTGAGACCAAGGATCTGTGATCACCTGCAGCGCGTGCCTGAAGACAGCAGGGAGTCTCGCCAGAGCCCAGGAGAGGTGAGTAACATTGTATTTTATTTTTGTCACCTCTCCTGAGCCTCTGCTTATTATACTCCGGGGTCTTAAGAGAGACCCCAGCCCTAAACTACTGTCTATTTACAAAGGCGCTATTATGGAGCCATAAAATAGGCCAGGCTGAATGTAAAACCAAACCAGAATTTTGTGCTAAAAACTCGATAAATCTGCAGAAGGAATAGAGAATCAGATTCTAAGAGGATTCTGTGCAATAACATATAGAAAAACAATTCTGCTTTACGTTAGGTTCACACTAGGGTTCAGCTCTGCGTCGTTCGGATCCACATAGGGACCCAAAAGATGGAGAGCCTGTCTGCTGAAGCGGATACCTGAGAACCCACAGACTATAAAGGGGTCCGCCGGGTTTACAACAGTGTTATACTGAAACAGGCAGAGAGAAAAAGCAGAACTTTCCTCTCCGCCGATTTTAGACGGAATCTGCGGCCTGGCCTTAGACACACGAAGCAAAGTTTACATTTTTTTGCCATTTTTCTACGTCTAGTGAAAAAAATATTCAATTTCTTTAACAAATAAGGAAACTTATTTCAAGTCCTGGGAAAAAAAAAAACGTAAAAATAGTCGAGCTATACAAAGCTGGTGTGTAAAGTAATGTATATCCGAAGCGCTACATTTGGCCCGAGCTCTGGGCATCGGTGGCCCTTGGTCCTGAAACGGTTAAAGAAGAATTCTGGTTACGGTCGGTTCACTCCGTCCCCTATTCCGCTTAAAATATGCAGAGAGAAAAGTCCTGCCAGCAAGGCAGAAACCTGGCGGACCCCATTACCATTTTTTAAGCAGATAGGGACCCAAACAACGTAAACTTGAACATCAGTGTGAACCTTGTGTTAAAGGGGTAATCCGGCTTCTAACAATGATGGCCTATCTAGATTTCAATGGGCAGCGCTGCAATACCTTCCGCTATAGACAGAGCAGCGGGGCCCTCACGATGAAGACATTGGGGGATTTACTAAGTCAGTTTTCCTGTGCAGATGGGGGTAAATCTGTCACCTCTTTAGCGCACGGACCTTTCTTACTCCAAAGTGGCGACACCTTATAATTTATTACGAGCATAGACTAGGCCTCGGCCTGACACAGTTACTATAACTGATACCAGAATCTACACCGGGTCCTGACTGGCGGAGATTTCACGTCTGGAGCACGGGGCCGGAGCCTCATTATCATCTAGTCCCCTCCTGCACCAGTCGGGGGACTCACATATAGATCCCCCCATTAACCCTAGCCTGTATAACAATAAAATAACGCCGGTCACATGACAGACACGTCCAGCACCCGCTATAATGGGGTCTGTTGGGTTTCGGCGGTGTCCATTATTTACGGTGCTATTTTGTTCAGTATTATTGACAAAAACTGCAACACCTCGAAGCAGATGTGAACGCAGCCTTAGACGCTGTTCACACCATGTCAGCTATAAGGCAGTGTACAGGCACACAGGGGTACAGGTTACCAATAAGTGACCCCAATGCCTGCCCCCCATCATGATGATGATCTCAGTCCTCCTTACTCCTTATACTCACCTGTCTCCTTCCCCCTCTCCTCCTCGTCTTCCACATCCTGCTTCCTAGGCATCTTACCGACGTCAGGAATTTAGAAAGCCCTCGAAAAATTACGTCACTGCCCTCCCGTGAGGTCAGCGAAAACCCGCTTACTCACGTGGCGCAGCCCAATCTACCGACCGGCGAACAGAGCCAGTCCAACGCTCCGCCCCCTCCAAGGCCTCTAAACCAATCACGTTACACGTTTCATTATCCCTTTGATAAAAGACACACCATTGGCTTAGACTTGGGTGAAACTAGTTTTAATACCCGGATGTTCGTTTGTCATTGGTTAGATTTGGACTGAAAACGAGGCTTAAACCACATACCGCCCCGCCCATTGATGAAGTTGGAATGAGAGGCTTGAAACGCATTCTGAAATCCCATTGGACAAGCCCAGGCTCCTTTGACTGTTCTCAGTGTCATTGGCTGATTAAAGTTATTTGACAGCCGATTGTACATCGGCGTCTCCTCATTGGATAATCTTAACAGCACATCGAGACGTGACACGCATACTGCGTGGACATTGGATAATAATCTCGGGGTTGAGGCGTGGAACGCACAACGGGCATTTCCTGTTACCAGGGCAGAGAGTAGCACATTGTTCTGCATAATTCTTGCCTGGCAATGCAGGGTTATTGTCTGTGCCCGTAGACAGGGCCTCAGGGGGCACTGGCTTCATAGAGGAGAGGCAGGACTGTGATGTTAGTGGGCCTTTGTAAGTTTGGGGGGCAAGACCTGAAAGAGAAGGCCTAAATCTGGACATACAGCTGTGGGGTCATTATCTAGTACAGGGGCACAGGGAAAGATCAGATCAGGGGCCCTAATGGATTGTCAGGGTCTCTAGAAAGTGAAGTGTTCTGCTGGTGGGATTATGTTATAGCAGGTCATAGACACGGCGGCGATATCCGTATTATTAGTATCAGTCAATATTCTGCTGTTACGTGGAAATCTGCGGCTAACGCTTCTATAGTCACAAGACATAACCTAAATCTGGGGGTTATTATACTAAAAGATGCCTCGTAAGAAGCCATTCAGCAACAAGCAGAAGAAAAAGCAGCTCCAAGACAAGCGAGAGCGAAAGCGCGGTACGTATCATGTGACTGTTTTGTGCACAATTCTGTAAAAGTTGCAAGCTTATTGTATCACGAACAATGTTTCAGATTTCTCATATAGTTCTGTGTTTCATATCCACGCAGTTCTCTACAGTTCTGCTTGCTGTCAGTGAATGTGGCCATCATTGGTTACATCCAGAACCCTGATAGACCTAATGCTGAGGGTTTGCTACAATTGTATCCAGTTCAGACAATCTACAACACAAATCTCTCTCCTTCTATCAACACTAGTCCCATATAATCCTCTAGGCTGGATACCGTTGTAGCAGACGCTTAGGGTGACCATAACACATTAGACTGACGCTAGGTTCATACTAGTGCTGGCTCTGTGTCGTTCGAGTCCTTGGGGGACCCTCATGATGGAGAGGCAGACCGCTAAAACTGCCGTTACCCATGGAACCCGGCGGACCCCATTTACAGAGACTCCAGCTCAGATGTGAACCCTGCCTAATATAGTGTATTGGTGTGACAAGCCGGCCATCTGATTTATATGGGGATGTTCTGACTTGGTCCATCCTGCAGATATCAAGTAGGAAGGATTGGGCTATTGGAATATGGCTGTATAGGGGGCTCAGGGGGAATAGTGACAAAAATTAAACACAGTGGGGGGGGGGGGTAGGAGACTTACAAAGACTGGTGTTTGCACTATAATTTATTCCAGTTTCTAGTACATATGACGGGGGAGGCTTTGCTTGTCCCACTAGGCCCTGCCCACTTTCTGGACAACTGAAATGAATAGCCAGAACTAGTTTTGCACTTGCATCAAAATTTGACTTTTTCTTGATAACTGCCCCTGCTGTGAAACTTTATTTCCATAAAATCACCCAAAGTTTAACTATTTAAGTCCTAAAATCATTTTGAGATTTTTAATATTATGTACTGCTGTTTTTGACTTGTAATTGTTTCTTGGAAAGCTGGGTGATATGGATTGCCATTACAGCACTTATTTCTGGCCGCTATTAGCTTTCCTAGAATCCTGAATGACAATTATAGCTGCATATCATGGCAGACTATCCATTCAGGAGTCTAGAAAAGCTGACCTGTATGGGGACAATCATGCTGGTCGTCACCACTTTAGTGGGAGCGATCACAGAAACTGCTGTATATAATGTTATACAAGACAACAACTCTGACGTTGCATCCATTGTATCTGCCAATGTGGTGTCAGATATAAATCAGATGGCCGGCTTGTCACACCAATAGACTATATTAGGCAGGGTTCACATCTGAGCTGGAGTCTCTGTAAATGGGGTCCGCCGGGTTCCATGGGTAACGGCAGTTTTAGCGGTCTGCCTCTCCATCATGAGGGTCCCCCAAGGACTCGAACGACACAGAGCCAGCACTAGTATGAACCTAGCGTCAGTCTAATGTGTTATGGTCACCCTAAGCGTCTGCTACAACGGTATCCAGCCTAGAGGATTATATGGGACTAGTGTTGATAGAAGGAGAGAGATTTGTGTTGTAGATTGTCTGAACTGGATACAATTGTAGCAAATTCAATGTCAGGGGACAGAATTCAATTCTCCTCTTCTTCTCTGTTCCTTTTGTTAGGGCCACTTGACGCCGGCAGGTCCGAGTCAAACAGCCGAAGCCAGAGCAGAGAGCGTGGCGAGGAGAATACGGACACCTCAGACAGCGAAAGCATCCGCCCCCAAGTGAGGAAAATCAATCAGCAGCCGCAGGTCTTCAGGCCTGGAGAAAAAGGATATGACCCCAATAGGTACACCAGTGATATATATGTGTAAATACGGTGACACTGATATTGATGGCTCATTCTTAGGATCGGTCAATGTGAGATTGGTGGGGCTTCAACTCCTAGCTCTCCCACCGATCAGGTGATTAAGGCTCCACAGCACCCGATCCCCTCTCTTACTTACAGGGCTGTACATTTTGTGCTGCTAATTAAGTTCTGTCCCTATCACATGAATGTAACCAAGCTGCAATAACAGACACAACCACTGCGTGGAGCTGTACTTAGTAAACAATAAAGTGGTCAGAGCACTGCAGCCCCTACAGTCAGCTGATCAGCGGGTCAGGGCTGTTGTATCCCTACTGATCTGATATTCATGGTCTATCCAGAACCCTTATATAGGGGCCTGTACATATTACCCTTATAACGTCGCTCTTACAGGTATCGGCTGCAGTTTGAAAGAGAGAGCAAGGAAGAAATTGAACGCAGAAAGAAAGTCGCTCGGGAGAAGATATTGGAACCGGTGGCAGAAACAGAACTTGAAGTGGATATAGAGAAGATTTACAGGCCGGGCTCAGGTAACACTGTCATATCTCCTACTGTGGCCTGTGTGAGTGTAGTGATGTCCTCATGGAGGGGACTGGCCAACAAGAACTTTATCACTTATATGTCGGGTAGAAATGTGTAATCGCAGGGAGTCTTACCTATTAGGTGAATAAAAGGAGCACTACCGCTACCACCATGTAATCTCAGCTACCTTCATGAGCTTAATAGACTATAATGGAGTGGTGTCCATGTAAAAAGGGGGGTTTTCTGTTTTTTTGATACTGATGAACAGTCCTCAGGAAAGGTCCTCAGTATCAGATTGGTGGAGTTCTGACACCCTGATCCCGCACCAATTAGCTGATCCAGGCAGCCTGCATCAATAGAGCAGGAAGCAGAAGGCTTTGTCTACTGCATAGCGGCCATGCCAGAGTACTGCAGCTCTGCTACTCCTTGGTAAGGAATTTCCCCCCATACCGAGGGAATAGAGTAGAGAGCGCCCCCCAATGGCCTCGCATTACACCTACATAGGGTTAGTTGACATTAACCTTTGGATCCTCCCGCTGTCCTGAGGCCCTGAACTTTATCAGCTTATAGTCAGTGAAACCATTGAACAATTTCTTCGGCCATTTGATTTCCGTCATGAAAGGTTTCTATAAGAGCTCGGACGCCTTTCATCACAGGACAGAGTCGGAAGGGTTTTACATGGCACTTTGCTGACACACAATCTGTACATGTATACAATCGGAGGAACACACACAGACACAATGGCTGCACAGCGCAGGATGCTGAGCGTGGACATTCCAGCACACTGCCACTAGTCAGCGACTATTCCAGTGTTCACACCCAGCTTGCCTGTCCTCTACATTCTGTCATGTAAATGTGGAATTATAGAAATGTAATGAGCTTATGTATAGAGGATTCTGACTACAGGAGTCCATCAAAGAGAATACAGTAATAAGAAGTGAGGTTTTTTACATCTTATCTGTTCAGCCACTGCTCGAATCCTCTGTGCCTTAAAGGGAATGTTTCACCAGCAAGTGACATCATATTATTTATATCACTTTGCTTTTCATTTTTGGGGTGACTATTCATATAAAAACCCCTGAAATATTGCAGTTCTCACTGTATTGCCCCTAGAGTGCACAATATAGGCTGACATTTCCGTTTCTCAGCTTTGCGGCATGGAACTTGCTGTATGGTTCTGCTGGCGGTCTAGAGGAGGCAGGATACCAACTCTATAGACACAGATAAGCTCAGTGTGCAGCTCCTGTGCCATGTCCTGGGGAGTTGCTGTACCGTTTTGACCTCATGGAGACTGTATTAGTCTATTGACACTTTTCTGCCCATTAAAGCCGCATGGAATCTTGTAAAAGTTGTAAATTATACAGCAGATGGGACGATTGCAATAATTTCTGACTTTTCTATGCCATAAGAAAGTAGTTTTCACCCCAGCCAGGCATCCATAGGTGGTGAAGCATGACAACCTGGTTATTAGCTGTCCAGGGTCTATGGGGCCCCTTAGTTTCCATGGAGATAGCAATATATTTTTCAGGTGTTTGGTCATTAGAACATGACCTGTGTGTATCACAGAATTACAATATTTTCTCTGCAGTGCTGGACTTCCCGAAAAGACCGGCCTGGAGCTATGACATGAGCAAGGAGGCCGTGGTGTCCCAGGAGGAAAGGGCCTTTAAGGAATATCTGCAGAAGATTTATGAGAAGCACACGCCTCAGGAGCTCAGCTACTTCGATCACAACCTGGAGGTGAGGGATTAACCACCGGGAGTGTGGCTAGGGGCAGGTATGGACCCCAATAAGCCTTCCTGCCTCGGCCAGGGTATTTGGCTGCAGCCCCAGGGTGTTAAACAAGAAGCTTAAACAAGTTGTCTCGCAAACAAAACCTGGAAGGGCAAGTCCGGCATACATTTCTCCTGCAGCGCCTTCTACAGGGCAAGTGTAGTATTACATGATGGTCAGCAAATGAATGACCATCCGTGTAATACATGGACAGCCTGAACCAAGGTTGGAAGTCATTAGAGGAACACAGGGGGACTTACTAAGCCTATTGCACCAAAAAAAATGGAGTACAAGGCATACAAGCTGCATCTTTTGACATCTCATAAGCGACATCTGCACCCTGCATATCCATGACGTGGTTCAGCTGCTCAATCCCATGCCGTGGCTTCAGCTGTTACCCAGTCAGAGCTTAGCAGTAAGGTCACATGTCTGACAACAGGGTGGAGCTAAACAGCTGTCAGTTTCCAAGGGCAACCAATAAAAGTTTAACTGTCCCTGAATAAACAAAAGAGCAGGG
Organism: Leptodactylus fallax; assembly: GCA_947044405.1. NCBI lineage: Eukaryota > Metazoa > Chordata > Amphibia > Anura > Leptodactylidae > Leptodactylus > Leptodactylus fallax. Next base: position 1,109,466 of record CAMRHE010000396.1, on the reverse strand, counting down.
AATAATCTAAAATGCGGGTAGATTCTCAGATGTTGTTTGTGTTTTCTATATTTTAGACTTGGCGCCAACTCTGGAGAGTTCTTGAGATGTCAGACATAGTCCTGCTGATAACAGACATCCGGCACCCGGTCAGTATTGTGGACATTGGGCATTAAAGGGATTGTCCAGGATAGGTCGTCAGTATGTGATCAGTGGGGTCTGACACCCGAATCCCGATCAAAACAATTGTTGCAGCATCCTTTGGGTGCTGGAAGCTGCTAGTGGACGGGGAGCGCCTGCAGTACCTCTTTTATACAAGTAATACAAGCCGCACAGCAGTTCAGTCCAGTGTATAGCGGTGCTTATGGGAAATTGCAGCGCCGATCCTATCATTTGCTGCAGACACTTCCTGTCCACCAGCATCTTCCTGCACCCTGAGGCTGCTGCAACAACTGATCTATGTGGGGTCCGAATATCCTTTGGATAGGTCAACAGTATGAAAAATCAATTTAGGACTGGACAATCCCTTTGTTTCGGCATCTGGGAATGAAGGTATTATGTGTGTGCATGCGTCTGTATATGTAAATGATCATGCCAGAACACGCGTGTGCTCTGAAGGGGCGGAGCATGACTTCTGTCTTTGGTGATCAGTTATATCTTAGGCTCCGCCAACCCAAGGCATAACACATTGATAGGGCAGAGCTATGAAACAGTCTCAAGAAAACCAATCACAGCGCAGCTTACATGTCCTGTAGTGCTCTTAAAATGTGAACTCAGCGCTTGGATTGGTCATTGTGGACAGCAAAAGCTATTTATTAGATTATTTTGTAAATCTGCCCCATTGTATATGGAGCGTTCCTTTAATTATTGCCATACTATGAAGTATTCTATATGGTGTATTTGGCAGGTTTTACATTTCTCGCCTGCCCTCTATGACTATGTGACTCAAGAACTGGGCAGATCATTGATCCTCGTACTCAATAAGATTGACCTGGCTCCCCCGTCGCTGGTTGTAGCTTGGAAACATTATTTTGAGGAAAAGTTCCCGCAAGTCCATGTGGTCTGCTTCACCTCCTACCCAAGACATCCCGACGAGGAGCAGGACCCGTCTGCAGGTAAAACCCAAGACGTTAACTCCTACATGTCCAATATCCATCATTCTCAATATCCCTGAATCTCCTTTTACTTTAAACCTGCTATAATATCGAAGATCTCCTCACCCCCTATACACATATTTCGGTCCAAAGTCTGCCTGCAATTTGCTCCCATGCATGTCAGTGGGGTTTCTGCAGCCCTGTTCACACACAGTGGAAAGATTCTGCACAGATTTCTAGCATTTTAGGTTTATACAGGAAATATGGGGCATGTCACTCGTTTTGGTTGGAAAATGCAAGGGTTAACCCTGTTAAATGACATTGGGGGTAATCCTTGTCCAAATCTGCGGCAGTGCAAACTACACACTTGTGGCAGGAATCCAGGGGTCAGCTTTGGATTTAAGATGCAGCAAATACATTTGGAAAACCATTGAATGTCATGTCCATGCCAGCTAATAGCCGCCTCATGACATCAGCATGGATGAAGCGTCACCCCAAGGGACTTCATTGGCCCCTGTGGTCAGGTGACACTCTGTCAAATGACATCATGTCATTCCATACAGTCTATAAACACACCCCTTTTAGTTTCCCCACTGGTCTCCATGATCTGCTTCTTAGGATATGTTCACAAGGTGGAAAATGAAGAGGAATTTGAGGCAGACATCCATCTTGGATTCATCTTCGTTTTCCACTGATTTGGCCCAGATGAACGGGCCTAATCAGGGAGGAGTCTCGAGCTGTGACAAATTCTGCCATGTGAACATACTCTTACTGTGATCCGTTTGTCTCTTATCAGTGTTTAAGAAGCGCAGGAAGAAGCGTCGGGCTTGGAACGCAGCCCTGGGCCCCAATCAGCTCCTGCGAGCCTGTGAAGTCATCACTGCTGGACATGGTAATGGCGTCTGAGCATCACAGATGTCTTCAGTCGGCTCCTTTAGTGTCTTTCAGTATGTTCACATTCCTTCACGTTCCCTTCAGTTGATCTGACGTCCTGGAGAGAGAAGATTGAGAGAGACTCGGCCGCGCTACTCATTGCTGCAGGTAGGGACGATGACCAAGAGGAGAAGGAGGCAGATGAGACGGACGTGGTCGTCGCCCAGCAGGTCACTGATGCAGAATTAGGGGCACCCAGCAGGGAGCGCTATAAAGACGGGGTGCTGAGCATCGGCTGTGTAGGTGAGATACGCTACCTGTTGTGTTACATTTATGCTGATTTTATGTAAGTAAATTTCTGGGTCTTGGGGTCACTCAGCCAGTCCTAACATTACAGACAGAGTCTGACGTTCATCTGAATGGTTCTCATCTAATACTGCTGCTGGACGTCTACTGATAATTAGCATCAGAAGCCACACCCACAGCGATCACATGATGGCGGAGACAATCTTAATATTAAAGTGGTGACAGAACCCAGTGAAGGGACATTAAAGTTCATTGTGTCCAAATACACTCGTCATTTAAAGGGACATACACATATTATAAAAGCAATTAATGTGTACAAAGATCCGCTACGTAGGTTGAAGGGTTGTCCCCTTAAATATCACATTCACTGTACAGATGGTGATCAATGAGGAATGAGTGGTATTGACATGCATACTTACATAATATGACGCCACCTGGTGTCCAGAGTGTATAATGATGTGCACATCCACCTAATGAGCTGAGTTCTGGTTAGAAATTATCCCCCATTGATAGGGTGGGGAGACCCCCACCCCCACTGATCCAGAACATGGAGGTCTGGTTCCTACGTCCAGGCTGAGTTGTGCCCTGACACTCCTTTCATTCTATATGGGAGAGATTGCTGAGCACTGTATTCAGCTTAATCTGGCGCGCCCCTAGATAATGAATGGATTAGTGGGGCACATGCTCAGCCTGCTGCTTCATCGGAATGAGTGAACTGACCCCTTTTGTAAGGATCGGTGGGGGTCTGAGCACTTGAACCCCCACCGATCATGAAGTTATCTGGTACCCTATCAATAGAGAATAACTTCTAATGTTGCTGCCGCTTTAACTATTTGCAGGGGAACTTATCAACCATATTTAGGTTGCCAGAGGGTGAAGGAGACTGACCAGTTGTTATATGGACAGCTTGGTTCAAACTGTGGTGGAACATTGGTGTAAAAGGATGATTGTAACAGCAGGTATCTGCCCCAAGTCTCATTTTCTTCTGTCCCCCTCTTTTTACAGGGTTCCCCAACGTGGGAAAGTCTTCACTGATCAATGGACTTGTCGGAAGAAAGATTGTCAGCGTTTCCCGGACACCAGGTCATACCAAATACTTCCAGACATATTTCCTGACACCCACCGTGCGTCTCTGTGACTGCCCTGGCCTCATCTTCCCTTCACTTATAGATAAGCAGCAGCAGGTGAGCAGCTGTTTGGGGGGAGCTGATAGGTAATGATCGTATTAACCCCTTATACACTCATAGTACAAGCGGATGGATGAAAATCCTGTCCTAACTGTGGGTCTAATAACCAGGACTGGGAGCAGCATCGGGATCTATGATGCCATCCATTTGGGTTATTTGACTGGGAGTTGGGACAGGATTTAATACGGCCAGTACAACATATATGCAGCCGGAGGTCCTGAATTTGCATGTTGCACCCGCACGATCGGCAACAGGAGCATGGCTGCTATTGGCAGGCCAGAGTCAAAGAAACTTACATTGATGTTGTTTAACTCCTTGACGTGACATTTAGGCCGCACACTGTGCCACTGGGGGGAAGGAGGTGATAAAAACCTGTAAAAATAAGAAGTAAAACAAATGGAAGGGTCCAGGGTCTAAGATGGCTCACCAAAATCCCCGTATCACCTCCCAACCCCAAGGACTCACACTAAACACAACCCCATGTACGTTTTACAGTATGAGGTGGGTTAAGGTGAAGCTTTCACTTATGCTGTCTCTTTTGCAGCTGCTTGCAGGAATCTACCCTATCGCTCAGATTCAGGAACCCTATACCTCTGTAGGATATCTGTCCTGCCGAATACCCGTTCCTAAGCTCCTTAAACTTACTCATCCAGATGGACAAGATGAGGGCTGGACTGCATGGGGCATCTGTGAAGGTAGGTTACCATATGTGTATGTACAGTATATACCTCATATACTCCTCAGCGGGGACTCTCTTATAGACTGTAGTGACAAAACGTCTCATCTTCTTCTCCTTCTGCACTCAGCCTGGGCAGATAAACGCGGATACAAGACTGCAAAAGCCTCCCGCAGTGACACGTACAGGGGCGCCAACAGTCTGCTGCGTCTTGCTGTAGATGGACGGATTTGCTTGTGTATGAGACCACCTGGATACTGTCATCAGAAAGGTACTGTAGGAGGCTTACCTTACACAGCAGAATAGTGAGTGCAGCTCTGGAGTATAATACAGGATAAGTAATGTAATGTATGTACACAGTGACTGTACCAGCAGAATAGTGAGTGCAGCTCTGGAGTATAATACAAGATGTAACTCAGGACAGTACAGATAAGTAATGTAATGTATGTACACAGTGACTGTACCAGCAGAATAGTGAGCACAGCTCTGGAGTATAATACAGGATGTAACTCAGGATCAGTACAAGATAAGTAATGTAATGTATGTACACAGTGACTGTACCAGCAGAATAGTGAGCGCAGCTCTGGAGTATAATACAGGATGTAACTCAGGATCAGTACAGGATAAGTAATGTAATGTATGTACACAGTGACTGTACCAGCAGAATAGTGAGCGCAGCTCTGGAGTATAATACAGGATGTAACTCAGGATCAGTACAGGATAAGTAATGTAATGTATGTACACAGTGACTGCACCAGCAGAATAGTGAGCGCAGCTCTGGAGTATAATACAGGATGTAACTCAGGATCAGTACAGGATAAGTAATGTAATGTATGTACACAGTGACTGTACCAGCAGAATAGTGAGCACAGCTCTGGAGTATAATACAGGATGTAACTCAGGATCAGTACAGGAGGTAAGTAATGTAATGTATGTACACAGTGACTGTACCAGCAGAATAGTGAGTGCAGCTCTGGTGTATAATACAGGATGTAACTCAGGATCAGTACAGGAGTAAGTAATGTAATGTAAGTGTACACAGTGACTGCACCAGCAGAATAGTGAGTGCAGCTCTGGAGTATAATACAGGATGTAACTCAGGATCAGTACAGGATAAGTAATGTAATGTATGTACACAGTGACTGTACCAGCAGAATAGTGAGCGCAGCTCTGGAGTATAATACAGGATACTCAGGCAGTACAGGATAAGTAATGTAATGTATGTACACAGTGACTGCACCAGCAGAATAGTGAGCGCAGCTCTGGAGTATAATACAGGATCAGTACAGGATAAGTAATGTAATGTATGTACACAGTGACTGCACCAGCAGAATAGTGAGTGCAGCTCTGGAGTATAATACAGGATGTAACTCAGGATCCGTGTAGGTATTTAAGTAATTGATATTTGCATGGAGTTAGAATGTAAGGTGGACTCCACTCACTATGTGTAGTGTGACAGAGAGGTTGTTAAACTTTATATAATGCCTTTTGTCCTTCAGAGACTTGGGAGAAACACCCAGAAACACTGGAAATGGTTTCCCAAGTTCAGACACGAGGACAATCTGAGAGTCGTTCCTCCGCTGGTGAAGAAGAGGAGGAGGAGATCTCTAGCTCAGGTGAAGAAGAGGAAGAACGTGACCGTGATGCAGATGAGGAGGAGGATGAAGATGAAGATTCAACTGAGGTTCAGGCTAAGAAAGGGGCCAAAAGTAAAATTGCTCATGTCAACCCTTACGCCCTCCTCGGTGAAGACGAGTGTTGAGGAGTTTGGGCTGTTTCATGAGGAGGTTTGTTCTCTGGTAATGGTGAGGGGAAAACCTTCCCATGATTCACTTACCAAGGAGAATCTGACATGTGCCCCATGGCTGCTCCCTGTACACTCCATAGTGTCCTGCTATCTGCGGCTCATCAGCTCTTGCACAACTACAATTCCCAGCATGCTGAGGAGCCACAGTTTGCAACCACAGCTCCAAGGTTTACAGGTTTATGAAGGTTTATTGGGTTATGTGACTTGCTTGAGTGTCGGATATGCACATATTAGAATCTGTTACACAAGAGGACGCCTTCTTGTTAGGCCGGGCCTTGTAATGGGGCTCCATAGTCTCTACATGCTGTATTCATGTATTACTGTGTCATTTACCCCCAGACGGCCATGATCTGAGAGACTAGCACTAGATGGGGAGCGTGTGCGTTACTATACATGGATAAGCTGCAGACATGTCTGTAGGGAAGAGTCTTCAACATCAAGCAATGTACGTAGAATTCAGTGGGGTTCATCCATGTAGTAAGCCGTATACTGTGATTTATCTGCTTCCCATATAGCGCCAGACTCTTACATCTTAGTGTTCACTTTTACATCCAGTTTTGTATCGTTCAGATGCCTTTAAAACAATAAATGAAGCAACTTTGCAAATAGACTATTAAAAATCCACTACCGTTTCATGTACACAGCTCCATGCAAACTGTGTCTCCATGGTTACAGACTACAAACCAAACCCATGTAGTCTGATTTTTACAGTCATGAGTCCTACTCTTCCAGCTGCTATTCTACAGAAAGTAGAAGGGAAAGCAGATGAAGAGGAGTAATACATGACTACAGTGGGGTCGTTTATACTCCTATATGTATACGCATAGGAGCTGTATACACAGAACGGCAGAAGTATTAAGACTGCAGAGTTGGTTTATTTTTTTTATATTAAAAGTATTGCAGTCTTAAAGAAGTGGTTGCAAAAGTATTCATACCTGTACAGGCTGAGACTATGAACCCCATTGGGTGAGATACCCGTAGTACGTACACAGGAGCCTCTCTGCGTCTGACTCCCCCATGCATGATATAACATAATAACTTTCACAACAGGTGTTTTTTTTTTTTTTTGCCTGTAATATGGTGTCGATGATAGACTCAACATTTTGCTGTTTGAGGAATCCGCTAAGAGTGAGATCTCTCTATCGACCGTGCTTTCATATCCCGCAGGCTGTAAGGTCAGCCATTTTGTGGCCTAAACCAGCACATAATGCAATGGACCGAATCCCTGGGATCATTACTCAGTACTAGCTATGCCTTACTGAGGCATAAGGCTCCTCGTGACGCATACCTCAGTCATGTGACCAGTACGTCATGCATCTCAATAAAAGCACACAAAATGGCAGCTTATTGTGTGAATAGGCCCAACCCCATTCCTTACTCACCATAAGGACCTCTACAGACGGCAGAATTGGGGTGTTTTTTGGGCGTTTGTTTTTGCCTCAGCCGAGCTGCTTCTATACTACATTAATATTGTGTGTGCTTTTTCCATAAGCTTTTATCATATGGAGGGACAGCTTCGGGGGGGGGACCAAGGTGCTAAGTATAACCAAATCTGTATTAAACTAAAAAATTCCGATAGACAACTAACTTGGTGTGATATGTTACCAAGTAGAATTGCGTAGCATCTCCATCATCCTTGCCTTGGACTTTATGGAGGTTGGATGGTATTAAAGGGTACGTCCATCTTAACCAAATTTAGTTTTTGTGTGTTGTTGTGGCACATTAAAAAAAAAATTATAAAATGATGCAACTTTGCTATTTTCATTAAAAAAAAAAAAAATCTCTTTTTGTGTTTGCAGCTCCTATGCAGACCAATGTGTTACCAAAGAGACTTCATCCTGCAGTCATGTGCCATCGTCCTCTACTTCTTACTAACATACATTTAGTGGATTAGGAAGAAGGAAATGGAGTTGGGACTGTGGGATCAGACTACACAGGGCTTGTTTGTAGTCTGTTACCATGGAGACACATAGATCTACATAGGTGCTGTAGACACAAATGGATGGGAGATTTTTAAGGAAATGTAAGACTGACTTACGCCATCTCCTTCTACCTCTTACTAATATGCATTTAGTAGGTTAATAAGTAGTAAAGGGATCAGACTACGCAGGGTTTGTTTGTAGTCTGTTACCATGGAGACACAGAGCTGTATGGGAGCTATAGACACAAACGGATAGAGGATTTTAAAGGAAACTGTAAAGTTGCTTCGTTATAGATTCATCGGACCAATGAAACACAAGTGGACCTTCCCTTTAAGTAGAGCGAGAGGGTGCGCTATCACATTTTGGTGAGGTGACCGTCATAAGGCAGTGATCCCTGTAACATGGCTGACTTGGAACACAATGACGTCCCTACCTCATATTCGGTACGCCCTCTTGGCCTACGCTTCCAAGGCATATTTACTCAGTTTCTCGTACTCCGTTTTCATGGCTTCAGATCTCTATTTTGCTGTATACAAATAAATATAATTCTATTTACTGATCCCCGAGGTGATTTATTGTGTCAGAATGAATGATATTGGACCGAGGGTAATTCCCATCATTCACTGAGGGGTCACAGCAGCTGGAAGTCATGGCTGCTCGTTCTTTCCAGCAGATGTCCAGTGAATATCTGACATTCCATAGTGAACCCTGTAACCATGGAAACCCTCATTGAAGTCCATTGTAGTGTGTTCTCTTGTGTCCAGCTGTTGCTAAGGAGCGTCAGCTATTCACAACAGGACAAAACTGCTCGACTTTTGTCTCCGGGCTGAAGGACGACTCCCATCTGATACCAGCGTTTTAATTAGGAGGGATTATTCTCCCTGAGAAATGACTGGGCCACTCACGGGCCCAACTATTCCAAAGGTGGGATGTTAAAGAGCCCCCAAAATTGTAGTCGAAGGGGTAATGAAATGTTCTGGAACTTTCTATCATACATTCAATTTCAATTTCTTACCATTTTCAAGATCTCTGCTCGCGGTCAGTGAATGGGAATATTTTAGGCTGAAAACCTAAACAGATCTAGTCTGCAGGCCAAGGGGGCTCCGATTTTTTTCCGATGACATCTGAATACGTTCCGTACTCCATTGATTTCAATGGAGGGTTTCGCTCCTCGCTGCTGTGACAGAGCTGTATACGACAAACTCCATATTCCATAGAGCGGAGCATCGGAACCCCTCTAGGATGGGGCCTTCTACTTTCCGCTGCAGAGGATTTGCTACACTTTTACCCAGTCTAAACAATCTAATGTGAGCTAAACGTATCAGCAGTATAACTATCTGTCCTGTTTGCTACAGTGTATCAGTGCAGTCCAGACTGTTTAACCCTTAAAGCGACCATCAGCACACCTGCTGTTGTAAAACCCCCCCAGCATGCATACTTGCCCTGCAGTTCCTGGAACTCCCTAGGATATGAATGGAGCATGCTGGGTAGTTTTGATTTCACAGCAGCTGCAGTGCTGAGAGAAGATTGACTAAACTGGGTACAACTGTAGCAAACCCTCAGCTGTGAGAAGTATTAGGTCTTTATGGGTTTTTCCTCTTTATATTAAGTATATAAGGAAGGTGCAGTAGATGGACCAGCGCTGATCAGATGAGAAGGGGTTAAAGGCATATTGCTAGGATATGAGCAGTGGGAGAGAATGAAGGGGCTGCGTCCCCTTATAAGTTTCCTGCAGAGCAGCACTCTTGGCCATTGAGTGTGGAGGGAGCTGCAGCACAGATCTGTTCATGTGAATGGGAGAAGCTGCAGTTCCCTGCACAGGAGCGAGAAGGGAATGTAACCCCGTTCTTTATGTATGGGGGTCCCCGAGGCCAGAGGCCTATGGATCATAACGTTAGAGCATATCCTCGGATTATGCTTTCACTTAAAGCGTACCTAACCTTTAACCACCTGTGCATAAATCAACAGTACAGTGTGCGCACATCAGCAGTAACATTACTCCTGTCCATAATATGACATATATTCTGCAATTTCTAGCAGTTTTCCCCTCTGTCTGTCGCTTGCAGTTCTCCCTGATCTGGTGGGTAGAGACTGCCACTCAGTAAGTAGAGGAGAATCTGCTCCATAACTGTCTCTCACTCAGAAACAGCCCCAGGACCATGCAGGACATGTAGAGAGAGGTCCTGACCTATACTGATGTGAATAAAGTACTTTAGTTGTGATAGAAAGCTCCTATTAATTCCCGAATCAAAAACCACAGGGACCACGATATCTAAAAGAATCTAGAAAAAAAGTCAACCTTTATTTCTGCAAATTAGTGATATTCAGCAAATCTCTATATATTAACATCATATAAAAAAAGTAACACAATCTTATGTAAAGCTTTAAATTAGCAGAACTATATATACACATCAGGACGCAGCGTTACAACTGGGATACAACAGTCCAAGCCTCCTCACAACTGAGCTCTGCTCCGACCACCCAAGATTCAAGCAATGTCCAACTTGACAGTCCGTATTAACTCTTTCAATCCATGTAGGGAAGATCAAGCTGTGCTGAGTAGCCCAGACTTCTACAAACATCCACTGGGTGGCCCAAGTCAGGCCACGGAGTCATTTTTGGCTCCGGTTAAATTCATTAGCAACAGTTTCAGCAGAAGTTCTGTAACGTCCTATCAGATGCCTCCTGCGTTTCGTGCAAATTTTAACTCTCAGGACGCGGTTTGAGGGTTCACGACGACAACCCACGTCTTATAATCAGATCAGTCACTGATTTTTTTCTTTTTTTTTTTAGAAAATGGTTTCATGTTTCGAATGTCCTTGAGATCTTCATCTTAAGATCCCAAACAATGTCTCTATTATACTGCATAACAACCGAGAAGCTGGAATTCTTCCGTTCACTGAAAGAAAGGATAATTGTCCGAAGTCCAAGTCATCCAGACAAAACAGATGGTGGCGAGGCGGTGGCAGGAGCTGGATAGTAATACAAGTTACCCTATGGAGAGGGAAGGTGACCATACAATGTGTTCTGGAGGATCTGGATATAAAATAGAAAGTTTCTGATGTGGTCTTTTCTAGACAAATTACAGGAGTGTCTTGGAAATGTGCCCACCCACCCGTCGCATCTGTGAGCAGCAGATGTGTGTGCACTGAATGTCAAGTGATATGTGAGAGGACAGCTCCCTATTGGCATCACTGTAGAGCGTGGGATGATGGAGGGGAAGGCTGGCGAAGGACTCATCATAGATGCCGCACATATTTTACATTCTTGAAATATCAAGTTCCTCAATTCGAGATCCCGTCTGACTTCAGAAAACAAAACTTTTATGGCAGCCTAGAAAATCTGACAAATAAGCAGCAGTAAGACCAGAGAACTCGAAGCAAGTGAGGATGATGGGGGCGCTTTTCTGGAAAGGCATGCTTTTCTGGAAAGGCATGTGCCCACTTCATCCCCACCTAACAGATCACACACACATATATATATATATATATATATATATATATATATATAATGAAATACCAAAACAGGGTTTTGGGCAATAAATAAAATAACTCTCTGACCCCAATGCTGGAGGAACTGAGCGGTATGACCCATCAATACTATAAACCACATGACCATCACAATGACTGAAAGTCCACCGTAGGGTCTCGTCATAGGGGGCTACTTTAGGTGTGGAATGTCGTAATGTTAATAATGTAGATGGGGATTGTGGATCACATGCAAAACATGATCAAGATTTCAGTTGTCAGAACTGACCATCTTGTGGGGATACCAAACACAACCTAATGCCAGCAAAAATAATCAGAATTTTCCTGTTCAATGATATTATTTCCACAAGATAAATGGTGTCGGTGTTGTCTGTAAGCTGATATATACTACCATAACTTAGAGCAGGATAGGATAGAGGGAGAGAAGCTGAGCTCTGTGATATATAGGGTTATATGATAGAGGAGAGAAGCTGAGCTCTGATATATAGGGTTATAGGATAGAGGAGAGAAGCTGAGCTCTGTGATATATAGGGGTATAGGATAGAGGGAGAGAAGCTGAGCTCTGATATATAGGGTTATATGATAGAGGGAGAGAAGCTGAGCTCTGTGATATATAGGGTTATATGATAGAGGAGAGAAGCTGAGCTCTGTGATATATAGGGTTATAGGATAGAGGAGAGAAGCTGAGCTCTGTGATATATAGGGGTATATGATAGGGGAGAGAAGCTGAGCTCTGTGATATATAGGGTTATAGGATAGAGGTGAGAAGCTGAGCTCGGTGATATATAGGGTTATATGATGAGGAGAGAAGCTGAGCTCTGTGATATATAGGGGGGTTAGTGATATAGGGTTATACGATAGAGGGGAGAGAAGCTGAGCTCTGTGATATATAGGGTTATAGGATAGAGGAGAGAAGCTGAGCTTGGTGAAATATGGGGTTAAAGGATAGAGGTGGGAGGCTGGGCTCGGTGTTTGGGATAGAGGAGAGAAGCTGAGATCGGTGATATATAGGGTTATAGGATAGAGGAGAGAAGCTGAGCTCGGTGATATATAGGGTTATAGGATAGAGGAGAGAAGCTGGCTTGGTGAAATATGGGGTTAAAGGGCTGAGGCTGAGCTGTGATATATAGGGTTATAGGATAGAGGAGAGAAGCTGAGCTCGGTGATATATAGGGTTATAGGATAGAGGAGAGAAGCTGAGCTCGGTGATATATAGGATTATAGGATAGAGGGAGAGAAGCTGAGTTCGGTGATATATTGGTTATATGATCTGGAGCAGCATTTCTGAGTAAAAAGCAGAGTAAATCCAGACAGGACTCCTAAGAGAGACAGTGAGAGTCCTCGCAGGTAATCTGGACTCTCACTGTCTCTCCTAGGAGTCCTATCTGGATTTAAGGCTGGATTCACATGGCCATAATACATCTGTATTACACGGATCATATTACTGTATATTTGCAATTCCCCTCCTGATTCCCACAATGCATCAGCTGTAATTCAGTCTGTATAATATGGACTGTGTGAATTCAGCCTTATTCTGCAATCCTGCCCCAAATAATATAAACCCAATATATACCACATAGTTTAGCTTCTCTCCCTCTATTATATCCTGCACTTGGACAGGGCAACATAAAACAGCTGGCAGGCTGACTTTGAGGATAGGTTGCGTTTGGACACCCCCTTACTGTTAGGCAAGTCCTCTATCGAATACACATATGATGAGGCACTGTATCTCACAAAGGGTTACTGCCCGAGGGGCCCCTCCTACTGCTACCACATATATTAGGGATTGTGTAAAGTGGACAGTTCCTTTAAGGGCTCACCTACACCACACCAGTGCCCAGGACATATTAAGGGGTAGTTCATTGAATGACAACATACTTAAACGGCCGCCATATTGTATCATGGCGGTGGTCATGATAAATCCAGTGTACGGGGTATAGCTTGTGTTTGGATTAGAATCCGGTATTTCACATTGTATGCACAAGTAGATATCATGTCTACCATATGACTGGGATGTCCAGTGTGTATGACCGGGAGAGGCCCATACAGGATGAAGGCTTGAGGGTAAAGATACACAGAAGACGTCTCCTACATCCTATAGGCCACATATAAGGACAGCTGGCTATAGGTGCACAGAAATGATGCTATGGGGTTACGATGAAGACGCAGGTGATGTGAAATGTATTGAACAGGGTTACAGGTTACTCCTTCACTTCCACACTAGGACAGCAGAGGGCGTGAGAGGTGACCAAAGCGTGGATATCCTGGAACGATGGCCGCTCCCTGCAGTCTCTGGCCCAGCACTGCAGCATTAACTCATAGAGGGTCTGAGGACAGGGCAGGGGCCGCGACAGATACATCTGGAGGGGCAAAAAGAGAACAGAATGAAGTGAAATGACTTTATACGGATCAGGATTTTTCCCTGTTATGGTTTCTATAAAAACTAGTAATAATCACAGTATATATATATGTATGAGATTATATATATATAGCACATAGTAGAGCTTACAACTGTCCCAGCCGGTCTTATGCCCACCATACCGTCTCCCACCCCCGCTATTGGTCCCAAGCCTGTACCTGTCACTGATCTGTACCAATCCACTGGAAAATGAGAGTGCATGATGGGTGTTGTAGTCTCAAACAGCCACCCTTTTCCTCACTTAAAATCCTCTTACCCCTGAACATACTGTCCAGTGTAGTCCAATGTTCCCTAACCTGTAGCTCTCTAGCTGCTGCAAAACTACAACTCCCAGCATGCCCTTATAGCACCTATTTTGTCCAAATACTACATATGATCTTGCACCTTGAAAGGCATGCAGCTGTAATACCAGGCACGGCCTGTGGACCAGAGTGGCGCAGTTTCTGTAACATTAGATAAGCATTTTCAATTTTGGTTTTAAGGGACAGGTTTATCCTTAAGATAGATCATCAATATCAAATTGGGGGGGAGGTCTAACATCCAGTCCCTGCTGGTCAGCTGTCTGAAGAGGCTCCAGTCTTTGTCCTGCTCTGATGACATCACATTCATGACCGATGGCACAGCTACAGCTCAGTCCCATTCAAGTGAATTAAGCTGATCTGCAATACCATGCACAGCCACTATGTAGTGTACGGCGCTGTGCTTGGAATTCAGTGAAGAGGCACGCTCTCTATACAACTGATCTGTGGGTGTCCCTGGTGGGTCATGGACACAGTTAAGCACTGTTACTTGGATAACCTCATAGAAGTGAATAGACAGAGCAATGAAAATGCCCCACCACCTCTCTACCAATACTCGGATATGGGGGTCAGTGGAATAAGCGCCAGCGGACTCCCATTCTGGATATAAATGTGGGTTTCAGAAGTAGCATAAAATGGGAATACCTCTTTAAATGCAAGAATTCCAACCTATACCTTACTGTACCAGTTTCTGCACTCCCTTGTTAGGAATTCCTGTACACAGCCTTAGCCCTGGCCCACTCAGGAGATTCACGAAAGGTATTTGGCAGCATGCCTGCAGGTCATCTACCTCAGAGGGTTGTACTCTTGTGGTATATAGCTCTACTCCTGAACAACATTTTACAGTATACGTATAGAATTTGTAATAACACATTATTGGTGATTAAATATTCATTATCTTGTTGATTTACAGTCTGTATTTCACTCCAGAGCTGCATTCACGGTTCTGTAAGTTTCAGAGCTGAAATCTTGCAGTTACCTTGGATAAGCCTCTAGTAATTTGCACTCCTTAAACTGCCTTACAGGAGCTCAGCTGACGCTAGGGTCACACTAGTGCTGTCTCTCCATTTCTCGGGGGCGTCGGGTGACCCGCACATCGGAGAGGCGGACCGCTAAAACAGCGGTTACACACAGAGCCCATTGACTATACTGTCCAGAGCAGATGTGAACATAACCTAAGTGTTTGTCTGTTGACCAGCTTGTTAACTGAGCTTGTTGTTTTCCAATTACAAGTAGCAGAATTATGAATCCAGCTCTGGAGGAAAATACAAGATCTAACTTAAGATCAGTACAAAATAATACATGATCTGCTCCTCCTCATGAGGAGAGGAGTAACTTGAAGCTCCTGGGCCCCAGTGCAAAATTTGTAATGGGCCCCTACCTCTCTTATGTCATTTCAAATAGCGGTATATTTTATCTGTTCGAGACCTTTGGGGCCCCCTCAGAGTCCAGGGCCAAGTAACAACTACTGCTGCTGGACCCCCTATGGCAACACCACTGCTGGCAGCACAGGCAGTTACCCAATATCACCATTACTTGCTGCCATAATCACCTGCTTTTTACTGTCCCTGAAAACCTCCCCAGCGTTCTCGATCACGTCTTCATCATTCAGCTCCCCGTATGGCTGCTCCTTGCACAACATAAAAATCTCCCATAACGTCACTCCAAAGGCCCAGACGTCACTAGCTGTGGTGAATTTACCCTGTAGATGTACAAAGCAGAGAATGAAGAGTCAGAGATTTTACACAGTGATGTTGTCAATCTGCTGATGAAACAGGACCCAATGCAAGTGTGAACAGTACAGGAGCTATAAGGCTACTTAGGCTTCCCAAACTGACCACTTAAAGGCCCCGTTATAGTTTTTCCACTGTGAAACGTTAAAAATATGTAATATTGGTAAATCTGTCATGCTTCGTCCCATAAGGCCCTACACTAGGCATAACATTGCATGACAGATTTCCCAAAAAGTTGCTTTAAAGCTAAAGACTTGACCAAATCCAAGAACCTCTGAAAATCTTATTATCTATGAGCAAGAATGATTCCCACCCGCACTGAGGCAAGATACAGTACATATTTATATATGATGGCCAACCCAGATTCTCACCATAAGTATACACTCCCAGGCCATCCACCGGATTGGCAGGACTGCCCGGCCCTGTATGCGGTAGTAATCTCCAGCGTACAAGTTGCGGCTCATACCGAAGTCAGCTATCTTAATGGTGAGGTTTTCGCCCACCAGGCAGTTTCGAGAAGCAAGATCTCGGTGTACAAAGTTAAGTGATGAGAGATATTTCATACCAGAGCAAATCTGCAAGGCCACATGGAGGAGGCTGGGATAACTGAGAAGAAGACAAGACAGGATTACTGGTAAGACTCTGGCTTCATACAGTCAGTCCTCGTCATGTTCTATAAATGTGTCCCTTGTGTCATCTAGATCAATGCTCTTTCAACATGTAGCTGTATTAAAACTACTACTCCCAGCGTGTTCATCGTTCCCCCTGGGACCTGTGAGAACAATATGGCTTAACATTGCGGAGGGATGAATGTTCAATGGCTGGCACTGCTATAGTGGTAGTGACCAGGGTTAGACTGAGGTTGGTGGGGGTCACTGGACAAAAAATTTCTTGGATCCCCCCACCCCACTTCTGATACCTAGAAGCCTGTGCATGGACCTCTAGGGTGTTACAGAGACAACAAGCTACAATGGAGAGAACCACACACTTTCCTGGCCACGTCACCAATCTTCTAGAGTTCATAGGACCACCAAGTGTCCCCACTCTGGAGACCACTTATCCTGAGAGGTTTCAGATGGTTTAGAGCAAACACACCCACCAGACAAACGGTTCTCCTCATCCTCTTGTGGTTTTAAGAACTGGACCAGAAGAACCAGCCTAGTCAGACAGTGTGAGTAGTGGTGTCCCTAGGACATGTCCTCGTCTACCCTCACTATAACCTGGCACTGGAAGTATCAGGATAACTACCAGCCAATGCCAGTCATGGGGTCGCTGTAACTTTATAAGTCAGTGGTTAAAACAATGAAGCAGTGAGCACGTCCATGACATATGGGTCACCACATGATTGCTGGCAGATCCTAACATTTTTGGTGGGATCCATTGACAAGTTCATGTCTATGGTAGGCCATAGATTTCCAGAATATCCAACACATATATTTTATAGTTTATGGATTTTCCCCAATATATGTGGGTACAGTCATTACTATACAGCTAGAGGTCGGCTCACCTGATACATGGAGGGTTGTGTCCATCCTCCATGCGCTCGTCCTCATCAGCCAGCTCGTGAGAACTGAGAAACTGATTGAGGTCTCCATTCTCCATGTACTCAGTGATCATACACAGGGGGTCCTCATCCAGACAGGCCCCCAACAAGCGAATTATGTGCGGGTCACTCAGACGGGACAAGATCTTCAGTTCCTTCAGGAAATCACTCCTGAGAGCCAACAAAGAACAGACAGAGATCATAAATGAGATAGAGCCTGACTGGGTGACTGAACAGACCTGGGAAGCTAATGGGCAATGCACACACAACCTCAGTGGTTATTGGTTGGTGCTATGATGCGACAAGGACTATCGGCATCTACCGTGCCACACTATGGGATGTAGCGTGGACCACGGTACAATAGACCTGCCTTGAACTCCATAACTGGGTACACGGCAAGCAGAAAAACTATTTACCTGGCGTTTTTATTTGCATCAGCGCGTAGTAATTTGACCGCCACAAGAAGACTCCGCCCTTTGCGCATGTTGAACGGGAACTGAAGAACTGGCAGCTCGTGAGGATTCACAACCTCACACAGGTGAACCTAGAAAACAACCATACAGAAAACTATTATATACAATAAGATGTAATATAGGGGGCAGCCATTCATTTATGGGATTTTGTCACTTTTTACAAAAAATCTGATTAATATGGCAATAGTAGGGGAGAATATTGTATAATATGACTACTACCAAGCTTCTCAAGCCGTATTCCGGCCTACAGTTGAAGATCAGACTGGTTGCTAGGGATCTGCCGCCTGGCAACCCAATAAGGCCAATAAGGGAAAACACAATGGCTGTGGCCATGCTATGAGTCATCTCAGTCTGCAATATCAATCAGACTTTCCTAAAATTGAGGGAAGACGACACCCCATAAATGACCAATAAAACATAACGGGCCTACAAAGACAAAATGGCAGACAGGAAGTGTCCTTAAAACAATATACATCCGAAAGTGAACTACAAATAGATGAAGGGGGGTAAAGGAACATGGAGAGAGGACAGACAAGACAGTACAAAGACTGTTGTATATAGCCATGAACACTTACCTCTCCAAACTGCCCTTCCCCCAGCTTCTCCCGGAATAGAAGATGCCCCCGGGGGAATTTGCTGAGGGGCAGTTCTTTGGAGGTGAGAGTGTCAGCAGTCAGGGCAGGTACAGCATAGGTATTGCCCCCTGTTACCCCCTGCAGAGTAACAATATCGGCTTCTGCATAGTGAGGGACACTTGGGGCGCACACCAGGGGCAGCTTAGGAGACTCCAGTTCTCTATAGCCACCTTCTGGGGAGAGAGAAAGAAGACGGGTAAAGAGATAGGTGTGAATGAAGACTAAGAGGGGAGAAATACAAAGAGAATGAAAGTACAAGCAAGAAAAAAGAGAAGAATGTCACCTTGTAATATGGTCTAACAAGTACAGGGACAGTTATCAGGAAATAGTGCCCACTGCGTGGCGTGACTGGCAAGTACCCCTTAGGGGCAATCTCATGGTTACATTGACAGCTCAGTAGTGTTATCTATAGAGGTGTTATCTTCTATTGTAATCCCGTCTATGATATAAATGAGGTGACTGCTGCAACTGAAACCCCTACAGAATAGGCAAGTGTCAGTCTATTATTAGACTTAGTAGCCAGAGTGAAAATTGCAGAAATTTTAATTTTTCTTTTTTTAATATGGAAAATTAAAAAAAAAAAAAAAAAAAAAAAAAAAAAATCACCAAAAATTATTTAAAAATATGTTTAATATAAAAGCTTGGTTTAAAAAATAGGTCATTTTGTGGTGGCACATTCACTTTAAATCAATAGAGTGCTATTATAATGGAGTGCAAGTTATAATGGAAAACGATCCAATGGGCGATGGGAGGGGGAAACCAACGCTAGGCCAGTGCATCCTGGGTGGCGACCATAATAGGAGGTCCTTTAGATCTGAGCTATGTAGACCACCCATGAACTAACATGCCAGAAGATTATTTGAGATGGTGTTCCCCTTTAAGTGCACTGTAACATGCACAGATGAGTTCCCTATGACAACTCAGACTGTCACAAGTTGTCCCGTGATTCCAGATAATGAGTCCCTGTACTTATACTCATGCACAGACATGACAGTATGAAGCATGTAGTTAAACATGGACTCTCCAGTCCTTAAGATGCCAGAGACAGAGAGAGACAGTGACATGGAGAGCATATACAGACCGGAGCTGACCATTTTGCGCTCAGCCCCGAAGTGACAGCCCCTTACCCTGGCTGTTGATTGGCTTAGCCTGCACGCCACCAGGCTCTGTGATTGGCCGGCTGTAGGTGGAAAGCAGGAGCTCATAGGCTGGGTTGTTTAACAGCAGAGCTGGAGAGACACATGCAGAGTATATAGTGTACACCGCCATCATCATGCAGACACCGTGTACACGTCATTAGATAAATACACACACATGCACACAAGTATCCCGCCCCACAACACTTCTGTTAATACGATCAACACCATTTTAGTCACCAAGACCCATAAAGAGTTAACTAGACATTCCCCGCCTCGAACATATATGATTTAGAAACCCCCACAATGTAATTCCAGAAATTATATTGATAGTGGATGCTGGACTATTATACTTCTTATATAAAATTCTCCAGAAACAGCGCCACACCTTTCCACAGGTTATATGCGGTATTGCACCTCAGCGCCATTGAAAAGAATGAGTTAAGCTGCAATACTGCAAACAACCTATGGACAGGAGTGGCACTGCTTCGGGAAGAAAGGATGTTTTTCTAATCCTGTACAACCCCTTTAATACCCCTTAAAGGGGTTATCCAGGATTATAAAACAGTAAGTGACATCACTTCCATTGGTCACATGGCCATGCTGCGGCTCAATCTCATTCATTGACGTGATGTCACTTCCTGAGAAGAAGAAAGCTGCCATGTTTTTTAATCCTGGATAACCCCTAAAATTTTTCTTATTGGCATGATACAGATCTAATACGCCAACCTGTCGGCACACGGTATGATATAATATGTAGGCAGATCCAGGAGGCACAAAACATATGAATATTTAAGCACCGCCCCATCCATTGGCCACACCCCTTTGTAGTTAATAGTAATTATTACATTCCTTCGCCTTAACGTGTACAGTACATATATACATAGTCATGCACTTAGTGTAATACCCCTACACACATGCACATATTGTACACACAGTATACAACACCCTTAGACGCACTTACCTGCTCCATCCGAGCTTGGGCAGAGGGTCGCCATCTTAGCTAGGGGGTTGTGGTTTGGCTCCTGGTACTCCCCCTCGGAAGTTATGATGCGCTCATAGCGGCTGCCATGTCTAGAGGCCAGTGACAGGTTCTGGGTGTTGTTGATGACCACGGTGTCAGAGGGGAGGGACAGGTGGGCAGTAAGATCACTGTCCGAGGGACGGTGCTGAGCCTGGCGGAAAGGGGAAAATAACAGGGAGTTAGATTAGGTAATACTAAGTACTATTCTTTTAGCTATTGGGGCTGCAGTTTGTGCTTCAGAGCTGCTCTTCTTACTGTAAATGGGGACAATGCAACCATGAGCAGCCATTTTCTAGCTAACCCAGTCACCCACATGCACATAAGTATATGCCGATATCCATGCTGTTGTGTGTATTTTATTACGGGAATAATTTCCCTCTAGGGGGCGCTGTATTTTTTGTTTAGTTTTGCAGCAATGGGTTGTAAGTAACCACACAACGGTTGTACTAACCTTCCCCAGCAGTCTCTTCCAGCGCTGCCTCCATAAGATAAGGATAATGACGACCAGCAGGAGCAGGATGATGACCACCAGGCAGCCAATCAGAATGGAGGTATTGCTGCTCTCGTCCTTGACGATTGGCTGGTTTATCCTGTTAACACTGACGGCCTCTATGGCAGCAAATAATATATAAGAAAAATCAAGCGCAAACCACAGAGAGCAAGAAATCTAGAGATAAAACGAGTTGCTAAGACTAGGAAATAGTGCCACTTCTGTCCGTAGGCTGTGTCTGGTATTGCAGCTCGGTTGCATTCACTTAAATTGGACCTCTGTGCAATACCAGACATAGCCTGTAGTCAAGAGTGGCGCTGTTTCAATGCTTGGTATTGCACCTACGCCCAAATTAAATAAATGAAAATGAAGCTGCAATACCATTCACAGCCTATGGACAAGAGTGGCACTGTTTCTGGAAAAAAAAATAATTTTTGTTTCTATAACCGTTCAACGGCAAAGGGGAAGTCATGTATAAAAAAAAAAGTCATAGCCATGAAAATTAGAATCCACACTGCACCAACTATAACGTTCTCACCGTGAACACTTTCACTGGAACTGCCTATGGTAGTCGGAGCGGTTTTCTGGCTGGTGCCCTGGGGTAACTTTGTTGTAGGAGGCGGCAGGGTGGCTTCCCGTGGTTGGGGGAGGGGGCTCGGTTCCTCGGGTTCTGACGAGTCCAGAACATCTTTGGGTCACAAAAACATTCAGGTCACATGACAATGAACACAATGAGGTCCTAAAAACTCAAAATAATCATGTGCAGAAAGCCAGATGTATAAATGGGTTAAAAGAAAAACAAACATTTCATTATATTTCTCACCAGAAACAGTGCCACTCTAGTCTGTAGGCCATGTCTGGTACTGCAGCTCAGCTCCATTCACTTTAATGCAATACCAGACACAACCTGTGCACAGGAAAGGCGCTGTTTCTGGAAGACAATAGACATTCAGGAGAAAGACAAAGTGATAACGTTCTAGATGACCTAGTCTCCGAAAGAAGGGGCTCCAGCAATCAGGAGAACGGGATCCCGGGTCTGCCATCTCAATGGGGACAGGAGGTGAGAATGGGAGGGAAACCAGAAATGGGCACCACGCCAAACAACGACTTATCTGAAGTACATGACACAGGTACTGACCAGAGAGAAAGGAGATTTCACTGAAAAGCAGCCACGGGCTGGAGAAGTAATAGTGACAGCGCAGGATTCTCGCCAGCCTGCCGGACAGGGGCATAGTGACAGTTCGGGCACTCGGATCACGGACGTCCATTGCCAGAGGCAGAGAGACCGGAGTAGGGTCCCATGGAGTGTGCAAGGAGCGCTTGAAGTAACATTCCACACGGCGGAACACCTGGACCCCCCGAGAGTGCATGTTATTAGCGTGGACCTGGAGGTGAATAGAAAGACGGTGAAGTCATTGGAGGGCAAAGATCAGACAGTGGGGCAAAAGGGGCACTAAAAACACCCGGGAGATTGTGCCCTTTCGGGCTCCTGACTCCTCTATAGACAGATCCTTCCTTCCCCTGACACCATTTGCAGGAGATCCCAATACAGTAGAAATAACACAGTCATCCAAAATTGGGGGTTCAGAGCGCTTTTCTCTTGTGTCTATGGGGCCTTATGTCCGGGACTGTGATATTGATCTCTATTTCCAATGGTCAAATGGATGGGGCTGAACTGCAATGAGAAGCATAGCCACTATACAATGTATAGCGCTGTGCTTGGAAAGTAGTGAACAGGTCAAATTAAAGGGGTTTTCTGGCCCCAAATTGATTTTTCAATTGACCTATCTACAGGATGGGTCATCAGTATGTGATGGATAACTCATCAGTATGACAAATTGATCTGGGGCCAGAAAATCCCTTTAAGCAGACCCGTACCCACTGGACATATATGGCTAGCAATATGAGACACATCTGTATTCATGTAACTTCTTAAGGGGTGTATATATACAGGGGGCAGAGGTGGGAGTCACACTGAGGGGGCCCAAAGGTCCTTCTGCCATATCACAAGACACTATTGTTATGGTAGGTGGGGGGTCCTATAACCGGTTTTGCACTGGGGTCCAGCACCGTCTCCCCTAACATCTCTAAATACTGTAATAAAAATCAACAAAATTCCCTTTATTACCATCAATTGGAAAATTAAAGAGCTTTTTGGGGTTTTTTTGACAATTTTTAGCGCCCTGCACTGGCCGCCATGCTATTACATATAATGATGCTGTAATATAAGCTCACGCTACACATGGCGAGGAATTCTCAGGTGTGTTTGTTTATATCCGCATGAAGGCTGCACAATTGATTGGGGAAGATGTGTGGGCGATATGAGCGATGGGCGCGCAGACATCAAAGGCCGTATCTAGAACCCTTCATGTGTCTATAAATAAACAAACCTCATGCAGGAGACAGTGAAGGAGAAAGTGACATCTTCCTTATCTTTCAGCAGCCCTGAGTTCCCCTCCCCATGACTGCAGGGTCTATGTAAAACTGCAGAAATACCATAAAGAAGCGGAGGAGGGGGATGCAGCTGCAGTGTCTTATTCACACAGTACTCACCCGCATATATGTAAATGATCTCAGAGCATCAAACTCAAACTCCATTTCCAGGTATCCAGATGGGAAATTTGCCTCATTCCAACCAACATAATCATACCCGGGCCAGACACCCTGCTCCTTGTGCTGGAGGAAGTCATCAGCCCCAATAACACCATCGGTCAGCTGACCCAGTCCTCCATAATGTAACCTGTAGGAGAAGACAAAGTGACAATTAAGGATTTTCTAGGATTTGAAAACATGGTGGTTTTCTACCAAAAACAGCGCCACACTGGCTTATGGGTCATGTCTGGTATTACATTGTAGCTCTATTGAAGTGAATGGGCATGAGCGGCAATACCATAACCAACCTGTGGACAGTTGTTGTGCTGTTATTGGATGAAAGCTGCATTGGTTTTCTAATTGTGGACAATCCCTTTAACAGGTCGCTTCTCCTAAATATATTCCTTGCATTATTTTTGTCTTTTCTCGATTTTGGTTAGACATTCAAGAAATCCACCCAACCAAACCAAAGGGATTCTCATAGTGGATTAGTCTAACATGGAGTACTCCTTTATTACTTTAGCTTTCACCATAAAATTATAGAACTATATATACAAGTTATCAGACTTCACTGAGTGCTGCTCTGGTGGAATAATGTCATGTAGTAGCGTTAGATACCTGGTAGGCGGTATAAGGTGTATATATGTGTACATATGTATATATACGTGTACATAGTTACCCTCCAACGGTAAATCCATCATATGTAGAGTCATTCAGATTAACCATTCCCGAACCAAGGTTCATGATGTCTCCAGGTGGAGAGGTGTAAGAGCGGAGTCCATCTGTGGTGGGAAAGAGTAGGAAGTCAAGAATAGACCCATGGACACTACACAAAGGTGATGCTCCAAGCCATGGGATACCTAGAGGAAGTGTGTCACCAGAACCAGCATATCACCCCAACCCTGCAGATAGATAGGTTAGTGTCACCAGAACCAGCATATCACCCCAGCCTGCAGATAGATAGGTTAGTGTCACCAGAACCAGCATATCACCCCAGCCCTGCAAATAGATAGGTTATTGTCACACCAGAACCAGCATATCACCCCAGCCCTGCAGATAGATAGGTTAGTGTCACCAAAACCCAATGTACCCCACAGCCCTACAGATAGATAGGTTATTGTCACACCAGAACCAGCATATCACCCCAGCCCTGCAGATAGATAGGTTAGTGTCACCAGAACCAGCATATCACCCCAGCCCTGCAGATAGATAGGTTAGTGTCACCAGAACCAGCATATCACCCCAGCCCTGCAGATAGATAGGTTAGTGTCCCCAGAACCAGCATATCACCCAGCCCTGCAGATAGATAGGTTAGTATCACCAGAACCAGCATATCACTCCAGCCCTGCAGATAGATAGGTTAGTATCACCAGAACCAGCATATCACCCCAGCCCTGCAGATAGATAGGTTAGTGTCACCAGAACCACCATATCACTCCAGCCCTGCAGATAGATAGGTTAGTGTCACTAGAACCAGCATATCACCCCAGCCGTGGAACTAGGTAGGTTAGAGTCACCAGAACCAGCATATCACCCCAGCCCTGCAGATATATAGGTTAGTATCACCAGAAACAAGAATATCACTCCAGCCCTGCAGATAGATAGGTTAGTACCACCAGAACCAGCATATCACCCCAGCCCTGCAGATAGATAAGTTACTGTCACCAGAACCAGCATATCACCCCAGCCCTGCAGATAGATAGGTTAGTGTCACCAGAACCAGCATATCACCCCAGCCCTGCAGATAGATAGGTTAGTGTTACCAGAACCAGCATATCACCCCAGCCCTGCAGATAGATAGGTTAGTGTCACCAGAACCAGCATATCACCCCAGCCCTGCAGATAGATAGGTTAGTGTCACCAGAACCAGCATATCACCCCAGCCCTGCAGATAGATAGGTTAGCCTCACCAGAACCAGCATAACACCCCAGCCCGGCAGATAGATAGGTTATCTTCCCTAAGAACAAAAGAACTGGGCATGTTCAAATCTAACAGCCTGATCTTGCCTTTAGGGAAGAGTTAAGAGAGTCCCATAAACATTAGATGGTTGGCCACAACTGCAATGGACAAGCATTGGTGGGATACTCAGGGTGAAGGTCATGGCTGAACTGGTTGCATATGGAATAAGTAGTAGACTCACCTTGCCATACGCATCCATACAGTTCCATTCTCAAACACACACTCATGACTCGGTCGGCCATGGGGTAGAAACGGACATAACGGGCAATAATTGGGGGTCCAAGGTCCTTCAAAACGAGGTCATGTGTGTTCTCATTCCCAACTATCACCTATACAAGACAGAATAGACCAAGTGGTAAAACTCTTCCATCCCACACTTGATTCTGTAGGACACCTCCCGTGCTATCTTCTCCATCAGCCCCACCACTGCTCACCTCATTCCCCCACCGGTCTTTCCATTGTGCCCACTTGTACCCATCTCTACTGTAGCGCAACTCGTAATGTCGGACAAATTCTTTGCCCAGTCCTCCGCTGTCTCGACCCTGTGTGCCGACAAGGGTCAGGAAAAAAAGCTTCCTCAAGTCCACCTGAAGATATTCTTCATTATTAGGATAGACAGGCCCAGCTGGACACCAGGCGCCATCACCATCATTGCTTTCTAGTCTGTGGCATGGAAAAGAGATGAGTACATAGTCAGAGGTTGAAAAAAGACAGCAGACACTACTAGTAGTTCATATATTTGTCAGACTCAGCTAGTTAATCCAGAGAACACTACTCTTACTGTAAAGAATCCTTTCCATACTCTCTTCAGACCAAATAAATCTTTCGCCTTTTACTAAAGAATCCTTTACTATACTGATAAAGAAATGATCGGGTTGTTTCTACTTAGTCTTCTGCTACTGGTTCATACAATCCCCCTTTATATTACAGTTCTGAGCTGGAAACAAGATTTGGGGAATAGAACTCGAGTGCTGGAATTCATTGTCACAATGTGAATGCGACAAGATTCTCTATTTTTGCACAGTATAGTAAAAAGTACGACGTGTTCTTCACACATATGGAAATATACCAGGTTGAAGGTCAACTCAAAGTGGGCACCTCATGTACTAAGTAGCCTAAGTGAAGTGACATACAGGCCCTTGCCAAAGTCTTCCTGGCATTGAGGAGTTATGTTACTGACACAGCTGAGGTCGAGGCGACTGTTATAGGAGTAATAGTAATGGTCATAGAGGTTAATATATAACAAAAAGATATATATCCCCGATCCAGTGCAAAGTAAGGAGACGCTCGTGTGTCATTATAGTTCACCCTCCCTGTAACCAACAATGACATCACAAGTCACTGTACAATATATAATATATAATACACATCATTGACATGTCTGTACATAATATCTGTATATCACATTGTGGGGTCAGGACCTGATGATTATATAGAGATGAGTGACGTCACACAGGCGCTGCTTATTGCTGTTTGCAGGGGGTTTCAACCTTTGGAAGAGGACAAGCACTGACTGAGTGATATGTAGTTCTCCATCTCTCTGAAAAAAGAGGTTCCTCAGCAGCTGCAAAAATATACAACTCAGCTGGCGCAGAAACTCATAATGCATACTTTAGCTTCTGCAGAACATCATAATACACATCTCAGCTGCTGCAGAACCTCATAATACACACCTCAGCTGCTGCAGAACATTATAATACACATCTCAGCTGCTGCAGAACCTCATAATACACACCTCAGCTGCTGCAGAACATCATAATACACACCTCAGCTGCTGCAGAGCATCATAATACACACCTCAGCTGCTGCAGAACCTCATAATACACACCTCAGCTGCTGCAGAACATCATAATACACACCTCAGCTGCTGCAGAACATCACAATACACACCTCAGCTGCTGCAGAGCATCATAATACACACCTCAGCTGCTGCAGAACATCATAATACACACCTCAGCTGCTGCAGAACATCACAATACACACCTCAGCTGCTGCAGAACATCATAATACACACCTCAGCTGCTGTAGAACATCATAATACACACCTCAGCTGCTGCAGAAACTCATAACACACACCTCAGCTGCTGCAGAACATCATAATACACACCTCAGCTGCTGCAGAGCATCATAATACACACCTCAGCTGCTGCAGAGCATCATAATACACACCTCAGCTGCTGCAGAACATCATAATACACACCTCAGCTGCTGCAGAGCATCATAATACACACCTCAGCTGCTGCAGAACATCATAATACACACCTCAGCTGCTGCAGAACATCATAATACACACCTCAGCTGCTGCAGAACATCATAATACACACCTCAGCTGCTGCAGAAACTCATAATACACACCTCAGCAGCTGTAGTACCTCATAATACACACCTCAGCTGCTGCAGAACCTCATAATACACACCTCAGGGGCCAGAGACCTTCTTTATGAAAAGAATGGATGTTACATTAATCAATCGTTGGGTGCAATCTCCCTCTTACTCTTCATAAAGAGATTCTGCAGCAGCTGTGTTGTGTTTTATCAGAAACTTTGTACCCTGTATAGTATACTCAGCTCCAGGCCTTCTGTTTTTATACCTGGGTGACTTGTAATATCCTGATAATATATGCCTAGCATGGTTACTTTATTGTTTAGTGTTCCTTACAGCTCCTATAATCCTACCCTAATAGGCAGCTGGGAGAAGTATATGCCCCCCCCATCCCCCCGTCAGATGTTGGACCCAGTAGCAGTTGCGGTCTCTGGAACCCCTATAGCTAAGAAACTGAGCACAATGCAGCCGCCAGTTCACACTGAGTTACTCAACCTGTGCCTGGAGACAGATCTACAAGGTCGACTATTTATCTCCTTCTCATAGAAATACATTTTTTTTCCTCAGATTTTCCTTGCATGAGAAAATGACAGCCTTGTCATGACGCATAAAGCATTTCTTGGGCAAGTCACGACAAGATGGCTTCCATGTACAATAATTTTCTTTGTCAGCATATTGAGCCAGACTTTCATCCTCTAGAGATCTGCGAGATGTTCCCACGAGCGCTACAGCAGTGGTTACAGCTCTGTCACGAGTATGACCACCATGGACGTTCATGTTCCTCTGAATATTATTCAGGAACCTAAGGACATGACTTGTCCTCCAAGGGAGTCTTAAGAGAGATAGGCCCAGCCATGTTCGGTTCCATTTTTATTAGGAGGTAAGACCCTGTGTAGGACTACCCCCTCCTGAGGAACTGCATGGTTAGCAAGCATGGAGTGTGGGAAATTGGCCCAAGGGTGGGAGAAAGGGTGTGGATCTACAGTAGAAGATAGGAGATAGACATCTGACTGCCGGAGGCCCCATTGATCACTACTTCTGAATGTGTTTTACGGGAATCTCAAACTTATATAAAGCAATGACTGGAAGACCGTTATAATATTATATTAATCAGAATAGTTATTAGGGCCCCACTAGTGAGACTGATGAGGCCACCAATAGTGGTGGGAACAAGAGCCTTGTCTTTGATTTGTATGGAGACATGGCCACTGAGTCATCTATCTCTCCATCTTTGGTTAGTGGTTGGTGAAGCTCCTACTTGTTAGTGGAGAATCACACTTAAAGGGGTTGTCCAGGTTAAGGCCACCTTCCCTGGCCTCCGGGCAAAAATCGGGTTATCCTGGACAACCCCTTTCAGCTTAGATGATTGTAGGCCGCACCCCAGGACTTGGATGAGACTGACCTACCAGCTAATGTGAGGGCCTCCTGAGCATTACCGAACAGCAGATGTTAAGAAAGATTAGGATAGGCAGTAGAATATCAATCGCCCGATCCTTCTGTTTTCGGGTACATAAGTATACATGCTTCTCATTTGCCAATACAAGTGTGCGTGTTACAGGGAGATCATGAGAGATAAACTTTTAGGCCTAGGGCTATCTTATGGGTATGGCCTGCATTAGGAATTACCATACACATCAAACTACATGGAAAAACCAAAGTTTCAACGAAATCCCTCAGATGCTGCTTCACGTACATCAAGCTACACATTGTGAAGGAGTCTCAGGATGTTCCATGCGCACTATGGTACACTCCACGCTACGCAGACTTGATTTATAAGAATTTAACAAGAAATAAACGCAAATGGATAAAATCATGCAAGAAATGGGAAAAATACAATTGTGGTTGTCACATGCCACTGCTTCCAGTCCACCATTGGAAACAGGTGATACGACCTGTGTACACGTACAAGGCCACCCCTGGTGCAGATCCTTTATTATACTTAGAGATAGCTTACTACTACTAATAACTGCATTTTTCCTCTGTCTTCCAAGATATCTGCAATAATCTCTGACCCTCCACCCTGTACACAGCAGCCGTATGTCTGTGTGAACGTCCTGCTGGGTAGACATCCTACAAGGAAATCCCAGTCTAAAGTACATATAGGAAATAGGTGTAGAAAAAGAATTATTTCATTGCAAAATCCGGTGGAAGTTTCTGCTGCGTTCAAACATGCCCTTACTGGACTTAAGGGTGTATTCACACAATGCATAAAAGCACCATATCATTACAGTACTGCACCGCAACAAAAACTGGGGCAAAGCTGCCTTTTAATTTTGCATCATTTGTGACTGATCTCATCATGATCCAAGTCTACCTAGGTATGACATTACAGCGATGTGAAAGCAGCCTATATCTGTCTCTGGGAAAGCTGGGTGAAAACCAATATGTCATCAGAGCTATCATAGATTTATTTTTGGATGATCCTCCATGTGGTTTTCATCCAGATGAGGCCTCCCACAAAACATCTAAAAACATCACTGGATATTGTTAGCGTTATCTCTGCAGAAATTTACATGCTCTTCAAAAAGCGTTTCATGTTCCATGTGGCGGCCATGTGGGGAGCAACTTAAAGGGTAATTCTCCCGTAACGGTATGTGGCACCTTATTACCTCCTGCAACTCCCCTGTTTGATGTGATCACTGTCACACTCTGAACTGGATTACTAAAAGTCACAGGGAATCTTTCATCCGGACTACACATTTGTGTATTTGATCAGACATGTGTGGGAACAGGTGAATGTCGTTTCCTCGGTCCAGACATTATCAGAAACATCGGCAAAGGGGCCGAAAAATTCTGTATGGCATGAGATCATGCAGCGGGCCGACTAAATGATTGACTATGTCCACTCTATAGGGCATTGGGCCTCCACTTGTGGTTCTCCAGCTGTTGAGCCCTAGACCGTCAAGGCATGCTGGTCATTATAGCTCGGCAAGAACTGGAAAGTCACACGTCGTGGCCCTCTGCGATATAGGGGATTGTAGCTTTAAAGTGCACAAAGACCTAAAAACTGATCCCAACTATGAAGAGAAGTAATCTGTGACACAAGAAGCCATTGTATTTTCCAAGCATATGGAGGATGTAATATACAGGTTATATAGATAGTTCCTAGTGAACTGAGGCCTTAAATCTGTCCCATAGCAACCCGTGTGGTAGTGTCCTTGGCAACCAATTAGAACCCAGCTTTAATTTGCTAAGCTGCATTGGAAAAATGGAGCGTACACTTTGATTGGTTGCAACAAGAATTCTTATCAGTGGTTCGGCCCAGAAAATGACGACCATCTTTAAGGGAAACAATACACTTAGAAACAACAGACTGTGAAAGTTACACCTGTAGTAATGTCAGAAAACAGTTTTGGGGGGTTTTGGCCCCTATTTTCCTGAGATTTAGAGAACAATTAAATGTGCCATAAGCAATGTCAGACTGGCCCACCAGACGGGCCCAAGCTCTAACACAATAAAGGTCCAGGAGAAGACACCCAAATTGAGGGGTCTGTTTCATAGGGCTTGATGGAGCGTGGGCCCCTAGAATTATTTTATCTGGTGGACCCAAGGAACCTCAGTCTGACACTGGCCATAAGTCCTTCAGATGCCACCCCGGGTTGTCTGCCATAGATGCCCTTTGTTGCCCTGCAGGTTCATAGTCCACATAACAGCCTTTATTCAGGTACCTTTTATCCAAACTGAATGCAATGTCTGATCTCTCTCACCTGCTGTGTTTGGCTTCTGTAGAGTCTGACCATGCGCTGGACGCAGTAATGTCCTCATCGGGGATGGTCCTGTCCTGCATGCCCAAGGCATAGCGGCAAGAGGCTGTAGATAGGAAGAAAAATGTATTTGATCATGGTGTCATCTTTACTACAAGATATCTGCTATTAGTTCATTTTGGTGCTTTATTTTCTATACTGTGTTGTCCCATCCTTGGGATTCCTGCTATTTGGTGACACAGCTACTTATCTGTCCTGTTCCGTAGCGACTAGTGGTGCAGTACCGCTGTCCGCGATGGACAGTGATTGAGTGCTGCTATGTCCCTACTACTCAGTGGTGGCCAGTGGCTGAGGGTCACAATCTGAGGCTAGCACCTGAGCGCTACTATCTGACAGCCAATGGCTGAGTGCTACTATCTGATGGCCAACGGGTGAGCACTACTATCTAATGGCCAATGGCTGAGCGATACTATTTGATGGCCAGCAACTGAGCATTACCATTTGATGGCCAATGGCTAAGCGCAACTATTTGACGGCCAGTGGTTAAGCGCTATACGATGGCAAGCATTTGAGCCCTACTACCTGACGGCCAGTGGTTGAGTGCTACTATCTGTAGTGTCCAGTGGTCAAGGGTCTAGTTTTCCAGTCCCTTACATATTTAACAGGTGCTAGAAGTCCCAGTCTCCACTTACTTGGATCAAAATGAGCATCAGGTTCGGCCAGGCAGAAGCCAATGAGAAGACCGAGGAAGACAAGATGCGACACCATCTTCATATCTTCTGTCAGTGGCAACTCATGAAATTCTGATCCATAATTCTTACTGCAAAGACATAAAGTTATGTGTTATCCGAGAACAGTACAGCATAAACATCCAGGTGTAGCATGCTATATCTCTCCATTTTACCACCATATACACCAGGGTACGGGTGTCAACCTTTTTTGTAAAGGGTGTATTTCCAGGTATAGTGAATGTTAGTGCCATACAAATGACAGGTAAACTGGTTTAGTCTGAAAATGCGCAGTAAGGCATCGGTAAGAAAATGAAAGACTGAACTTTGCAGAGCTGGCATAGCAAGCATACCAAGGCTGGCACTAATAGATGTGGCTCAGTGGTAAAGTGCAGAATCATACACAAAGCAGCTGGAATAATATGTACAGACCAGCACCCAAACAGATGGTTCAGTAATGCACAGATTGGTACTCAGGGAAGTGATACTAAGAAATACTTATGGAGTGGACACAGTACTGGCTCAGTAAGAAAATGCACCAACTGGCACCCACTGGAGAGGTTCAGCAGGTTGGTGCACTGATCTTGATACACATAGGCTATTGTAGGGTTTGGATGCACAAAGGTTATTCTACGAAGGTATGTGAAGAATTGGCTCATTAAGAAAACCAACACAGACACACAGACCTGTTCCTGTCACTCTGGAGGTCGCACCTTGGGTTAACAATACTGCAAATAAGACAACTTGACAAGGCACTGACCCTATACAGCGTTCCTATTATAGTAGTGCCATCCCACTGGTCTAGTACAGGCACAGCTGGATTAAACATTCTGATCAAACGCAGAAGTGAATTTTGCTGGCTAGTATTGGAAACAGTCAGCATGCTTGTCAACAGATACTCCGCATATGACGACACTGCATCACATTCTTGTACCGTGTCTGTACGAGCTACATTTCCCAGAATTAAAATCAATAGGAATCAAAACGATGCTAGAAGATTTCAGCTCTGAAGTCTGCAGAATTGAGAGTGCAGCTCCGGACTATAAAAAAGCAAGGAACTTAACACTGCATTACATAGTCTTTTCATATGGATACCAGGTGTTGGACGGACCATTCTAAATGATGCGTCTAATATAGAAGGAGACTTGTGGGAGACCAGACTGAAACACTGATACTTCGCCCAAGACGTACTTGGCACTGTCACTACCTGAAACGTATTCTCATAATACGGAATCTGAGACTCCCAAGTAATACAAACTCATTTCTGTTCATCTAAAGTCACTTTTGTTTTAGAAAAATGTGATTAATAAAGCAATAAATTGTCCAATAAGGTACAATCTGAATACTGCCAAGCTATCCTTAACCTTTGGCCTCTTCATGTCCGCATCATAATGCCTACTGGGTCATGAGCTGAGAGCCTGAGTAATCTGGTTGCTAGGGATAGGCTAGCCTGGTTGCTAGGGGTGCGCTTCCTGACAACCCACATAAGAAGTCGTAGCTTTTGAGCAATGTTTCCTTGCCAACCAGACCATATTACGTTACATTCACATCTGCGTTGGAGTCTCCGTTTTTCTGGTCTATCGCAGATCTAATGACAGAGAACAATGGATCCCGATTCCCGAGGGACCCCATTGATGGTTGGGTGTCCGTTATTTTTGCACAGACATCACCGGACAAAAGAGTCAGGTTTGTAAGGGTTTCGTCTGGGATTTCTGCTGGATCTTTGTGTCGGAGAGGCTGGCGTTGGCATTGCATGCTAGGGTCACACTAGCATTCGGGCACTCTGTCCCAGATTCCGCTTAAAATCAGTGGAGAGAAAAGTCCTGCAAAGAGGTGGAAACCCGGTGGACCCCATTATAGTCTATGGGGTCCACAGGTTTCCGCATGCAACCGCTTTTTAAGCAAATAGGGTTTCTGTATTTGGGGTCCCCAAGTGGACTCGAAGGATAGAAACCCGAACGCTAGTGTGAACAGTAGCGTTAGCTGGTCTTATTTATCAGATTTTTCTATAACGTGTGTCTAAGTGGAGAATGGTGTAAAATTGAATCTGATGCATCTACATGAAAAAATCGCAGTTGTAAAACTACATCTCCCAGCATGTCCTGGCAGCCTATGGCCATACAGCTGTTTTGAAACAACAACTCCCAGTGTGATGTCAGGATCTGCTGGGTGTTGTGGTTTTAGGACGCCACATGTCACATGGTTATAACACCCATCACACCTAGGCTATGAACATGACAGCCTGTAACCTAGCAACATGGACAACCCTTTATACTTGTGCCCCAACGGCTATCTGATGGACATGGAAGCGCCCCATCCATAAGACAGTTACTTAGCTACAAACATGAATCCTAAACCATTTGGGACTGGTCAAAAACTGCACTTAGTGTGGTTTTTCCTATTGTGGAAAATCCTCTGCCCAAAAAAAATGACGGAATTGATAGCGTAATTGCTACAGGTTTGCCACAAAGGGGCAAAAATCTGCTGCGTAAACTGGCATTCAGGAGATAGAAAATTCACACCGCAGATTTTTTTGGAGGATCTTTGTTTAAATCTTATCCATTTTTCCACTACTGAAAATGCTGCAGATTTTCTCCCTACAATTCCACCCAATCAGTCCCGTGTGAACATAACCCAAGAAGAACCTCAGGTTTCTCTTATCTACACCAACAATTTTAGACATGATCAAACCCAATCTCAAAAATTCACAAAATTGTTCTTTTACATTGTCAAAAAAATCTTACCATGTATGGCCCTTTAAGGCTACGCACTACCTATCGTAGATAGCGACACTTCTCTATGTAACACCGAACAGCAGTAACTGACCCACTATACAGTGACCATTTACTGTAGTTTCCCTAATATAACGTACAAGTGTGGACATGTCGGAGAAGGCAGCAAAACCACAACGCGTCCCCTGCAAATACCACTGTGTCTTGCAGGCTCCTTCCTCCTCTCCTTCCTTGCATGCAAACACCTGTGCAGGCAGAGTCGCAGCCATGCTCCCCTACAGCAGTGTCACTTTCCCTCTTCCTTCTCCACTTTATCTCACTTTCTTCATTGTTGTCGTCTGTACCCAGTTTCTCTTCCACCTGAGCCTCCCCGCCCCACTATGCGTTGCCCCCTTGCACCCTTCCATGCCCCTTACCTCTTTGCCCACTTGCTTGTGTCTTGGTCAGGTAGTCTTAGGAGTATGACATGTTCTCCAGGGCTTTCTCCCTTGGGATAGACAGGAACTAAACTATCTGTGCCTCTTCCCTCCTCCGCCCCAGATCCCTCCTCTCCACCTAGAGCAGCATTCACTTGTCTCTGCTCCCCTCCCCTCCATTCTCCTTAACTCATTCTCAGGCGGCTCTAATCTCTATTTCTCACACTCTTCCCCCTGCTCCTTACAGCCTGGACACTTCCTTACATTAACTTGCTATTTCCTCCGGGCATTTCCTATCTCGAACCTTGCTCTGTCCAGAATCCAACAGGGACAGGCCCGTATTTTAAAAAAATGTGACCCCCCAATAGACTGAGAGGTCAGAATTGTTGGTATACAGTCATAACTGTGCGTCCCGTCACCTGGTCGTGGCAGAATGGCTCGATGGCAGCCGCCTGGCACCCTAGCCTCTCCCTCCACCCAGCAACGCCCATGCCAGCATATAAAAAGTCCTTTTTATCCTCTTGCTATTTCATTGTGTCCTGATGTTGACAGTGTATGGTGTCTGGTGACTTTGGCCGAGGTTGAAATTATAAGACTGGGATTGAGTATTTTTGTAGTGGCCATGGTCAACGAATCCGGGCTCAGGATAGTGAAACTGGTTCTAATCACATACCCAAGACATAGGCAATCAACAAGTCTTCAAATAGACAGTATTCCTAAGATCTTAGCTGAGCTCTTACAATGCATGTGGCCAGCAGAATAGTGAGTGCAGCTCTGGAGCAAAATAGAGCTGTGAACTGTAAAATGGTTCTTAGTCATAGGTGAACTTATTAATGCCCATACTTGCCATCTCTCCCAGAATGCTGAGGAGTCTTCCTTAAAAACGTGTGACCATCCAGGCTTTTCTTGCATCTTTGTACTGCAGCTAAAACTCTCATAGCTAGAAACTGGAAGAAGGTGAGTCCCCCATCTAGTCTTGAGCTTGTGGCTAGAATGAAGGATGTGAGGAGTCTTGAATACCTGACTGCTGGCCTACATAATTCACGGGAAGCCTTTGGGGCTATTTGGGCACCCTGGGACATGTATTGTACATTACAGGGTCTCTGATCTCTAGTCCTCTCCTTCCCTCCCCCCCCCCCCTTCCCTTTGGTCCTACCATTGTCTTCTTAACCCCTCCATTCCCCCCCTCCCTTGTTCACTGCTTAATTTAAATGCATATTGCTTAAGGGGGAGGAGGCAGATAGCCTCTATTTACCTCAATGCTTCCTGTTTGTTTGATTATTATTGTTTTTTTGTTTTTTCTTTATTCCTTGTTAATGAAAAATTTTTCAATAAAATTACAGTTATATAAAAAAAAAACGTGTGACCTCTTGGCATCCCAGAAGAGTTGGCAAAACTCCCGGGCCATATTATACGTGATATGGGCACTTTATGTGTCTGTCATGGTAAAAGACAGGGACACGACCGGGACATTTTGTGCCCAAGTCACAAAAGGGTGCGTGTCACACCCCAGGGACAGGGGCAGGGCTTTCAAAATGTAGGCATAGCCAAGTGAAAAATGGTTGTGCCTCCTGGAAATCGATCTCAAAAAGTTGACAAGTATGTTTATGTCTCAGGTGCCCCATAATAGTGTTCCTTCGGTTTAGGATGAGTAAATAGACATAATACACAGCAAACAAAAAGAACCAAAATAAGGCTGGAAATCCCTGATAAGAAAAGTACACTAAGGAGTGAAGACTTGAAGGCCACGGGGGAAGAAACTAAAACAATGGGCTATGCCATCAGGCAGGAATGTTAACAAAGATATTATAGTCCACAGCTGTATTCACAATCGTTCTGTCTTCAGAGCTGTAATCTTTCATCACCCTTTACTGGTGCAATGTCTGCACAGACTTTGCTTTCATTATGGAAAATATCCGATTCAGGAATAAATTACTGCCCCCCCCCCCCACACACACACACACATATATTATAGGAGAACTGCTAAACTGTCAGGGGAATGTCTGTCAACAGAGTTGTTGACTGTTTCCAATAGCAACCAATATGAAAAGGTTTAAAGAGATGAGGAGTCCAGGAGTCAGATGAAAGGTGATCAATACATGGGTGAGTACCAGAACTAATATACTATAGAGGTAAAAGAGCAATGGTAATAGAAAACGTCCGAGGAGGACTACAGGTGCCACACTTTCCTTTGTATTGAAACATGACAAAGTGATCTGTAGGTTCAAAAAGAGGAAAAACCTGAAAGGGAACTGCAGAAAAGCAAACAAACAAAAAAAAAAAAACTGTATTTTTTTGTATTTTTAGGGGGTGAAGGGGTGTTTCTTGTCTGCAGTATTCCCAAAAATACATCTGAATATTTTTCGGCTGTTCCTTTGCAGTATTCACCCGGGGGAGGAGGTGACACACTCAGATCTCCATGCTCCTATACAGATCCACATTCTGGAAGTTGAGTGTCAGGGTTTATTCATACATTAGACACCCCCAAATCCACCCCCACCTCCCCCCCAAAAAAACAAAAACTGTAAAGTATCTGCTGTCTCTGAGTATCCGAGCCCAGAAGGTATAACACAATAGTGAGCAAACAAAGAGTCTACACCGAGAAGGAGCATACCAAGGCTAATCTGTAACCATGGAAACCATCCTCGTAAGATCCAGAGGCATCAAATCAATGGAGCGGAAACTGGGTCTATACTGGGACGTCACCTACAGAACATATCTGACACTAAATATAGTATTTAATAGGTTAAATCTGTCTCTAAAATGCTACGTGCTAAAGTGCTACGGAATATGTTGGCACTATATAAATAAAGTTATTATTATTATTAGAACCAAAGATGGGCGCTCCTGGTCCTACAATATTCTGTATACCCAGTAGACATACGTACATATTGTATACATAAAGCCTATGATCAAAGGCAGAACCTGAAGCCGACTTTGTGCAACTTAGAATCGTGGTATATTTAATGTGGCAGAGGGACCTTTAGGCCGGAGCCCCACTTTTTGAAAATGCAAAAAACACGATGAGTTTCCACCGCGGTCTTTACCGCAATGTTTTTTGGCTGCAGCTTACTATGTATTTAAAGGGAATGTGTTGCCATTTTTTTTATTATTTATTTTTATTTTATTAATTTTTTTTAATTTAATTATTTATTAAATACAGACACTGAAATCTATGCAAAATTATGGGGGCGGCCAATTTACCTGCTCTTCTCCTCTGCTTTGCTAACAGCATTTAGGTATATGCTTTACAGCAGCGGTCCCCAACCTTTTCATCCCCACGGCCCAGTGAGGGGGGGGGGGGGGGGCGGCAGGCGGTTTAGGGGCGGGGCTTTGGCCATATGGGGCGGGGTTATACTCTAAATAGCACTGTAGACCAGGTCCCCGCCATTCGCTGTGCTAGGAGCCAAGGCTCCCGGCATAATGTTCCAGGAGCCGCGTTTACCCAGGCCAGCCCGCTGCCCTGCGGACCGGCCAAAAACTCCCAATGGCCCGGTCCCAGTCCGCGGACCGGTGGTTGGGGACCTCTGCTTTACAGCATAGTCATGGCCATAGGCAGCAATAGTCTGGGGCCGACTCATTGAGGTCTATGAGAGAGTGTTCTAGATATGATTTATGCAGGGAGGGGGAGTAGATAGCCTGTGACATCATCTATTATCAGCAGTGGATGTAATGATGGGTCAGTGGAGTTATCTATAGAGGTGTTATCTTCTATTGTAATACTGTCTGCAATGAAAATGAGATGACTGCTGTGAAGAAAAACTTTACAGAATTGGCAAGTGTCAGGCTATTGTTAGGCTGGGTAGTAAGAGTAAAAATTGCAGGATTTGATACTTTATTTTTTAAATGTAAATTGTGACATGAAAAATAAAATCACCAAAAAATATTTTTAACATAAATAAATGGTTTAAAAAAAAAAAAAATATATAGGTAATTTTCTGCAGATATAATACTTTAATACGTTGCTGTGGAAATGCCACAGCAAAAAACGCTGCGCTTTACAGTACGTGCAAAGTGAATGGAATCCTGGCTAATCTCATCCACACCTTGCAGAAAAAAAATCCACTCTGGAAAAGCCTCGTTTTAAAAAATCGCAGCATGTCAATTATACCTGTGGAAACGCTGGAGTTTTCAGTATAGATATGAAAGGGGCAGAAAGTCCGCAGAGGCAAACTCAAAATCAATGCAAAATCGCAATGAAAAAACGTTGCAGAAAAAAAAGATAATGCGTTTCCACTGCGTTTTTTCCCCCGCGTTTGTTTTTTGCTGTGTTTCGCTACGTGGGGCCTTAGCCTCAGGGTGAAAAAAATGGAAAACATTGCACGCAGCTTTGATGTGGCTTTTGGTACGGTTTCCTAAGTGGCCATTCACACAGCTGAAAATGAAGTACAATTTCGCCATATTTTTCCGCGGAATCTGCTGCTGAATCAGCCGAGGAACCTGCGACAAGATCGAGCAGAATGCTTATTTCTTAAGCGTCCTGCTTCAATCTCTAGTTCCCATTGAAAACAATCAGGGCGGAATCTGCAGCTGATTTGGGGCGGAATGTGCCTCAAATTCAGAGCCCAATTTCACTGAGTGAACATACCCTAAATCTACAGGTGAAACACATTATTCAACGTGTCAAAACTGTAAAATCCAATCCCTTAAGATTTTTAGCTTGGGAATATGGAGACACATTGGAGAAGATTTATCAAGACTGGCGTTTCCTATACCAGTCTTGATCTCTGGTTCTAGAATATATTATATGCTTAGAATCGTATACAGATAAGGCCTTTCTAGACTATGCTGTATTCTTGGAACACCAGGTCTCAGACTTATGGTTCTAGAATACGTTGTGTAGATAGAACCATAGATGTATTGGGCCTCAAATTCTACTATATATTTTTTTTTTTTTTTTCATGGCAGCTGAGTTCTGTTTCTAGAAAATACTGAGGCGCAGATTTACTATTCTGCTTATGAGCAGACACTGCTGTAAATGTGACG
Source organism: Leptodactylus fallax (assembly GCA_947044405.1). Classification (NCBI taxonomy): domain Eukaryota; kingdom Metazoa; phylum Chordata; class Amphibia; order Anura; family Leptodactylidae; genus Leptodactylus; species Leptodactylus fallax. The sequence goes on along the minus strand of CAMRHE010000396.1, from coordinate 1,068,942 downwards.
CACTTTTTGACTTTCTAGGAATGGGTGTGGCTTAAAATGAGCCAAGATGAACCAAAAATGTGCCAAAATTGTCGTAAAATTCTAGCTCAAAGTAAGGCAGCTAAAAAGTGGTATAAATCTAGACTAGACAGTGTACAGATACAGCAGATTTATCATCCAGAGACAGTCACTGAGATAAATCTGGGCCTATATCCACATTAACAGTAAATCTGGGCCTATAGCTTTAGATCCATCCATTAATAACGCCTCCGATTCTAGAATCTTTTGTATTCTTTGAACCACAGCCTCATCAAGCTTCTTGTTCTAGAAGGTTCTAGAATATGATCCTAGAACTGTTGATAAGGAGCTTCTTTATTCTGAAATACATTTTCGGCCCTTCTAGAGGTGTCTAACGCTGCCTCCGACTCTGAGGATTATATAGTAAACCATAGACGCATGAAGTCTTCTGCTGGTCCCCTGAGAAATACCACACGCAAGAGTGAAAAGCTGAGAAGCGGGAGGGGGTGGCCGAAGAAGAAAAGAGGCAGAGAAGTGGAGAAAAAGGGCAAGTGGGCTACACGGAGGGGGGCAGGAGCGAAAATAGACGCAGCGGCGGTGAGGAAAAACAAGACAAGGCCAGGGGAATAAATTTCAGGTGCTCTCACTCATAAAAGATAAAAGGCCGCAGGCTGTTCTGTATTATGTTCCTGTTAGACAGCTTTCACTGTTTAACCCCGTCCCTGCCGAAATGTCGCTTTTTTAACCATTCCCCTGCCAAGTTATCCTCCTTAACCACCAATCCTTCCATATAAGAGCGCCATCCTATAGTTTTAATGAGCACAATGGTCCAGGTCATACAACGTCCATTAAGATAAGGTTCCTGAGCACTGATATGAAGGACTATGGTGAAACGTGGGGGCGCTATTGTCTATATAGATGGAGCTATAAGATTCACGTAGACAGTCACCCATCCTTATGCAACGTCTTAGACATGAAACCTGTGATTAACCCATTCTCTACCAGTTAACAAGGAGTACACATATAAGGCATGTACACACAGAACAAGCGGCAGCTGAGACTCCGCACATTGCATAACGTACATACAGTCATATGAAAAAGTTTGGGCACCCCTATTAATCTAAATCATTTTTAGTTCTAAATATTTGGGTGTTTGCAACAGCCATTTCAATTTGATATATCTAATAACTGATGGACACAGTAATATTTCAGGATTGAAATGAGGTTTATTGTACTAACAGAAAATGTGCAATATGCATTAAACCAAAATTTGACTGGTGCAAAAGTATGGGCACCTCAACAGAAAAGTGACATTAATATTTAGTAGATCCTCCTTTTGCAAAAATAACAGCCTCTAGTCGCTTCCTGTAGCTTTTAATCAGTTCCTGGATCCTGGATGAAGGTATTTTTGACCATTCCTCTTTACAAAACAATTCCAGTTCAGTTAAGTTTGATGGTCGCCGAGCATGGACAGCCCGCTTCAAATTATCCCACAGATGTTCAATGATATTCAGGTCTGGGGACTGGGATGGCCATTCCAGAACATTGTAATTGTTCCTCTGCATGAATGCCTGAGTAGATTTGGAGCTGTGTTTTGGATCATTGTCTTGCTGAAATATCCATCCCCGGCGTAACTTCAAATTCGTCACTGATTCTGGTACATTATTCTCAAGAATCTGCTGATACTGAGTTGAATCCATGCGACCCTCAACTTTAACAAGATTCCCGGTGCCGGCATTGGCCACACAGCCCCAAAGCATGATGGAACCTCCACCAAATTTTACAGTGGGTAGCAAGTGTTTTTCTTGGAATGCTGTGTTTTTTTGACGCCATGCATAACGCCTTTTTGTATGACCAAACAACTCAATCTTTGTTTCATCAGTCCACAGGACCTTCTTCCAAAATGAAGCTGGCTTGTCCAAATGTGCTTTTGCATACCTCAGGCGACTCTGTTTGTGGCGTGCTTTCAGAAACGGCTTCTTTCGCATCACTCTCCCATACAGCTTCTCCTTGTGCAAAGTGTGCTGTATTGTTGACCGATGCACAGTGACACCATCTGCAGCAAGATGATGCTGCAGCTCTTTGGAGGTGGTCTGTGGATTGTCCTTGACTGTTCTCACCATTCTTCTTCTCTGCCTTTCTGATATTTTTCTTGGCCTGCCACTTCTGGGCTTAACAAGAACTGTCCCTGTGGTCTTCCATTTCCCTACTATGTTCCTCACAGTGGAAACTGACAGGTTAAATCTCTGAGACAACGTTTTGTATCCTTCCCCTGAACAACTATGTTGAACAATCTTTGTTTTCAGATCATTTGAGAGTTATTTTGAGGAGCCCATGATGCCACTCTTCAGAGGAGATTCAAATAGGAGAACAACTTGCAATTGGCCACCTTAAATACTTTTTCTCATGATTGGATACACCTGGCTATGAAGTTCAAAGCTCAGTGAGGTTACAAAACCAATTTTGTGCTTCAGTAAGTCAGTAAAAAGTAGTTAGGAGTATTCAAATCAATAAAATGATAAGGGTACCCAAATTTTTGCACCGGTCAAATTTTGGTTTAATGCATATTGCACATTTTCTGTTAGTACAATAAACCTCATTTCAATCCTGAAATATTACTGTGTCCATCAGTTATTAGATATATCAAATTGAAATGGCTGTTGCAAACACCCAAATATTTAGAACTAAAAATGATTAAGATTAATAGGGGTGCCCAAACTTTTTCATATGACTGTATGTAAAGTATTACACACACATCTCTACACACATGCAGGGTACTTCTCTCACGCACACGTGTGCACACATGACAGAAATTCCTGGGTGGTGCAATCACTCCTGGAATAAATGAAACAAGATCTTTGGCTCCCAGCTGTTTGTGAGATTTGGGGGAGGGGGGAGTAGCGGGACCTCGTGTCTCTATAGGTTTGTGCCTATATGAAGTGCGACATTTTATTCCTAATATTCAGGAACAAACAATGTAAGGCAATGTGTGCGTGTATTTGGCCACAATTAATCCTTTGTGCTGGATAATACGTGGACAATGGATGTGCACACGGTGAAAAATACAGGCTTATTGGAACCTCGACTTATTACCGTATTATACAGGAATCTGCTGGGAAGGTGTAAAATGAATATTGCACCAAATATATAGTTATAGGCTTCCTTCACCCATAGGGGGCGTTTTATCATGAGGGGAATTTGCACTGATGGAATTTATGCCAAATTTATCAAACATTGCACGTTTGATACACTGGTGCATCTTTATGTCTAAGACCTTATTCACACAACAGTAAAAAATGGTCATGTCACGTGTTTTTTTTGAATGCCCAACACAGTGTCATTTAAAAAACCCATGAACATCTATGGCCGGGGCCCTCACTGCAAAGTGGATGGGATTCTAGTGAATCCCATCCACACATTGCAAAAACGCTGTGATTTCGTGGAAACGCTGTGATTTCCAAAACTGTTTCGGTTCTGGAAATCGCAGCATGTCAATTATACCTACGGAAACATTGGCGATTCCCCTATAGGTATAATGGATGCCACCTGTGCACCAGCCGTGCTTCCACGGCCCCTTTCATTCAATGAATTGGAGCCGCAGAAGCAGGGCCGAAAATCAGACAGGAATGGGACATGTTCCATATTTTGCGGCCTGGACTGTCGGCCTGCACGCGTGACCATGTCATTCACGGTCATGTGTACAGGCCCATAGAAATGAATGGGTCAGTGTAAAAACCCAGATAGCATACTGACCAGACATATGGTTGTCTGCAGGGGGGCTTACATTTGTCCATTTTGATTAATTAGAAATTGGACATGTGAATACACCCATAGTCATAGGGTTTAAAACGGCCATGTGATGGGCATTGTAACAACTGACGAAACATGACCGCTCTTCACTGTTGTATGGCCGTATTCACATGACCATTCTGTTTTTGATGGGACAAACATCCATGATAAATGGACCTACATTTGCATCTGTTCCATGTCCATTTTTAATCCATTTTGTTTCTATTTTTAATGGGCCGGATGAATTTTATTGGTCTTTATTTGACCCAACCACTGATCCCTTTTTCTTAACAGACGTAACTCGGACGTCAATCTATTTTAGAATGAGATCCATTGATTTCTATTGGGTCCAGGTGTCCATCAAAACAGTCAAAGATAGGGCAGGGCAAAAAACGGACATGTGAATACACTCATTCACTCTCATTGTAAATAAAAATGGCCGTCACATGCTTATTTTTCATTGTCATGTGAATAAGGCCTAACACTTCTGTCCTGAGGCTATATTCACATAGCCGTGGATAAAAATGGACCTATGAAATGGATGACACAGTCCATTTTTTCACATCTGTTTTCCTCCCGTCTCTTACCTGTATTGACACATCCCCTACAGAATTGAGTCTATAGACAGATTACATCACATTGATTTTACTATTGGCTTTTCACATGTCCCATTTTTGTCTGTTTCTGTCTATGGGTGATCTGTGAAAATGGATCCCAGATGGATGCAAAGCGCCTGCGAAAAAAAAAACCGTTTTATCCTTGGTCGTGTAAATACTGTATAGTCTTACTGGAGTGAGATTGTGACGATATTTTGTCCCTTTTTAGAAGGTTGAAATTGAGAAATTGGGAGACAATCACCCGGACATTGCAGTGAGCGGTGCAAAAATGTAAAACGCTGCAAACTTTTTGCACAGGTAAACCAAAAGTTGCATTTTATGAACAGAATTCAAGTATGGAGCACAAAATAAATCCCCTCCATTGTTTTTTTGTGGCAGTTTTGTAACAAATACTATAACATTCATATTTTCTTTAGGTTGGGACCCCACATAGCGTAAACGCCGTAATTTGGCCGCGGTGGAAACACCCCGGCAAAAACCGCTGCATTTTACAGTCCCTGCAAAGTGGATGGATTCTGGCTAATCCCATCCACACATTGCAGAAAAAATATACGCAGCAGAAATGCTGCGATTTAAAAAATGCTCGCGTTTTTGCAAATCATAGCATGTCAATTATACTTACGGAAACGCCAGTGGTTTCCCTATAGGTATAATAGAAGCAGAAGTCCGCAGAGGAAAACTCTGAGGACTTTCTGTGAAAAGCGCTGAGGGAAAAAAAAACGCAATGGGTTTCTGCCGCAGTTTTTCCTGCAGCGCTTTTTGGCTGCAGCTCGCTACGTAGGACCTTAGCCTTACACACATATTTTTGGTCACATGTATTTTGCCACACCCAGAGCATGATGTGATTTGCAAAAAAAAAAAAAACCTACCTTGTAAAAAGATAATTCCCTACTGACTGTAAATGTAACATTTTTTGCTGCAAAACAACACATCAAAAAACACTGACAAAAACAGTGTGAAAAAAGCAATGTGTAAATTAGACTGAAATCCTCAGTCGCTAAAGCCCCCCCTTAGCAAATCATAGCAAAAAAAGTCACCAAAAACATTTCTGTTTTTTACTGTGTTTTTGATTTTTGCCTCCCCCCATATAAATCTATGGGTAAAACGTTTTTGTTTTTCTGCATTTTTTTTTTTCAACGTGTGAATATTAAACTAAATCTCATTCACTGGGAATGTAAAATGGGACCGCACAATGTTTTTTTTTTCCTGCTGCACTTCCACAACGTTTTTGCAACGTGTGACCTCAGCATGAGGCTGAAAAAAAAAAAAAAAAATTACTGTCATCGCAAGAATTATAAAGGCACATAGGTCTGTAATAGGGAACTGTAGGGGGCGCTGTCAGGCTTGTACAGATGACTTTACCACCCACACCGGGACAGATTTATTAATGCCCTTATGCATCACAACCTCCCTTCCGTGCCTTGTGCGCCATATTGTGCGAATGTTGGTGGAGCATGATGGGCCGGAGATGCCTCGGACCAGCAGATTTATTATAACTTTCGCCAGTTTTGTGATGTGAGTTATAATGGAAATCTAGGCCAGTTCAATAGATTTATGAAGAGGCCGGAGTGATGCGCCAGTATTAGTAAATCTACCCCAATAGGTTTTACTGACCCCACAGGACAAGCGTCATCTACTAGTAAACAACTCCACACCTGAAAAAACACAATAAACCCTGTGCGAACGTGGCCGAGCCTTTACCCCTCGTTCATAGGGGCTTTGGCACCATAATGTTTTATGACCAATAAAGGAGTAAAAATTGTCTTTTTCCCCCGGAGAGGCTACGCTCCCACATCCTACTTTTCTCCAAAAAACAGCCTGTTTATGGGACTTATGGGAGTCCCTGCAGTCAGACCCCACTAGTCACGATTTTATGACCTATTCTGTTGGTAGATAACACAGCACAGCGGTGGGAAACCGCATTTATACAGTTATTGTAGAGAAGGCCATATCAGGCCGGGTTCACACAGGGTGTTTTTGTCGTGGTTTTATTGCAATTATAGCAAAACTTTATTGGCTTTTTCCGCCTTAACAGTTCTTGAGGCGTGACAGTAGTGCGGTTAAAGGGCTGTCGCATAGTTGTCCTCCTAGAGCTTCTGGACATGGCCATATGTGTGAGCCAGAACATGGCCCTATCGTATTATATGGGCCCATACTATATTGCGACATAAAGGCACTTGGGAGCTTTGCATGCTGTGTAATATAGATATCCGGAGATTATGAGGCCTCTTGGAGGCATCATACTCCATATTGACTTGGCGGACAGGCCGCTCAGGTTGTCTGGGTCCGGGTCCACGTGCAACCTTTGCTCCCCGTCTAGCCATGTCTCTGGCCTAAAGGGTCGTAGCACGTGTGATTTAGATTCTTGGATGTTTTATCAGTGATAAATCCTCTGCTTTTGTTCTAGGAAATTTGGAAAATGCAAAACTCCAGCGGGTCAGGGCCTGATACCTGGGTGCGAATGTCAGGAGCAGCAGATGCCCACGTACACTAGGGTAATGATATGTGGGTGATGAGGGGGAGGGGGCCAAGATCAGCTGCTCGGTGTGTCAGGGGGCGTGATGGAGGGACAGCTGCCCGGAATAAAGGAATCAGCAAGAACAATGAGGCGATTGTGAGACACAGAGGGAGACATTGAGGGAAAACAAGATGCAAGCGCGACAGGGGGAGCATGGAAAGAGCAAGTGACAAGATGGGTGATGAGCCGGAAAAGAAAGGAAAAGATTGGGAGAATATGTCAGCGACTCACAGCCGTGGCCTGAGATAACACGGTGCGTGAGGGTGTGTGTACCCAGGATTATTCAGATTAAACAGAAGATTAAAGGCGTGAGATTATTAGATATTAATCCTCTCATTTGTATGTTCGGCATTCTTCTGCCCCTCCTTATTGTCCCAACCCCCAAGTCACACTCAAGTCCCCAACCCAGATTTTTCATTTTCACAGTACCTAGACATACCACAGTGATACACTAACACCCGACATGAGGTCATGTGGTTGTCAGAAACGCAATGGGATGTGTCAGACTAGAAGGTGGCACATACCAAGGCAGTAAAGGCTACTTACATATCTTAGAAAATGGCACACTAGGAGCTGGAGTGAAAACGCAATGACACACTAACACTACTAGACCCGGAATAATGGCACAGTGACACTAGTGGACTCAAAATAATGGTATACTGACACTAATGGACCGAGAATAATGGCACACTGACACTAGTGGACCCAGAATAATGGCACACTGGCACTAGTGGACCCAGAATAATGTTATACTAACACTAGTGGACCCAGAATAATGGCACACTGGCACTAGTGGACCCAGAATAATAGCACACTAGCACTAGTGGACCCAGAATAATGGTATACTGACACAAGTGGACCCAGAATAATGGCACACTGACACAAGTGGACCCAGAATAATGCTATACTGACACTATTGAACCCAGAATAATGGTATACTGATACTATTGAACCCAGAATAATGGCACACTGACACTATTGAACCCAGAATAATGGAACACTGACACTAGTGGACCCAGAATAATGGTATACTGATACTAGTGGACCCAGAATAATGGTATACTGACACTAGTGGACCCAGAATAATGTTATACTGTCACTAGTAGACCCAGAATAATGGTATACTGACACTAATGGACCCAGAATAATGGTATACTGACACAAGTGGACCCAGAATAATGGCACACTGACACAAGTGGACCCAGAATAATGGTATACTGACACTACAGGACCCAGAATAATGGTATACGGACACTACTGAACCCAGAATAATGTTATACTGACACTAGTGGACCCAGAATAATGGTATACTGACACTAGTGGACCCAGAATAATGGTATACTGACACTAGTGGACCCATAATAATGGCACACTGACACTAGTGGACCCAGAATAATGGCATACTGACACTAGTGGACCCAGAATACTGTTATACTGACACTAGTGGACCCAGAATAATGTTATACTGACACTAGTGGACCCAGAATAATGGCACACTGACACTAGTGGACCCAGAATAATGGTATACTGACACTACTGAACCCAGAATAATGGTATACTGACACTACTGAACCCAGAATAATGGCACACTGACACTAGTGGACCCAGAATAATGGTATACTGACACTACTGAACCCAGAATAATGGTATACTGACACTACTGAACCCAGAATAATGGCACACTGACACTAGTGGACCCAGAATAATGGCACACTGACACTAGTAGACCCAGAATAATGGTATACTGACACTAATGGACCCAGAATAATGGCATACTGACACTAGTGGACCCAGAATAATGGCCCACTGACACCAGTGGACCCAGAATAATGGTATACTGATACTAGTGGACCCAGAATAATGGTATACTGATACTAGTGGACCCAGTATAATGATGCACTGACACTAGTGGATTCAGAATAGCACACTGATAAGACTAGACCCAGAAAAATGGTGTACTGACACTAGTGGACAGGGGCGGAACTAGGAAAGACTGGGCCCCATAGCAAACTTTTGACTTGGGCCCCCCCACCCCCACACTGTAAAGCACCCTCTTTACTGGCCCCCACACTGTAAAACACTCCATTTGCTGGCCACCACACAATATAATGCCCCATTTACACACAGTATAATGTCCCACAGTAATCCTTTCACCAATTATAATTTACCATAGTAGTCTCCATACAGTATAATGTCCCACTGTGGCCCCTTCACACAGTATAATGTCCCATAGTGGCCTCCATACAGTATAATGTCCCATAGTGGCGTCCATACAGTATAATGTCCCAAAGTTGCGTCCATACAGTGGCAGAACTATCACCATAGCAGCCATAGTGGGTGCTAAGGGGCCTGTGACCTTAAGGGCCCCTATTTACTTACTGATCCCTGATCCTACTCAAGGCCACCTCCGCTTCCCCTTCAGCCCTCTAAGGGGACTTCCTGGAGGCTGAAGGGGAAGCAGAGGTGTCTGTCGGCAGGATCAGGAATCGGTAAGTAGGGCCAAAGCACTTACATTATTTAAAGGAAGAACCTCGCGAAATTCATTTTGCAGGGTTCTCCTGGTCGTATCATTCAGAACCAACATATCCAAAACAAAACTGCTATTATTATACTCTGGGGTTTCTTCAGGACTGACAGGCCTAGATTAATGGCACATTTGCACTAGTGTACCCAACCCAGAACCATGGCACACAGAGACTATAATCTCCACCACTATTCCACACAAAATATTCGTGTGACCAGCTGGAATGGCGGCAGCCACATGACAATATATTATCACGTATATTTGCAAGACCTTGTCTCTGACATAAGTCAGCTGAGGCCGGTCTGTAGTGCTGGAAGTCACAATAATGTAGCTTAATTGAATTGAATAAGACATGACCTCATAGTCACAGCTCCGCCGAAATCTGAAGGAGAAAAAGTCATAGGCATTTACACTTCAGTTGCGGCGGTGGCGGCTAACAAGGATACATTCCTCATCATTAATGTGATTAAGTACAACATGATATGTCTACAAAGCAGAACTAAAAGGACAAGTGCTTGGAGAACCTGCACCAGGACTGGGACTTACAGAACCAATCAAATAGCTTTCCGTATATACATGCACCCACCATGTGCCCTTCAGTCATTCAACGGTTAAGATGTGTAATGTGATACACTTCCCTTTATCCTGGACTCCTTAGAAACAGAAATAGCTTTGTTGCTAAGGAGTTGGGGGACTACATGTGCCGTGACTGCACACCGAGATGCAACCGTATTGGTGCCATGGTGCTCTATCACTTGTCAATTCATCATCGCACCACAATCTAGCATTGAACTGAAGGGTTATCCTGCCTTGTTGCTAGGGATACACTGCCTAACAACAGCATTTTTGTTAATGGTGTTGTCAGAAAGCACATCCTTAGCAACCATTCTGTCAGGAGAGATATCAAACACGACCTGCGTACTAAGAAGGCCCAAACAGACATGTTAGGCCGTATTCACTCTTAGTAATTCTTGTGCATGTAGGTGCACCTGGTCTCAAATCTACGGCAGTCAGAAGCTGGCGTAGATTTGTGGTTACACCTGGCATAAGTTATAGTAAATCTGGTGGATCGGGGCATCCCTGCCCTGGCCCACCTAGATTCCTGTCTAAAAAAGTGGCACAGGGGTTGAGAGGCACCATAGTGCACTAAAAATGCGCCATGTTGAGGTGCATTTTTGGCCACTTTCTATGCGCAGTTATGGTGATTATTGTATATATTTATAATTGTTTGGATTTATGTTAATAAAATGGTTGCTGTGCCCAAACAAAGCCACTCAAAGAGTTGTGTGTTAACTTGGGGGTGGGGGGGGGAAATTGGGGGTAATGGTAGCTGGAAGGAGTCGACAATGCCTTGTCAAGCTTTAGGTGGTATATGTTGCTTTAGTCACCCATACTTATATGAGCATGAAACAAAAACAGGTGGCCACCCATTTAAAACAAGGTGAGCATAAAGTTGCTTCCTGTTCGCAGAGAGCTAAGATAATAAGAGGTCTGACAACAAACAGGAGATCAGTCGCTGTCAGTTTCCCTGGACAACCAGCAGAAATATAAAATTAATTATATTAATAATATAATAATAAAGACTCATGCACATGACTGGATGATGCACATATGGATGGTGCCCGTGTAATTCCACGGGCCTATTAATTTACACGGTCGTGTGTATGGGGTCGTAGAATATAATGGGTCAGTAATATTATAACGCTGCTATCTAGATACTATGTAGTAAAAGCCATTTACACCATTAGTGCAGTGTTTTGCTGTAAGCTATTGCTCCCTGTTATCATCTGACTGCATTACTTTTCCTAAGTATAATAACAGGAAGTCTGCTGTGCATTGGTGAAATGTGTCCCTCATAATCTCAGTTTACATACTTTGCGTCTCATACTATTTTTAAGAAACCGTGGGAAAGCAGAGACTCTATAATACGTGACCTAGATGCTGAGTGTCCTCATCCAGGCTCAGGATTTTTCCGGGAAATATGGCCAACATCTGATCTGTATCTCATGGAACGAACCTGCCAATGTGAAGCTGGCCTTAGGCTAGGGCTTGCGTGGTAATATCGGCTGTGACACCCAAAGGTTGCACTTTCACTATACTGCATCACAACACAATAAAAGTGAACAGGATCTTGTCGCAACTCACAGGTTGCCTCAATCACAAAACTACAGTCATAAGGAATCGAGGCCTGATGGATTTTTTGTCGCTTGTGCAAGCGTGATCTTTGGTCGTGCAAAATTTGCTGTGTAGTTGTAGTCTTAGCTAGGATCGGACCTCGAGATGTAGCTTTCCATTTGGAGGACCCCTTTAAATTTCATATTTATCAATGATTATAAATTTTATTTTACATATACAGATGGTTTACAAAATATTCTGCCCTAATAGTTGCCAACTGTGCCCCTTTCTTCATGACCCACCCCAGCCTCTGGAGTCTGGACAATCGGTCTCTTATTCTGGCCATGACACTGCAGTGAGATTACAAGAAACTTCACCACAACCATGTGTCACACTGGCACTAAATGAGTCGCACAAATGAATCACTGAAACGCGTGGTCACAGTCACCGTTTAGCCCCAGCCATAGTACAATGAGGTGTTCATAAGTCCTCGTAGCAAGACACAAAACCAAGTGAACATATATGGTTTGCCCCCTAAACCAAGCTGCCCTCAGCACCTGCCTAGTTTGCCTATATGGTAAATACATTAAAGATAACATGCCCAAAGACTCTCCTATGGCACATGGGGCAACAATCCATATCACTGGGCACCGATACCCATATATCAGTTATAATATATAATAATATGTTTACTTACAACGGATATAGCATCAAATTCCTTTTTTGCCCTGTTCTTCTATACAGGATTTCGTGAGGTTTGATGACCAGGAAGACGGTGTCGTGTTGTAGGGTCTTGGCCAATGGTAGATGATCGCAGGGTTCACAGTATCCTATAGGGATCCAGAATCAAATGCTCCCACATGGAGGCCGGTGATAGAAAAGGGATCAATGCCCAGGTCCTTGGTGCACCCTATTAATTTCCATAGCTCTTATATGTGAATTTCTAGAACTTCTCTCTACAATATCTGGAACACTTTGTAGTTTTCCTCCAGGGTAATAGTAATTGTAGTGCACAATGTGCAGGACATTAGATAAAGTTTTGTGTCCTCTTCCCCGTCCAGGATTGCATCTCCCCAAACAACTCTGTCTTCTTGCTATTTTCTCTTGCCGTCAGTGCTCCTCACAGGCCTCTCCTCGTTCTCCCACTTCCCAACTGAATTCCCCCTCCTCAGTCTCTGTGTCTCTGCGCCCCCCCTCCTTCCCACCACCTGTTGCTATAACTCAGCCTGACATAGACTTTCAGTGATAGTGACACAGGCAGCCACCAAAGCCAGCCAGACTGACAGACACTGACATCACGAGACAGGTACGGGAGTGCTCCAGATTCCTGTCCAGAGGTATGTGACCCGCAGGATATTGATATAATGGGCTACCAGTATCAATCACTCTGTTGCCCACAACAATGGGTATCTGGTCAGTTCTCCAAGAGGAGGACTAGGCACCCCTTTTCTGGGGATCAGACTTTTATAATATACTTAGCTGGGCCATAGCTTCAGGGGGTGCAGGGGTAGAAGACGCACCCAGGCCAGGCACCTGAAAACATCCAAAGACTCTTCTCCTCTTCAATTGCAGATCATGGGGCACCCAACACCCAGGCTCCCTGCGATCAGATAAAGTTCAGACAATTAAGTTCAGACGATTGCTCTTCTTCACATTGTACAGCAGCTGACTGGAATGTGAATGGAACGTGATGTCACATGGCCTGTAAAGAGGAAGCGGTGCTAAAGGAGTGCCACTTCATACAGATGATCCGTGGGGGTCCAGGGTACCATACCCCTACAGATCTTCAATTGATCCTAAGGACAGGTCACCAATTATTAAGTCTCGGAAAACCCTTTAAGCCAATTCCATTCCATTGATATGCCATAAAAGCCTGATTGGTAGGGGTCTAACTGCTGGGACCTCCAAGAGTGGGATGTCCAGTCCTCTTTTGAGAGGCAACCATGCATGCACAATCACAATCTATTGAAGTCAGTGGGGAATACCAATACAACCTGATCGATTTCCCAACTGGAATGGGCACCATCATTATCAAGATATGTGGTTGGGTAATGGTGGTTGGCAATCCAGTCTATGTGCCATCAGGTAACCTTCCGTGTCTCTTACACTTCTTCTCCTGTTCCATCTGATCCTGTCTGACGTCTCCCTGTTATTGCCACTAGCAACCAAAGCCAGTCATTCCCCCTGATAAAGGACCAAGACCTGTCGATGTGGATGAATGATACCCGATGGAGGTCCCTCGTGAATGCCAAATTGCCCATTAGATCCCATGTCTTATATTAGCCCGCATGCATAGTAGAATCCACACCTTAAATTCCCTTTGTTATGAGAAGTTCTCAGTGGTGTAAAACATCTATCCATGAAGCCCACACGGAGGGGCCGGGGTCCCAGGATAAGTCATGGAATGAATACACAGCCAGTCACATCTTATAATTAGTATATAGGGATATTTCTGGATCAGACTTACCCGCTGGAGGAGACTGGGACAGGGGGGATTCGTGTGGAAGTTTTGCTTCCCAATTTACTTCAGTATCTTTCATACCTGGACCCCCACTGAGCAGGGAAACCTCACACTCTTCAGACAGGCCAAGGCCCTAAGCTGACCGACAGGAATTTCACACTAGGCGGGAACAGTAGTCGGGTTCCTATTGGTTATGTGCCTGACTCGTTCAGTCTCCTCTGGCTTCTGGTTGTCGGCCAGCTACATAGTTCAATGCTATTTATCTTAAGGACACATCACTGGGTGATAGTCGCTGCCATGTCCACTCACATATGACCAGTGCAGCCCACTGATGACTACAGTGGTGAGATCACGTGTCATCCATAGTGATGTCATCAATGCCACTAATAGATGAAATGTCATCACCTTATGGTTCTGCTTAAAATTACAGAAAGGATGAAATGTCATTTGATGTCCGACAAAGAAGATGTTCACAAAGACATAATTCTTTTTACGTTTCTTTTACAAATATGCAGCGTGGTCTATTAATATCTGTATTGATATTGTATTTTTCCTATAGAAAACCTGAAAAATAAAGAATTTCTTATTTTGATTCTTATATTGATCCAGATTTTGAGACAGTCTTGAGAATGAGGCCTACAGAAAAGAGATTTATTTTGTACTTGCAATTCTCTATGAGGCCACTAGAGGCTGTGATGCGCTACAGATCTCACAGATCCAATCTTGAAGCTTGATCTGCTGTGGCTGGATGTTGTAATACATAGTAAATGCAACAAAGGATCATAAAGACACTGTTTAGTGTGTATATAGCTCTTAGATTTATTTTTGTTCTTATGATATTTTAACCCATTATTAACTGGGAATTTCATCCCTTAAAGACCAGGCACGGTTCAGAGATTTTTTGCATCAGTATAAGAATGTGATTTGTTCTGTAGTCAGATCAAATGCAATTGTAACAAAATCTCAGCTGTGAGAAGTATCAGTTTGAGTGTAAACAATAATGCTCTTACTGGTGAGGAACTGGAACACGAAGTCCATCAGGATTACATCATCTTTTTATTCATTTGGATTTGCATGTTACTAATTAACTCTGATGTGACTGAGAATTAATTGGAAAATAATTGGTTAAAATCCATATATACTATATGCCGTGTGTGCATGTACATAGATAGATTGATATTTCCCATAATCTGCACTTTAAAGAACCTAAATATTCTGAATTATTGGAATTTTTCTGTTGACAGATGTGCTGAACTTTGTAGTTCTTCTTCCTCAATTACATTTCATACTATATTTTTATGTGCGTTGCTTAGGATAGGTCATCAATTGAAGATCCATGGAGGTCCAACAACAGTTACCCCTTGAATCAGCTACTTGAAGGGGCAGCGGCGCTCCCTGAGCACTACTTCCGCTTGTCATGTGATCTGCCAGGTTTCTGGGTGTTGGACCCCGGCCAAATTTTAATTGATGACCTATCCTAAGGTTAGGTTGTCAATTATAAATCCTGGATAACCCCTTTAAATAATACAATTCTGTTTGTCCAGAGGGAGCTCATCCCATATGATTTTTTTATGGGTTCCACTGAACTTGTGAGTCCGCTCCATAATTTCCCTTGCAACTTCCACTGCATATGTGTCAGCAAGGGGTTATGTGATCCACCTTTAGATATACAGTATTCATTGTACAGATCATTAAAATGGAGGCGCCTTTATTACACCCCCACTAACAGCTCAGTGATGTGTATAGGACATCCTGATACTGCCACATGCGTCGTCTCTTATGGCAGGGCAGACAACTGGCACCAGCAGGATAATGCTCACCCTCACACACAAGGGTTTCCCAGGAATGTCTTCACCAGATTACACTTCCTGGTCCTGCCCGGTCACCAGATTTGTCACCGATCCAGCATTTACAGGACCAGCTGGGACGTCACCAACCTACAAGTGTGCAGGATCTACAGGCCCAGCTGTAACATCTGTGGTAAATGTACTGCAGGATACCATACAGAACCTGTATACCTCCATGTCCTGCTGTATCTCATCTTGTATCCAGACTACAGGCCCAGCTGTAACATCTGTGGTAAATGTACTGCAGGATACCATACAGAACCTGTATACCTCCATGTCCTGCCGTATCTCATCTTGTATCCAGGCTACAGGCCCGGCTGTAACATCTGTGGTAAATGTACTGCAGGATACCATACAGAACCTGTATACCTCCATGTCCTGCCGTATCTCATCTTGTATCCAGGCTACGGCCCAGCTGTAACATCTGTGGTAAATGTACTGCAGGATACCATACAGAACCTGTATACCTCCATGTCCTGCCGTATCTCATCTTGTATCCAGACTACAGGCCCAACTGTAACATCTGTGGTAAATGTACTGCAGGATACCATACAGAACCTGTATACCTCCATGTCCTGCCGTATCTCATCTTGTATCCAGGCTACAGGCCCAGCTGTAACATCTGTGGTAAATGTACTGCAGGATACCATACAGAACCTGTATACCTCCATGTCCTGCCGTATCTCATCTTGTATCCAGGCTACAGGCCCGGCTGTAACATCTGTGGTAAATGTACTGCAGGATACCATACAGAACCTGTATACCTCCATGTCCTGCCGTATCTCATCTTGTATCCAGGCTACAGGCCCAGCTGTAACATCTGTGGTAAATGTACTGCAGGATACCATACAGAACCTGTATACCTCCATGTCCTGCCGTATCTCATCTTGTATCCAGACTACAGGCCCGGCTGTAACATCTGTGGTAAATGTACTGCAGGATACCATACAGAACCTGTATACCTCCATGTCCTGCCGTATCTCATCTTGTATCCTTACTAGAGGCGACAACAGGGTCCTAGATCCTGTGCCCAATTGTTCAGTTTTCCCAAATAACCTTCCCCTTTGGCTTTAATATTGTCATCACCTCCACAGATCACCATTATATCACACTGAGAAGCTTCCCCAGGACAACAACCAATTCTTGGTGCCATATTTTTTTTTGTCAATGCGCATATATATGTAGCTACATGTACCCAAATAGTAGTCACCTGGACAGGAAGTTAAGATGTTGCTAGGCAACCTATAGTATTTTATCCCACAGAAAACACTGAAATTGCCCATACAATTTCCAAATTCTGCTCTTGGATTTGGTGTCCCTCAAAGTGGACCACACAGACAATATAGTGTACATCTCAGGTCACCCTGTCATGTATGAAGGATATTTCTAGGACAGGTCATCTATGACGGTGTGAATGAAGTGATGTGTCACACGATCAGATTTACACATCAAGGTCAAAATTATGCAATTAGCAAAAGAGAAATAACTAGACCTGACAAGACGATCATTACAAACCAAGACATTTCCAAGAAAGAGCGAGCAGATATAAGTCATGTAATACGCCTAGGTCAGCACTAACAGGGAGAGAAGATATTTATCAGCTATATGAAGGCTGCAGGACAAGTGGATATCTGTGCAAAATCTGTAATGGGGCCTCTACCTACCTTGTACCATTTAGAATGGTAGTATATTTTGTATAGCAAAGGGACCTTTGGAGCCCCTTAAGGGTCCTGGGTCCGGTAGCGACTGCATCCCCTATAGCTACACCCCTGTGAGTAGTCAATTCAGACCTACTCTCTGTGAGAGTCTAGAACCAATCATTGATTGAATCAAGAACCAAATCTATTTATTGCAACGCTCCAGTACAGGGACGTAGACTAAATATTTCAAGACCGGCCCACCACAGTACCAAGGATCCTTACATGGGCCCAGACTCTGAGACAGTAATGGTCTTCTAAGGTCCAGCAGAAGACAACTCTATTTGACTTTGATGCCAATCTGTTTCCACCACAGTTGGTCATAGGGTTGCACAACCCATGTATTTGGATGTGCACCCTTATGAAGTTGGTACCAGGCGTCCACTTAGCCGCCAAAATTCCTGCGCCACATGTGACTGCTGAGGCCACTGATTGGCTGGAAAGGGCCCGGTGATGTCACTCACATACATCACTGGGTATGGGGTTCTCTGACTCTCCCACTTCAGATGATGTTTGGGGGGAAGAAAGGGCATGATGAATTTTGATGACCATCAGGGGTCTTACTCCCCCTCGCACCGTTCAGAACACCTACCCAGCTGAGCATGCATGTGTATGAGAGGTTAGGAGGAATCACTGTTGACCGAACAAGCATTTATATAAGGTGTTTGCACACAGAAGACTAGATCACTGTGTGATTGTTGTATTGTGTGTGTCACCCTTTCTGGGTGTGTACAGATAAGCGGATAAGCGTGCAACATTGATTGGGCATGCAGCCCCAAACCAGGTTTTCCACAATCGGATGTTTATGTGAGAGAATGAGGTATCCGCCTTAAAAAATCAACCCCAAAATTGGCAAACAATAAAGCAGATTGTCGCCGCGCATATCTATAGGATTAAGGGAGACAGAATGTTTTCTATGTTCAGGAAGTGTGAGCGCAACCGTAATTACCGATGACATCATCATCATTAGATTTTATTGACAGGATAATTATACCCAGGGTTTAGATCCCATAAACAAGACTTTATAGAGTTCCAGGATGTTACATCATTATTCTAAGATGACTTTTATAGGGGAAGGCTGAGGAAAGGCCTGGACCTCGCGGCTGCTTGTAGGATCTGCAGAGAAGTGGGGAGGGGGAGCTATTATTATAGTAGTTTCTATAGAAATGTATGTGGGTGGTATACAGGCGTACAAGTCAGTCCTACAAAAATAAGTCTGATACGGTGTAGATTTTAGAGGGGGCCTGTCATCAGGAGAGATAGTATATCAATCTATGGTTACGACCAGAGGCCTAACATGAAGCTGCTCAACATCAGTACCAGAGCCCTCAAATATAATGTATTGTTTATAGTACTGGTCGCCTTATACTGGGAAGAGTCACATAAGCCCGCTAAGACTCCAGGGTGTGGGCGAGATTGCACCCACTGAATCCGCCCCAAATTATGTCCCTGGTCACAACTGCAGCCTATGGGGAACACACTCCTGTTTACCTTAATGAAGATTGACCAGACCACCCCTGGCACTATATTTTGGGGATATTTCATGGACCCAGCGGCTGACTCCAGGACGCTCTCATATAAATATGTCTTCAGGAATGTTTTTTTCTCGGTTGTTTTGTCCTGTAAATTCAGCATAAGACCGTAAGAATTCTTGTCGAGTTACATAGAGATTCTGATCAATTAGATGGCGGGGGATGTAACAGGTGACGGGGATAGTATAGGGTGATAACAGCTGTCAGGAGGGGGAAGGAGAACCTACAAAGGGTTTCTATGGTAACAAAGAGCACGCGAATCCTATATAATTCTGTGGTGCGGCAGATGTCTATGACAGAGAAATAGTATAGATGTAATGTATAACATCAAGTGCTCTCTCAAAGCCCCGTAAGTCCGAGCTTCCAGGGTCAGTAATGGGCCACGCTGCCACCTTCCGACTGTAGAGGCAGCCAATGCCCCATTACTAGTCTCTTACAATTAGGGTATGTTCAGACAGCAGCCTTCAGGTATTCTTCAGCTTCAAGATACTCCCAAAAATCGGCCCTGTGGAACCAAGCCTCGAGTTTCTGGCGGGGGTGTCTATGTATGACGAGCCTCATACAATGGAGCTATTGAGTGTGAGACCACGCACCATGGTTTCAGTGGTGATTCTGTTTTGGAAACTGTGGCAAGATCGAGCAGTACACTATATTTTTGAGCCGCGTACGTTGCCATTGCCAACAATGGGAGGCAGAACAAGGCCGGTTTATGGAGAGAATATTGAGGCAGAAGATAGCCTCAAATTTCTGTCAGCCTCCATGTGAACATACCCTTTTGTGGGGTATAAACCTATAGATATGGGGTTCCTCTGGCCAAGCGTAGCCTAGGATGTTGAGGGCCATTATTATGTTGTGACCAGTAGTTCTTGTGTGGGTTCTACCATTAGTTAGTGTCGAAAATCTAGCAGTACGTAAAGCCAAGTAGCAAAATGTGTACAAGCGTAAAACAAATACACTTCAGATATTCAGAAATCTGTTTTTGTTCTGGGCACATTCCTGTATGAGTACTCAAGTGAGGTCACCTTCTAGTTCTTAAGGAAGTGGTGACATCATCGGCATGATGAAGCATAAAGACATGTCAAGTTCCTTGATAAGCCGCGTTATCAGATACATTACATGGATATCAGATAATCCCAGGTTTTCCAGGGATTGTAATATTGATGACCTATCCTATCAGATCAGTCGACACCAGAGATCTCCACCGATCAGCTGTTTGAAAAGACCACAAAGTCTTTGTGAGAACTGAAGACTCTACACTAAATAGCAAGCACAGCACCGTACATTGTATAGTGGCTGTGTCGGGTATTGCATATCCAGCTATTCACTTAAAGAACACCTGTCACCAGGTGTGAAAAGACCAATGACATCCATCATCTGATCGGTGCTGTCACCCTGAGCATTTTGGTGTTTTGTTTATCCAAATCCATTTGGTTATTCCAAAGATATTAGCCCTATTAGTGTTGATACAAATTAGTGTCTACTAGCCAAGTGGGCGGTAACACTGCATGAGATACAGCACACAGAGACGCCGCCCCCAGAGAAACCACAGTGTTACTGCCCACTTGACTCGGAAACCCTAATTTGCATCAACACTTACAGAGCTTATATCTTTGGAATAGCTGAATAAATTTGGATAAACTGCTCAGGGTGACAGCGCCTGTCAGATGAGGTATTGGGCTTTTCAGACCTGGTGACAGGTGCTCTTTAAATGGACTGAGCAGCTTATAGGCCACTTGACCAATGCAATGTCTTTGGCCTGTGAAGAAGGTGGCTGGGGTAGATGGCTTAGTAAATTTCTGCCATTGTCTCCATGCAGAGCCAAAAGGTGTAGCAGATTCTGATATGCAGTCCAAGCACTTTTGGGATTAGCCCCATAGAAACACATTGAGGCACATTTATTATTGTTTGACACCATAGAAAGTGACAAACCTCAAAAATGTCGCCAATGATGTTTTTACATCGCCCTTAGACAATGACCCCGTCAGATTTGTAATAACCAGTTTACTGGCATAAAAGATGTCTAAAATGTACGAGCTACATAGATTTCAGTGCAGGCGCACGGCCAAGCAACAGGACAGGGATTGTCAAGACTGGCATACTAAATACTAGTCTTGATATCCCTCCCCATTGTGCTCTATTCCCATTCCGCACTACCATGGGGAAAACTAGGACCACAGGAACAGCACAAGTGAATGAGACAAAGCGCCAGCATCCTGCACAGCCGCTGCTATGTATATGGTGTACAGTGTATACAACAGAGAGCATGCGGCACTAGTATAAGCCAGAGACCTTACATGACCCCTGACTCCTGGCTGCCCCTGTCATCCTTGTATAAGGTATAGGCCACCATCTAATAGTCCTCACTTGAACCCCCGTCTATAGTTTGTGTTTGTCCAAAATTAATCTGACAAGAGGAAAATAAACAGTCAGATAATACAAAGTATAACAAAGTATAACTTGGGGGTATTGGGTAATAAGGCTGATAGAAGCGTAACATCGTGTGACACGCAGCGCCTAGGGCAGCATTAACCGTACAGACAGTGCTCCGCAGACCATGTGTTTGGACAAGCCTTTCCCTTCTCCTAATGCAAACACTGACAATCCAGTGAGATGGAGGAGACTTGTCGACATGTCACTAGGACTAGACAGCTGATACAGAAAATGCCAACTGTATAAGCTGCGGGTGGGAGGTATGGAGGCAAACAAGTCAGAGGCAGCTGCACACCTCAGGATGAGAGATGGCTCAGGGGCACGCTGCATTATATTTTGGCAGGTTACTTCCATGCCAGCAGCCAGATGTACATATTCACTCATTGCTTCTGAAAGCCGTGTCTGCATTGTTACCGACTTATGTATTACTTATGTGTACATTACAGGTCGGAGAAGGTCAGGGATATAGCTATAGAGAGTGCAGAGGATAAAGCTGCATCAAGGCCCTGCTGCATGAGGGGGCCCACACTTGGAAGAGGTACGATATCATCTGAGCTATGGTGCCAAAAAATCCAGCTGTGCCCCAGTCCCATTTGCAGCATCCTTGGGGGTTGCATTCATTTACATTAGTGATGGAGTCGTAAGATGATATGGAGGTCTCTGCTTGCATGATAGGCCCTAACCTCAGGACTATGGGACCTTAAATCTTTCTGTAAAAGCATTGGTGGACCATGGAGACCTCAGGTTTGTTCCAGTGTGTTGGGTCACTGCCGCATGCAAGATGAACACACTCCTCTCCTGAAACACTCGTGTTGAGGGTTGTGCACTTTCCACTATTAAGCTCTCAATCTGTGCCCCCCCCCATGGTTGCCATTCTTCTACTAACACCATGTTGCTGTCACCTTGCCATTGCCTTCCATTGGATTATCACATCGGTTAAAGGGGTTTTCCAGGCAGACTGGTGGGCTAAAATAAAAAAAGGGATATTTACTTACACTTGTCGTCTATACTAGATGTCCCCCAAGGCTCTGTCCTAGGACCCCTCCTATTCTCCATCTACACCCTAGGCCTTGGCCAACTCATAGAATCCCAGACATTACCTCCCTGTTGTCCAGAGTCCCAGGATATCTAGCAGTCATAGCCTCCTTTCTCTCCTCCTGCTTTCTCAAACTCAACATAGAGAAAACGGAGTTCATAATCTTCACCCCTCCTCGCACGGCCCCCCTACCTGACCCATCTATTAAAGTCAGCGGAACCACACTCACCCCAGTCCCATGGGCCCGCTGTTTTGGGATAACCTTAGATTTTGACCTATCCTTCAAGCCACATATTCAAACCCTCAACACCTCCTGCCGCCTCCAACTCAAGAACATCCATCGAATCCGCTCCTTCCTCACCCCTGAAACTACAAAGATGCTAGTTCACGCCCTCATAATCTCCCGCCTAGACTACTGTAACACCCTTCTCCATGGCCTCCCAGCAAACACTCTCGCCCCCCTCCAGTCCACCTTAAACTGTGCTGCTCGCCTAATACACCTCTCTCCCCGTTCTTCATCAGCCGCTCCCCTCTGCAAATCCCTTCACTGGCTACCCATTGCCCAGCGAATAGAGTTCAAACTACTAATGCTGACATACAAAGCCATCCACAACCTGTCCCCTCCATATATCTCTGATCTAATCTCCCGCTACCTGCCCACACGTAACCTCCGATCCTCCAAAGACCTCCTACTCTGCTCTGCTCTTATCTGCTCCTCACACAATCGTCTCCAAGACTTCTCCCGTGCATCCTCCATGCTCTGGAACTCATTACCAAGACACATAAGACTGACCCCCACAATCACAAGCTTCAAGAAGGCCCTGAAGACTCACCTATTCAGGAAGGCCTACAACCTCCAATAACACTACTGTCACCACACCACCATCTGTACAGCCTCTCCCCCCACCTTCTGTCTCTATCCCTCTTCCCTCATAGACTGTAAGCCCTTGTGGGCAGGGCCCTCTATCCCACTGTGCCAGTGATCACTGTTAGTATTATAGTTGTTTTGTATATCTTGTGTACCGTATGTAAATCCTCAAATGTAAAGCACCATGGAATTAATATAATAATGTACAGCACCATGGAATTAATATAATAATGTCCAGCACCATGGGATTAATATAATAATGTACAGAGCACCATGGAATTAATGGTGCTATATAAATAAACAACAATAATAATAATAATAATAATAATAATAATAAATTCTGGCATCAGGTCATTCAATTCTGTGCAGATATTGGCTGGGCTGGAAGTGAAGCAGCCCAGGTGACCAATTACAGGCCCCGGCGATCACATGTTGGGTACCATTGATGTATTAGCATTGATTTCACCGATAGCCAACATGTGACCATTGGGGCTAGCGATCGGTCACCTGAGCTGGGAGCTGATGCCAGGACGGAGAGAGTAATCCTTCTTTTATTTTAGCCCACCTCCGCCCCCTGGTTTGTCTGGAAAACCCCTTTAAATCCTCTGTAAATTTGGGACCCTGCACTTCCCGCTGTTAATCTCAGTTTATGAGAGGCATCAAGGCCAAGTAGAAGAATAAGGGATTCTCTCTATATTACACTTTAATGGGAACAATAGAGGATTGTCCATATGGCGGGTACGTTGGCATAAACAAATAGTACCAAAGTACAAACTGTACCCAGGAACATCAATAATCCCTGGAAGCAATAAAATCCAGATAATGGAGCGTGCGGAGCTGTTGTTCTTGTGCAGCTGTTGTTAGGCTCAGATATTACCTCCCCTCCAGGCCCTGTGGCACATCTGTCATTGTGCACTGCTGTGTTGTCAGCTGTCACTTACACTGGTGTGCGGCACTTCATGTGTGTGGTTTATGGCGGACCTATAGTTATAACCTCTGTACATGTGAATACACGAAACTCTATAATCCCCTATTAGGGGGGGTGTAGCATCTTCCTCACCTTTCAGCAAGTGGTAGACTTTGTTTCCTGCCTTCAGGTTCTCTCTAAATGTTTAGAAACCTTAATCTCAAAAATTGTTCTTGAGTAATATAATGATTATAAAACATGGAGGGAGGGGGATGCAGATGCAGTTCTGCAATCTGTTATGTAAAGAGTCATTAATACTGGAGCAAAGGAGTGCAAAACAAGAATGCAATGGAAAATCCACAAGATGGCGGCCTGGGGTGTAACTACAAGGCTTCATGTACACGACCGAGTATGCAGACTCAACGTGGCCAGAGCTTCGTTCCAAATATCAGAGCGGAGCATCAGAAGAGCCTTGGGCTGCACACTCGGTCGTGTGCATGGGGCATAAGGGGTGCAGTCATACTCGAGCACTAGTTATTGGCCCAACAACCTCTCAACCACAGTCAGGAAACAGTTTTCACTGGTGTAACTATAGGGGTCGCAGTGATCATAGCCAAGGGGGCCCACAGGTCATCCTGACCATACTAAGGCTGGATAAACTTTCTGATGCACTGTAAATGTATTTCCCCTTCCCTCTGGTGCACTGGAGTGAGAAGATTTATGATACAAAGCCTTCCACTGTCAGAAAGGAGAAACTATAAAAATAGCAGATGGTCAGTAGCATATAGTCAAGGGGGGGGATTCTATGGGGGAGGCTGTGGCACAAAAGGGGGCACGATTACTATGTGGGGAGCACTGACAGGGGATGGGAATGATGGGAAGTTTGTATGCACAGACATGTTGTGAACAAGTCTACATGAAGGTCTGGGCCAGATAGAGAAGTAAAGGAAATGGAAATGTTATTAAAATGTAAGGCTGAGGCACCGCCTATGAGCTTTTACTTATGTTCCTGCCAGTTTTAATCGGCTGCCGATCTGCAAGTTACATTTTCCATAAAATCCATAAAAGGCAAAGAATAATTCATCTCTACTATATGTGTAATTGGTAGAAACAGTAAAATAACCGCACAGAACACACAGGGCACATGGCGCTACGCCAGCGGCTGCTTCATGTACTTACGTGTTCTTGTAACCGGGAGGACTGAAGATTTTTAACATTGCATCTTCATTGGCTGGGCTGTAAAGTTACATCAGACATACAGTATATACCGTACTAGCAAAAGCAACTGAATAATTCTTACCTAATATCCTCCAATAAAATGGAAGGAAACCGTGATCATATCTCTCCCGTGACTACATTGTCCTTAGCTGATCCCATGTGGACAACCAGAGAGGTCCCTACTGTAAGAATGACTATCTGACATGTCATACTGTTACCTGTCTGACTCTTGGATAAGCGGTGCCAAGGTGTATGACTGCTGCTTATCCCCAGGCTCTGTCCGCTGAGGAGCCTCATAACTGAATTCCCTTACGTCACACACAAATAATGGTTTTCTATATTTAGGAGAAAACTGAGGACGTGTAACCAGCGGGGGGACCCTCTGTCAATGCAGCCACTGACTGACCTGCCAGGGCTGTGGAGTCGGAGTCGGAGTCGTGGAGTCGGAGTCGGTGCCTATTTTGGTGGAGTCGGAGTCGGTATAAAATGGACCGACTCCGACTCCCAAAATATATAATAAATTGGTACAGTTAGTAGTACAATGCAGTATGTGCTGAATATATTTTCATAAGAATTTGGGAAAATGATGAAATGTTGAAAATGATGAAATGTCCTGTAAGGGTCTGTTCTATTCCTCATATAATGATGGGACTGAGTTCTGAGTGAACCTATAAGGTTTAGCACCATTATCTGGAGTAAGCAAAAGATACAAGTGTTGTGATTGTGAGGACTGAAAAGCTTGACTTTATCTGTAATTGTGCTGGAGACCCACCCACAGCCCGAGGACACAGAGTGACTGACTCAGGGCTGTGGAGTCGGAGTCGTGGAGTCGGTGCCTATTTTGGTGGAGTCGGAGTCAGGGGAAATTGAGGAGTCGGAGTCGGGGCTTTGGCGTACCGACTCCACAGCCCTGTGACCTGCACCAACTAAAGCAACGTGAGCATCATCCAACATAGTGCAAGTACATCGCAACGCACAATACAATACAATTAATAAAATCTATAATGCTAAAGTAGTGACACACCAACATGGTCAGCACTGTCCTCCCACCAGGCTAACAGGGGACAGAGGTTTGAGCCTTCCCTGAGCAACAACTCCGCAGGTCATGGGCCTCCGATTATTATACTGGTGGGTCTAAAGAGTATAATAATAGCGGGCAAACCTTGCGAATATCTGCAACACAAATCTCGTGAGGTGCACCCATCTCTAGTCGTGATAGGGCTTCAAGCCAGGATTCCAGTCCTTAAAACTGAGCCAACATGGGGCATCCATTCCAAGTGGCAGCCCTGGATAGATGGATGGATGTTATACGCAGTGGGAGGTGGTGGTGACTATAGAAGGAATTGGGACCCCATTGACTATAATGGAGTCCATCAGGTATCTGTTGTATTCAAAGTCATATCCCTGGATGAAAATATGGACTCTGCACCGGACTGACTATGAGGCAAATGTGAACGTATCCTTAGCCATAAGGTAGAGCCGCTAGTAGAGTATATGCACATGGTCACACATAGAACTGGAAATTAATACTGCAGGGATAATGTATGGTACGACCATCCACAGCCATGACACCCAGCTTTCCTAGATCCCAGAACAATATAGTAAACCATCTTCCATCCCCCTCTTACTGAACAGTCCAAAATGGTGGCTAATGTTATTTGTGTTTCGCCGCCATTCTCTGCAGGCCATGGCTACTGAATCATACGCTCCTCGCTTCCCGCGTATTCTTCTTCTACTACATTATAGTTTGTAAACAATATGACCGACTATTAACCCTTTGTTAGCTCCCAGCTATATATAGTACATTAACTCTTCATTACATCACAGACAGGTGACATACGGGCCCCGAGGGCACTTCCCAGAATCACTCATAACATGAAAACTTGCCAAACTACATATCTCTCCGCCTCTCCGCCCGAGGCAGTTATGACAGGTAAACAGGGGCGGACACACGTATGTATATATGTATAAACCTATGTATAATATCCACAACTATCTGCTGCAGAGAGAGAACATCACACACCATGTCCTCAGAGAGCTTCAGAGAGCTGCAGGATGGCTCCATGTGCCCGCTATGTGAAGGCTACTTTGAGGACCCGGTGACTACAGAATGTGGCCACAGTTACTGCAGAATGTGCCTGGCGAACCGCGCCGGAGGGAAGGATAACACAGGGGGTCAGCTGATGTGCCCGACGTGTGGACGGCTGATGGGATGGAGGGCGGTCACCACTGATGTTCGCCTTGGGGTCACAACACGTATTGCCAAGAGGCTTAACTTCCAGGCCATGCCCCCCAGGAGGAAGAAGCTGCAGGAGCAGGTGAGGGCGCTTCTTATGTTACCTGAGAATATGGCAGAATCCTCCCCCGAGGCAGGGGAACAATATTCGGTTACAGGAGGCCACTTATACCGCTTGTTCCTGTCAGAATAGAAGATCAACTAGATTATAGGGAACAAAGCCGTAAGTCCCATACTAAATACAGCGATAGAAAGAACAATTATATATATAAGGGTTAAGTATGACAAAATTCTGTTACCATGGAGACACATTATCTATCTCATATCTACCTATCCATCATTAGTTTATCAATTGTCTGTGCATCTATCTACAGAAAACAAATGCTGCACATCCATCCTCTCCCCCCGTGTATCTGGGCCCTTGGACAGCAGCGGCCCCCCATCTGCCCTCATCTATATAACCATAGGTCTTGTTTCCATTGCTGTGGCCCTCTAAGCCCACTGGGCCCTGGTGCAGATGGCAGTTCTAATGGATGTATTAAGAATCCTGGGACACAGATTTTATTTTATTGTGCTAGTTTTTGCCAACAAAATTGTCCTACTTGTATAATAGGCAAGGATAGGTTGTAATGGCCGCCCTCAAGACGTATCCTGCGCTGCTGCAAAAATGAATGTGCACTCCTGATAAGGTATCCATATTGTGTATAACGCTGCAGATAAGACAGTAGTAGAGAGTGACTTTACACACATAGAGCGAATATCAGAATAACACATTGCTCACCCATCACATAGTAATAACAGTGTGTGCAGGTGGATCAGTACAAGGGGTTAACACTGTACTACAGGCTGTATCTATATATAACTCTGTACTACAGGCTGTATCTATATATAACACTGTACTACAGGCTGTATCTATATATAACACTGTACTACAGGCTGTATTCTACTGTATATATATAACACTGTACTACAGGCTGTATCTATATATAACACTGTACTACAGGCTGTATCTATATATAACACTGTACTACAGGCTGTATCTATATATAACACTGTACTACAGGCTGTATCTATATATAACACTGTACTACAGGCTGTATCTACGCTGTATATACTGTAAAACACTGTACTACAAGCTGTATCTATATATAACACTGTACTACAGGCTGTATCTATATATAACACTGTACTACAGAGCTGTATCTATATATAAACACTGTACTACAGGCTGTATCTATATATAACACTGTACTACAGGCTGTATCTACTGTATATATAACCTGTACTACAAGCTGTATCTATATATAACACTGTACTACAGGCTGTATCTATGTATATATAACACTGTACTACAAGCTGTATCTATATATAACACTGTACTACAGGCTGTATCTATATATAACACTGTACTACAGGCTGTATCTATATATAACACTGTATACAGGCTGTATCTATATATAACACTGTACTACAGGCTGTATCTATATATAATAACACTGTACTACAGGCTGTATCTATATATAACACTGTACTACAGGCTGTATCTATATATAGTATAACACTGTACTACCAGGCTGTATCTATATATAACACTGTACTACAGGCTGTATCTACTGTATATATATATAACACTGTACTACAGGCTGTATCTATATATAACACTGTACTACAGGCTGTATCTATATATAACACTGTACTACAGGCTGTATCTACTGTATTATATATAACACTGTACTACAGGCTGTATCTATATATAACACTGTACTACAGGCTGTATCTACTGTATATATAACACTGTACTACAAGCTGTATCTATATATAACACTGTACTACAGGCTGTATCTATATATAACACTGTACTACAGGCTGTATTTTTATGTCCAGGCTGTATTATATATAACACTGTACTACAGGCTGTATCTATATATAACACTGTACTACAGGCTGTCTCTATATATAACACTGTACTACAGGCTGTATCTATTGTATATATAACACTGTACTACAAGCTGTATCTATATATAACACTGTACTACAGGCTGTATCTATATATAACACTGTACTACAGGCTGTATCTATATATAACACTGTACTACAGGCTGTATCTATATATAACACTGTACTACAGGCTGTATCTATATATAACACTGTACTACAGGCTGTATCTATATATAACACTGTACTACAGGCTGTATCTATATATAACACTGTACTACAGGCTGTATCTACTGTATATATAACACTGTACTACAGGTTTTTACGGCTGTATCTATATATAACACTGTACTACAGGCTGTATCTACTGTATATATAACACTGTACTACAAGCTGTATCTATATATAACACTGTACTACAGGCTGTATCTATATATAACACTGTACTACAGGCTGTATCTATATATAACACTGTACTACAGGCTGTATCTACTGTATATATAACACTGTACTACAAGCTGTATCTATATATAACACTGTACTACAGGCTGTATCTATATATAACACTGTACTACAGGCTGTATCTATATATAACACTGGGCGCAACAATACAAACTTCCTATATGCTAATGTCAGAGTATTTATATCCAAGTGATAGAGATGTACTGTAACACCTGAACGTGCAGAGGATGGCTTACAACTGCATGGCCATACACGTTAGAGTATTGTTGGCCAAACCTAATGATTTCAGCAGGATGGGCAACCATCTAGCTAATTCTCAGGGTAATCAGCCTATTTCCATTTCCCTTTTCAGAACACATGCATGCTTGGCCAAAGTGTGCATAGTAGCAACATAGAAGTAAACTGTACATAGTAGTAACATAGTAGAGTAATAATGTACACATTAGTAACATAGTAAAGTCATGTTGTACATAGTAGTAACATAGAGTAATACTGCACATAGTAGTATCATAGTAGAGTAATACTGTACATAATAGTAACAGGGTAGAGCAATACTGTACATAGTGATAACACATTATTATGCTTACTTGTATAGCGCCATCATATTCCACAGCACTTTTACAGACATTGACAGTCACTGTCCCATATAGGCCTCACAATCTACATTCCCTATCAGTATGTCTTTCCCTATCAAAGTACCCGGAGGAAACCCATGCAAACACAGGGAGAACATACAAACTCCTTGCAGATGTTGTCCCTGGTAGGATTCGAACCCAGGACTCCAGCACTACAAGGCTAACCACTGAGACACCGTGATGCCCGTATTAGAGTAATACTGTACATAATAGTAAGATAGGAGAGTAATACTGCATATAACAGTAACATAGTAAAGTAATACTGCACATAGTAGTAACATAGTAGAGCAATACTGTACATAATAGTGACACAGAAGAGTATTATGGCACATAGTAGTGACATTCGAGAGTAATACTGTACATAGTAGTAACATATTAGAGTAATAATGTACATAATAGTAAGATAGGAGTGTAATACTGTACATAATAGTGACATTCGAGAGCAATACTATACATAGTAGTAACATTGTACTATAAAACTGTATATAGTAGTAACATAGCAGAGTAATATTGTACTTAGTAGTAACATAGTAGTAACACAGTAGAATATTACTGTACATAGAGGTATATGAGTAGCAGAAGCGACTAATATTGTCACTATTCATAGCAGAGCTGAACAACAATGGGGTCTTTCCTTGTACACCAGCAAAAGTCACAGTTTCTGGCACTTGACAGGGTTTTGGGGCAAAAACTGGAGCTTTTTGCCTTTTCAGCCTGCTTACCACTTCTGCAAAAAGTGAGTAGAATGGGCCTGGGATCAGGGTGGGTCGACGGCAAGGTCACCGTAGCCAACAGATTTACTATAAATTACTGGAGAAAACTGGATGAAGAGCGGTTTACACTGTGTCAGGGTTAATAAATCTGTCTGTAACCGAGAACCTGTGATCCACTAGATCAGTCTATATCCACCACATTGTGGAATCATCTTCCTGTGATGTGGTGGGCTTGTGCTTATAGACAGCTGCCAATCAGAGCACACAGAGCTGCAGTATAAAGTATGGGGGAAGGGGAAGGGCAGCAGGCATGGGGGACTAGGGGAAGAGATCTGTCAGCTCGATGATTTATGGACAACTTTACGCAGGAGAGAAGCCGGGGAAGACAATTGAGCTGGACAGATCCAGGTTATTATTCCCCGGGGTCCCTCAGGCCTTATTCACAACTGTCCATTCTGTCTCCTGCCCCCAGCCCTTTACGGTAGACACAGATGTCGATGACACTGGAGGACAGAAGGACACAATAGTGGACAGATGTATGAAGTGGAGGCTTTGTCCATAGCAACCAACCTGCTGTCACATAGCAACAAAACATCCTCCCATGTAAACCCTGTGTTATATGGCTGCCTCGCGATGACATACTTTCTCTATGACGACTCTGGCAATATTGACCATCCCACCCCTGGGTCCCCATCTATCAGGACAACCAGGGCCCCTAACCCTAAGCTTGCTTTCCCATGACTTCAATGGCTGGCCACCTCCAGCTAGCCTCAATGTGGCCATAGTCCAGTTCTCCTCGTAGTCGGGTCCCCCATGTATCAAATATCATGGTGCAGGGAATCTGCCACACAAATTTATCCAAGGGTATGGAGCCAGGTGCAGTACCTTGTACAGCAAGATAACCAGGAGTGGCACTGTGCAAGGAAATGCAGTGAAGAAGCCATCACCACTGCCTCTTCATTATCAAGATTGTGGAGTACAGCCTTATAAATTTACATTACATTCCTTTCCTTCCTTACCATAGCTGCTGATAGCTATTCCTAACCAGCTCAGCATACACATGCATACTTGGCCTGACTGTCTATTGGGAGAGGGGAGTAGCTGCTGACAGATACCTCTGTGGCTGAACAAAAGGATCAGACATGTTAAAATCCTCATTTTGCCCAACAACTGCCATAAGAGGGAGTTGACCGGCCCCCAAACACAGGGGTGTAACTGTAGGGAGTGCCACAGTAGCAGTCTCTACCGGGCCCTGAGGGGGGGGCCCCATAAAGAATAAAATAAACCACTAATCTAATTGACATAGGGTAAAAAGGGGCCACATTCCAGACTTAGCATTGGGCCCCTTAGCTTGCAAAGATGAATCCTAAAAGGTGATCTCGCTGATCAGTGGGGTCCAACCTCCCAGACCCAAAATGATCATGAGAACAGGGTCCCCGTATAAATGGAGGGCTGGGGCACTAAGGCACGTTTCTGCTCCATACTCTGTACGGGACTGCCAGGACCTCTGCGCCTCCTTAGACTAGGTCTATACAGCGACTTTAGCCACAACTCCCAAAAATCACTGTGTCATCCTGCGACTGCTTCACCAATGTAAATGAATGGCGTCACGAACATTTGACATGGTCCTTCCCCCCGAACCACCGACCCCTCCAACACCCCCCCCGCACAAACCGCATTCCTGCACATACTATTATGCCCCATAGTGGCCCCTGCACACAGTATTATGTCCCATAGTGGCCCCTGCATACAGTATTATTCCCTATAGTGGACCCTGCACACAGTATTATTCCCCATAGTGGCCCCTGCACACAGTATTATAATGATCGGAGACCCAGGGGAGGATACAAACATAAAAAACAATGCTACTTACCTCTCCCTGGCTCCGCTGCACTCCGATGTGCTACTTCGGCCATCTTCAATGTTGGACCAGATCTGGCGTGAGCTAGGCCGGCATCGCGATGCATAACGACTTCGGCTGACGTCTGGGACGTCACCAAACAGGCCCGAAGCCTGTCGGAGCGTAGGAGAGGTAAGTAACGTTGTTTTTTTACGTTCGCTCACCTCCCCTGGGCCCCTGATCGTTATACTCAGGGGTCTGAAAATACCCCGCAGTAAAATAATAACAGTGTTTGTGGGGTTCGCGGTAATGGCTGTCACAGGGCTCCAGGCCCCTTAATGTCCCGGGCCCTGTGGCAGCCGCTACTGCTGCTACTCCGGTATTTATGCCCCTGGCGTCACATTACATTCCTAAGTAATTCCTAATTAATTCCTTTTAGTCCCAATAAACCCAGAAGTGTTCAATCATTTTGTGACTAGAAGTCGTAGCACCCTCAGGGTCACATTGTGACCGATCCACTTACATTGGTGAAGCAGTCGCAGGGCAATACGGCGATCTTTGTCCGCCATGTGCTCCATACAACACAGCTCTGCATTGTCAGTACCCTGAGCAGTCCGCACACCACGCCATATCCACACCCAGGGGTCAGCCATATCCGCTGCTCCCCCTAGTGGAGCTCTAGTAAACATCTTTTTATCTAATTTTCTATAAATAGGACAAGCAAACCAAGAGCAAGGAAACGTTTCAAGATCTCTCTTCTGTTCACTGCGCACCCCTACGTGTGTCTTGAGTGGCGTCCTAAGCCATGACGCAATGTTATTCTATTGCGTACAACCGATACTGGGCACCATCACCCTGCACGTGCCAAACTGGCGGTTTAATACTGGAGTTCTTTGTTCACATCTATAAAATGCTCCAGTCAGGAAGTTTTTAATTTTTCCTGGAAATCCCTTTAAACTTCCTATATTATCCACATAGGCCAGAGGTGTAACTTGAAGCATCGGAGCCCCAGTCCCAAATAAGTAACCGGGTCCCCTACCTACCATCTATATGTGGCAGATGGGTATGATCGCTACTTCTGCATCTCATATACAGCTATTACGTGCTATAGGAAGAACAGCTCTGAAGCATAAACTGCTGCTCTAGGTCACGGATATTTTTGGGTGGAAGAGCAGCCCTGGTTTCCAACCAATGAAAATTTTTTATTGAAATCACTTGGCACAATAGTCCGTATGGTGAATAACAAAAAGTGTGAGAGACGACTTTGTGGCTTTCAACAATTCGTATCACTGTGACCACATATCGGTACAGGAAGCTCCTGAGAGACCGCCATGTGCGTGTGAGAATGTGAGGTAGGCGGAGGCAGGGTGTCTAGATCAACACGGTGACCTAAAATTATTATAGTGTATGTTCCGCCTGTATATAGTGAGTGCAACTGTGTGACCTGGCAGAGCGGAGCCAGGACCTTGTACTGATGTGTCTCCTGATCTCACAGCTAAAGTCCCCGAGGCAAAAATATTGGCCCCCTTTGATAATTCCTAAAGGGTGTGTGCACTTTTGCAATGATTTTTGATTAAAAATATCCTGCCGTTTTGTGTATACAGTTCCTATGCAGACCTATGTATCACCATAGTTACAGACTACAAAAACACCTGTTTGAAGTCTGATCCTGCAGTTATGTTTTACATATTTCATCTACCCCCCTCACCCTGTTACCTTCACATAGTGAAGTAGATGGACATACTGCGTTCACAAAACGGCACACGTGTTCCCCCATGGTATTCGCTGGAATAAATACATAAAATGATCCCCTCTTTTTTTTCTAGGAAATCTAAAGAGTCACAAAGCAGAAGACAGCGGCATCAGTCGGTTCAAGAAGCTAGTCTTTTCCAGATCTCCAGTGACGGCCTGCAGAGCATCGCATCTTTGCTGCTCACGAGGGGCGACAGATTGTGGAATCCTTCAATAATTTCTGTATATATATTTATGTTGTAGTTTTTGTAATATTGTTCTATGTATAATATACATTCATGTAATATTTCTTTTGTATTCAGATATTATGTATATATATATATATATTAAAGACATTGTATATGGAGATGTGACCCTGACCTGCTGTATATATATTATATCTGTGTGCAGTGTGTATACATAGATGTGTGCAGTGTGTATACATAGATGTGTGCAGTGTGTATACAATGTGTGTTGTGACAACCAATTTGATGGATTTACCTTTTCTTGGAGGTAAAAGATGGGGTGTAGTCTGAGCGTTCCAGGAAAAGGAGGACGGAGGAGACAGAATTGTGTGTAAACCGACCCCCCGACCAGCGTCATTCCACACATGACCGAAAATAAAAACAGAAACACAAAATCCTGATACAGGCTCTGACTAAGCAAAACCAGTCCCCGACTACTGGGACCAGACTGATCTAATGTCAAACCAGTCCAACAATGTAGCAATACAGCAACCTGTTATACTGTATGTAATGTTACCTTACACTGAGAAACCAAGAGATATGAGTGTGTGTGCATGTGTATCTATGTATGTACAGTATGTGTGTGTGCATGTCTATCTATGTATGTACAGTATGTGTGTGTGTGCATGTGTATCTATGTATGTACAGTATATGTGTGTGTGCATGTATATCTATGTATGTACAGTATGTGTGTGTGTGCATGTGTATCTATGTATGTACAGTATATGTGTGTGTGCATGTGTATCTATGTATGTACAGTATGTGTGTGTGCATGTGTATCTATATATGTATAGTATGTGTGTGCACGTGTATCTATATATGTACAGTATACACACGTGGACAAAATTGTTGGTCCCCTCCCTCGTTTAATGAAACAAAAACCCACAATGGTCACAGAAATAACTTGAATCTGACAAAAGTAATAATATATAAAAATTCTATGAAAATGAACAAATGAAAGTCAGACATTGCTTTCCAACCAGGCTTCAACAGAATTGTTAAAAAGAGAAAACTCATGAAACAGGCCTGGACAGAAATGATGGTTCCCTTAACTTAATATTTTGTTGCACAACCTTTTGAGGCAATCCCTGCAATCAAATGATTCCTGTAACTGTCAGTAAGACTTCTGCACCTCTCAGCAGGTATTTTGGCCGCTCCTCATGAGCAAACTGCTCCAGTTGTCTCGGGTTTGAAGGGTGCCTTTTCCAGACGACATGTTTCAGCTCCTTCCAAAGATGCTCAATAGGATTTAGGTCAGGGCTCATAGAAGGCCACTTCAGAATAGTCCAATGTTTCCCTCTTAGCCATTCTTGGGTGTTTTTAGCTGTGTGTTTTGGGTCATTATCCTATTGCAAGACCCATGACCTGCGACTGAGACCAAGCTTTCTGATACTGGGCAGCACATTTCTCTCTAGAATCCCTTGATAGTCTTGAGATTTCATTGTACCCTGCACAGATTCAAGACACCCTGTGCCAGATGCAGCAAAGCAGCCCCAGAACATAACAGAGCCTCGTCCATGTGTCACAGTAGGGACAGTGTTCTTTTCAAGATACGCTTCATTTTTCCGTCTGTGAACATAGAGCTGATGTGCCTTGCCAAAAATTTAGATTTTTGTTTCATCTGTCCATAGGACATTCTCCCAGAAGCTTTGTGGCTTGTCAACATGTAGTTTGGCAAATTACTTTTGTCAGATTCAAGTTATTTCTGTGACCATTGTGGGTTTTACTTTCATTAAACGAGGGGAACCAACAATTTTCTGCACGTGTGTGTGTGTGTGTGTGTGTATATATATATATATATATATATATATATACACACACACACACACAGGATATATATGTGTATGCATATGTATCTATGTCCGACTGCTGAGATCCCCACTGATCCTAAGAATGGGGGTCCAGTTCCTCCATCCCTGCCACTCTATTCATTCTCTATGGCAGCGCTGCTCTCTCTGGCACAGGGCACATGCTCAGCCTGAGAACAGGATTGGTGGGGGTCTCAGTGGTCAGATCCTATCAATGATGAGGTGATAACGGCAAAAGTTTGTACAACCCCTTTAAATAAAGTAACTTAAAGTGAAGGAGCCTTACCTAGCTGTACCATATGGCAGGCATCATTTCTGTGTACAGGATGGTAATGGTTCTGTATACTGTACACGGCAACATATTCATTGGTACTGTATGGCAGCATTATTTATGGGTACAGGTCAGTGGCACTATTTATTATAGTTGGATGATTCATGTGTATATGGTGTTGGTATCTGTGTGTACATTATGTGCAGTATTATTTAGTAGTACTGTATGGTAACATTATTTATTTGTTCAGTATATGGTAGAATTATAACCTGCATACTGTATGTGCTACGTGGAACTGTTATTAGTGTTATGGGAAGCCATGTTAATAATACGTAAACAAGAGTCCATCTGGAACTGTGGACGGAATTTTCTGCCATCAGGACAGAGAACATAGTGGATACCCAGTGGACCCCATTATAGTCAATGTGGTCCCTCGCAATCTGCTGGTGTCCATCATTAGATGGATCTATCTTTACTGTTCAGTCCGTTCTTCTGATCCTTCATAGCGGTCTAAAGATAACACTAGGCTCACCACTGGTCCAGAAAGTGGAACACAACACTATGGGGAGCCTTCCTGCCTGATTTTAATTCTCCATTTCTGACCTATGACTATAGGGATTAGCACAAGAATTGGCGGCTACACAGGAAGTGGCTGCTGATTGGCTGCTCACATGTAACGTCCTGTTAGAGTAGAGAGGACCATAGAAGACATAGTTGTGTCACAATATAGGGGCAACGTGTCCGGCACATATGTATGGTCAGTACTAATCATCTGCCAATACTTTGTCATTACAACTATTTTATATACCCTGATATTAGGTTGGCATAATAATATGTGGTTGGCACAATGGTATGGCCAATTCATTGATGATGTCACTGTACTGGACTACTATATGGCACATGTGTCCATTGTCCTACTTTGGGGACATCCTGCTGTCCGCCTACATTAATATAGGGGTATAACTTGCATCCCCAGCTCTCTAGCCCATCACCTGGTATACAGCAGCACAATGCTGAGGATTATTACTCGCTACGTAATGAAACACTCCGACTACATCAACATTTACCTATCAGCCGGAAGCAGTTCCTGTTCATCCACATTTTTCAGGTCTCTCCTTATGAAAGGATTTTCTAACCTGACAGACGGCCTCAGAAATCAAAATAATCTGCGCGGCGTTATGTAATAACTTTATTATATGCATTATCGAGTCAGCGCACAGCAATGTACGATGAAATAACACAGGGTGGACACACAAGGCGGTCAATAACTCATCATAGAGCGGCCCCTTCTAATGATCCACCAGTAAGGCCCCATACACACGACCCTGTTTCATCACTGTGCTATACGGATAACACTAATCCATTCTCTTCTATGACCCCATATACATGACCCTGTTTTATATGAACCCTTGTGGGGCTGTGGGCCTGGACACAAATCTCAGGACAGGTCCTATTCTGTCTGCTTTATTCATTGAAGAATATGGATCTGTGGGGAATACGGATGTCACACGGATACTATACATGTGCTGTCCGTTCTGTTTTTCACGTGCCTTGTCATAACCCAAAGTCAAGGTTGTACCTCAGGACATCTCTCTAGATTTCTTCTAGAGCCCACTTCAGGTCCCACCTAGGGTTTCTGCCTTAACCTAGATTCACATGACCAAATTTCACCAGTGAGACTCAGTCCGTGTGTGAACCAGACACACCGACCTCAACTTCATGCTGGGAGAGGGCTCCTAATTCTATAGTTACCTATGCTGCTGGAAGTCCCTGTCTCCCACTACATACTGTGATTACAGTATGGGATAGTAGGACGCTGGGAGGCAGGGACTCCTATAATCATAGATAACTATGATACTGGGAGTCCCTCTCCTGACATGAACTTCATACCAGGAGAGGGACTCCAAGTAATATAGTTATTTATGATGTTAGGTGTCCCAGCAATATACCGCCCCATAGTGATTACAGTACAGGACAGTATGTCGCAGGGAGGCCGGGACTCCTAGCAGCATTAATAACTATCATACTTGGACTCAGCATACTGTTTAGGCCGACAAATCTTCTCAACACACAGACTGAGGGGGTGAAATTCGGTCGTGTGAATCTAGCCTAACACACACCCAATTAAGGCTCCATTCACACTGCGATTTTTACACCCGTTAAACAGATCTGTTTATTGAGTGCAAAAAACAGATGCAAACAGACAGCCAGCTATTTACGTAGAGAACAATGTAAAAAAAAAAACCCCAAAAAACGGAGCTGTTTCTGTCCATATGGTATACTACGAGTTCTTAAAAAGACAGAAATGGATCTGGTTTTTTCACATTGATCTCTATGTAAATGATGTGGCATCCATTTCAGTCTCTTTACATCTGTTAAACGGATCTGCTACAGGGGTGTAAAAAACGTCATGTTTAATCTTATTAATATTCTGGTATTACTTCCATACAATGCCCGCACAATACCGTCACTGAGTACCCAATTAATACCGCCATACAATGCATACATAATACCTCCATACAGTATCCAACAAGCAATGCTACTATATAAGCTCAACACTACCAAATTTTTTCCGTTGTTATATTCTCCCAGGTAGTCTGAACAGGAGCCTTATTGTCCAAATATCAAGGTGTCACTATTGATGTAAAGTTTCAACAGCGTGACCAGACCTGGCATTGTGTTAGATAACCTCCATGTCATACAGTGAACAAACAACTATACTATACAGTACTTAAAAGGGTTTTCCAGGCTAAATAATTGATAACCTATCAAAAATTATCAGGTGTCCGATATCCAGGCAACTGGCTGATCTGCTACTTGAATAGGCGACAGTGGTCAGGTGATCGCTGCAGCCTCTGCACTGCTTAATAAGCACAGCGCTGTACATTGTATACTGGCTGTGCTTGGTATCACAGCTCAATCCATTCACTTGAATGGGACTGAGCTGCGATCAGGCCATGTGACCAATGAACGTGATGTCACATGGCCTGATCCATAGAGAACCCAAATATCAGACCCCCAAGGATCTTGAATTGATGATCTATTATAAGGACGGGTCATCAATTAAAAACCCCTTTTCACTTTTATGACCAATCAGTTAGGGGAGGGTCCTACTTCCGGGACCCCCCACTGTTGCTGAGAAATAGGGGCCCATAGTCTACAAAAAGGTCCTTAGGCTATTTCCAGGCCCCCATTCAAGTCTATGGAGAAGGATGGTACATGCTTCTACCATCCTGAAAATGGGGATGAAGCCCCCGTGTTATCAGAAACCCCTTCAATTATTGGCGCCATATAGAGGTGCCCAAATAACAGCGCCACACGTTACACAGTGGAAAAGGTTAAAAAAAAAAAACAGGTTTATCAAGTCCAACTTACAATCTCACCATATTGATCCAGAAGAAGGTAAAAACCCCTATGAGGCAGATGCCAAGATTATGCTAGTCACTAACCAGCTCTAGCGCCCCCTTCAGCAGGGGCAGCTGATACATCACTGTGCACCAAAACAGGAGGACTTTATTAGGAATTTTTTTATTCTTACAGTTTTTTGGGGACTTCTTTTTAGGTGCTCTCACCATCACACCCACTGTGGCCTCCATGGGGCCAAAATAAGTTATTCTGTTTGCAAAATGTGCCCTTCCCATCACTAATCCCCTCGGAGACTCACACGTAAGTGCTCACGCTCAGAATATTTATCATTTTTTGTTCATATGGTATGACATTCAGCAGCACATGCCTCGCTCCTCTGTCACACATGACCAGGACATATTAAGCAGGTATCATGTATTAGGTG
Organism: Leptodactylus fallax; assembly: GCA_947044405.1. Lineage (NCBI taxonomy): Eukaryota > Metazoa > Chordata > Amphibia > Anura > Leptodactylidae > Leptodactylus > Leptodactylus fallax. The sequence goes on along the minus strand of CAMRHE010000396.1, from coordinate 1,027,720 downwards.
GGGCAGAGCTTTGTACTCCAGTCTGTGCTGAGCAGTTTTCAGCAAGGAATTTGCATAGTTTAAGGGAATACCTTGGGGTTGAAACTCACATTGCACAATTTTCCCTCAGTCAGTCAGATGTGATGAAACGGCTCATATATGGGATCCCTATGGATGCATGGGCTGATGGCCACAACATTTTATATACAGACTCATTCACAAATTAAAGAGTCTGCAAAGTCAGTGAGAGGAACCGTAAAGGACGGGGGGTTCTGTTATGTCACAATGTCCTAATAAGAATCACTTGTCTATTAGGATATACTAGAATATGAAATCCATTACAAACGCGTTCAGAATAAGAGAGAGTTCACACTTGTCAACACTCTCAGAATGTCCTGGATACTCCTGTAAGAGCAAGTAAGTCCTCTCCTTGTTCCTGCAGTCGTCTTCACTACTAGACACTGCCACAGACAAGAGCAAGTGCCAAAGAATGAGAAGAGCTGCCAGTTGCATCAGAACATGGGGGTTAGTATTAGCAGGGTCTCTAGTAGTCTGGTCTGGGGTCTCTATGTATTCGGTTCGGCCTGGGGTCGGTATGTATTTAGAGCGTCTGGTCTGGGGTCGGTATGTATTTAGAGCGTCTGGTCTGGGGTCGGTATGTATTTAGAAGGTCCAGCCTGAGGTCCGTACATATTTAAAGGCTCCGGCCTGGGGTCCGTACGTATTTAGAGGGTCCGGCCTGGGGTCTGTATATATTTAAAGGGTCTAGTCTGGGGTCCGTACATATTTAAAGGCTCAGGCCTGGGGTCCGTACATATTTAGAGACTCCGGTCTGGGGTCCGTAAATATTTAGAGGGTCCGGTCTGGGATCTGTGCGTATTTATCGGGTTCGGTCTGGGGTCTGTATGTATTTAGAGGCTCCCACCTTGTGTCCGTACATATTTAGAGGCTCCGGCTTTGTGTCTGTACATATTTAGAGGCTCCAGCCTGGGGTCCGTACATATTTAGAGGCTCTGGCCTTGTGTCTGTACGTATTTAGAGGCTCCGGCCTGGGGTCTGTACGTATTCAGATGCTCCGGCCTGGGATCTGTGTATTTAGAGGATCGGTCTGGGGTCTGTATGTATTTAGAGGCTCCCACCTTGTGTCTGTGCATATTTAGAGGCTCCGACCTGGGATCCGTACATGTTTAGAGGCTCCAGCCTGGGGTCCGTACATATTTAGAGGCTCCGGCCTTGGTCCGGAACGTATTTAGAGGCTCCAGCCTGGGGTCCGTATGTATTTAGAGGATCGGTCTGGGGTCCGCACATAGTTAGAGGCTCCGCCGGCCTTGTGTCTGTACATATTCCGGCCCCCCGCCTGGGGTCTGTAGAGGCGGTCGGGGTCGTCAGACTGGGGTTCCAGCACAGGGGTTCGTCTATTTAGAGGCTCCGGCCTTGTGTCTGTACGTATTTAGAGGCTCCAGCCTTGTGTCTGTACATATTCAGACGCTCCGGCATGGGGTCTGTGTATTTAGAGGATTGGACTGAGGCCTGTACTTATTTAATAATAATAATAGTCCTTTAATAGTCCCACAATGGGGAAATTCAGTGTGTTACAGCAGCAAAGATAAGCAGATACAAATACAAATACAACATGTACAGGAATGTTCCAAGGTGAGAGGCATTACATTGATAGGAAGTAGCAGAGGAGGGGGGGGGGATTTAACAGGCAGAGAGATATTTCAGTTCTCTGTGTGTAATGATCTCCGCTTAGGTCGGTGTTGGTTGTACAGCCTAACCGCGGTGGGGAGGAAAGACTTCCGATAGCGCTCCTTCTCACACCTAGGGTGGAGCAGTCGGTCGCTGACAGTACTGCCCAGCGTGATCACAGTCTCATGCATGGGATGGGACTTCTTCTTCTGCATGGAGCTCACCACGGACAGTATCCTTCTGTCACCCACCGCCTGCACTGGGTCCAGTGGGCACCCCAGGACAGAGCTGGCCCTTCTAATCAGCTTGTCAAGTTTATTTCTGTCCCTGGTTGATATACTGCTCCCCCAGCAGGCCACTCCAAAGAAGATGGCTGATGCCGCTACCGAGTTGAAGAAAGTCCTAAGAAGTGTCCCCCGGATTCCAAAGGCTCTCAGCTTCCTAAGCAGGTAGAGCCTGCTGTGGCCCTTCCTGTACAGGGCCTCCATATGATCTGCCCAGTCCAGCTTATTATTAAGGAGCAAACCCAGGTACTTATAGGTGTTCACAATCTGGATGCCCGTCCCCAGGACGTCCACTGGTTTTGGAGGGCATCTGCCTTTACAGAAGTCCACCACCATCTCCTTGGTCTTCCCCGCGTTAATCTTCAGGTGGTTCCGCTGGCACCAGCCAACAAAATCCTGGTTCAGTTCTCTGTACTCCTTGTCATCATCGTCTGTGATGAGACCCACTATTGTAGAGTCGTCAGAATACTTCTGTAGGTAGCAGCTGGATGAGTTGCACCTAAAATCTGCAGTGTACAGTGTGAAGAGGAAAGGGGCGAGAACCGTACCCTGAGGTGCCCCCGTATTACAGATCACGGTACCTGACACACAGTCTTGGGCTCTCACGTATTGAGGTTGGTTTGTGAGGTAGTCTAGGATCCAGTTGGAGAGGTGGTGGTCCACTCCAGCAAGGCCCAGCTTGTTCCTCAGTAACCCCGGCTGTATGGTGTTAAAAGCACTGGAGAAATCAAAGAACATTATTCTCACTGTGTTCCCTGGTTTCTCCAGGTGAGACAGAGCCCTGTGCAGAAGATGGATGATGGCATCATCTACCCCAATGCCCCGCCGATAAGCAAACTGGAGGGGGTCCATAGCGGGGCTCACTAGAGGACGGAGATGTGTGAGAACCAATCTCTCTAAGATCTTCATCAGGTGGGATGTCAGTGCTACAGGTCTGTAGTCGTTGAGGTTTAATAATAATAATAATAATACATTTTATTTATATAGCGCCAACATATTCCGCCGCACTGTACAATTTGTAGGGTTCAAGTACAGACAAAAAAGATACATTACAAAGAAATAGTCAATTCACACACTGGGACTGAGGGCCCTGCTCGCAAGAGCTTACAATCTATGAGGTAGAGGAGGTGACACAAGAGCTTACAATCTATGAGGTAGAGGGGTGACACAAGAGCTTACAATCTATGAGGTGGAGGGGGCACCAAAGGCCCCAACTTTGAGGGGGGGGGGGTGGCACAAGAGCTTACAATCTATGAGGGAGGGGGTGACACAAGAGCTTACAATCTATGGGTAGAGGGGGTGACACAAGAGCTTACAATCTATGAGGTAGAGGTGACACAAGAGCTTACAATCTATGAGGTAGAGGAGGTGACACAAGAGCTTACAATCTATGAGGTAGAGGAGGTGACACAAGAGCTAGGGGGGGGGGAGGAAAAAAAAAAAAGGGGGGGGGGGGGGAAAAAAAAAACAAAAAAAGAGGAAGGGGGGAAACAAGAGCTTACAATCTATGAGGTAGAGGAGGTGACACAAGAGCTTACAATCTATGAGGTAGAGGGGGTGACACAAGAGCTTACAATCTATGAGGTAGAGGTGACACAAGAGCTTACAATCTATGAGGTAGAGGGGGTGACACAGGAGGTAGCAGGGGCGGCATCGGAGGTAGCATTGCTTATACAATGGTCAGACAATTCTGTAATAGAGGTTACTGTCATTACACATATATAAAGCTGTATGAGCCGTCACCAGTCGTGTCCTGTAACGTGCAGATGGTGCCTGGACATATAAAGTTAGTCTGATACGGCATCATATCCTGTGAGGTAATGCGGGAGCGTGAACAGAGGAGGGGACGTTTTAGGGATTCTAACTACGGAAGGGTTTACATTAGGAGTTGTGATAGGCCTGTCTGATAAGATATGTCTTTAGTTTACTCTTGAAGCTGTGGAAATTGGGGGTTAATCTGATAGTCCGGGGTAGAGCATTCCAGAGAAGTGGTGCAACTCGGGAGAAGTCTTGTATACGGGCGTGGGAGGTTCTGATAATAGAGGATGTTAGTCTTAGGTCATTGAGTGAACGGAGAGCACGGGTTGGGCGATAGACAGAGATGAGGGAGGAAATGTAGGGAGGTGCAGCATTATGGAGAGCCTTGTGGGTGAGGGGGAGAAGTTTATATTGTATTCTGTATTGATTAGGCAGCCAATGTAGTGACCGGCACAGACCGGAGGCATCGCTATAGCGTCTAGACTGATAGATGAGCCTGGCCGCCACATTCAGAATAGATTGTAGAGGGGAGAGTTTAGTAAGGGGAAGACGGATTAGTAAGGAGTTACAGTAGTCAAGGCGAGAGTGAATCAGGGCAACAATAAGTGTCTTTAGTGTATCTGTGGTAAGGAAAGGGCGGATTCTGGAGATGTTTTTGAGGTGGAGATGACAAGAGTGTGCGAGTGATTGGATATGGGGGGTGAAGGAAAGGTCTGAGTCAAACATAACCCCGAGGCAGCGGGCATACTGCCTGGGAGTTATGGTAAGGCCAGAGACTGCAATGGAGATATCAGGGACAGATCTATTAGATGGTGGATACAGCAGTAGTTCAGTCTTTGAGAGATTCAGTTTCAGATAGAGCGAAGACATGATATTTGAGACAGCAGAGAGGCAGTCACTGGTGTTCTGTATTAATGCAGGGGTGATGTCACGGGATGACGTATATAATTGGGTGTCATCAGCATTAAGATGGTACTGGAAGCCAAATCTAGTGATGGTTTGTCCAATGGGTACTGTGTAGAGGGAAAAGAGCAGGGGACCTAGGACCGAGCCCTGAGGAACCCCAACGGCAAGGGGAAGAAACAGAGCCCGCAAATGATACACAGAAAGTGCGGTCAGAGAGATAAGAGGAGAACCAGGAGAGACCGGTGTCTGTGAGGCCGACAGAGCGGAGCATAGTGAGGAGGAGTTGATGGTGAACAGTGTCAAATGCTGCTGAGAGATCTAGAAGAATAAGAAGAGAGTAGTCACCTTTGGATTTAGCAGTCAGGAGATCATTGGAGACTTTTGTGAGGGCCGTTTCAGTAGAGTGCAGAGTGCGGAAGTCAGATTGTAAGGGGTCAAGAAGAGAGTTATCAGAAAGATAGCGGATTAAACGAGAATAGACCAAGCGTTCCAAGATCTTGGAGATAAAAGGAAGGTTAGAGACAGGTCGATAGTTAGCAGCACAGGACGGGTCAAGGGAGGATTTCTTCAGTAGTGGGGTTATGACAGCATGTTTGAAAGAGGATGGGAAAGTTCCAGAAGAGAGAGAGAGGTTAAATATTTTAGTAAGGTAAGTCATGACGGCAGGCGACAGAGACTGGAGAAGGTGTGAGGGGAAAAGGTCATTACTGCAGGTCGTAGGGCGAGAAGAGGAAAGAAGCTGAGATACTTCCTCCTCTGTAACAGGTTCAAAAGATGAGAATGAACAGTCTGAAGTGCGGCTGGTGAGGGGGTCAGTGCCACCTGGGGATTGGGCAGTTATTTCCTGACGGATCTTATCAATTTTATCATGGAAATAAGAGGCCAGGTCATCTGCGCTAAGGTCTGTGAATGGCATCTGCACCTTAGGGGAAAGTAAGGAATGAAAAGTTTCAAATAGCCTTTTAGGGTTACAGGAGAGAGAAGAGATGAGAGTGGTGAAATAGGCTTGTTTGGCGAGGTGAAGGGCAGAATTATAGGTTTTAAGCATAAATTTAAAGTGGAGGAAGTCTGCAGGTGTACGTGATTTTCTCCACAGACGTTCAGCACACCTAGAGCACCGCTGAAGAGAAGGTGTCTGTGGCGTGTGCCAGGGTTGCTGCCTCCTGCGTCTAACCTTTCGAGTGGAGGGGGAGGGGGGAGCTGCCTCATCCAATGCACTCATAAGGGTTTCATTATAGTGACTGGTGGCCAGACTGGGACAGGAGAGTGAAGAGATGGGGGACAGAGAGGACTGTAGAGTATCTGAGAGGTGCTGGGTGTTAATAGCACGTAAATTCCTATATGTATGATGAGTAGGTGTGTCCTGTGAAGGAGAGAAAGCACTGATAGTGAGAGACAGAAGGTTATGGTCAGAGAGTGGCAGAGAAGAGTTAGTAAATTTAGAAACTGTGAGGAATCGATGGAAGACAAGATCAATGGTGTTGCCATCTACTGTACATGTGTGGCGGAAGAGGAAGGTTGTGAAAGACCAAAAGACGTGGTTGTTGAGAGAAACTGTGAGGCAGCTGGGGAGACAGGGGTGTCAGTGGGGATATTAAAGTCACCTATGATGAGGATAGGAATTTCACTGGATAAAAGAGGGGAAGCCAAGAAGCGAAGTGATCCAGAAATTGGTAGGGTGAACCCGGTGGACGGTAGATCACAGCTACACGTAAGGAGAGTGGGCGGAAAAGTCTGATAGCAGGTTTCTTTGGAACTGGTACCACACAAGAAGATTTCCATAATTCAGGGACTATTTCCTGCCTCAGGCTCATATTATACATACATGTAATTATACCACACAGCTGGTCCCTACAAATCTTAATCAGCCTTGCACTGATGTCACCTGGCCCTGCGGCTTTCCTCGCCTTGATCTTTTTCATCTCCTTCCTCACCTGGGCCCGTGTGAAGGTCAGATAAAGACGGATTTCTGGATTTACTGGTCTGGTGGGAAGTAGCCGCATGAGGTGAAGGAGGTTTACCATCTATATTTATTTAGGTTTGGTCTTGGTTTGTATTTCTTTAAGGGTCAATATATTTAGTTAGGTGCTTGGAATCTGTATGTGTTCCAGGGTAGCCGTGGGTGTGTATTTATGGGTTCTCTTAATTTAGGGGTGTTTGTTTTTGGGGTCTGTATTTGCATTAGGGTAGAAGAATACAGACGGACACAGATGACAACAGGAGAACGTTACTAGCACAGAGGCCATGAGCTCAGCGGTTACAATATCCTCAGGTGAGACTGCAAGTTTATGGGCGACCTTGTGTACTCTATACAAATAGGTGGGGCAAATGGCAAAAAATTTTGCTCCCCGTGCACCACTTATGACATCACTTCTCAAGATCTTCCCAGAGTTTGTCAAATATCATTTGTGATGGAGAGATTACAATGAAAAGTAAGTAAAGGCCGCATTAACCCAAAAATGGGCCCGATGGGACAAATGCCCTTTAAATATATCCTGACCCCTTTAACTCGCACACTTTTCAGAATGACTACTCATGAGGGACAAAACTATCTCCAAGAATTCAAGCAATGTGAACAGTCGGCAGAAAAGACTAAAATCTGTACCTTGTGCCCCTTGTACAGAAATCCCGGGGCCAATCCACAAGGGCGTGCAGTGAGCAGTGCCGTACACTAGATGGCGCTGAGTACGGTGAGCAGTGTCAGACACTAGATGGCGCTGTATGGAATGCGCGCCTCTATGGTCATGTCCATTATCACCAGTGTATACCAGTAGTGGGGAGAGGAGGAGGGCGCAGGGTGGAGCAGTAACGGGAACATAAACATAGCAGGAAGACGAGGGACAGAAAGCCGTGAGCAAGGCGGAGGACCGAGCTTTACTACACCGAAAGTCACACTTTACGACCGCAACTCGTAGCAAGGTGCGGTATGCATGCGATATGTGCTGGGCAAGGCAAAGCAAACACTAATACACGTGTGTGTGTCAGTAATGTATGCAAATGTGTGTGCTCGGGTGTGTGCATGGGTGTGTGTGGGCAGTGCAGGACACTTACTATATATACATATACATATATAGTGTGTGTATTGCTATATATATAGGTGTTATATAATGTACTTGGTGTGTATAGATATATTATTAGTGTGTGTGTCTAATATGTCTCCCCTTCCTCAGTATTTGCAGTCCCTCCGCTTGCTGTCAGTGAGTAGACGCCTTCCTGTTGTCATCCAAGGCTCAGCCCCATCCTGGACCCATTTTGTATATCCGAGTCCTGCCGGGGGGTCCATGAGGGGTTTTCGGCCTCTCGATGCGATGTTTCTATTCACTGACAGTAATCGGAGATGGTGTAAAGGATGACGGGCCAGTGCACAGAGTTGAGCGGTGTTCACACAGGACATGAGGACGCTGATCACATGTTGTGATGATGAATCCTGTCATATACCAGAGCTGTAAAAGTGCATGATGGGAATTTTCCATCAGGTGACGCGTTACTGACACTGAAAGTAAGTCACATGACCAGGAAATCCAGCATTTAATGCCCCCGGAGCTGTGATCAGCAGGGGGGGGGGGGTGGTCCCTTCATGTGCACTGAGCAATCGGCTGCCACTTCCCTTATCTCTAGCTGTCACCTGAGCTGTCACCTAGGGGGGGCGGAGTCAGGTAAGCCCTTACAATAGCAGCATCAGGGGCATTAAAAAGCGTGACCCCCATTGTGGGTATGTTTAAACCGAAGACCCCTCCTCTATATAGGGGTGTCAGTACTATGGGGGGGGGAATTCATCCAGGGATGATACTGAGGCGCACGTTTGGCCCATTGTGGGATTGTGGCCGGATTGGGACGGGCCGAGGTAGGGACGCCTCATCCCATCAGATTTGTAACCCTAACCCGTGCGAGCTTTCTCCCGCTGCAGCCTCTTCATAAATCTCCCATTTCCTGCACCATTTGGACTCTTTGTTAAGACTGGCGTATGATACTCCAGTCTTAGTAAATGTGCCCCTATGTCTGGCTATATACTCATCACATGTAATGTGAAATCACGCGTGTAATATCGTATGGCCCCCATAGCATTACATTAGGTGCAATATCATGTCAGATAGATTATGGCTGTCAGGCCATGCTGGTATTTGTAGTTCCCCACAGGCAGCAGGCCAGGATCTCCGCTCCATTGAGAAGCGTTGGCAGCTGTGACTGAGGATACGTGCAGACCTGTTGGCTGCCAGCTCTGCAGTAATAAGTAGCAGTAATGTAATCAGTTGTTCTGCAGATGAGCGCAGCTCCGCCGCCGCCGCCCAGTGTGGATCAGTGTCAGGGATTACATATTGGGGCTGTGGTGAAAGCTGCTCTTGCACAATTCAGTGCGGGGTCCTGACATGATGTGCTCACTATTTCCTGCAAAGGTCAACGGTGGATTTCAGAGGGTGTCGTGTAATACCGTAAAGAAGAGCTTATCGTTATAACAACTCAGTGGGGGATGGGCGGGTGTATTCTGTGCTTGGGATCTGGCGCTCAGTCTGCTCTGGTGGTCCAGTGGTGGATTCACGCTATTACAGGGAGTCTGTCACCAGAACCAGCCTATCACCCCAGCCCCGCAGATAGATAGGTTAGTGTCACCAGAACCAGCATATCACCCCAGCCCTGCAGATAGATAGGTTACTGTCACCAGAACCCAGCATATCACCCCAGTCCTGCAGATAGATAGGTTACTGTCACCAGAACCAGCATATCACCCCAGCCCTGCAGAAAGATAGGTTAGTGTCACCAGAACCAGCATATCACCCCAGTCCTGCAGATAGATAGGTTACTGTCACCAGAACCAGCATATCACTCCAGCCCCGCAGATAGATAGGTTAGTGTCACCAGAACCAGCATATCACCCCAGCCCTGCAGATAGATAGGTTAGTGTCACCAGAACCAGCATATCACTCCAGCCCCGCAGATAGATAGGTTAGTGTCACCAGAACCAGCATATCACCCCAGCCCTGCAGATAGATAGGTTACTGTCACCAGAACCAGCACATCACCCCAGTCCTGCAGATAGATAGGTTAGTGTCACCAGAACCAGCATATCACCCCAGCCCTGCAGATAGATAGGTTAGTGTCACCAGACCCAGCATATCACCCCAGCCCTGCAGATAGATAGGTTAGTGTCACCAGACCCAGCATATCACCCCAGCCCTGCAGATAGATAGGTTAGTGTCACCAGAACCAGCATATCACCCCAGCCCTGCAGATAGATAGGTTAGTGTCACCAGACCCAGTATATCACCCCAGTCCTGCAGATAGATAGGTTACGGTTACCAGGACCCAGTATATCACCGCAGCCCTGCAGATACATAGGTTAGTGTCACCAGAACCAGCATATCACCCCAGCCCCGCAGATAGATAGGTTAGTGTCACCAGAACCGGCATATCACCCCAGCCCTGCAGATAGATAGGTTAGTGTCACCAGAAGCAGCATATCACCCTAACCCTGCAGATAGATAGGTTAGTGTCACCAGAACCAGCATATCACCCCAGCCCTGCAGATAGATAGGTTAGTGTCACCAGAAGCAGCATATCACCCTAACCCTGCAGATAGATAGGTTAGTGTCACCAGAACCAGCATATCACCCCAGCCCTGCAGATAGATAGGTTAGTGTCATCTGAATCAAATGTTGTTTTCTCCTTGTGAATCGCTTCCTCCATTGTCGAGATATCGCTGTTTTTGCCGATAGCCACCATTCTGTGCCGCCCTCCGCCCCTTCCTCCAATAGACAGGACTGGGCAGTGTACACCTTATCTCACTTGGCCCTGAATTCTGCCGCACTCGCCGCTGCTGTTTTCGGTACATGCTCAGTACTTCTGTGATGCTTTACCCGGTCTGCGTCACATGTACTGCGCATGCGCCAAGAATGTGAGCATGAGTTGGGTTGATATCCTGGGCTGTACCCTTTAAAGGTGGCCTGCCAATGTATTTTGACATATATACATCACAGAGGGAAGGGGCCTGCTCAGGACTGGCCTCTAGTAGCCACAACTTGCACTCTTGGGGACGCCATGTCAGAGTTTATTGCACTTGTATTGGCCACTGCAGACAAAAGCTGGCCATACATAAGATGGCTCTCATACATTGTAGGTGGTTGTCCGGTCCCTTTGAAATCAGGGGGCTTGGCTGGTACCCATTTAATGTGCATGTACCTGCAACAGCTGTCTCTCGGCTGCGGGCTCCCGATGGGGCCGCACATAGAGGTTACTATGGCGACGAACTTACTATGGCCGTCTGGTGGTCCCCGCTGGTCCTTCTGACTTTCCCTGCAGGCATGTTATGTCATATAGCCACGTCTCTGGCCTCAGCGGTGTATAGCATGAGGTGGCTGGTGGGCCCCCTGCTGGAATGGATGAGGATTTCGGGCCCATTTACATGGCAGAAATTGTAGAATTGTCAGACTTCTGCCTCCGATTTCTCCTCACTCTCCGCCCCTCCAGGTTTCCGCTGCGGCGTTCACTCGCTGATGAGGCTCAGATAAATGGGGCTGATCAGCGCAGTGTCTCATGTCGCAGGGTTTTTTGGTGCGTTTTCCTCAGCAAGATCTAGCAGGGCGCTTATTTTTTCAACGTCCTGCTTTGATTTCTGCCTCTGTTTTAATACAATAGGTGGCAAATTTATGGCGGAATCCACCTCAAAATCAGCGCCACATTCCTCTGTGTGAACATCCCCTTACTGGGTGGGTGTAACATATTTGTCTTAGACTTTGTGGGGTGTGTGAGCTCCAGACTACACTCTTTACACAAGGTTCACACCTGCGTTTGGGTTTCTGTTCGGTGGGTCCGCTTGGCGACCCTCCCCCCGAATGGAAACCTAATCCGGTTAAAAAAGCGGTTACTGTCGGAAACCCGCGGACCTCATAGCCTATAATGAGGATAAATGGCGCACTATTCCATTCCGGAGCTTTGTGTCTTATCTGTTTTCAGGATGAGGCGATGGAGCCGACCCTGGGCATGTCCTTAGAGGTGACTCCTAAACGTCTCGAATCTGCCAGGTCAGTCCCAAATTTTCAGGAGCAGTCCTGGCAAATTCGGAAAGTCCTGTTCAGAAAAAGAGGGCGCGGCTTACAAAGTGGACAGATCTGCCTGGTTTAGGGGTATGGTCAGGTGATCCAGGGCGTGGCTTTGGGCAGGATCGGGGGCAGGTTTTCCTCATTCCTATTTTATCATTACATTTACCATGTACATTGGGGGTGGAAGGTGACCGGAACTGATCACATGGCAAAGCACATGTAACAGGAAACCAAAGGGAGACGGACGGGGTCACATATTGGGATTTTTTTCTGTGCAATTTCTGTTCCTCTGAACCGGAATTGCTATTATTTACTGTGGGGTCTCTTCAGACCCCAGAGTAGATTGGAGGCCCAGGGGAGGTGATCAAACCTAAAAACCTGTGTTACTCACCGGTCCTGGGCTCCGGAGGGACTCCCTGTTGTCTTTGGGTCGTCTGCTTGACCTCAGGGATTGGTGAAGTCCAATCTCAGACCACAGCGGGTCACATGGCATCAGACGCATAGACGTGAGCATCACGACGCTGTGACTAGGCCTCGGTGGTCCCTGAGGTCAGCAGAAGACCCGAAGACAGCAGGGAGCTGCGCCGGAGCCCAGGACAGGTGAGTAACACAGGTTTTTATGTTTGTCACCTCCCCTGGGTCTCCGCTTATTATATTCTGGGTTCTGAAGAGACCCCACAGTATAGCAGTTTTGGTTTTGGTATGTTCAGTCTGAACGAAACCGCCGAGTGAACCTCACAAAACAAATATTGCAAGGTTCGCCTAACGTATTCACATATTGTAAAAGGCGCGTGGCCTAATAATTGGCATTAATCATAATCGAGGTAAATTGGGCGATTAATTGCAACTTTGATTTCGGTCTTGATCTCCAGCCCTACTCTGAATGTTCACAGGTGACAGATACCGCCCAGTGTCATCAGATCAATGTACAGTATATGTCTGAGGGTCCTACACAGTGCAGTGTGAACACAGCCCTACATGTAACACCCGGCCACATAATATAGAAGTACTGCAGGTAGTGCCAGGTTGATGAATGATTCACAGTAAATGTAGTAAACTAGAAGCCGCTCCATCTGCAGAGCGCTCGCTGTAATACGCCAGCACATTGTTTGTATATAAACTCGGCAGGCGTCGGGGAACTCTCCATCTGCCCGGCCTGTCCTGTCTGCCAGCCATGTAGAATCTCAGCCTGAAGCCTGTAAATGACAGGATTGGAAAAAATGGCTGCTTTCTTCCAGAAACAGCGCCACCCCTGTCTATAGGTTGTGTTTGGTATTGCAGCATGACTGGGTGGCAGAGGTCTCTGGCACTGACACTAGAGGTCTGACACTATGGAGACTGTATACTCAGCAGTTGTGTAATCCGCAGTCACACAGCGGTCTTGTGACGGCCACAAACAGGAAGGCGACATGAGACTGAGAACAGCGTGAACGTGATGTCACAGGGTCATGGACAGTCGACCACACATCACAGCAGTGAGAGTGAGGCAGCGGGCGATCTGGGTACACCCTAAACCACTTGGGGGGATTAATCATATCCTGCACAATAGAACTCTGGTGCCAAAATGTGCAACTTTTTACTCTGCTTCGTCCATTTTTGGGTCGACTGTCTTTGTTTGCAGATTCTCTCCTTACATATGATGTTGGGGGGATAGTAGGGTGAATTCTGATATATACTGTATACTGGTCATATACTCCGAGAGATGACAGATTAGCAGTAGATAGTCTGACAGTGATCCCAAGGGATTAGGGGAGATAAGCGGATATTAGACACCTGATGCCGCTTATCTATATGGGATCGTATTGGGTAAATCCACCCGTCCAGCCTTGCTTTCTCTGGAGTAGTCGGACACTTGGGTGGTCTCATTGTGGGAAGATGCATGTGTCCCTGATATCATGGACGACACTGGCATCCATATTGTGAGCAGCAGACCTGAGGGTGTCCTATAAGGGCGGATTGTATAGAAATATAGATCACGGTGATATTCCTGACAGCAGTCACCCCCGCCCCACTAACCTTCTTATGGTTCCTTTCTTCACATGTAGATGGTGTTCTATACCTGTGGACCGAATGAAGCCATGGTTGTATCAGGTAGGCTCCTACATCATCGGACATACTGATGGGGAATGTAGATCGTGAGCCCTATATGGGACAGTGTTAACAATATCTGTACAGCGCTGCGGAATAGGATGGCGATATATAAGTAAGCTGAAGAATATTAGTAAAATATGTGGTTGGTGGGGGTCCGACAACTAAGACCCCGTCCTGCAGCTGTTTGAAGAGGCTTTGGCGCTCACAAGCTCTGCGGCCTCTTCCCTGCGCTGTTGATGTTGTTCATCTGTCACATGGCACAGCAGCAGCTCAGTCCCATTCAAGTGAATGATGCTGAGCCACAATACCTGGCCTAGCCCCTAGATGATGTACAGCGCTTGGTATTTAATGAAGAGTATGTAACACTCACCCAAATGTCGTTGCCTCCTTGTACAGCTGAACTATGGGGGCCCAAAGTGTCGGACCCGCAGCAATAACCTAAGGATAGATATCAATATATAAGGTGGCTACTGTAAGCAGCGTGCAGCACATAATCGTACCTCCTATAGCTGTAGTGCTGTATACTGTCTGCTCTGCGTGGCAGCAGTGAATCGGCATCCAGACAGGGAGAGTCATTTGATCCGGCTCGTCCATTAGCGGCCCCAGAGACTAGCACAGTGGGCGTACAGAGAATCTGGTGCATGCGCAATGGTTTGTAGTGATAGTCTATGGGGCTGCTGATGGACGAGCTGGGTCAGATGACCCTCCATGTCTACAAACCACTTCACCGCTGCCACACAGAGAGCCGGCGGCCCTAACGGCACTACAGCTGTATCTACACTAGGAGATCCGGGAGGCACCGGCAGCAGCAGCTATTAGTATACAGTGCTCGCTATCTCTGGCACTACCGTTGAATATCATGGGGGTGCATTGCTAGACCGCCGCTGTGTTCAGAATTCTCCTCATCGGTGGCGGTCTGAGTGATCGGATCCCACTGATCTGCAGGTGATCCCCCTATCCTATGCTTAGTTTGGACAATCCCTTTAAGGTGAAGTTATGAGAGCATGTCTAAGTAACCGTACAGCATGGGACACTTTCCATTGACATCTGGCCTAAAAACCTAGACCGACCCCATTTTGTGTCAGTGGGCACTGCTAGAATCTGTCCTACAGTGAAACTGGCCCCCGTGTCACAAGTGTGAACATAGCCTTAAACGTGCGGTGGCAGATGCGGCTGGAGATGCACTCTATCACATGTAGTATAAGGCCCCGTCATGTATGTGCGGTTCATATATCTATGGTGTATTGCAGGTTTCTGCCGCAGCCCTCCAGTAATGATAGCCGGTGGACGGGTCTTTGTCCTCCCCTGCGTACAGCAGATTCAGAGGTAAGATACAGCGACCTACCTTCCTGTAGTCGTAAGTCTGCAGATCGGCCTCTGTTCACACTGTGACTGTCTGCAGGATCTCTCTGAATACGCACACCCTGAACGTGAAGAGCGAGAAGGTCTACACACGGCATGGAGTCCCCATCTCTGTCACTGGCATTGCTCAGGTAAAGCAGGAGCGGAGCGGCTGCCATGTGTAGGCGGCTCTGTAGTAATCCTATGGATATATGGGGCTCTGACTTCTCTGTGCATCGCACCTGCAGGTGAAGATCCAGGGGCAGAATAAGGAGATGCTGGCAGCCGCCTGTCAGATGTTCCTGGGGAAAACAGAGAATGAAGTGGCCCATATTGCCCTTGAGACCTTGGAGGGTCACCAGCGCGCCATCATGGCACACATGACTGTGGAGGTAGGTTACAGTGGTGGAGACACAGCACATCTGTATATGGGGAGCATTACAGGCATCAGCTTTACAAATGGAGTAATAAAGGGTTAAGTGGTGGTCGGACTTTTAACCCCATGTTAGTAGATTCCTTTAATCTTTATAATGGCCAGAGCTCCAAATCCCCTGCATAGACATCACCAGTAGGTGGAGCTTACTGTATACAACTTTATGCAGTAAGCGCCATCTATTGGCTGCAGGGAGAATGCTGTCATTTAATTCTATCTGTGTCATGAAGATATATTAATAAATTAATTCACAAAAAGACCTGAGATTTTCTTAAGTATTTCTGCTGTGAATAAGATGGCCGTGCCTGACCGGAGGGATGTCCCTAAACCATGGTCGTCCTCACTGGCAGGATTACAATGTAGATAAAACAGGATCCACCAATCACAATAGTTACAGAGCATGCCCACAAATCTCCAGACTACAGGTCCCTATATATACACTTATCATATAAATGGCTTCTTAATTTTAACCCTTTCTGCATTTATTATCAGGAGATCTACAAGGACCGGCAGAAGTTTTCTGAGCAGGTATTTAAAGTGGCCTCCTCTGACCTGGTGAACATGGGGATCAGCGTTGTCAGCTACACCCTGAAGGACATCCATGATGACCAGGTAGATAAGGGGTAGGGGCCTGGAACAAGGAGGAAGGGGTTACATATGGAGGAGTAATACTGAGCGCTGCTGTCCCTGTCTCCTGTAGGATTATCTGCACTCTCTAGGTAAAGCCAGGACAGCTCAGGTGCAAAAGGATGCCAGGATCGGTGAAGCCGTAGCCAAAAGAGATGCCGGGATTAAGGTAACTTTTTTGCCAATTGAGACAAGAAATTGTATATATATAGTGGACTTTTTCTTCCTTTAAGGGGGTTGCTTAGATTCAAATCCAAATATGGGGCTGATTCAGTTTCCTAATATATCAGTATAATGGTCAGAGCTCTGGTTTTCTGAGTTCCAAACACTCTTCAATGGATAAGAATACATGACCTAATTCTGGCTACTTACAGTTGCCACTAGGGGAGCTGAGCGATAGCGCCCCTCCCTGTGTAACGCCTGGCCACGGGCGCCCCTCCCTGTGTAACGCCTGGCCACGGCCGCCCGCCCCCCTGTCGCCTGCCACGGGCGCCCTCCCTGTGTAACGCCTGGCCACGGCCGCCCCTCCTGTTCGCCTGGCCACGGGCGCCCCTCCCTCCCTGTGTAACGCCTGGCCACGGGCGCCCCTCCCTGTGTAACGCCTGGCCACGGGCGCCCCTCCCTGTGTAACGCCTGGCCACCCCCCCCCCCCCCTGTCGCTGGCCACGGCCGCCCCTCCCTGTGTCGCCTGGCCCGGCCGCCCTCCCTGTGTAACGCCTGGCCACGGCCGCCCCTCCCTGTGTAACGCCTGGCCACGGCCGCCCCTCCCTGTGTAACGCCTGGCCACGGCCGCCCCTCCCTGTGACCGGCCACGGCCGCCCCTCCCTGTGTACGCCGGGCCCCCCCCCCTGACGCCTGGCCCCGGCCGCCCCTCCCTGTGTAACGCCTGGCCACGGCCGCCCTCCCTGTGTACGCCTGGCCACGGGCGCCCCTCCCTGTGTAACGCCTGGCCACGGGCGCCCCTGTGGGGGGTTGTAACGCCTGGCCACGGCCGCCCCTCCCTGTGTAACCCGCCGGCCCCCGCCCCCCCTCCCTGTGTAACGCCTGGCCACGGCCGCCCCTCCCTGTGTAACGCCTGGCCACGGGCGCCCCTCCCTGTGTAACGCCTGGCCACGGCCGCCCCTCCCTGTGTAACGCCTGGCCACGGCCGCCCCTCCCTGTGTAACGCCTGGCCACGGCCGCCCCTCCCTGTGTAACGCCTGGCCACGGCCGCCCCTCCCTCTGTATTGCCTAATCACAAGTGCACCCTCACATTACAGGAAGCGGAGGCTCAACAGGCAAAGGTGTCTGCCCAATATGTCAATGAAATAGAGATGGCAAAAGCGCAGCGAGACTTTGAGCTGAAGAAGGCCACCTACGACCTGGAGGTGAACAGCAGGAAAGCAGAGAGCGACCTGGCCTATCAGTTACAGGTACAGCCATAACCTTTTATTCCACGTATATCATACAGGCGGACGGGTGACCTGTCACTTGTTTCATTGTAGGTAGCTAAAACCAAGCAGAAGATTGAGGAGCAGAAGGTTCAGGTCCAGGTGGTGGAAAGGTCTCAGCAGATCCAAGTGCAAGATCAAGAAATCAGCCGTAAGGAGAAGGAACTGGAAGCCAGAATCAAGAAGCCGGCAGACGCCGAGCGTTACCGACTGGAGAAGCTGGCAGAGGCTGAGAGGTGGGTGATAAATTATATGTGAGGGGGGTCACAGCATTATCTCGCCCATCTCGTCTCCCCTCATTCGATATTCTTGACTTTCAGAATGAAGCTCATCACTCAGGCCGAGGCAGAGGCGGAATCCATCAGGGTCAGTACTCATCCTGTGCGGGAGCCTTAAGTCATTGGTGGTAATGTGTGACTAGTGTAAATTGTTCTCCTTTCCATCACCACAGGTAAAGGGCGAGGCTCAGGCCTATGCGGTGGAGGTCCGAGCTCGAGCTGATGCTGAACAGATGGCCAAGAAGGCCGAAGCCTTCCAGCAATATCAAGAGGCTGCCATAGTGGACATGTTACTGGAGAAGCTGCCTGAGGTAAGTAGTCCCAGGCCATAAGCAGAGGGATCAGACATGATGAAATGCCCGACCCTTCTTAACCCGAATATTTGCCATTGGGAAGATTCAGAACATCTTTGTACATGCGCCGATCCCACCAAAATGGCCAAGTTTATGTGACTTCATCCAGTGTGTATGACCAGAGTAACTTGTACTACATTGCAGGACTTCTGGCGCTTTGTGTCCATCCCATTATCCTCATGGTGCACCCACATTTTCTCTTGCAGGTTGTAGAGGAGATCAGCAAGCCTTTAACTCAGGTGAAGAAGATTAAAATGGTGTCCAGTGGTGGAAGTGAGGTCGGAGCTGCCAAAGTCACGGGAGAAGTCCTGGATATACTCAACCGCCTGCCAGAGACGGTGGAGAAGCTGACGGGCATTAACATCAGCCAGGTGAGTAGATGGCGGGTGTCCCCTCTCTCCCTAGGGAGGGGAGTCCTGCCAGTCACAGAGTCAGCTGGGTGAGAGGCCGTTCCGAGTCCGCCGCTCTCTCTGCTGTAGATGTTACAGAGTCTTTCTGTCTTTCCTTCAGGCAATGCGTAGGCATGCCATGAATGTGGTCACACTGCCAAAAGTCTGCACACACCAGAGCTCATAAATGTCTACAAAAGTGGATTATCCAGATTTGTGCAGAATGACCCCCTAGTTATATGAGCTATAGAGATAGATAGATAGATAGATAGATAGATAGATAGATAGATAGATAGATAGATAGATAGATATCCACATTATACATTCAAGACTTTAGCTCCGTACAGCCTGGAAATAAACCATACAACAAAGTCACTAAAATTACATGAATAAGGCAGAATTTTTTGAGAACTTAAATCCTTGACAGAATGGCATTGCGACCCCCTATGGTTATTTTGGTGAGATGATTGAAGGTCCATGGAGAGTGCGGTGTCCTTTCTTTCAGCCTGTGATGTCACACTCACTGGTCACAAGGCCTGGTTGCAGCTCAGTTTCATTTAAGTGAATGGGATTGAGCAGCAATACCAAGCACGGCCACTAGACTGTGTGGCGCTGTGCTTGGTGAGCAGTGATGATGCCGTGGCTGTTACCAAAGCACTCTGCAGCTAAAATAAGGTGTTTATTTTCCTTGCATTGGCACCAATAGGGGTACTGGAGTATTACATGACAGTCCAGCATGAATGTACTGGGCCCGCCAGAGATTAGGTCATATAGAAAGAGGGTGCCAAGACAATTGCTGTAGATAATACATTAGAAAGGGCCCCCACTCAAGAGAATCCACTCCCTTCCCCCAGTAACAGCGCCACACTTGTCTATAGTCTGTGTTAGGTATTACAGCAATGTCCATTTATGTGAACACTGCAGTACCAGACAAAGCCTGTGGACAGGTGGGGCACTGTTTCTGGAGGAGAAAAAAAAGCAGACCTTTCTTTAGTCCTGGACAGCCAGAAATTCTCTTTCCTTTTAATGTAGATCCATCATAGGGGAATAACTTCTATTATTATGAAGCATGGCCCTCCATGACTCGGCTCCTGATGCAGATAGGGGCCAGAGGCCAAAGATTCACATTCCCCTGTGATGATAGACTCACTCAGCCGTGTAGGGGTTGGGTACTTACCTCCGTGTGTCTCTGGTGCACACTGGACGGACAGACCAGCAGCTGATGAGTAGTCACCCCGAGGTTTGTATCTCCAGAGACCAGGCCCATATGTGCAGCAGGAGCCCCTGGGTCATGGAGGGTCCCTGCAGAGTGAACATGGAGCCTGACATGACTTCTTTTTATTGTGCTGTTCTGTTACGGGAAGAGCCTTCACCAGGATGGAAAACTGGGCCAGCCACTGATCTCAGTGTGAACACTGGCCTGCAGCTCTGTGAGTGGTCCTTATGTTATCTATGCAGCATTACATCGTGTCCATTTGTTTGCTCACCCTAAAATTACCTGCACACATTGGGGCAGATTTACTAATCCTATCTAGACAGCGCAGACTGAAGAGATGAGAGAGGGCCGTGGATAGGAGTAGTCGCCCAACTCCCCTGTACTCATGGACTCTCCGCTCAGAAGCTGCTGGATGTGTCTGACAGTCCCATTCTTATCTCCTCCGACATTGAGGGAGAGTCAGGAGCCATCCATACACACTAGACCAGGGATCAGCAACCTTCAGCACTCCATCTGCGTTGAAACTACAACTCCCAGCATGCTCCATTCACTTCTGTGGGAGCGCCAAGAAGAGCTGACCAAGTAGGCATGCTGGGACTTGTATTTCCACAACAGCTGGGTTGCCGACTCTTGCCCTAGATGGTTGGTTGAAGCTGTCAAAATCGGCAGGTTTGACTGATCGATTTATAATGTGCATAGCCGGCCAGACTGATCACAGCGGCCGAGGCTGGATGATACATGTGGTGCATCTTCAGACTGTTTAGTGTCAGTACATACCACCTACCAGGTGGCGTTTGGTAAAATTGTGGCGCACGTTGTTGTATGGTAAACCACACCCATTTTTACGTTAGACCACACCTTGTTGTACAGGGCGAATAAAGGGTCAAAGGCCAAAAACCGCTACGTTTTACAGCCGCGGTGGATGTTTTTTAAAAACGCATCAAGTTAGTTTTGTCTGCCCATTGATATGTATAAGGTGAGTTGAAACCAGCAGAACATTGCCGAAACGCTGCACAAACTGACAAGATGTACAAGATGTATCCTCACAATGTGCACACGGCATGTAGGCAAGAAGCCCGTCCTAACTCTGGTGTCTTTAGCTTAGTAAATCTCCCCCATGATGCGCAGTCTTCCCGTATATGGCGCCATCTATCACCCCTTGATTTTGGGGGGCTACAGATTGACTTTCATTTCAGTTTCTCACAAGATTTTCTGGTATCGCTGCTCTTTTTATTTCTTTTTTTTGGCTGCTCTCCCAGAATCCCTTACTGCCAGCTCCAGTGTGGCTGCTCCTGACCCAGCTTCATTCATTGGCAAGCTTGTGCCCCTCCCAAAAATGGCCCCCTGAGTGTAACTGTGCCAGGCATAATCCATGGAGAGGTTCTTCACCTAAATAAGAGGGGATCTGCTTTAGACCACCCCTATTTATAGCCATAGAGGGTGCGGATGTGCCCAGGCCCTGGTGACCAAGGAGGAGCAGCATTATAAATGGCTCCTGGTAAGAGAGGGCCCCTGTGACAGAATATGTATTGGGACTGTGAAGCCTTAAGCACTGTGTAAGGGGAGAAGGAGAACTTGCCAGTCCCTTGCAATAATAGCTGATGCTGAGAGCAGAGACCCGCCACAATTGGCCCATTGTTAGAGGACCTAGTATCATACCCAGGCTTCCTAAAAGGGCACAGTGCGGCTGCCAAAGTAAAGGAGCAATAATTTATTATGCCTAGTAAGTGTGGATCGGGGGAGGCCGGGTCCATCTCTCTGTTCAGAGTCACAAAAGTAGACCCCCCCCCCCCCAATCCATTATAGTATATACTGCTATTAGTATCTCTGGTGGGAATATCCCTTTAAGATTTGTTACGGCCCTTGGGAGTGGTACAATCTGATGCAGCCCTAAAATAAGCCGCATGATCTGAGCATGTATTGGGGGTTATCAGAGCATGCATGTGTATGGAGACCCCAATCCAGTGCACCTGACACTATGTGCTATCTGTTTGTAAGGGAAAAGTCGTCATGTACCAAATAATCCTACGACACACCGCAGATACAGAGGTGATGTATGGGCGGAGACCCTAATTCTAGTACATGGCACTCTGCTGCAGGCTCTCGGAGCTCATGGGCTTCAATGGAGCATTATCACCAGAGCAGCGTTTTATCTCCCAGGTTCACTTCTTATGGCCTGATCACAGCTCAGTCCTATTCAAGCGAATGGGCTGAGCTGCTATACCAAGCACAGCCACTATACAATGTACGGCGCTGTGCTTGGTAGGTAGTGAAGAGGTTGCAGTTCTCATACAAATGCTGCAGATGCTCTTAAAGCTGATCAGCCAGGGGCCCGGTTGTTGGACCCCTGCCAGTCTTTACTAGATAACATGTCATCAGTCATTTAGCCTCGAAATCTCTTTAATGTAATGCAAACTAGATCAATGAAAGTAAAGTGTCCTTCTGTCTGCCTGTAGGACATCTGGCTGCAGCAGGAGCCTCCCCCCACCCATCAGTCATTCTCCAGCTGGAAATGAGGGAGATCGGCAAGAAATTAACCCTGTGTTTTCTGCATCATCAGTATTAAAAACATGGAAAACCCCCTTTAAGTCACATTACCCGAAACCTAGAGTTAGGCGGAGGTGTGTCGGACTGCGGCGTTCCGATCGCACTCTCCACCGCCATTCCTTTCTGGGTTTAGTATTTCTTTAAGACTTATCTATCGGACATGTCGGAGAGAAGAATAATTCAGAAATCCCGTTTTCTTCCCCTGATATCGCCGTTGCGGTGTGTGGCTTTCTGCCGGCCGCCTGACACTACTCACACCTATTCTTTATCTCTTCTAGAGCATACAGAGGAGGCCCGGGCGCATGATCTAACTGAAGAAGCGGCACGTGGCATCCTTCCCTCCCTCTAATGGTGCCTCTGAGATGTATCTGTGTGTTCACTACATGTATTATGGCCGCTGCTCATCGGATGATTTCTATATGTTCGGATGAAGACTCGTCTCCATGTTTTTTTGTTACTTTGTATCAGGGACGGTGGTTTTCCTCTTACATGTGGTTTGGGTTGATGCTATGTATCTCATGTTTTATAAGACTTTTATTTTAGTACCATACTACCTATATATTCGTATATACCAGACGTCGCCCCACTAATAAACTATGCAAAATGCTTGCGATCCCATCACTTATCCAATCCAGAATAGCCAGGGACCTCGATTTCAGTGCCAGGAATAGTAATGGCCGAACTCAGAGAATTAAAATTGTTGTATTGGATGGACGCGTAGCCTTGTGCCTCACATCATATGGGACACTCAGCCAGTTTCCCCAGCAGGGGGCAGTGCAGCAGATTGTCAGGCTCGCCAAGGCTAGATTTAGAAGACGTGTAGGTTTTATTTGACCTACTTACATATCTAATCTCTTTCTACTTTAAGGCCCCATCACCACTATAGTAATGGCTGAACACCAAGTCGGGGATTTAACCCCCTATTTTATCCTGAACCGAAATCCCCCAGTATTTAACTCTCTTGATACCAGTGAGAATGTGCTCCCTGTTGTAGATTCCCTCATACGCCGTCCTTATTGCTTGACCCAGCTTTGAGCTATGTTGGCAAGCTTGTGCCAGTCCCGGGATGACGTATGAAGGACCCCCTGTATATTGTAGTTTATACGTTGTCCGTGTACAGATGTGAATCCATACTGTGAAGTTTGTTCTGTAGATGATAAATGCCTTATGTCTACGTATATTGTCATGACGGCCGAATAAACATATTGTATATCACGTTGTGCAGTTTGTCGCTTTCTTACATACATTTATATATAAGGAGGTGCCATCCAAGGATTTGGAAAAAAGCTGTAGCCCAGCCAGGGTGGTGTATCATGGGTACAGCGGATTTGAGACTATGTATATAGCACCAGCATATCCTGCAGCGATGTACAGAGAATTTGCCTCACTCCCTGTGCCCAGTCACAATCTATTTCAGATGCCATTAAAGGGGTTTTCCGGGGCTTACTTATGGATTACCTATCATTTGGATAAGTCATTAATATGTGATGGGTGGGGGCTGAGACCCAGGACCCCCGCAGATCTGGCTGAAGAGGCCAACCAAACACTGTGGCCTCTTTACTGAATACCAAGCACAGCGCCGTACATTGTATAGTGGCTGTGCTTCGTATTGCAGCTCAGTACTATTTCACTTGAATAGGACTGAACTGCTGCTCAGTGATGTCATAGGTGCAGGCTTGTGGGCAGAGGCATAACTAGAAGCTCCCAGGCCCCTGATGCAAACTCCGTTTAGGCTAGGTTCACATCTGCACACAGGTCTCTGTCAGAGTCTGCCGGGGGACCTCTAAAACAGCGGTTACCTGCGGACAGCATAGACTATATTGGGGTGCAGGACTTTACTCTCTGTTGATTTTTTTTGGCGGTCTCTGCGACTGAGTCTCCGGTGCAGATGTGAACCCAGACTAACAGGGCCCCTACTTTGTGTGCTATGTGAAATACTGGTTTCTTATTATGCTATAATGAGGTGTTTGGGCCCCCTCAGCCTCCAGGGCCTGGTAGTGACTGCATCCCTTATAGCTACGCCCCTGCTTGTGAGCACTCAGGCCTCTTCAAACAGCTGATCAGTGTGGGTCCCAGGTGTCAGACCCCCCCCCCCCAAGTCACAGATTGATTACCCAATCATCGATATATAAGTCCCAGAAGATCCCTTTAACCTTAGGCCTCTTGCACATGGCTGTACACCCGCAGTGTTTTCTGACATCCAGAGGTTTATCCATAAAGGAGTATTATAAGATATCTCCCTAGAAACCTTGCTAATAGAGGAGAAGGCCTCTTCATACAGTGTCAGACGGAGGCACCATATATCTACAAGTACGTCCTAAGCTTGAATCTTCGGGATTTACCAGCTGACTCACTGGACAACGTAGATTATGTAGGTCTGTCACACCGGATCCTGCTCGCTCCAATAATGGCCGACAGCAGAAAAACACAAAGGGTTTTATTGTGCCAGTAAAGGTGTGTGAAGTGCATGTAGTATCTGGTCCTGATCGATACGTTGGAGGACGGGTGAGCTGTAATATGGGCTGTCCATGAATCACTATCACTGTCAATTGGTGATACTGCAACAGCGGGCAGATAACCAGATTATATGGCATTTTGAGCAATCCGCCTGCTGCTCCGTATTACTAGTATCAAAGTGCAACAACCTGAACTCCGATCACTGCGCTGTATGATAGAGGAACTAAGCGGAACGTGCCATTAACCCTTCATGGACACTAAATTATACACACCTGAAAGGTGGCCATACACCTTACACAAATGTCAACTGACAGCTTTTCCTCCTAACTTCCCCATACACATGCACTCTGGCCCTGACCTAGCATATATGTGTTCTCATTGGGTAGAGGGAATAATCCAATGATAAACTCCTTATATGAACATCCAGATAATCCCCCACAAGGCTGTACAGCGCCGCACCATAGGCTGCAACCTCACCATTAAAAGGGGGTTTCCAGGATTCATTGAAGGTCAGTGGGGGTCTGTCACTCCGGGCCCCCATGGATCAGCTGTTGGAAGCGGCAGCAGTGTTCTGAGGGCCTGTGACATCACGTTCATTGGTCACATGATCTGATCACAGTTCTGTCCCATTGAAGTGAATGGGGCGGTGCTGTAATACCAAGAACAGCTGCTATACAATGTATGGTGGTGTGCTTGGTATTCAGAGAAGAGGACGCAACACTCACCGGAACGCTGCAGCCTCTTCAAACAGTGCGTTGGACCCTGCGATCTTCAGCTGATGCTCTATCCAAAAAATAAGCTATCAATTGTTAAAGGGGTCGTCCAGGATAAAAGGTGTTTGGCAAGTAGGCCGAGAAAGGATTAAAGAAACCCAAAAACCCATACTTGCCTGTCCTCGATGCCTCCCACCACAGTCCAGTCCTGCTGTTCCCAGGATCTTGTTCCAGCATACATTCTCAGTGCACGTGACCGCTGAGGCCAAGCAGCGGCCTAAGGAAAGGACATGGGGCGTTACACATGACATATCCAAGTGATGTCTGGGTTCTTTTCCTTCGGCTGCTGAACAAGACCCTGGGAGAGGCAGGACTGGACCGCGGTAGGAGACACCGGAGCACCGAGGACAGGCGAATCTGGGTTTGTTTGTTTTTCACCTTCCCCGGCCTCCTTGCCAAAAATGGTTTATCCAGGACAACCCTAGAAAACTCCTCTAAAACCCCTGTGGCCATCTACTAGACCTCCTCCTTTACATAGCATACACTAATCTTTAATTGGAAGATCCCTTTAAGATTACACCCTATAAGCACTGAAAAAATTCACAGTATCAGACCCGATCCGCAGAGCTTCTGGAAAGGTTCTAGATCACATTACAGGGTCACTTAACTCCCACTGTACATAAATCAAAGGCTTTTAGCTTTGTATATAGTAATACACAATGGACAGGATACACTCTCTATATACAGGTCTCCGGGGAGGCAGAGCCCTCCCCCTCCTTGGTGTATGCACTAACAGGATCTTGAAGCTCATCATCCTCGTTGCATCAGCAGAGCTCCTGTGGGACGCCAGCTGTTCCTGCACATACATCACAATCCGCCGTTTCCATTAGGACTTCATTCTGCCTCATGAATACTTAACCAGCAGAACGTCCATTTCTTCATGAGCCCAGCACTTATTGATGTCTTTGGGAATTACTGACCCCTCCACCCCCGCCCTATTGTTAGCATGTCCTGCATTGCAGCATAGTCATTGTAGCCATCACTGCACTGGGTCTGGGGGCTCCAGGGCTTCCTGTTAGGTTGCTCATATGTTATAGGGGTCGTCTAGACTTAATAATTGATGACCTATCCTTTGAAGTTGATGATCAGCAGGGGTCCGATACCTGGGCCAGCTGTTGGGGTGAGCGCTGCGGCCTGTACAATGCTTACCAAGCACACTGGTATCACACTTGAGATGGCGACTGAGCTGTACACAGGCCATGTGACCAATGAACGTGATGTCACATGAACTTCATGCAGCTGATCCGCAGGTGTCAGGCCCCCAGTGATCTTCAGTTGATGACTTATCCTAAAGATAGGTTATCGATTAATAAGCCTGGGAAAACTGGTTTTGCCGATACGGAATTTCCATATTAAACCACTCCATGAATCCAGAATTGTCGCTTGACTTTCCATACCCAGGGCAAAGGTTTATTTCATGGCCCTTACTCGGAATCTAATACATAAAAGTGGCTTGGTGTGCCCCCCTGTCAACCGGCACATATGCCCTGGTCCCCCCTCCCCGCTACACCCCCTGATGAAGGTGTGACATGCATATAATGGCAGGACCCAAGATATTCCAGCAGACCACTGCCCAGAGTATCGCACCACCTGTCATCTGCCCATAGAGTATCCTGGTGCCATCTTGTCTTCAAATGAGTGACCCCCATGCACCTTCTATTGCCCCATGGTCCAGGCCAGCTGCTTGTATATCCACTGTAGCCCCTTTTGGCAGTGGTCGGCCTGGACATAGCTATGAAGCACCCTGTGTGTACTGACACCAACCTATCATGGCCAGCAATTTGTGCTACACTAGTATTAGACCAGATGGCGAGCCTTCACTCCCACCCACAACAATGGCGCCCACGACCCTGTCACCAGTTGTCCTTCCTTGCCTGTGGTTAGTGCTTTCCACTGGATACTGGGTCCACCCCACAAGACCTGCCGATTTGGAGCTCAGACCCTGCCTAATACATCCCACCGGATATTATTTTTCAGGAGCAGAATACAAAATGAAAGCTGCGCTATGACTGGTTGCTATGGGCAACCATTAAAATCATTGGGGGGAATTTATTAAGCTTGGCATTTTGTACGCCGGTCTTAAACGCCCTGCCTGGCCTAAGGCGTGCCTAAATTATCAAGGGGCTCCGGCCTTTTATGTCAGGTGCACGCCCGTGTATCATAATGGTAGCCCAGGCCAGGCAGGAACGGACATAGATTTCTTATATAACTCCGCCCACTTTCACGAAGCATGTCGAGGCTCAGAACGACAAATATGGCCCAATGTGCCAAAGATGCACCGCAATAACACCTATATACACCAGAAAACTGGCATAGATGGGCTGATAAGCTCCCACCCTATGCTCTAAAGATCCCCGCCCGTTTTTCACGAGGCCTACATTCTGGCTATTGGAGACGTCGGTGACACAGTGCCCTGTAGATCATCACAGACACAACAATTTACATCAAAATATTTGGGAATAGGTCCAACTACGGCAATATAATTCGCCCCATGTATTGGGGCACAGCTTCATCCAGAAAGAGCGCCACTCCTGACTAGTGGCTATGTTGTACATTGCAAGTGAATAGAGGCCGCGTTGCATTTCGTACACAGAGCCATAGTGGGAGCAGCACCCTGATACATATGGAGAGGCCACATGAGACCGCTCGCCATGCCAGTTTTAAAGCTGCAGTACACACATAAATCTACCCCTAGGTAAGAGTGAATTATAGAGGGATCATAATTAGATAACCAGCGGCTCTACGACAGTAGAACTACAAGCACCATCATGGCTATACATTATCAGATGAACTACAAGCACCATCATGGCTATACATTATGAGATGAACTGCAGGCACCATCATAGCTCAGCATTAGCAGTTGAACTACAAGTACCATCATGGCTCTGCAGTATGTTAACTGCTTGTTGCCCAGGCTGTCCCCACATGGCTCGGTGCACTGCCACTATACTATATACAGCACAGTATTAGTGCTGTCTCACTGCAGCTCCACATCTGCATTGGGACTACATGCACCATCATGGCTGACAGGGCATGCTGGGACTTGTAGTTCCACAGTGACTGCGGTCTGAGCCTGGGTGACGCCCTCAGCATAGCAGACGCCCCGGAGGGTCTGAGGAGCTGTCATACACCGGGCGGATATAACCATTACAGCCGCTATTAGCGCCCATCTGCGGTCCACCACGTGTCTGCTTAGGGCAGGGCGTTGGCTGCTCCCAGACTACACTTCCCATCATCCCTCTCTTCCTTACCCCGCCCACATTATTTTGACTGACATTAGCTACAGCCCCCTTCGCAGTACAGCCAATCAATTCACTTTGCGGCAGGGACTGTGAAAGGTCAGGTGTCTTGGACTCGGCCAATGAGATTACTTAGGCTTGTGGGTTGGGTGTGGTATGCATAGTAGGGCCCATTGAGGGAAACTACATAGTGTGTGATATGTGTGTAACATATGTGTAATACAGTACATAGTAGTGTGTGATATGTGTGTAACATATGTGTAATATAGTACATAGTGTGTGATATGTGTGTAACATGTGTGTAATAGTACATAGTAGTGTGTGATATGTGTGTAACGTGTAATATAGTACATAGTGTGTGATATGTGTGTAATATAGTACATAGTAGTGTGTGATATGTGTGTAACATGTGTAATACAGTACATAGTAATGTGTGATATGTGTGTGTAACATGTGTAATACAGTACATAGTAGTGTGTGATATGTGTGTAACATGTGTAATACAGTACATAGTAATGTGTGATATGTGTGTGTAACATGTGTAATACAGTACATAGTAGTGTGTGATATGTGTGTAACATGTGTAATATAGTACATAGTGTGTGATATGTGTGTAACATATGTGTAATAGTACATAGTAGTGTGTGATATGTGTGTAACATGTGTAATATAGTACATAGTGTGTGATATGTGTGTAATATAGTACATAGTAGTGTGTGATATGTGTGTAACATATGTGTAATACAGTGTGTAATATGTGTAATCGCTTCTCGGCCTTTTGGCTAAGATCAAGTGTAGTATCTGTTCTTATCAGTAACAGCCAGTAGGTTGGCTCTGCCAGTGGAGGTGTACCCACTGGAGGGAGCCAACTGAACGCTGCGAACATGAGACAGAGAAACACACCAGGGTTAGAGCCGGGACCCTGGTAGATCAAGGCCAAGAGGCCGGGGATGCCTTCGAAGGTCTCATGGTGCAAGTGCCTCTGGGGACGGTGACTCCGGAGGTGCCTTTATTCACTGGGCCTGGGAAACCCACTGAATTTGGCACATTGCACAAGCACTTGATCACACCTAAGAAGCACTCACCCTATTGCTTGGTTTATCCAGCATGGGTAAATTTTTATAGATCCGGCGGATAGACCGGGCCAGTACACTGGCACTCTATTCACTTATTTATTCTTTTTTGTTTATCACGTTTTGTCACCTGTTTTGTCACTGTTTTTGTGTGGATGTAGGGGTGCGGAAACCCTTTTGGGTCCTACCCGAAGTCTAGGAGTTGGAGTGTGTGGCCCTCGGGTTCCCTCCTTCTTTGCTCTCCAGTGTCTGTCTCTGCTTTTGTGGAGATAGACAACAGTTGCAGGCTCAGTAGTACTCTTGGGGTGGCAGCCCTTGAGGGGACTGATGCAAGTAGCTGGCTTGGCGGTACTCCTGGTGGTGGCAGCCCATGGAGGAAACCAAGTAAGTCACTGACCCTCCTGTCTAGGCAGTTGGGTTGGTACAGCCCCCCTTACTCTTGTGCCTTTTGGCTTTGAGTTTGGGGATAGTTTCGGAGGACCCTTTCACTTTTGAGGGGGGTTTTGCGATAGACAGCATCCTTTGCACGTTTTTTTCAGTGGCACCCGTCACTTTTTTGTCATGCACTGGTGTTTTTGTTGGCACAGCTTTGAGACCTTCGATAAAAAAAAAAATAAAAAAAAAAAAAATGTGTAATACAGTACATAGTAGTGTGTGATATGTGTGTATAACATATGTGTAATATAGTACATAGTAGTGTGTGATATGTGTGTAACATGTGTTAAATACAGTACATAGTAGTGTGTGATATGTGTGTAACATGTGTAATACAGTACATAGTAATGTGTGATATGTGTGTGTAACATGTGTAATATAGTACATAGTGTGTGATATGTGTGTAACATGTGTAATAGTACATAGTAGTGTGTGATAGTGTGTAACATGTGTAATAAGTACATAGTAGTGTGTGATATGTGTGTGAACATGTGTAATATAGTACATAGTGTGTGATATGTGTGTAACATGTGTAATAGTACATAGTAGTGTGTGATATGTGTGTAACATGTGTAATACAGTACATAGTAGTGTGTGATATATGTGTAACATGTGTAATACAGTACATAGTATTGTGTGATATGTGTGTGTAACATATGTGTAATATAGTACATAGTAGTGTGTGATATGTGTGTAACATATGTGTAATATAGTACATAGTAGTGTGTGATATGTGTGTAACATGTGTAATACAGTACATAGTAGTGTGTGATATGTGTGTGTAACATATGTGTAATATAGTACATAGTGTGTGATATGTGTGTAACATATGTGTAATAGTACATAGTAGTGTGTGATATGTGTGTAACATGTGTAATATAGTACATAGTACTGTGTGACATGTGTGTAATATAGTACATAGTAGTGTGTGATATGTGTGTAACATGTGTGTAATACAGTACATAGTAGTGTGTGATATATGTAACATGTGTAATACAGTACATAGTAATGTGTGATATGTGTGTGTAACATGTGTAATATAGTACATAGTGTGTGATATGTGTGTAACATGTGTAATAGTACATAGTAGTGTATGATATGTGTGTAACATATGTGTAATACAGTACATAGTAGTGTGTGATATATGTGTAACGTGTAATACAGTACATAGTATTGTGTGATATGTGTGTGTAACATATGTGTAATATAGTACATAGTGTGTGATATGTGTGTAACATATGTGTAATAGTACATAGTAGTGTGTGATATGTGTGTAACATGTGTAATATAGTACATAGTAGTGTGTGACATGTGTGTAATATAGTACATAGTAGTGTGTGATATGTGTGTAACATGTGTGTAATATAGTACATAGTAGTGTGTGATATGTGTGTAATATAGTACATAGTAGTGTGTGATATGTGTGTAACATGTGTGTAATATAGTACATAGTAGTGTGTGATATGTGTAACATATGTGTAATACAGTACATAGTAGTGTGTGATATGTGTGTAACATGTGTAATACAGTACATAGTAGTGTGTGATATGTGTGTGTAACATATGTGTAATATAGTACATAGTAGTGTGTGATATATGTGTAACGTGTAATATAGTACATAGTAGTGCGTGATATGTGTGTAACATATGTGTAATACAGTACATAGTAGTGTGTGATATGTGTGTGTGTAACATATGTGTAATATAGTACATAGTAGTGTGTGATATGTGTAACGTGTAATGTAGTACATAGTAGTGTGTGATATATGTGTAACGTGTAATATAGTACATAGTAGTGTGTGATATGTGTGTAACATATGTGTAATATAGTACATAGTAGTGTGTGATATGTGTAACGTGTAATGTAGTACATAGTAGTGTGTGATATATGTGTAACGTGTAATATAGTACATAGTAGTGCGTGATATGTGTGTAACATGTGTAATACAGTACATAGTAGTGTGTGATATGTGTGTAACGTGTCTAATACAGTACATAGTAGTGTGTGATATGTGTGTAACATGTGTGTAATACAGTACATAGTAGTGTGTGATATGTGTGTAACATGTGTGTAATATAGTACATAGTAGTGTGTGATATGTGTGTAACATGTGTGTAATATAGTACATAGTAGTGTGTGATATGTGTGTAACATGTGTGTAATACAGTACATAGTAGTGTGTGATATGTGTGTAACGTGTCTAATACAGTACATAGTAGTGTGTGATATGTGTGTAACATGTGCGTAATATAGTACATAGTAGTGTGTGATATGTGTGTAACATGTGTGTAATACAGTACATAGTAGTGTGTGATATGTGTGTAATACAGTACATAGTAGTGTGTGATATATGTGTAACGTGTAATATAGTACATAGTAGTGTGTGATATGTGTGTAACATGTGTGTAATACAGTACATAGTAGTGTGTGATATGTGTGTAATACAGTACATAGTAGTGTGTGATATGTGTGTAACATGTGTGTAATATAGTACATAGTAGTGTGTGATATGTGTGTAACATGTGTGTAATACAGTACATAGTAGTGTGTGATATGTGTGTAACATGTGTGTAATACAGTACATAGTAGTGTGTGATATGTGTGTAACGTGTAATATAGTACATAGTAGTGTGTGTAACGTGTGTAATACAGTACATAGTAGTGTGTGATATGTGTGTAACGTGTGTAATACAGTACATAGTAGTGTGTGATATGTGTGTAACGTGTGTAATACAGTACATAGTAGTGTGTGATATGTGTGTAATACAGTACATAGTAGTGTGTGATATGTGTGTAACGTGTAATGTAGTACATAGTAGTGTGTGATATATGTGTAACGTGTAATATAGTACATAGTAGTGTGAGATATGTGTGTAATATAGTACATAGTAGTGTGTGATATGTGTGTGTAGCATATATGTAATACAGTACATAGTAGTGTGATATATTGGTGTAGTATATGTGTAATATAGTATACAGAGGAGAGATGAAGGCTAATGTGTATGAGGGCCTGACAATAAAGGGAAATTAAATTGGAGATAAATATAAGATGAAGGTAAATGGTTACTGATATGAGATAAATATGACAGATAGATGCTACACAAGAGGCAGATACATATTAGAAATGATAGAGATTACATAATACTCATGATGTATGGAGATATACATATAATGTTTCATATATAATGTGTCACTCTGGGGATAGTGATCGGATATCACATCTACCCCCAATATCATTCCATGTCTGCACCAGCGCTCACTGCAGGGAGGGGATTTATTACCCTGGCAATGACATGACACATTACAAAATGTACCCGGATCCCAAGGACTGCCTAAAATATCATCAGATTATATATATTATTACATATGGTGCTATAGACTATATACTATATGTATGTCTATACAAACAACACTATACATAAGACATCGCTACAGTAAACAAACATGTTCTTAATCTTGTCTATTACCTGTGTTATCTATCATCATAGCTATGGATGTAATCTTATCTCTAATAGATATCTAGCATCCTATCTCTATCTATCTTATCTATCTATCATATCTATCTATCACATATTGATCTATCTATCTCATATATATCTATCTATCTCATATCTATCTATCTCAATATATCTATCTATCTCATATCTATCTATCTATCTACACACTATTGATCTATCTATCTATATCTATCTATCATCCTCTTTAAGGGCATGTCCAGATCCTGTGTATATTCTATGATTTTAGGCATGATATGAGTAATAACCATCTCCCATTCTTCCTCTCTTACAATCCATTGGCTAATAGAGATTTCTATTGTATAGACTTTGGAGTGAGCGGTTGTGCAGACAGAGGTGACCCCCGCACCCTCCCTAGAGCTCCCCCCTGACAAGCCCCGCCCCGCCCAGCCTTTGCCCCGCCCCCTTGCTCTAGTCCCCGGCTGCCAGCCTTGCTGTCCTCGCCATTGTCTCAGACGTTCCATACTAGAACGTCGCAGCCTCCAACCTTCCATCTCCGACTACCGACTATCCTACAGACATGAGGGAGATCGTGCACATCCAGGCCGGCCAGTGCGGCAACCAGATCGGCGCTAAGGTAAGACAGAGAGCCCGAGCCCGGCATTACCAGGCGGATCCCACTGTCTGTGCCCACCGCCCACGTTATACCGGGGGTCTGCCTGGTGACTGTGCAGAAGAGCACACTGAGAAGAATTCACCCCTTCTGTAGATACTAGAATTCATTGTATCATAGGATTAAGCTAGATTTCAGAAAAAAAAAATTTTTTTTTAATTCTAGGGGTGGGGAAAATCCTGTCTAGGGGCTTGAAATGGCGGTAACAGGTCCTCCTAGTGGTCATGGCATGATGGGGTCTGTAGGGTGGACCCAACTCTCTGCTACAGCAGCTGGTGGGAAATTTTTTTTTTCACTTTGTATTTTTTTTTAATGATACAATTTGCAAAATATCAGAAATGTAAGAGTAAAATGTGAATTTTAATTTAACTCCAGACGTTTATTTTTGGAGGGATTCTTAGTGGTCCCATTTTTTTAATTTGAGAAAAAAAATATATATAAATAAATATCTAAATAAAAATGGTAAAAAAATTCCAAAATGTAATACATTTATTTAAATCTGATGTTTAAAAATGTAATAAATTGTAAATGCACCCACGCAGTGCCGGAGACTTTTTAATGCATGCCGAACAGGGAGTGGGCAGGGATGCTATAGAAAATGGAATCCATTTTGTCTATTGGAAAAATAAAAAGAATCTACAATAAATGTTAAAAATGTACTGTGGTAAATATAAAAATATTTGGGTTAAATTGTTAATGTTTTATGAAAATATGTTTATTGAATGTGTTGAAATTTTGGATATTTTCTAATTTTTTATTTTTTTTTAATTGAATTGCAAATCTTGTCATCTGCTTGTGGTGGTAACAATGGCTGCCTGTGAGCCCAGATTGGGCGAGGATTGATGATCTTTCGGAATTCTTTTTTCTCATTCTTGCTGAGAGGATCAGCGTTCTATGGCGCCAACGCTCTCCCTGCCTCCTCCTCCTCCCTCCCTGCTCCTCCACTCTTTGTTCTCACTCAGCCTCTATCATGGGGAGGGAGTTTCCTTAAAATTGAATTTGTGAGTTTGTAAAATCCCTAAAACCCCAGTGGGAGAGGGACGATCCCCTTCCCAGGAGCGGTTTCACCCATTATCTTCAGTATTTACCCCAATTCTCACTGGAAGAAGAAAAAAAAATGGGCTAGTGACGTAGACGCTATCTGCAGTGCAGCAGAGCTGGGCAGTAATGCTATTACTGGGGGGATTAGGGGAAGGGTGTGTATCTGGGAAGCCATCTGCAGGGGATGACCAATCACCATCACATGTATGTACCGTACACAGGTAATAATATTACAGCAAATACAGACAAATATCCCAATATAGTCGTCAAGTAATACAAATATAAAAATAAAATAAAAATCTATTTAATGAAAAGTATCAGATTTGTCCGCACTGTGGGATAATTCCTGGCATATTACAGTCCACGTCTCTTACAGTTACAGGGGCTATAAATAGGATCGGGGACCTCCCTATTATAACCGGCTGGCAACATGGCTGATGATGGCTCAGATAGCGGATGTGCCTTGTGCATTCATTGTAAGTTGTCTG
Source organism: Leptodactylus fallax (assembly GCA_947044405.1). Classification (NCBI taxonomy): domain Eukaryota; kingdom Metazoa; phylum Chordata; class Amphibia; order Anura; family Leptodactylidae; genus Leptodactylus; species Leptodactylus fallax. The sequence goes on along the minus strand of CAMRHE010000396.1, from coordinate 991,731 downwards.
CCGATGACAGCTTGGTACAGCTGCAGTGCCACACCCTGGGGTGTAAAAATCCTTCTCCCTCCCACACTGGAGACATCTGTGTACACATCAGATCAATTGTATCCTATAGAACACAGTGTAACGGTATATAGAAGATTGGGATTGCGGTATTATTTTAGGATTATGTAGTATATAGTTTAGTGAATATTATGGAGATAGATCAACATAGTTATATGGATGGGTAGACAGATAGATAGATATGAGATAGATAGATGGAGATAGATAGATATGAGATAGATAGATATGATATAGATAGATAGATAGATATGAAGATAGATAGACTTATAGTTATCAAGCTGTTAATGAATATGAGATAGATAGATAGAATATTTAGATATTATATAAATAATGATTTATAAACATCAAATAGTTAAAAAATATGAGATAGATAGGTAATAGTAATAGGTAGATATTTGATACGTACATACATAATAAATATGTAGAAAGATGATGGATACTGGATAATAGTAGTTAAAAAGATTAGAAAAGATTATTAAAATATATTATATAATAAAATAATGGATTATATATTTTTTAATAATATTTCATTGATGGATGAAGGGATAGATAGATAGATAGATATGAGATAGATATGATATGAGATAGATAGATATGAGATAGATAGATAGATATGGGATAGATAGATAGATAGATAGATATGGGATAGTATAGATAGATAGATATGGGATAGATAGATATGAGATAGATAGATATGGGATAGATAGATATGAGAAGATAGATAGATAGATAGGGATAGATAGATAGATAGATAGATAGATAGATAGAACAACAGATGTGCAATAAATATAGATACTAGATGATACTAGACAAAAGTTAAAAAGATATGATGTATAAATGTCTATTACAAATATCAGATGGATAAATAGATATTCTATAGATATTATTCGTCTACTATATATTACAGTTTTACACAGATTATCGCGGAATAAGATGATCTTTCTGGATTCTTCCATTAGTAATACAAATCGCCCACTGATGCCGTCATTGTCCCTATTCTGCCTCCATGACATAATTTGGGGTAAATAGCCACGTCCCGTCCCCCACTCCTCCATTCGGCCATTTGTAAAGCTGTATTGTTCTCCCATTTCCTCTGTCGATGTGGAAAGAGGGGGGAGGGGAAGTAAGTCATAATGTGCAAGTGAAGAGGCCAGGCGAGAAAGCAGGGTGGGGGAGGTCTGGCCTTCTTACTGAGAATGGAAACTATTGTAAGCTCATGGAAGGCGCAGGACTCCTTCAGAGAGGCGTGTGATAGTTCTTCTGCAGCCACCATACATGTCATAGTTCTCCTTGTAGCCACCTCATACATGTCATAGTTCTCCTACAGCCATCATACATGTGATAGTTCTTCTGCAGCCACCCATACATGTCATAGTTCTCCTGTAGCCATCATACATGTCATAGTTCTCCTACAGCCATCTATGTCATGTTCTCCTACAGCCATCATACATGTGATAGTTCTTCTGCAGCCACCATACATGTCATAGTTCTCCTACAGCCATCATACATCTGTTAGTTCTCCTGCAGCCATCATACATGTGATAATTCTCCTGCAGCCATCATACATCTGTTAGTTCTCCTGCAGCCGCCATACATGTCATAGTTCTCCTACAGCCATCATACATCTGTTAGTTCTGCTGCAGCCGCCATACCAGCTCACATTTCTCCAGGCTGATCTTTTTGATTCGTGTTTGATGAAGAACGCGTGAACTTCAGTTGCATCTTGGTCAAAAGAAAAGTGAAGTGTTTAGCAAGTAGAAAAGAGGATGTGGTTGTTGCTTCCTGTTGTCTACCATCACAAGATCAAAGATTGCATCATTCTGCAGGTGCTACAGACATATAACCTCACAATAATATCTATTCCTTGTGTCTTCTAGTTTTGGGAGGTGATCAGCGACGAGCATGGAATCGACCCAACAGGGACATACCATGGTGACAGCGACCTGCAGTTGGACAGGATCAGCGTCTACTACAATGAGGCAACAGGTACTAAGAGGCGGCCCACTCGTAGCTCTGCCACCAAGCATGGTACCTTGAAACAAAGCCTGAAATATGTCCTACTGACTATCACCTCAACCTACATTGTAGGAGATGGGTTGTAAATCTTAAGTCCATTTCTCAAAAATTTTTCAATGCAACACTTGATGTTAACAAGTCCATCGATCCAGGATCCAATAAAATCAGCTCTGTAGATAATGTAGCATGTCCTCCTCCCTCTGGGGCAGGACAGGGCTTTCACTCCTTCCCTTACAGAAGAAGAGATTTCCACCTAGTGGGACTGAGATGTTCACCAGGACTTAACTGTTGGTACATACATGACTTCATTACATTTTTAACCATGCTCTTGCTTTGTCCGTAGGTGGCAAATATGTCCCCAGAGCCATCCTTGTCGATCTGGAGCCAGGAACAATGGACTCTGTCCGATCCGGGCCCTTCGGACAGATATTCAGGCCCGACAACTTTGTTTTCGGTAAGTTGTTCCTCATAGATGTAGGACCTTCATATAGTAAGACGCAGTAGAATCTTTTCTGAAAGCTCCCGTAGATCTAGAGGAGACCTCGAAGGTCTTCTGGAATGGGAGGGTCCATTCCCTTATAAAAATAAAAGCCTACATTTACTAGTATTGGTAGCTTTTCTGTGCACCTGAAGCACAATTTGAATGTTTTGTAGTTCTAACTTTTTGCTTTGCCTTTAAGGTTCTTCAGAGATCTTGACTAGACCTTTCTTTTCCTTCCTCAGGACAAAGTGGTGCTGGGAACAACTGGGCTAAGGGCCACTACACAGAAGGAGCAGAGCTGGTAGACTCTGTGTTAGATGTAGTGAGGAAGGAGGCTGAGAGCTGCGACTGTCTTCAAGGCTTCCAACTCACACATTCCTTGGGTGGTGGTACTGGTTCTGGTATGGGCACACTCCTCATCAGCAAAATCCGGGAGGAGTATCCTGACCGTATCATGAACACCTTCAGTGTGGTGCCATCCCCCAAGGTATCTGACACAGTTGTGGAACCATACAATGCCACACTCTCTGTGCATCAACTGGTTGAGAACACAGATGAGACCTACTGTATAGACAACGAGGCCCTCTACGACATCTGCTTCCGCACTCTCAAGTTGACAACCCCAACCTACGGGGATCTCAATCACTTGGTCAGCGCCACCATGAGCGGAGTAACCACCTGCTTACGTTTCCCAGGTCAACTCAATGCTGATCTCCGTAAACTGGCAGTCAACATGGTCCCCTTCCCACGTCTCCACTTCTTCATGCCAGGGTTTGCCCCACTAACCAGCCGAGGCAGTCAGCAGTACCGTGCACTGACCGTGCCAGAGCTCACACAGCAAGTGTTTGATGCCAAGAACATGATGGCTGCTTGTGATCCACGACATGGCAGATACCTGACAGTGGCAGCAGTTTTCCGTGGCCGCATGTCCATGAAGGAAGTAGACGAGCAGATGCTCAATGTCCAGAACAAGAACAGCAGTTACTTCGTAGAATGGATTCCCAACAACGTCAAGACCGCCGTGTGTGACATCCCACCACGTGGCCTTAAGATGGCCGTCACCTTCATCGGCAACAGCACTGCCATCCAGGAGCTGTTCAAACGTATCTCAGAGCAGTTCACTGCCATGTTCCGTCGCAAGGCTTTCCTTCACTGGTACACAGGAGAGGGCATGGACGAAATGGAGTTCACTGAAGCAGAAAGCAACATGAACGACCTTGTCTCCGAATACCAACAATACCAAGATGCTACAGCAGAAGAAGAGGAGGATTTCAATGAAGAAGCTGAAGAGGAGGCTTAAATTCTCTCCACCAACTACACCACCACTACCCCTTCCTTCTTCCTCATCTTTCCTCCTCCTTCATTCTCAGGCTGAGAAAAAAAAAAGTCCTCACTGAAGTTTAGCATTTGTTTTCCTCCATCCTTTTCCATTTTTCAGTGTTTTACTCTTCTGCTCCTCTATCCCTTCTTTATATTTGTTGCTTCAGTCATGTTGATGGTCGAAGGTCAGGCCTTTAGTGGTTTCCACCTCTTGCTCTTGGGTTTCACATAGATTGGTATACGGTTGATAGGTCTTTGAAGGCTCCTTGGATTACAGGTAGAACTTAATCACCATCTTGAGTTCCATCAAACATGTCCGACAGCTTCCACAAAATTCTCAACCTTTTTGTGACTGAGTGCTGGTCTCTTCGGTCACAGATGGGTTTTGTGATGCCTTCGGGCTGAGTTTGAAAGCCTCCTGGCATTGAGATGCTCTTCTAAGTCCCATTTCAAGGGTGATTATTTTTGATCCTTAACTAGCGTTTTCCTCTCCTACGCGTTTCCTTAACTTATTACTGTGATAGCACTTATGGGTCACTGCCATTTCCTTAGACGGGCGGCAGCCATAAATATGGCGCCATCTCGTCCTGATCTATAAAAGTCTTCATACCTTTAGGCTTTTCCCTTTCCTCCCATAACTGGGATCTAAAGCTAACGAATGCACTTACTGCCCTTCATGTTGAACAGTATTGAATATTTTTGAATTTCGGCCATACTTCTAACTTCTCGGGCCTGAAGTCGCCTATCTCGGGTGGTCGCACGCGGGACGGCCTGCGGTTCATAAGGAAACGATTGTATTTAGACCAGATCAAATAACTCGCTTGCTAGCACAGAGAAGGAATTGTGGGGAAGAAGTTTTTTCAAAGTGAAAAGTGGATGTCTCATTTTATTTCTTGTAACTTTTATCTTCGTTCTTCTCGTCATTCTTGTCTTCTCTTTCTTCGATCCCCATGCCATAATTATTTTTTATTTTACTGTTGCTTTTTCATATTGAAAAGATGACAAGCCTGTGACAGAAAAAAAGAATAAAACCTTTTTTTTTTAAGTTTTGTCTGTTGTGCTATGATGTCGTTTTTTGGCAGCAAAAAAAGGGCGGCCTGAGGGGCGGGGCTTCTCACACTTAAAGGGGATTACTTAGATGTGAACCACAATGTACAATCAGATAGATGAAAGCAATTGTAGATGGACAGTGCTAATATCACTAATGGATAGATAGATACATACATAGATAATTGATAAATATTAGATGGCTAGATATAAGATGGATATTAAATGGATACATAGATATGAGATAGATCGATAGAATGATGGTTTTCAGCACTGGAAAGAAGTGAAATAGCGATTATGGGACAAGAAGTTTCTCCGGATTTCCTGTCACTAAACCCCATTTGAGACCACTATAGTCATCCCCTCCCTGATGTGAAGCGGTTGATAACGGAGTACAATAACTTAGGTTTACAGAACTTTATAGGAGTGCTAAGTGGTTGATAACAGCTAATAGATTCAAGCCAACTACACAATAATTGGATAAACTACCAATATAAAGGGATTTCCAGAATATTCAAAATAAAGGTATTTTTTGTAACAGCGCCGCTCTTGTACATAGGCTGTATCTGGAATTGCAGCTTACGTCTATTAGAAGTGACTACGGTTGGGCTGTCATACCAGATTTCACCATAGGCAAGAGTGGCACTAATCATAGGAAACTACTTTTAAGGTTTAGTATTACACGTAATGTAGATTAATCATTCCTGAAGCATTAAAATACCCTTGCGAATAAAAATAAAAAAAGCCATAGTCCAACATTTTGGGCCTCATGTAGATCAGTTGAGCAACCAATCAAATCACTGATTTCACTGCGGTAGAATATGACAGCCACAATCTGATTGGTTACCATAGAAAACCACTACATATAGGGGGGGGCCTGTATCAGAACTGGTGCACAGGATGGGCAAAGTAGTAACCATGGCAACCAATCAAAACCACCTCATGTGAAAGTAGTTAAGTGATTGGTTGCCATAGGCAACTACTCCATCCAGTTTTGATACACCATCTTTTGTGCGTACTGGTCGGTTTTCTAAAAAATACAAAGACTCTCTATAGACAGTGCACTGTACCTTTAAGAGTTCATCTATTATTCTGTGTTCAGGGAAAAAGCGGATCTTCATCATTTCACTTCCCTAAATGGCCCGGCCCTGAGAATGAACGTGTGCCAGCTGAATGTTTCTACCCTCTGGATTAGACCGTCACTGGCATGGGAGGGTGACATTAAAATTAATACAAGCCTATAAAATGTCAGAAAATATCAGCAAAAATCCTGGATATGTGTAAAATATCTCAATCTCCGCATCTAATAATAATGTGTAATAATCTGGCACAAAACTGCAAAGTAATCTGGAATTATACAATCTCAAGAAGAGGATATTTAGGATGAGTATAGGCCACATCTGTGCATAGGACGCATTTAATACACGGACCTTGTTTTCCGGCCGACCATGGCCATGTCTTATCAGTGGCCCTCTACAGTGTGATAAACATTAGATAGTCCAAAAACAAGATTAGATAATCTGTTAGTCACCATAAATTTGAGCCAACTATGGAGATACGAGTCATTTTGATACTTGTTTTTGTCCTGATACTAAAGGAACTAGCTGTAAAATGACTGGAAGGAAGTGATTACCATGAATCCTGAATACATTCTTGTCTACGTAGTCATCTAGAGCCTTCATTAAGTGTATTTGGGCTCTTGGGTATCTGAGTGGCAGTGGGGCTCCTATCACAACCCATGGCTTCAGAGGCATGGTATCCCGATTCTCACTGGCTCCCAAGCCTTGTGGTCTTTGGCATCTGCTGAGGTTTGCCTGGTGCCAACCATGAACACGATTTTATGCTAAAGCTCCACATTGAGGAAACGCAGCTTTTTTTCGGTGCAGATTTTGCGGCAGTTTTTTGAGGCAAAACAAAGAATTGGTACAAAAGTAATGGGAAATATATAGGAAGTTCTTATACTTCTCCCTTCTGCTCAATCCACTCCTGGCTTTGGCTCAAAAAACTGCAGCAAAACAGCCTTGGCCTTAAAGGGGTCTATTTTGTTAAAAAAAAAAAATCTAAATGAAGGATAAGCCATAAACAATGAAATCGGTGCGGCACTTGTCCCTTCCCACTGCTGATCGGGATGATTCTTGGGGGCATCGTGGCATCATCTACACCCCCATAACTCATATCACATTGTGAAACCTGACTTTGGGCATGGCCACGCACAATAGGCAGTCACAAGCCCCAAGGATTGAGCAACGCTTAGATGTACATGCCAACTTTGTCCTTGACGTCTGTCACACGACCAAAGACAGTTGTGTTGCTCTGTGACTTCTTCACCAATGGACCCCGAGGGCAGTGCAACTTCTAAACACACAAAGATTGAGTCCTGGAGGTTTTGGACCCTGCACCATGTGAATTATTGCTGTGGGACCTAACACAGTTGATGTTGCACCAGGCAACCTCAGAAGAATTCCATGGACACCAGGTTTGGGAGCCAATGGAAATCTAAGGCTACTTGCATATCTGTGCTGGGTGTCTGACGATATCCCAACACACACCCAACGAACCCCATTATAGTCAATGGAGTCCCTTGGGATCCATTGATGGCGGTCATTAGATGAACCAATGTGAACACGCCCTAAGTATACCTGTCACACAGTCACGCTGTTACCCAAAGCAACACACATACGTAGTCAAGTCACTGTGTGACCAAAATTGCCATGCAACCTTTTGTAAACATTTTGCATTCTCTGTATGTGGCTGCTCGGAATCGCTGAGATACCAATGGCCGTCTCTATGGTTTCCCACCCCAGACTGATGAAGAATATATTCAGATGAAGTTGCTGCTGTGTGGCCAGCGTCATGCAAAGATAATTTTATGGAAAAAAAAAACATCATAATTCCTGCACTTCCCCCACCAGGGCACTACCATGGTAACAGGCCTGGCAGTTTCCAAGGCCACAATTACCATGTTATCTTTGGTGAGGGGGGAGGGGGACCTGCAGACTTCCTCCACTGTGTGTAACCTTTATGCAAAGCAACTAAAATATATTTTTCCATCTGACGCATCCAGTGTGGAAAGGAATAATACAGAAGCGCAAGTCAAAAGCGTCACGCTCCAGGGCGCGGGTACGAAATCTACGGCATGGTGCAAATGAGGTTAAAAATGTGAAATGCAGCCATGACACCTGCTCCGTCTATGTGCAAGGCAAGAAATATGAACACAACAGATCGGAACTATGAAGAGGAGCAGCAACGTGAGGGAAATACTGCCCGAATTATGTCCAAAGATAGTAACATTAGGCCTTGTTCACATGAACTGATATTTAAAGAGGTTTTCCGGGCTCAGTCTGATTTTTCATACAGATGAGCTACCCACAGACTAGGCCATCAGTATGTGACCAGTGGGATCTGACACCCAAACTCCGCACAGATAGGTGATGTGGCTGCCTCTGGGCACCAAAAACAGCAGTGGTGGATGGAGAGCGGAGGTGGCTCTGCTCCTATTCAAGTAATAAGAGTGGACCCGCAGTTCCCCGGTATCGCTATATACAGTGGACAGGGCTGCAGCTCTGCATCTATTATACTAGGTTCACACGAGCGTGGGCCGGACCCGAATGACAGAGAGCCGGACTAAAACAGCGGTTACAGACAGAGCCCGGCGGACCCCATTGACTCTAACGTCATCTATGCAGGACATTTTTCTCCGCTGATTTTCGGGGGTCTCTGCGATGGAGTCTCCATCGGACTCTGACACAGATGTGAATCCAGCCTTACTTGAATAGGAGCAGAGCTGCTTCTGTTTCCATCCACTGCTGCCGTTTCTGGTGCCCGGAGGCTGCTGCAACCTCTGATCTGTGCGGGGATCGTGTTCCTGGTAGCCCTCTGTTAATGCCATCTGTGGTAAAAATAAAAACACATTTATACTCCCTCTGCCGCTGTAATCCTTGTGCTGATGCAGTTCTGCACTAAACCCAGAGGAGTGCACCCTGCCCTCCGTGTTCATGCCTCGTACCTCCAGCATTTGCACAGTAAAGCCGGGATGTACACCCTTGACTTCACTGAAGAACTGCGCAGGCCCCGGGAGCACCAGAGAGGAGTCCGATGAGACTTACCTCTAAGTAAGTAGAAAGGTTTTTCTTTTTAATATGGGCAGGGATAAAAGTGCTACAGGTCTATTTGGGACACTAAACCCCAGTCCATAAATGCTTATGGGGGACTTAGTGTCCCATATTGACCTGACAGGTTCCCTTTAAGCAAAAAAAATTGAAATTGAAATCAAGAATTGTCCATTAACCTGAATTATCCAAATATCTTTTAGTTAAAAATCGATCAGCCCTTGTATAACTTACAAAAAAAAATCCTTGGGGCGAACAGGACTTCTATAAGGATATTTGGAACTATAAACTACTGTCCATAAAGACCTATTGGTGGATAAGTATAGCAGATTTAGGTTACAGGTTGCCTTGAGGCTAAGGACCCACGTTGCGGAGCGCAGCTAAAAAACGCTGCGGAAAAAAATCACATCTTTTTCTGCAGCGTTTTTCATTGCATTTACTGCGTTGCCTTTTATCTGCAGAATTTTCCACAGAAAGTCCACAGAGTTTTCCACTGCGGACTTTCTGCTTTTATTATATCTATGCGGAAAAAGCCATCATTTCCGTAGATATAACTGACATGCTGTGATTTATAAAAACACAATAGTTTTGGATATTGCAGCATTTGTGCTGTGCGTATTTTTATGCAATGTGTGTATGGGATTAGCCAGAATCCCATCCATTTTGCAGGTAGTGTAATACGCAGCTTTGTTTGCGTATTCACAACGTGGGGCTCCGGCCTTAAAGAGATTTTCCAATGAACATAACAAGATTTATATTTGTAGATAATTAATATTTAAATATTTTTGAATATATAAAGAATAAAACATTTCTAAAGAGTTTTAAAGATCGTATCTATGAAAAGTCCTACAAGCCCAACTTTTTTGTTCGTCAGTTTCAGTTAAAAACTAATGGAAATCCAACAGACCCCATTATAGTGAATGCGGTCCCTTGAGTTCATCCATTTCTGCTATTTTTAAGCTCTGTTTTAATCTTTTTCTGGTCCTCCAACAGAGGACTGAAACCTGGAGCAGATGTGAAGCTTATAGTGGACAGGTTATCAGGAGGGAAACTACATGTATGAGAAGAAAACCCGACCACAATAAGGACATCATGACTGGTTATCAGGAGGGACACTACATGTATGAGAAGATAACCCGACCACAATAAGGACATCATGGCTGGTTATCAGGAGGGACACTACATGTATGAGAAGAAAACCCGACCACAATAAGGACATCATGGCTGGTTATCAGGAGGGAAACTACATGTATGAGAAGAAAACCCGACCACAATAAGGACATTATGACTGGTTATCAGGAGGACACTACATGTATGAGAAGATAACCCGACCACAATAAGGACATCATGGCTGGTTATCAGGAGGACACTACATGTATGAGAAGATAACCCGACCACAATAAGGACATCATGGCTGGTTATCAGGAGGACACTACATGTATGAGAAGATAACCCGACCACAATAAGGACATCATGGCTGGTTATCAGGAGGACATTACATGTATGAGAAGATAACCCGGCCACAATAAGGACAGCATGGCTGGTTATCAGGAGGACACTACATGTATGAGAAGATAACCCGGCCACAATAAGGACATCATGGCTGGTTATCAGGAGGACACTACATGTATGAGAAGATAACCTGACCACAATAAGGACATCATGGCTGGTTATCAGGAGGACATTACATGTATGAGAAGATAACCCGGCCACAATAAGGACAGCATGGCTGGTTATCAGGAGGGGACACTACATGTATGAGAAGATAACCTGACCACAATAAGGACATCATGGCTGTGTTATCAGGAGGGGACACTACATGTATGAGAAGATAACCCGACCACAATAAGGACATCATGGCTGGGTTATCAGGAGGGACACTACATGTATGAGAAGATAACCCGACCACAATAAGGACATCATGGCTGGTTATCAGGAGGGACACTACATGTATGAGAAGATAACCCGACCACAATAAGGACATCATGGCTGGTTATCAGGAGGGACACTACATGTATGAGAAGATAACCCGACCACAATAAGGACATCATGGCTGGTTATCAGGAGGGGACACTACATGTATGAGAAGATAACCCAACCACAATAGGGACATCATGGCTGGTTATCAGGAGGGGACACTACGTGTATGAGAAGATAACCTGACCACAATAGGGATATCATGGCTGGTTATCAGGAGGACACTACATGTATGAGAAGATAACCCGACCACAATAAGGACATCATGGCTGGTTATCAGGGAGGGGACACTACGTGTATGAGAAGATAACCTGACCACAATAGGGATATCATGGCTAGTTAGCAGACAAGTCCCAAACCATAGAAAGTTCCTGCATTCATGGTTGTATCCATTGACAACCAATTAAGACAACAGAGCTGTCAGCACTAAGATGTTCTGCAAAATGTTACACATATAAATTTAAATCTGGTTATGTTTGTGGGAAAGCCCCTTTAAAAGGGTAGCCCAGTTTCTACAAGTTATCCCCTATCCTCAGAATAGGGAAAAAGCACCTGATCGGGATGGGGGGGGGGGGTTCTGACCACTGTGACCCGCACTGATCACAACATGACTTCCATCATGTGTCCTGTATGAATAGAGCAGCAGATTGTACAGTATGTGAAGCTGCTTCAGTGGATAGCTGACACAGTTGAAACCAGAAGTTTCCATACACTATATAAAAAGACACATATGGATGTTTTTCTCACTATCTGACATGAAATCAGAATAAACCTTTCCCGTTTTAGGTCAATTAGGATTACCAAAAATTATTTATATTTGCCAAATTCCAGAATCATGGAAGAGAGAGAATTTTTTAAAGGCATTTTTATGACTTTCGGCAAAGTCAAAAGTTTCCATACATTTCATTAGTATTTGGTCCCATTGCCCTTACACTGGATGACTTGGGTCACACGGTTTGGATCTCCTTCCACAAGCTTCTCACAATAGTTGGTAGGAATTTGGGCCCATTCCTCCTGACAGAACTGGTGTCACTGAGCCATGTTTGTAGGCCGCCTCGCTCGCACCTGCCTTTTCATCTTTGCCCATAAATTTTCAATAGGATTGAGATCAGGGCTTTGTGATGGCCACTCCAAAACATTGACTTTGTTATCCTTAAGTCACTCTGTAACCAGTTTGGCGGTAGCTTCGAGTTATTGTCCATTTGGAAGACCCATTTGTGCCCAAGCTTTAACTTCCTGACTGATGTCTTGAGATGTTGCTTCAGTATTGCCACATAATGTTCTTTCCTCATGATGCCATCTATTTTGTGAAGTGCACCAGTCCTTCCTGCAGCAAAACAACCCCCCAACATGATGCAGCCACCCCCGGGTGTCACAGTTGGGATGGTGATCTCAGGCTTGGCCATAATGACCATTGTTACATTTGGAGGAAAAAGGGAGAAGCTTGCAAGCCTGAGAACATCATGTTTTGGGGTTGTTTTGCTGCAGGAAGGACTGGTGCACTTCACCAAATAGATGCATTTGCGCCGTGGTTTTTCCCGCAGCGTTTTTTTGCTGTGGCCCGCTATGTGAGGCCTTAGCCTGAAAGAGATTTTGGAAAAAAAAATACAGTAGGTTAATTTCAGCTGCAGAATCGCTAGGGTTTTCCTTATTGATTTAATAGGGGAAGAACAAACGCAGAGAAAAACACAACATTTTTATCTGCAATTCACTATGTGTGGCCTTAGCCTTAAAGGGGCGCTCTCTGGGAACCAAATGTAACCTATTTCCAGGCCAGGTTTTGTCAGTGCTGCACATCAGGTTTCTGGGTGACGTGATTAGAAGGCGCCTCCTCCCTCCTCTCCTTGATATTACCTGTACTGTGGGGCTGACTTTACTATGATAATAATCTTGTCTGCCAGCCTGTAAAACTACAGGTAATACTAGTGAACACGGGGGAGGAGATGGTTGACTTGGGTGCTGTTTGCAGTCACATGACCCTGAATTGGTACCAGCCTGGAAACCTGATGTGCAGCACCGGCAAAATCTAACCTGGAAATAGGTAAAATGTAGTCCGTGAATAGCCCCTGTAAACAAAGTGGTGGCACGCTTGCGCCATCTGCTGCTCCATTCACATGGGGCACACGGGACTCTTGATCTCGTGATTGATAGGACCCACTGATCGGGCAGTTGGCCCCTGTCCTGTGGATAAGTTGTAGTCCTGGGGTACCCCTTTAAAGTGGGATTTCAACGTAGTGGAACAGATCTTTGTAACCTGTGGCTCTCTAGACTTTGTAACACTAAGGATGGGGCCACACGGCGACTTTGGCCGCGACCAAAAGATTGCCATGTCGCCCTGCGACTCCTTAATTTATGTTAGTGAATGGAGTCTTATTGTGAGGGTGCCGCGACTGTGACTTCTAGTTGCAAAAAAGTCGAACATTCCTCTACTTTTTTGTCATGGTCACGACACTCTCGGGGTCACAACGTGACTACATTTACTAACGTGAGCGAAGGGGTCCCAGGGCGATACGGCGATCTATTAGTTGCGGCCAAAGTCGCCGTGTGTACCTGGGCTAAACGTCCCAGCGTGCTAAACACTAAAAGTCCCAGCATGGCCTATTAACTATAGACTGTGATAGCCTGCTGGGACTTGTAGTGTCATAACAGCCCACAATGAGCATGTCAGTACAGTCCAAATAATAATTCTCAGTCTCCGCCTCAGTTTCGGTGAAGTGTCATTAATTTACATAACATTGAACTTGAGAAAAAGAAAACAACGGCCATTTGCACGAAGAACAATTAATTCGTCCTCTCAATCAAAATGGCTCCTGCTCCGAGGACACAAATAATACACATAATTACCCCTCTAGCGCGCGCAGCCGGCCCAATTCTTTATTGCGAACTTATAATTCTCCGGCCAATCAGAAGCCGCGAGTCTTAACCGCCACGCCTATCTTCGTGACGTCATGCATTTTTGAAGATATTCCAAGCGAGTGTGGGAATGAGTGACTGGAGTGTTGGCCAATCAGAGGGAAGAGGATGAAAGGTGGGCGTGGCGACCGCGCTGAGTGCATTGGAGCAGCGGGAGAGAGGCAGGAAGTGAGGTGTGGACATGTCTGCTTGTATATACATCATCTGTGTACATATATGTGTATGTAACGTCTCCTGTGCCGTGTAGGCTGTGTGTGAATGGGACATATTACGTGTGCAGGGCGGGTGGTGAGATCGGGACCCCTGCCTTGAAGCTGGGCACTGAACAAAGTACAACAGACAGGAGTGTGCCAGGAGAAAGGGGGAGGGGCAGTGGCTTGCTCTGCTACATGTACAATTTGACATTTTGCGAGCCAAAGGTTTCTTAAAGGAGCAGGTTAGGATGTCTGGGGGAAGACTGCATAGTATAGACTGTCACCTTCCATCATACTATGTACGATCACTGGGGTGCTGCGGTAACTTTTCTTAAAAAGTTTGGTGAAACTTTGGATGGAGTTAGGCTACAACATCATGGCAGCTGGTAGAGAGCCTGACGTCATGTGGTACGTCATATTGCTTATTTTGTAAGAAAAATGTTCACATATCTAGAATTTCGTGGGGCGCCTCTGGCCTGGTTTAAGGATTTGGGTTACTTTAGTGAATGGTGTAAGAATGTCTAGGGCTGTGTTCATACAGTGCGGTAAAATGTGTGAGCACAATAAAAATATTCCTATATTCCCTCCTGTAGGTGTTTAGTGGTGACATCTGACAATGTTTTTGGTCCTATAATCATGTATTTGTTGTAAATATCATTGGGGTCATGGTAGCATGGGGTATTAAAAAAAAAAAAAAAGTTGGCTCCGCCCAGGTGCCAGCTACCCTCCCCACAGACAGTAAAGGGGTTGGGCATGCTAAAATATGACGTCACTTTTAGATTGGTGGGGCTCAGACTGTCAGACACTTAAATGGCCACCCTGTGTTACCACATCTGCCCTGTAGTGGCCGCTGCAGAGGAAATCTGTGCCCAGAGGGACCTTCCTCCAGTAGTGGTAGCCAGGCTGGCCTCACTATAGGGTATATACAGTAGGAGGGTGTTGGGCAGAGGTATTTGGCCAACATAAAAAGAACAATACGCCTTTGATAAAAGCCGGTTGAGATTCAGCCATGTTCAGATGGCGCAGTAAGGCTCCATTAATTCATTCCAATGATTGGCTTCATGTAAGTCAGTATGTAACAATCTAATTATACAATAGTCAGAATTAGTTACAATAATTCATTTTGTTTTAAAGTTGAATTTGGTAACTTTTTTTTTTTTTTTCCCGACTTCATCCAAAACTGGCCCAGACTTCAGCTGAACCAACCATATTGTGCCCTAGCACAGTCCTAGCACAGTCCTAGCACAGCCAAGTCACAGTCCTAGTCACAGTCCTAGTCACAGTCCTAGTCACAGTCCTAGTCACAGTCCTAGTCACAGTCCTTACACGCTCTGATCCGTCTCGTACAAACTGGCCAAAATGTTAAATATGGCTGACTTCGGAGGATGATCGTTTGTTGTCTAAAGTGGTTTGTCCAGGTTTAAGATTTTATCCAAAGGCTAGGCCATAAGCCCCTGATCTTTGGGGGGGGGGGGCTGAGTGTGGGCCCCCGGAATGACCAGCTGTAAGGAGCCATGTCCAATGCCCGTTCTATACACAGTACAGGGCCGGAAGCAGAATGCTCGGTCCCCTGTATGATGTCCGGGCTCCATCACTGCAGCTCGGCCATTGTGTATGACCATCTTAAAGGGATTGAAGATTTGAAGTTAGCTCCTATTGACCGGATAAGGGATAACTTCATGAAGGTTGGGCCCCCACCAATGTCAAGGACAGGGATGCAGTCCTCCTGTCTTGATGGAATGGCAGGCCAAGCAATTAGGATGGTAGAACTAGAGCCCATGTATGTACGCTCACCTCACCTGTATATGTCTGTGATTGGGGGGGGTCTAGTATATGAGATGACGTAGAGGGGCAGGAAGGTTAGTAGATGTTTCAGATGATGTTTCTGTCAGGGTCTTGTGACTGTTTCTCTCCTGGCAGTGACAGCCGCGCTTTGTCTGCCTGTGACTAACCATTAACCGTCAGACTATGTGTGGAATGTGACTGCCAGGATTGTGTGTACACAGCCGTGTGTCTGACCTGTTCAATATTAGCTTGGTGCGGCGGTGTGTGTCCTCTACTGTATGACGGCTGGAGGTTATAGTGCACATGCAGCGGTGGATTGGGACCTGAAAGTGGCCCCATTTTATAGGCTGGCTCAGTACGAGTAGGCGGGGTCATCTGCTTTACATGGAGGAAGAGGCTGCAGTCCTATGGTAACTTACATAGGACTGCTACCTCTCCCTGTATATAAAGCAGCCCACTGTAAAATTACTTTACACAGGACTGCTTTACATGGAGGAAGAGGCTGCAGTCCTGCGTTACCATGTGAGACTGATACTGTAACTTACACAGGACTGCTGCCTCTCGCTCCATGTAAAGTATACACAGAGAGGGGACCCCGGGGGACCATCGGACACGTGAGGAGAAATAACAAACAGTTAAGGGTTGTTCACATGGTGGAAATTTTCCTAGCTAAAAATTCAACTTCAGGAATTTGAAGCAGATTTTTCTGCTTGTCCAAATTCCGTGTCAAATTCCACACATGCCAGGCGGTATTTTCTGCCTCCCAATCAGTTCAAGAGAGTTATCAGGTGGAAGATGGAGCAGGACGCTTATTGTTCCACTAGCTGAAAAAATCCACTAGACTAAAAATCATTGAAATGAATGTAGGCTGGTTTCAGGTGGAATTTGATGCTGATTTTGAGGCAGAATCCAACTCCACTTCAGCATAAAGTTCCTCCATGTGAACATACCCTAAAACTCACCCTGCCTCACTTCTCCTGGGCATCCTCTTCAGGCCTCCGACTAATGTCTCGCACCCCAAGGTCAGCCTGGGATTAGGCCTCAGCAGTGACGCTGGGGCACATGACATCAGCCAGAGGTCAAAAGAGGATGCTGGGGGACCGCCAGACGCCAAGAAGAGATGAGTATAAGAGTTTGTTGTTTTTTCCTCTCTTGTGCCTCCATTTATTATACTCAGGGGTCTGAGGAGAGAAGTTTTGGAACAGGTCGCTTACCAGCCAAGTGGTCAATATTCAGCATCCAGCAAATCGGCCCACCAGGAAAATGTATTTATTTATTATGCTTGTATAGCGCCATCATATTCCGCAGCACTTTACAGACATTGTCAGTCACTGTCTCATATAGGGCTCACCATCTACATTCCCTATCAGTATGTCTTTGGAGTGTGGGAGGAAACTGGAGTACCCGGAGGAAACCCACGCAAGCACGGGGAGAACATACAAACTCCTTGCAGATGTTATCTTCGGCAGGATACGAACCCAGGACTCCAGCACTGCAAGGCTGCAGTGCTAACCACTGAGCCGCCATGCCGCCCATAACGCCCAGTGGGGTATATGGGCACTCTGCCCCTGCTCCCATGCTATTTCTGACCAGTTAATAAGGAAACATTTGCTACTTACTGGGTTTACTAAGAATCAGATTCTCTTCCCCCTGCTGGTAATAAAATCTTGCTGTGCGTTTCTTCCATTAGGCATTCTATATGGATTATCCCATTAGTAGAGGAAGCGGCGCCCAGTGTGGATGACTGAGGCTCCTTATAGTTTTTATGGGTTTATTCACACACCTATAGTATTTTTTTTTTTCTTGTTCTTTGTTAATTTTTGATGTTATGTTCTCATCTGTAATATTTATTTTTGCTCTTTTTATCAGGGCTGCGGAGTAGGTACAAACTCCGACTCCTTCATAAATGGCGGACAGCCATGTTCAGACAGAAGCAGTAAAGATCATGAAAAGCCAATGATTGAATTCAAAGAGAATATATATAACAAGCTATACATCTAATAATAATTCTATAATATGTAACAAATTATGCATCTAGTTATTATATAATATTAATAACTTTATAATATTCTACTTTGATTCTCATTGGACTCCACTCCGGTTCTCCCAGCGCTTGCGCAGTTCTTTAGTGAAGCCAGAGATGTACACCTCAGCTTCGTTGCGCATGCGCCCAAGGTATGGCGCATGTGTACTGAATTAGAGGTCTGTGAGGTTTCACTAAACACCTGTGCGCGAGGAGTATAAAGCTTTTTATGGTCCCTCACTGTTTTTTACTTCCTTCTCCCTTTAAACACAGGAAGTGACTTTTCAGCGAATCACAGGTTGAGGCGGTCACCGCTATGGCCGATATGTCAGCAGTCACATTTCCGTGTTAAGATGGACCAGGATAACATCAGAGCAGCAATGTGTAGGGATTAGTGAGGTTATTTACAAAAGTTATTCTGACCCTTTAACCCTTTCCTGACATCTATCATACTAATACGGCAAATCTTGGGTTTTTAGACAAGGTAGCTGACATAGCCACCGGGTCTCTGCTGTATTGTACTGCTGCTCCTTACGAAGTACAATTTGTCCTGCAAAAATTAAGCCCCCATACGGCTCTGAACAGAAAAATAAAAAAGTTATGGCTTTTGTAGGTTGGGGAGTAAAAGACCGAATAATGGCTGTGGCTGGAAGGGGTTAAACAAAATCGATTGTGGCAGGTTGTCTCCGCACAGACCATAATACCGTTCAGTTTGTGTATAAATTGGTACATAAGTTGGTTGACTCTCTGCATTCAGAAACTTCTGTATTTTACAGGATGGATGACACTCAGCGCCTTGACCGTAATGACGATGAGGAGGAGACGTCCATTAATAGAGAAAGACCTGTAAGCAATCTGCATATGTTCGCTGGGATCCATGGACCAGCACGGGGTGAGACTCCTTCATCTTCACCTACACATTACTGAGTACCTCAGTCACGTGTTAACTATTTTACCACTCTTCTTCACATTTTCGACAGACTTCCCCATCTACCACGGCCAGAATAGCATTGGCCGCCATGCCAGCTGTGACATCACTCTGCCGGCACAGTCTGTGTCAAAGAAACACGCAATCCTGGAGGTGAGAGGGGACTGTCACACTATATGCGACAACGGTAGTCTAAACAAGACGCGGCGTGGGAAGGCAGCTCTCACACCTAACGTACGCTACGCCCTGTCTCATGGCGACTTCCTGTTGTTTGCTGACGTGGCTTGTCGCTACACTATAGAAGAGAAAGTAGAAGAGGAGACAACAGGCGTGGAGGAGAGCGAAGATGACTCTGTTCTGGTACCCGGTACCCAGGGAGCTCTGGCAATTGAAAAAACTCCAGGTGCCGCTATACGTAGGATAGCCCGGGGGGCCGTACTGGCAAAAGATTCAGGAGATGAAGATGATGATGATGAGGAGGGACAAACACGATGGAATGAAGCAGGTACTGGCTGTGAATGGCTGGTTTTTGCTGTGGCTGGCCCTGGCTTTTAATATTTGCATTGCCAAGGCTCAAACCGTGGGCGGGCACACAGCAATAACTGAGATGATGCATGTTCGATACGCCCATTGCAAGTACACCCCCACTGTAGGTATTTTCTGCAGCGTGTGGATGGGATTTCTTTACATTACCGCTATGTTTTGCAGCAGGTTAGCCATTGACGATTTCACAGCAGCTAAGACGCTACGAGTACGCAATGTGGGTCCTTATCCTTAAAGGGGTTTTCTGGGACTTTTTAGGATAGGTTACCAATTGAATATCCATGGGGATCCGACACCTATGGATCAGCATAACTTCCACTTAAGAGGCCATTTGACATCACATTCATCGGTTACATGGCCTGATCACAGCTCACTCTTATTGACGTGAGTGGGCTGAGTTGTGATACCAAGCGCAGCCGTTGAACACTTGTACGGTGCTGTGCTTGGTAAATACTGGAGAGGCAGAAAAATCCATATACCCTTCCCCACAGTTCTGAACAAATCCAGCTTGGGGTTAGAGCAAGGAGCAGGTGATGTTCAGGGAGACTGCAGAGATGGCAATCCCTTTTAAATGACTCTTAAGTCCAGAGCTGCAGGGCTACAGCCACGATCTTTATCTTGAGATATCACTGGTTAAAGTGAGACTGCATATAATCGCAGCTTCACTTTAACCATTGTGCAGGACACGTACAGCTGTAGTGTGTATTCTCCTGTCACTTCAGATAACCCCAGGGGGGTGGGTACCATGGACTTATGTTCATGATATCCTCTCTCATTATCAATCAATATAAGGGGTTAAATGGCGTACTTGCCATTTAACCCCTTATATGCCGTGGTTGATGCTGACTGCAGCACATAAGTCATTTTGCTGGTGTTTTAATTGCTGGAAATCCCTTTTAAATACCCCTTCCCGCTCAGTTATATGGGTATCGGGGAACATATATATGGTCAGTTGTCTGTCCACAGTGTGCGGTATCGTGTCAGGAACACAGGAGAACGCTTGGGAGATGCCGTCAGTGTGTTCTCTGTATCGACCTGGTGTGAATATGATGTAATGTCCGCTTTTCCGTTACTGTGACCTGTGCTCTGTACATAGGCCACTGCAGTGAAGGCAGAATTTGTGTATTTCCTGGGGAAAAAAAAAAAAGTCCAAATATGGTTACGAAGGATCAATACCCCTACTTGCATACACAGAATTGTACACATACGAATGTTGGAAACGTGTCATATTACAGAGGATCCATCTTCATTTTACTTCTGTCATTTCAGGTTGTGGATCTGTCAAGGACAGTCACAAGACATCGGCTCCAGGAACTGATTTCCGTCCTGATATGGACACCGTTGTGCCTGAAAGGTAAAAGTTTTAACAACAATTCTGATTCTCAAAATTAATTGTTTAAAGGGGTATTTCAGTATTATAAAGTGATCACATATCGTAAAATATGCTGCCAGTCTAGTACAGTAGCGATCGTGCCCTTCGCTATGATACAGTGAGTTTCATGCTCACGACCGTGATCAGTCTGGGAAATATGGCCCTCATGGACTGTGTTTTCAGGACGGAATATGGCTGTGTGCATGAGGCATTAGGTAGGGTCCAACACCTGGGACCTCAGTTTAGCTAGTTGAAGAGGTCATAGAGTTCAGGTGAGTTGCGGCCTTATCACTGAATACCAAGCACAACGCCATACGTATTATTGGGGCTTTGCTTGGTATTGCAGCTCATTCCCATTTCCCTCAAAGGTACTGACCTGCTTCTGTATCTTTTGACCAATAAATGTGGTCATCGGCACAGGAAAGGTACACCACAGTCTCTTCATAAAGCTGATTAGCAGGGCTTTCGGGGTGTCTGTCACCCACTGATCACAGATCGCGTAGGTCATCAATATAGAAGTCCTGGAAAAACCCTTTAAATCTGGAGTATTTATAATGGGTATACAGAATATCATGGAAAATACGGTCTAAGGACTCTCAAGATATAATTGATTCTCTTGTTTCTTCTTAGCGATGAGGAAAATGACACATCCACATCGGAGACACGTCTTCCTTCACTAAATCTACAATGTGATAGCGATACTGACACTTCAAGGAGAAGCTCTTTCGTACCTTCTTCGCAGAACATCTCTACACCTGTAGCTCTTAAAGTTCAATCCAAGAACGATGGAAGGACACTGACAGCAGCGGATGACAAAGAAATAGAAGCCAAGAAACCAGCAGATGCTAAAATGACACCAAGATCGGCAGGAGAGGAAAAAATAGAAGAGCAGATGGCGGAGTCCACTCGTGGTGGTAACGTTTCTGAACTTTGTGTAGAGGTTGAAGGTACCGTCGATGACAAGTTAAAGAAAGAACAAGAGTGTGAGAAGATGTTGCAAGATGATGCGATAAAGAAGCCATCTTCTGATATTATGCCAGGAGGTAGTCCATGTATTCAAGATAATTTGACATCCTCAAGAAGTGAGACTGTTCAGGAGGCTCCATGTGGATTGACTCCTAAAGAGGATGACCCCATGCAGCAAGCCAGTGTAAAGGTTTCAGACACAGATGAAAAGCCGACAGAAGATCAAGAAGGTATTCGAGAAGAAGACACAACCACCTTGGAAACAGATGTACATCCAGCAGAGACATCTGGAATCCAAACCAACAAGGCCGAAGAAGGAGGTAATGGTAGGTCTTTGGGATCATGCGGAGTGGTTTTTCACATGGACAGTGACACTGATGAAGATGAAGCAGCACCTACGGGATCTGATTTGGAGAAATCCAAGTCACCTCAGATTGCACATATTGAGGAATCTGAGAAGGCAAGTGCACCTCCGACCAGCAGAAATGAAGAAGACTCTGACAGTGATACTGATTTAGAGGGTGACCAAAATGTAATACAATCTAAGAGTGCAGTGGAAAAAACGGTGGGTGAACCCATTAAGACCGAAGAGACCACAGGACTTGCTATAGAGAGTGACACTGATGATGATGCAGATATACCCAAGCAAACTGAGACCAATGCTGATCAGGACTCAAGAAGTAACACAGAAGTAAAGAAAGAAGAATTCCACTTGGACAGTGACACAGATGTCGAGGAAGACTCATCCATTGCAGAAGTGACGGACATTCAGGCTGAATCCCCTAAGGCAAGTGTGAAGGAAACTAAAGATATATTGAACCTAGACTGCGAAACAGACATGGATGAAGAGGTTGATGTCCCCAGTAGTGATGTGGCACATGGACCACGAGATTCCTCCACAGCAAGCACTAGTGTCCAAGAGACGACAGGTGTGGATAGTGACACTGATGTTGATGAAGATGACCAGAAACCTGGTGGGGCCAATGATACTTCAGCTGATAATGAAGCAAAGGACCAGATTGCTGTAAGTGATGTAGTGATTGCCAAAGAGGCCGCTGCACTACATGTGGATAGTGATACAGATGTGAAGGCAGATGATGATGGATTACCTGTTGCACCTGTTACCAAAGTAGGATCCCCTGAAGGTATCACCGACAGTGATGGAGCTAAAAAGGACAACGAAATGACTAAGGAGCCTGCTGATCTGCACTTGGATAGTGACACCAATATGGAAGAAGGTCATGGACCATCTGTTGTGTCTAGAAAGGTAGAAAACCAGGTGGACACTAGTAACATTCAGAAGGAAGTGTGTGTACAAGATCAGAAACCCTCAGTGTCTTCCAACAATGCTGCCTTATCTGGAAATTCTGCTGAAGAAGCAAAGAATGTTCCTGCAGAAATCTGTACAGAGGAAGACGAGACTCAGAAGTCAGAATCTGAAAGTAAGCTTGTTATGTCTGTTAATGGGGGATGGAGTGGGGGGAAGTGGTTGTCCTCTGCCAGCCACCTGTCTTGAGGGAAACCTTGGTTATCTGTGGCTCTCAGCGTCACTCACAGAGTCCGTAGTAATATTGATTCACGGTGAGCTGTGGGCTGCAAGGGTTTCCCTCACTTCCGAGCTTATAAATTTGGCTGAGAATGGAGAGAGCCATGAATGTGTGACTATCTTTCTGTTTACAAGGGGCAAAATTCCCCCCAACCCTTTTATAGTTACTGTAATGTTTAAAGTCCTTGTTTCTTTTTATCATAGGCCTGGACATGGACGTGGAAATGATGCCGACACAATGTTACCTGGAGCCACAAGAAGAGTCAGACTTACCAGGTAGGAGCTTTTGCTGTTGGTTATGTCCACCATTACAACCAGTTATTGCTCCAGTGCATCCAAGATGTAAAAAAAAGAAAGTGGTAACTTTTTTATTACTTTAGATGAGTTAAAGCAACAGAAAGGCAGACAATGCTCAGCAGTATCAGGAACCATTATGTGGTGTCATGAATTTCTTCATTCTTTTGTGATCTGTTTCAGATGAGGAAGAGGAGGCTACGCAGGCCTATATATTCAGTTCCACGTGGGCAGAGCCCGATCCATTTAAACGTAAGTCTCTTGTAATGCTGTGTTCACGTTTGTGCCGCTCTGTCCATTGTTCTGGTCCTCCAACATACATACCTTTGTCATACATTGACTATAATGGGATCCGTCAGGGGTCCATTCTTGTAAACTAAAACCATCAGACTTGCAGCACTTTGTCTGGCGATTTTCTTTGCACACTGTGATGGAGACTCCCACACAGATGTGAACGTAGCCTAAGATGTTGTCTGTGTTATGCTGATGCTTTTACCACACACAGATATGACAGTGTGTGTGCAATGTCCCACCACAGGCCTCTATGTGGGAGAAACAGGGCAGAGACTTAGTCAGCGCATGAACTTACATAGATCCAATATTAATAACAGCAGAACCGATCTCCCAGTGGCCGCACATTTCTCCGGAGAAAACCACTCTATTGAAGATTTGTGGGTTGTGGTTTTAATGGGACATTTTAAGACGCAGAAGGAGAGAAAGGAATGGGAATATAAGTCAATGCAAAAATTTCAAACTCTGCGATTTGGACTTAATATTCCTGCCAGTTTCATGTCACACTATGAGACAGACGAACCAATATTCACCCCACCCCCAAACACACTTGTATGACCTGTGAGGGTCACAAATCACCTCCTGATAGCAAACAGATAACAGCAAGAATTACTGATCCCTCCGTCATCTCCACAAGTTTCCAGATTGTTTATTTCTTGACCTGTTACAAATAACTTCTCTACTTATATTGCATTTTGTTATTCTAAGATCTTTTGAAGATCCATGTCTTGTGTGTGTATAAAGAGTGTGTGAATTTTCAGTTTCTTGTATTACACCATGTCTGAAGAAGAGAGCTAGCACTCTCGAAAGCTTACCATCAAATATACTGTTAGACTCTAAAAGGTATCGCCTGATTTCTTCACTCTTCCACTACTTTCTATGGCTAACACGGTGCAACATTATACTACTAGTGGACGCCTCTGAAATTTTTCTGGACATTCAGATTATGCAAATAGTTGTGCTCCTTCCTGCCTCTAGAGCGCCCCCTGCTTGTTGTGGTTGACATTCTTTTTGCTTTCTACATATGCAGGTCCTGCTGATCCAATAGGTGTGCTGCAGATTTCATCAGTGACCTGTAAGTACATTTTGGACTGTGTTCACACTTATTTTCCTCACCTCAATGAAGGGATTCTTTTGCGGCCAATTTATTAAGACTGGCTTGTACTATGTCAGTCTTAAAGCCCCCCTCCAGCAAATTGTAATAAACTCTAGCCATAGGTAATAGCGATGCACCGTGAATGATGCTACCACTGTAATATGTGGAATTACAAAAGGAGAAATGCGCCAGTATGTGCCAATACAGTAGACCGTTTCCTTATATTCTGTATGTATTGGCCACTTCTGATATTTAGTTTACCTATATCGTGTGCCCATTGACATTATTCAGGCATACTATAATGCTTTTCTAGGAATCACAGGGGCTTGTTCTTGTTCCCGCAGCCTCCACACCCTACACAGGGACAGGTTGCACAGTACATATCTTTGGGTGTGGTTGGCTACACAGGGGATTGCATGCACAGCAGGGGTCTCGGCTGTGCTATATACATATATGTATATTGTTTTGTAGTGACTGGCTTCCTGCGGATGATTGAAGACCCCAGCAGAAGGAACCAAGGGTAGGGCCGAGGGATTGCATTAGATTGTAGCATCCCCTAAGCTTAGAGAGCTGTGTTTCTATGACACAGTCGACCTCTGCTGGTCGATTGTGGAAATGTAAAACTTGCATTTTTTTTCCCCAATGAAAATTGTATTTTTGTCGAAGTTGGTAAAGTTAAACAAAAATCAAAATTGACGTAAACATATTGGCTATAGGGAATATTGGAAGAAACATGGCTCCATACACTTTAGATGGCCGTCGGATGAACATTGGTTTGGACAACAGCTGCTCCAGTAAAGCGTACCTCCAATTATAAAACCACTTTTCATAAATAGTACAGGGGAATATAAGAAACTTTGTAATATATATTATTTAAGAAATCTGTTTCTTTTTCCACTTATCAGATTAAGTTACTTTTTACCTAGAAGTCCTATGGAGAGGGGAGGGAGGACACCTTTAACTAAACTCTGCCACGTTGTGAGTCTGGGAGCTCTTCTGACACTGTCGTATCTTCAAGATAAAACTCAACCACTGCGCAGAATGAAACAATAAATCAACAGACTCCCCCCTCCCCTCTCCATAGAGTTGTATGTGAGATTTGTCTCTAAAGTGTATGGCCACCTTTTAGTTTCCAGCTGGATTTTGTTTTCTGCATGGATGTAAATGCATCTATAAGAAGATTCACTGGAAAGAGGCCGGAATGTTCTGTAATAACTCTCTCTAAGATGAAGTAACGTGCAATGTACTCCTCAGTATATCGTGCTCCTGAACGTCGGTGACTCTCTACACTTGTAATTTTGCCATTTATGCAGCTCTTTGACATGGTGAATTAGGTCTCCTGTGCTCTGTGTTTCAGAGGTTTCATAAGTGACTGCTCCAGACTATGTTGCATGTCATTGATTGTATCCTGTGTCACTTTTGGACGTCTTCAGCCATGAGAAGGGATCAATGATCCCGCTATTTCCGTACCATCTTCTGAATAACACTCTTTGACGGTATGTCACAAACTCCATCTGACATTGCTTAAACGAACTGGTGACCCAATAAGTTTGCACCATGACGATGACGTGCTGCTTGATACTGTACACACCAGGAGAAGGCGAGGGAGTGAGTGAAAGGGTACACAGGGTATGTGCCCGGGAGTAGCAAGTGGAGGTGTGACTGCTGTCCGTAGCCTACCTCGTCGCTCCGATACAGGGACACCCCAGCTTGTTCGGAGCTCCATATACTGCGGAGTACATTGATTTTTCCTAGCGAGAGGTATTAACGAATATTTGGGGCCTCTTTCCAGTGAATCTCCTTGTAATATTCTGCAGATTGTGTTTGACGTTCACACTTTTATCTTTTTCAGTGAACTCCACCCAGGAAGACATTGATGAGACGGCATTAGCTGAAACTCAAGCTTTTTTCACTGAAGCAGAACCAATAGGACCCAGTGTCCAAGAGACTCCAGAACCTGTCGGAAGAAGTGTAGATGAAACTATCCAGTCTTCAAGTAGTGAAGATGAATCTGGAAGGGAAGTCCAACAACTGTCACATGAAAACTTGTCCTCTGAGGCCACACAGCCAGTCTCCCAGTACTTGTCCACAAGACCGTCTGAAGAGGCTGGGACATGGCTGCACCTTAAAAGGGAAGTTCCAGCTTCAGTTTGGATAAGGGGCATCCAGCAGGAAGGAAGTTCCACAAATCCAGGAGACAATGAAACCACAAAAGATGCAACCCAAACAGATGAGCAATCCCTAAAGCTGGAGCTTGAAGCCACTCAGTTATATTCTGAAGAAAGTCCATCTGGAGAGAAACCTCCAGTGCAAACAGAAACCGCAGTAGCACCTGCTGCAGGGGACGAAAATAAGGAACCTGAAGGTCCCGAGAAAGCAACAGAGCCGACGGAGAAGCCGTGTAGTGAGGATACACAGGTCACAGATATTGATGCCACTCAGGCGTATAGTCTCAGTGTCCCAGATTCAGAAGGTACCACACAAGCTTGCAGTCTGTCTGCAGAAACTACTGGTGGCGATACTACTAGTGGAAATAGTGTCGCCACAGAAGAAGACAGCACACAGGTGGTAAACCCAAGCATTACAGCTGATGAAGTAGCAGTCCCAGAGATGTCTTCCAAAAGCAAAGAGAAGCCCTCAAGGAGAGGTTAGTGTCCATGATTTTCTTTCTGCTAATACAGTTGTTGTGGGCTCTCATTGCAGCTGTAACCTCATTTACATCACAGATGGCATTTCAATAGAAGAAAACACTTCTATAGGTAACACTTGAATCCACTACTCACAATGGATGATGTCACAACTTATCGACTCCCCTTACTGCACAGAGCATGTCCAGACCTCAGAGTCTGCTCCAGACTATTGCTCCCTATGGCCATGACTATGCTGTAAAGTATTTTACTAAATGCTTTTAACAGAGCAGAAGAGAAGCTCAGACAAGATGGCCGTCCCCATAATCATTTACAGACAATAGAATAAAAAAAATACCACGAGAAAATAAATACAGATTAGAAAGTTATAGATTTCACCATGTAGTTTTAATTAATAAATTGATTATACATTTCTTTTAAAGAGGATATTTCACCAAGCCCAGCTAATTACATTGATTAATAGCTGTTGCTCCACTGATTCTGGCACAGTTGGAATGTTTACTGTAGCCCCCACCGGTCCCGAGCAATCAGTACTGTTAGTTTTGGTGCCTGATATGCTATTTAGTCTCTGTACTGTCTGAAGGTTGCCTGAGCTATACTTCATTTAAGGCCTATGGCCTTAATATCTGATCAGTGGGGGCCATCACTGATAAGCTACTCAGGACTACATCCAATCCCTCTACTATACAGTGTATGGATCCAGAGGCAGTTGGCTCCATACACTGTATAGTGGCTGAGCAATGTCCATCCTAAAGATAGCCTATAAAAAAAAAAAAAAAAAGTCTCAGAAAACCCCTATAAGGAAATTATATTCTGGCACTACTATATTGCTGCTACTTGATAATTGCAGATCCTGCTATGTGGAAGGTATCCGTTTTTGTTTTTTATTAATTATTCATAAATGTTCTGAGTAGGGCAGTAAATAACTTAAGACATACCACCAGTAATCTACTTAATAGCCTCTTGGTATATGCACATCTGTATATAAACTCTGAGTACCATATGCAGCTTGGTAGCTTCTATTGTTTGTGGCACACTCTGTTCATTCATTGTGGGGAGTAGGATACGAATTGCGTTACTACAGTCCTTTACTTCCTCCCTGCTAATATCAGCTGCAGAGGCAGGCAGAGCGAACATAAAAAAAAAAGAGTTAGAATTATAAATCTTAACCAAATGGGGAATAACCAGATATTTATGTGCCTGTAGAGGAAACTTGATAGTTCATACAGTCCTGTGATTATAGCAGCCTCAGCACTGATACAAGCATTGTATAGGATTGTACTCAAAAGAAGTGAAGAATGGTAAATGTTTGATAGTAGGTAAAACATTGACTATGATTGGGTTGTAGCTCCACTGTGTCTGTAACATGGCAGACATTGATAACTGCTTACTTATGGTGGTTTAGGAATGAGAAATTGGCAGCACAAACTGCTGAGCTGTGAACTTTGTAATTTTTTTTTTTTTTGTATTGGAGGTGTGCTTTAATTACATATATAGAAGTGCCAGGCCTTAATGACTCATTAAATGTCTGAACTGCTAATTATAATATTTAATGGTACGTTATCATGTGGGAGGAGTGACTATGGAGTGCTGTACAATATAGATATAGGTGTGGGATGCCTCTTAACATTAATGAACTGAAAATTATCAGTGTCATGTTCATTAATTTTTTATTTTTTTTTAATTATTATTTTTGTCATATCTGCTATAAAAGGAAAATATGTTCACTGTATGAACGTGCGACAGCCAGAGGATGCTTTGGCGTAATAAAACCCATTTTTATTTTTTGTTTATGAATGCCCAGTCTATATATTACTGTTCCAAATTTATAAATACTCCTTTTATATTCTTTCATGTATTCCAGGTTTAAGCAGAAGTAAGAAGAAAGAGGAATCTGCCCAGAGTGTTCCAGTGAGTGAATCCTAACACTTCATATAGACAAACTAATCCGAATTTCATAACCTCTCTGTACTTAATGCGTAAAGGGTTTTTCCAGCTTAGGTCATTAACCCCTGTACGCATTCTCACATACATGTACATGGGAGAATGTGGTTAGTTACCGCATCCCCACGTACAGGTACGTGATGGTGATCGAGCGCACTCAGAAGCAGAACCCGTGCGATCACCGCGGGAGCCCGGCTGTATTTGACAGCCAGGCTCCCGCTGCAACAGAGGGGACCAGTGATAACACCGATCCCCGCTGTTTAACCCTTAAGATGCCGCGGTCAATAGCGACCGCAGCATTTTAAGTGTTTGCTATCGGCACTGAGTGCAGCGGGCGGCATCGGGAGAGGGTGTTAGCTGTAACTGACAGCTAACACCCTGCTCCTTAACCTCCGATCGCCGCTGAGCGCCGATGGGGGATTTTAACCCCTTGGATGCCGCGGTCAAACATGACTGCGGCATCCAAGGGGTTCCGCCATGTTGCCGCCCGCGGCGAGATGGGGGGGGGGGGGGTGCCGATATCTATAATATGCAGCCCAGGGTCTGGCCAGTGACCCCAGGCTGCCTGAAGCCCCCAGTACCTAGTTGATAGTGCCGGGACCTCTGGAAATCAGCCTATGTCTACATAGGCTGAATTCCTGTATAGACTGCAATACACGTGTATTGCAGTCTATAGTGCTGAATCAGCGATTAGACTGGTTGGTTCAGGTGTCCTATTGGGACATATAAAAAAAGATAATATTTATTAACTTATTTGGGTGGTATGACTGTTTGAAAAGCAGAGCATTTAACATTTTGAAAATTGCGAATTTTTTTTTTTTTTCCCCAAATTTCCATTAAATTTTCCTATTTTTTTTTATAAATAAATACAAAAATATTGATCAATGTTTACCACTAACATGAAGTACAATGTCTCACGAAAAAACAGTCTCAAAATCACTTGTGCAAGTTAAAGTGTCTTAAAGTTATTGCCATATAAAGTGATTTTTTTTGTACTCACCGTAAAATCCTTTTCTCGTTGTATTCACTGGGGGACACAGCACCATGGGGTATAGACCTGGTCACTAGGAGACAAGACACTAGGGAAAAGAAAGCTGTTGGCTCCACCTCCAGGCTATACCCTGCCACAACCACTGTGCATGAATCAGTTTGTACCGTAGCAGTAGGAGAGAGAGACACAAAGGAACATGGAACCAACAACCACCAACAATGCCTGAACCCAAAAAGGAACCAACACAGTTCAGGCAGGAACACTGAAAAACAAGGGAGGGATCTGTGTCCCCCAGTGAATACAAACGAGAAAAGGATTTTACGGTGAGTACAAAAAAATCCCATTTTCTCGCTTATTTCACTGGGGGACACAGCACCATGGGATCTCCTAAAGCAGTCCCAGAGGGTGGGAATAACACGGCCATGCAAACCTGTAACACTCAACCACTTCCAGAAACTTACAACCCAAATTGGCATTAGCAGAGGCCACAGAATGGATCTGGCGAAACTTAGAGAAAGAGGATGGAGGCCCAGTGGGATACTTACAGACCTGGGAAGCAAAAGCCTGATGCCGGAGGCCCCGGGAACTCCAACAGCTCTAGAGGAGAGAGCCGTCACACGGGAGGCAGAGCCGTACTCTTAAACCGATAGGTCTCCCTAATCTCAGACCAAAGCCATCGGAAGATGGGAGCTCTGGAAGCAGGCAGGCCCTGGCAAGGGCACTCAGGGAGAACGAGCAAAGCTTCCGAACAACAGAAAGGATCCGTGAGGGACAGTATACACGCAAATCGCCCAGGCAACAACCGGCAGGGAAGAGCAAACACTACATGGATGCCTGAGGACCGAGCAGAAAGAGGGCAAGACCAAGTCCTCGATGTGGAAGCAGGAAAAACACCCTAAGAAAAAAAGACTGTGGCAGACAGAGGAAAACCTTATCCTTGTGGAGGACCAGAAAGGGAGGCTGCCGAAAAAAAGGTGCAGCCAATTCGGGACCCCTGCGGATGGAGGTAATGGCCACCAGAAACTCATTCTACCAGGACAGAAGGCAAAAAAAGGGATATCAAAGGCTCGAAGGGGGTAACCTGAAGCACCTTAAAGACGAGGTTAAGATCCCACGGATCCAAGGGTTCAAAAGGAGCACAGAGTGGCACTCCTGTAGGAAAGTCTTTAAAAAGGAAAGAAGACTAAGACCTTGATCCAGACCAGAATGGGGAAGATCCGATGAGAATCGTTACTCTTCCAACGGTGGACATAAGCCTTCCACGTTTGATGGCAGATCTAAGCTATCTGGAATTTCCGGGCCTTGAGTATGTTAGGATAACAAACTCCGAAAAATCCACAACGCCTCGGATTCAACAGCCACGCCGTGAACGCAGCTGAGTCAAGGTGGGGTGGAACAGCAGTCCTTGAGACAGAAGGTCGACCAGCAGAGGAAGAGGCCAAGGAGCATCCGCCAACAGGAACATGAGATCCACATACCAGACCCGGCAGGGCCAATCTGGTGCCACCAGGATAGCTTGAACCCCCTTGGTCTTGAGATTCTGGAACTGTGATAGATGTCCTTGGAGAAGAGAGGTCCAAGGAGAAAGGGCAAATAAGATAGCCCTGGGTTCCAGCAGGTTGAACCAGAGGGAGGAATCGGCCCTGGACCACAGGTCCTGAGCAGTAAAGCATCGAGGACAACTCCCCAGCCAGGGAGATTGGCGGCAGTGGGAGTCACCTACCAACAGAGGGGAAGAAGGACTTCCCTTGAGAAATTCCTGGGGAGGAGATACACTAAAGAATCTCTCAGTGAACCAAGGTGGAAAGAGAACCAAGCAGATGAGGCTGTCCGGGGATTTGTCCGTGGAGAGGACGACAGAGTAAGTGAATGAAAGGTACAGATTAGAAGGTTGAGGCGATCGTGCACAAGACCCACATGCCGATTCAAAGAGAGCAAGGAGAGTACCTCCGAAGGTGGGACACTCAGGATCTTTTCCTCCGGAGGGAGAATCACACCCTGCAGCGAGCAGAGGATCATGTCCCGGATTCCATGTGCTTAGAGGGCACGAGACATCCACATTGATGAGCCAGCAGAACCGGCGAAGAAGAACCAAGGTGAGCCACAAGCTGGTCAGATTGTCTGACCTGGAGGGGCTTCACCAGGAGGTCATCCAAGTCTGGAAACACGGCAACACCTCTGACGCGGAGGATGGCCATGAGAGACGCCATCACTGAGGAAAGAAACCCCAGGTGGCAGAGGTCAGCCTGAAGGGGAGAGAGGCAACTGGAAAGGTCAAGGATCCACTGCAAAACGAAGAAACTGCTGACAGCACAGCGCGATGATGTAGATGGATGAAGAATTCGCCCATCTCCAGGGATGCCACCACAGACTGCATAGACTACAACGGAGCCTGCAGACATGAAAGAACCTGTGGAGCCCTTTAAGCCTCGTCCGGCTGAGTAGGTACAATTGTACCTATTCCTATGCAGCCTGTTAATGTTGTAAAATTATGCAGCCTGACGAAGGTTAAGGTCCATGATGGGACTAAGGAAGCCGTCCTTTTAGGTGAATGGAGAACAGGTAGGAATAGTAACCCAGGATACACTCTGAAGCGGGAACGGGGACGCTGACTCCCTGCCGCTGGAGATTGGAGACAGCCTGGATTGTCCGACATAGGGAAGGCAAAGAGACTCCAGCGAAAACTGGAGTAGCCGGAGGACACCGCCTCTCAGGCCCAGGCCCCAGACATCCTGCCATTTCAGATACCCAGAGAGGGGAAAAAACTTCATGCCGAGGAGGCTAGGAAGAGGAAGACCTGGACGACCTGGTGCAGAACCGCCAGGGAGGCCTGGACTTGAAAGAAGCTTTCTGGAACAGGAGAACGGCTGACACATAGGACGCCTCTGAGGGAGGAAGAATCTATTCCCCCGTGGCCTCAGGGATAAGCTTCTCGACGCCCTTAACAAAAATTTGGCCCAGGTCGACCTGGAAAGGGAGAAGGGCTGCGTTCGCCTTCTTGGAGGCGGACTCAGTATTCCACAACGAATCCAAACGGTATGGCGGATAGTCACTGCATTGGCGGCCGCCTTGGCAGATTTGGGAGGCATCTCCAGTTATTTGGAAGCGTTCAGGATCTCAGAGACGAGCGGCTGGAGGGAAACTGCATCAGGGACTGAAGCTGTTTGGCCCAGGAAAAGAAGGCCTTGATGACCCAAGAGGCAACGAAGGAGAGCCGCAGGGAGAAACCAGCCACTATGAAGGCCACCTTGGCGAGGGACGCCACCTTCTTGCAGCAATACAATAGCCAGCATTTAGGACAATGCAATGTATCAGTTCTGCATTGCAAACAATAAAACGGAAGCGATCCGATCTCACTCCGAGGGATCACTGAGGTAGGCACAGTCCGCTGAAGGCAGACTAGAAGCCTTGGAGAGCCTAGCTATCATGGGATCCACCGTGGGAGGCTCTCAGTGATAGGAAGGGACACATGGGGCGGCTCGCTGACAAGATGTCAAGACAGGCCGGCTTGCGCTCACTAGTTACTGATATACAATTACCATGCGCTAACCGATTGCACCACTGGAGCAACCTGCTTCCTTTACCTCAGATGTTCATCATCTAGCCAGCCAGGGAGAGCTAGAGACGTGTCACAGCATAGCCTGGCAGAACTGCCTGAGCTCACCTTCCACTTGGAGACACACAGGTCAAGGGAAGGGATGTCCGACTTCCTAGTTGAAGACAGAAGATGGTCCAGGGAGACGTCCCTGTGCCCTCAAGATATGATGAAACACCCAGTGGCAGAAGGAGATGTCCACTTGAGAGGATGAGTCTGGGTCCTCAGAGATCTGTAGGGTCTCTGTCGCATACATGACTCCTGCGTAGCAGCAGATATAGATGAGCCTAGCTGAAGCTCCGAGTCGGAGTCAGAGGCGTCCCCAGTTAAGTAGACCGAGCAGAGGGAGGGAGGTATCCGCCTGTCGGAGTGGAGCCATGAGCTGAGTCCCTATCTGGGGAGTACCCAGAGGAAGGGGTGGCGGACTGTGAACCGTAGGAAGACTTCCTGGTCCTTTTGAGGCTCCTGGAGCTGCGACGGGAACTATGAGGGTGTCCAGGGAGATCCCTAGAAGCAGCCGACTGAGCGGCGATCTGGGAAAGCAGCCATTCCAAGTTTCCAGCACTGACTAGTTAAGTCTGGTAAGGACACCATGGCCAAGTATAGGAAGGCCGCCCAATCCGGGAATGGAAGAACCGGAGAGGGGCCAGGAGGTTCCTGACTGGCTGAGGCGGAAGGCAGAGAGAGCACATGGGCTCGGGCTGTCCGCATGGCAACTGTTTTTGATACAGCGGGTGCACGTATAAAAACGTGACGGAACCAGAGAGGCCGGAGGGTGAGAGACAAGCAGAGGGAGCCCATGGAAATTAGGGGTAACCCAGGGGGTCAGCCTACCAGATTGCAAAAGATGGCCGCTCACAAACTGCTGCAGCAAGGGTTCCGCAGGAGCAATGTCTCCCAGGGAACTGTGAGGAGAGTAAGAATCCCTGCTGTCCCAGCAAGCCAAAAAAAAGCAAATAAAAAGAGATTACGAGGAGAGCAAAGCTCTTCCCCTGGTAAATACAGGCTCAGTAGCTACTGGGCAGGCTGGATGGCTTGCCAGGACAGCCCCCTGGCCAATGGAAGGCCCTAGGCGGAGTCTGGATACCAGAAAAGCCCGGGAAAGGGACGGGCTAGTTGCGGCCTAGTTCCCGACCAGGCCTCGGACTCGCGTAGAATGCGGCCGACCGCGAGGCACCGTCGGCGGCGCGGCCACGAACTCCGGAGGTTCCGCGGATGCCTGGAAAAAGGTACCGGGGGGCCAGGAACCGGATGCCCCCCCCCCCCCCGGGGGCCGCTCGGTAGGAGCGACCAGAAAGCCCAAAAAACGCACCAGAAAAAAGGGGCTTATTTACTAAAATTTAAGGCCCAGCTCTGGGGGACCCTGTGATGCCCCCCTAAACAGGACCCATGCTATTGTTGGCATTGAGGGGGCTGAGTGGGGCCTGAAGGGGAGGTGGAGAGGGCCTGAAGGGGAGATGGATAGGGGCTGAGGTAACTTCATACTCGCCTGCCTTCTATTCTCATACTCACCTGTCTGGAGTCTTCAGGTGCCGCAGGGTCACCCCCTCAGTAGGACCTCGCACGTGGGAGTTGGTTCACCCGTACTCCGGCCACCGGTGCGGCGAGTGGGGACTGGGTGACCGGCGAGGCTGCTCTTTTGCAGAGCGCTGCGCCCGCAGGAGGGTATGACTAGTGTGGCGTACACGCTGACGACCCCCTGCACCTGAAAGAAAGGTAAAAATAAAAACGATGCAAGACAGAAGACCTGAGTCAGGTCGTGTCTGCCTCCTATGACACTAGGTTTCAAACTGATTCGTGCACAGTGGCTGTGGCAGGGTATAGCCTGGAGGCGGAGCCAACAGCTTTCTTTTCTCTAGTGTCTTGTCTCCTAGTGACCAGGTCTATACCCATGGTGCTGTGTCCCCCAGTGAAATAAGCGAGAAATGTCAGTTTTGAAAAATGAGGTCTGGTCTTTAATGCACTTTTGGGCTCAGACCTGAAGGGGTTAAAGAGAACCTTCCATCCCCTCCAATAAGTCCAACTTACATCATTTAATAGTCGCTGCTCCAATGATTCCAGCACAGTAGGAATTTTTTCTCTAGCCCCCACTGTTCCTGAGCAATCAGTGCTGTCAGTTTTGGTACCTAATATGATATTTAGGCTCTGTACTGTCGGGAGGGTGGTGTCAGGCAGGAGTGGACAAGGGGTGTGCTTCTGAGCTGTGTCACTGGCTGTCTCTGATTGGAGCTCTGAATAAAACCCCCTGCCTGACACCGCTCACCTGACATTACAGAGCTTAAATAGCACATCAGACACCAAAACCAACTGCACTTGTTGCTCAGGGACGGTGGAGGCTAGCGAGAAAATTCCAACGGTGCTGGAATGTGTGTAACAGAGACTATTGACAGTGCTAAGAACTTGAATTGGTGGAGGTGGTGAAAGGTCCTCTTTAAAGGGGGTTTCTGGGTCCCTTTAAAGAGGGATTGACCATCAGTATGTGGAGGGGGGGGTGACACCCCAACTCCACATCGATCAAGTTTTCTGGCTGCTGGAAGCTACTATGGTAGACGGAGCCAGAAGCTGCTCTAATCTTATTCAAGTACTGGGCCCAGAGCTGCAGCACCGTCCACTCTATAACAGTGGCATCAGCATTCTGAAGTTCCACGCCTATTACTTGAATAGGAGTAGAACTACTTCAGCCCCATCCACAGCACTAGTTCCCGGCACAGGCAACACACTGATATCATCCATGTTCCATCCGTTTTGCTCAAAAGTGGACCGAGCGCATGCACATGGATGTGTGCATGTAACCTTGCAAAAGGTCAGCAGTATTTTGGAATACCCCTTTAGTAAACTCTCGTCATTCTAAGACCGTGCTCCTTGTTGGATGTGTTTTGATATCCTGTATTATTTGATAGTATAAAACTAACTTGTAAAAATAGATGATCAGGCTAAAGATTATTAGCCACAGTTTCCTAGTTACAAGCGTACTATTCTGTCCTTGCTATATAAAAGAAACTGCATGTGGCGCTTGTCATTTACCTCCTGTACCTTTGTTCGGCAGACTTCATCAGAAACTGAAGAGCATCCAGACAAACCTTCTAAAGCTCCTGAAAGCATAAGGGAAGAAACAGATAAACCCAGTGCAGGAGAGTCCCAAATATCTGAACCGGAGATAAAAGAAGTTAGAAGAAGGGGAGGGAGGAGAAATGCAGAATCACTTTCCAAAGCTCCAGCCAATGAAGAAGTTGCTGCAACGACTTCTCAAAAGAGAACAACTAAAAGATCCCTAGAGGATGAACCATTAGAAATTAATGAGCTGCGTGGCAGAAAGCAAGTGTCTGGGAGGAGTGCAATAAAAGTGGTCAATGAAGAGCTGAAAGAGGAACATGAGCAGTCTAGTTCTAACACTAAGGAGCTTAAGGAGAGTTTTGCCCAAGAGATCCTACCAGTAAATCCTCCTGAGGAGATAGAAAGTCTGACTTCAGAAGATAACAAAGGTAGCACGGTAGAGCAGATGTCTGGTGCCCAGGTTTCCTTGGAAAACCAGGAAATTTTAAGTGCTGAGGCTTCTACATCATACACAGTTAATGAAGGTAAGGAGCGTATGGACTCAAGTGATAATTCTGCTGAAAAGTCCCATTCACAGCAAATCACTGAAAATAAGAAACCAGCAAGAAACACACGTCAAGCGGCTACAAGGCCAAAGAAGGAAGAGGCAGTTGATACAGAATCTGTTGGCAATGTAGAGAGAGAAAAAGATCTAGGAGGTCGTAATTTGAGGACCACTCGGGAGAAAGATGCAAGCAAACAAACCTCGGAATCACTACAGTCACAACAGATCATACAAGAAGAAAGTCAAGGACGAAAAGCAACTCGGAAAGCTCGTGCTAAGGCTTCAGAACCAGAGTTAGACAAAAGTGCGGACATAGAAGAAAACAAGGCGGCTGAAGAAGTCAGTCCAGCTGAGCCAGTATCTGGGAATGAAAAATCAAGACGAACACGGAGAAGTTTGAAAGAAGAAATTAAAGAAGAAGTCGAAAACATACCAGAGACAAAGGGGAAGACCAGGAGAAGTGCAAGTGTAAAAGATGTTCAACCAAAAAATGAAAAAGAACAAGGAAACCGTGGAGACATGCCAATGAGTAATAAAACGCCCAAAAGAGCCAGAAATAATTCTAAGGAAGAAACCACAAAACCAGAACAAGAAGTGAAGGAGGATGTTAAAACTGAAGAAAAGGAAGTCATTAGAAAATCCAGGAGGATACAGAAGAGTCAGAAAGAAGAACAGAAAGCTGAAGATAATATTGAAACCCAAGAAATACCCAGCAGTGATTCCCAAACCTCAAGAAGAACTAGAAGGGACTATAGAGAAGAAAATGTGGCAAAAGAAGAAAGTGTAAAAGAAACCACCTCCAGAAGAACAAGACGGCGTTCAAAGGAAGAAGAGGAGGTGAAACTGGAAGACCAAACTAAAAAGTCTTGGAAAGCTAGAAAGGACTCTAAGGAAGAGACTCAGACTGAAGAAACAGTTGAGCAAAGCTCCATAGAAGTCGATAAAGAGGAAACAGTTGGAAGAAAGACCACCCGAAAAACTAGAAGAAATCTCAAAGAAGATCAGAATACAAGTGTGCATGAGAGAGAGTCAAAACAGACTGAGGAAAACTCTAAGCCTGAAAGATCGTCAAGATCACGAGCAAAGACTTCTGATGAAAGTCAAGAGTCGCATGGAGAAGTGGGAGTGAACAAAGGAGCAGAGGAGAGTCACAAACTATCCCCACCTGAGGAGAAATCAAAGCCTCAAATAGGGAGAGGCAGACAGGCAGCTAAAAAGGAAGATATACCTCAGGCTTCAACTCCAGTTGTTTCAAGAAAGCGGGGGCAACCAACAAAGGCAGAAGTAGAAGTGAAGAGGAAGAAATCAGATGACGAAGAGCAAGAATTAGAAGTGGTAGAAACGCCAAGGAGTCGAAGAGGGAGGCCAAGAAAACTGGCTACAGAAGCGGAAAACACACAGACCGAAAAGGTAAGTTAAAGTGGTCTTCATACATGGGAACAGGTTTTAAAGATGTTAGAAAAGGTGTATGATTCTGAAATTAAATAGATATTACTATGTGACCACGATGAGCTGTTATTACCAAGGGAAGCTGCAGACAAGTTTGCATTTTCCACATAGAAGAATCATTACACCAAACCCACTGAAATCAATTGGGCGACCATGAAATACACAAAAAAGAAATGTCCTCTAGAATGAGCATCTACTCTGGTTAAGAGGGAGGTCCACAGGTGTTGTCTAATGTAGACAACCTATATAAGTTGTGCAAAGATCGCATATTTAGGAAGGAAAACTCTTCACGTTTTTGGGGAATGTTTGGTTTCTTTGATAGCTAGGAAATCCTAATTGAAGAGACAGATGGCCCTTATAACCTGAGAGCAAAGTATCATCAGCAGTGATATGTACCTTGCTTTTTAGGATATCTCCCCACCTGATCCATCCCCATCTCGAAGCACCCGTCAAAAGGCAAGTTCTGCATTAAGTAACCCTCAAGAGGCCAGAACACCCCCGACGCACCAACCGAACATCGATTTCAGCCACCAGTCCATATGCTCAGTCGGGATCTCCTCCTAAGGTATTTTCTGATTTTTCATAGTTGTCAAAGCTGTAGGTCTTTTTTTTTTTGTGTGGTGTTTGGTTGTTTTTTTTGTTTTTCAATAACATTTACCTTTCTTCTTCAGATTCTGTTCACAGGTGTGGTGGACACGGCAGGCGAGGAGGCAATCCGTTCATTGGGCGGAGTTGTCGCAGATTCTGTCTTTGACTGCACCCACCTAGTAACTGACCGGGTTAGAAGAACTGTGAAATTTCTCTGTGCCCTTGCAAGGGGTATTCCCATTGTCACCCTCGACTGGATAGACAAGGTGGAATTGTGGTGTTTTTATTTATTTATTTTTTCCAGGCTCAAACTTTTTCTAGTTTTCCTTTCAGATTAACCCATAATTATTTTCCACAAAGAAAACCTTTTCTAATGGTGCATAATCTTGAACAGAACTTAATGTAGACTTCTCTTCCCAGTGTAAGAAGAGCAGATGTTTCTTGTCCCCAACTGGATTTCTTGTAAATGATAAAGAACAAGAAAAGAACTTCAGTTTTGTGTTGTCGGAATCTCTACAGAAAGCAAAGAAGCATCCACTCTTTGAGGTATTCACTTTCCTTTTCAAAGAGTATTGCCATATCCAGGACCATACTTAAACTTAAAGTGATATTCCCATCATAAGAATCATATTCAGACTTGTAGCTTAAGCTACAGCTATTTGTAGCTGAAATGTTTTTCCCAATACATTGCTTTATCTATCTTGCTCCATTTGCCAGATGCAGCTATTTCTCCTCACTGGTTACAGCTGGTTGCCTAGGTTACAGACCACCTCTCTGGTCTGGCTGATGCTCCTGTGCTCAAAATCAGCGCCAATTCTGACCCTGTATTCAATAGGAGAGATTGGAGCAAGATGTTGGGGAACAAAAATAAGCGTCCTGCTTGATCTTACTTCATAATCTGCGGTGTGAGACACTCCTTTGACTAGACTCATTCTTCAGTAGATAAAAACCGCAGTGGCAAGCTGCAGGGTCGAAAATGTTCAGTCCGCTTCAAATCCCTTTTGCGTTTCCGTCATGTGAGGCTGCTTTCACACTACCAAGTTTTGGAACAGAGACTCTTGTCCGTGTGAGTGCCAGATTTTCCATCCTGAATAGTGTGTCAGAAGAAGGACTCCAAGTATTATACAGTAGTTCTGTATGATACTAGGAGTCCCTGCCTCCTAACCTATATCGTAGAGATTAAAGTACAGAGCAGTATGTTACTGGGAGGCAGGGGCTCCTAGCGTCATGGAATCTGAAGCAGATTTTTTATTTTTTGCTTGACGAAACCGATGTGGATTTTGAAGTGGAACTTTAAGCGTAATTTGGAGAAGATTGCCACTGTATTTTGCTTTTATTGGGCAGAGCCAAATTCTGAGAGTGGATTTTGACAAATTCCGTGCCGAAGCAAAAGGTGGATTTTCTTCCTCTTATTCATTTCAATGGGAGTTATCAGTGGAATCTGCCTGAAGAACAAGCTGGATGCTTATGTTTTTATGCTAGCTGAAAAAAAAAAATAGACTACTGCCTCACATTTAAAACGAATGGGAGGCAGATTTTAGGATTATTCAGCGTCAAATTCCTGTGTGAACACCCCTGTAAAAGGGAAAAGCTGTTTTAGGTTTCAGCTGTTTTGGACATAAGAGCACTTGCATGTTGTGACATATATGGGACCTAGAGTAGGGGACTCCTTTGGTTGCTCCTATATATTATGTCTGAGCTACACAATCACTCTCAAAGCGTTCTAACACTTTCTATTGAAATCAATTGGCTGTTTGGGTCATGTATTATTATTGCACTTTGCAAATCATTTGTAAAGTGTGGGTTTAAGAGCTGTGCCAGGCAGGTGTTTTAACCCTTAGCTTACTGGGAGAATTATTTGGGGTAATATGAAATAGCATTCACTTTCTGCTTCAACAAATTTGTCATTGTAGGGCTATGAAATTCATGTAACTGCAAACGTCAAACCAGAACCTGACCACATGAAAGATATTATCCGCTGCAGCGGAGCAACCTTCCTCCCTAAGATGCCTCGGTCATTCAAGGTATAGGAGCACACGACTACCATTAGTTCTATAATTTGGTTTTGTCTTGAGTATTGTGTCTATAGACCATCATGTGATGTTGATTTTCTGCCTTGTTTCCTAGGGAAAATGCATCATCGTGTCCTGTCCTGAAGACTCTGCTCGTTGTAAGTCAGTCCCCACATCAGTTCCAATTACATCAGCAGAATTTATCCTCAGTGGAATTTTGCGTCAAGAAGTAAACCCAACTGTGTATCTGCTGAACCCTGCGGTGCAGGACACTGCGCCAACTCCAGCTAAGCGGAGACGCTGAGTCCGTATACTTCTCCTCACTTGTTATTGAGTAATATTCATCTGTTTTGTGCAGTTAGCTTTTTCCAGGATTCGAGAAGCCGATCTGGAGCATTTTTATGACCAATTTCCTTTTTGAAGGGTTAAAGCACGGTATAACATTCTCCAGGACTGTGGATTTGCAAGTACCGGCTTCTGACTCTTCAAGTAGACATCAACATGTAAAAGTAAATTCTCCAAGATTCACATGACTAGATCAAAAGCTCTACACTCCGGGCAAAACTGACTTTGCTTGTGACGGCGTGCCTCCTTAGGCCCTGCGTTAGACATCACATTGTGTATATGTTTACTTGGAGTGTTTGTTTTTGTGGTCTTTATGTTTGGAAATCTACTTGTGATAGTCCTTCAGTGATCAGCAACATAATCCATGGTGATTATAGTGTGTGGGTACAACCTGAGCTGCCCTTTCCCTAGGCTGGTTTCACACGGTCAAGTTTGGGATGGGAAACTAGGTCCATGTGTCAGCTGGATTTTCCGTCCCTAATGCAGCTCTGAACTCAACATGTTCTTTCAGGTGAGCTGTGTTCAGGCTGGTATATCTGGTCAATACACATAATGAGTTTTCGGACTGAACTTGGCCACGTGAAAGCAATCTTAAGGTCTTTTAACCACAGAGCTCCAGTCGACTGCGGTTTGACTTTCATCACCGTAAGCATACAAGCTGCACAGCGATAAATGCTTATTGGTCCAATTGTTCTTCCCGTATATTTGAATTTTATTGCTAGCACATCCACTGTTTACACAAATTATTTTTATCTGATCCAGACCAAATTCACTTCTGTTCGGCTGATCAAACCAAAGTTTGCTTAGTTGTTCAGCAGCTCATGTAAATGGAGCATTAGACTTTGTTCACATTGGTTCTAAATCCTTTCTTTGGGAGTTCAACAACAGATCTGGCATGGTGACATTGTGTCTGATCAGAAGGGTAGAACTAGCCTAAGAATTTATGTTCCACATCTGGTAAGCAGTCGTCGCCTGCACAATGTTTTATGTACCAGTGTTCCCAGTAAATAACCCACTGATTGTGAACTGGTTATTATGGGTATTTTTGGTACTGTTCAAGGCGTGATCTAGCTCTCATAGTTCTTAGTCACTTAATATTTCCTATATACATGTGAGATCTCACCGTAGACTTCACCGATTTCTAGAATGAAATGTCTCTCGAGATCGCGTACCCCTTTGTCGCTGCTCAGAGAAAGGAAAGGTCATTAAAAACTGTAATCTTAAGGTGAACTGGGCAAACCAGGGCAGTCGGCAGCGACGGATTTATCATGGTCATTTTTAGGTGGTGTGAGATCACAAGGCCTAGAATTTCCTTTTCAGAGGAGAAGACCAAAACTAATAGTTGCAAATTTCTCTCCCTGGTCATGTAGTCCTGAAGAAGACACGATGCGTGTTTGACATTGTGGACTGTTAACTTTTATATGTAGATATCCCATGTTCCGAAGCCTTCTCTGAATATAAACTGGTATCCTGGCACTGCACAGGGTGAATTCTCTGCCTGTATATAGTGCGCAGCACTTCTGTACATAATAAACACATGCTATTTTTTATTCTTGGTTTTTAGTCTCTTTGTCTGATAGGAGTTATAATCTATGGTCTAACATCAGGGAATGAAGTGCCAAAAAAGATGTTTTATTACAATATAATTAATATTTTTGCCTGTTTTGATGACAATTTTTTTTTTTACCCTGCTGATGCTCGTTCATCGAGTGATTGTCAGCATTATTAGACCAATTGCCGGGAATGAACAATTGACAAAGAGGACATGTCATGTCCTCATCAATGTGCAGTTTTATATACCATTAGAAAGCCAACAGTGCGCTGAATTCAGATAATAGTGCTGTCAATTTTGGCACCGATATCTCCCCACAGTCAGAAGGACGGACCTTACAGCCTAGCCCCTCCCCGAACAGAAACCTGTATGCATAAAAAGCGGTTTACCTGGGATACCCACGGACCCCCTAGACCAGGGGTAGGCAACCTTTTTTGTTCGGCGTGCCGATTTTAATAAAAAAATCAAAGATGAGGTACTCGGAGTGCCGGTCAATAATTGTAAGTCTGACGACCCCTAAACTAAAGTCATATACCACAAACCATAACACAGAAGTGCTGCCACCAGATGCTTTAGGACTCATGCGTTTACTGCTATTTCCTGGGACGCTCCTCTACTTTTTGATTAGAAGCAATGAAAGTCCATGTACAGCCGCCAATTATTGATAAATGTGTCCAGGAGCACCATATGGCGGCACCTTATGGTGATATCACACGATGTATCTGGATGCAGCTATATTTGGAACTTTTTCATTCGATGTAAAACTGGTGCATTTTTGCACAAAAAAAAACAAAGCCTGAGTTTTCTGTGCAAAAACACATCCTTAATATAGAAAACACACCGTTCTACAGAATAATGTCCCATAGTGGTCCCTGCACACGGTATTATGTCCCATAGCGGCCCCTGCAACATGGTATATGTCCCATAGCGGCCTCTGCACACGGTATATGTCCCATAGCGGTCCCTACAGATGGT
Organism: Leptodactylus fallax; assembly: GCA_947044405.1. Lineage (NCBI taxonomy): Eukaryota > Metazoa > Chordata > Amphibia > Anura > Leptodactylidae > Leptodactylus > Leptodactylus fallax. The sequence continues at coordinate 947,076 of CAMRHE010000396.1, read as the reverse complement.
ATTATGTCCCATAGCAGCCCCTGCACACAGTATTTGTCCCATAGTGGTCCCTGCGCACGGTATTTGTCCCATAGTGGTCCCTGTGCACGGTATTATGTCCCATAGCAGCCCCTGAACACAGCAATATGTCCCATAACGGCCCCTACACACGGTATTATGCTCTATAGTGGCCCCTGCACACGGTATATGTCCCATAGCGGCCCCTGCACACGGTATTATGCTCCATAGTGGTCCCTGCACACGGTATATGCCCCATAGTGGCCCCTGCACACTCACTAGCTATTATTATACTGTGGGGTCTCTTCAGACCACAGAGTATAATAAGTGGAGGGCAAAGAGAGGTGATGAAACATAAAAACAATGTTACTCACCATTCCACGCGCCGCAGCCGCTCTGTATCTTCGGGCGCTTCTGCCTGTAGTCAGCGACCGCTCATTGAGTCTCAGGGGTCACGTCGCATCATTATGCGTAATGACATCAGACGCAGATGTGACACCTGAGGCCCTGTCAGCTGACTTTAGGCAGAAGCGCCTGAAAAGTACAGAGCGGCTGCGGAGCGTGGAATGGTGAGTAACATTGTTTTTTATGTTTCATCACCTCCCCGGGTGCTCCGCTTATTATACTGTGGGGTCTGAAGAGACCCCACAGTATAATAATAGCAGTTTCGTTTCGGCAGTGTTTGGTCCGATCGAAACTGATGGGTGAGGAGTCCGCTGCCGTGCCAGGGGAATAAGCCTCGCGTGCCATAGGTTGCCGACCCCTGCCCTAGACTATAAAGGGGTCCGTGTAGTTTCCGCACGAAACATGCGGAGAGTAAAGTGCTGCTTGCACCTCTATACCGCCTTGTGAATGGAGCGGCAGTGCACTTGTATTACCGGCGCTCCATTCACTACTATGGGGTTGCCAAAGATTGCAGCCCTGAATCGAGCGCTGGTTACACAAGCACACCGGAACTTCCCTATCGGGGGCAGAATGCTGCATCAGGTCACGTGACCCAGGGGTCGTGACGTCACCAGAACTAGGTAAGTGTATTACCACTCCCCGAACGTTTTTAAGGGCCCATTCAAATATCAGAAAACGAAGAGTAATTTGAGGTGGACTTAACGGTTTTTACTGGCTGATTTGTGTCTCACGGTGCAGTTTTGCTGCTACATTGGCAGAAAGATGGAGCAGGGCGATTTTTCATTATATTCAGTGTCCTGCTTCAGGCTCTGCTTCCCATTGATTAAAATGGGAGACACATTCAGGTCAGAAATCCCCTCAAAATCGGTGCCAAATTCCTCAGTGTGAACATACCCTTGTAGTAAATGCAGTCAGCCCAGTTAACTGTTAATGTCCCAGTGCAGACACACAGGTCGCGCTGACTAGTCTACAGGATCCTAATTACTGTTCTCTCACTATACCCGTCCTCCCTGTATACATCACCTCACACACTGCAGACGAGAACATTCCAGATAACATCACTGACTGATTCCTGTCACACAATCTCCGGACCGGGCACTTTCTAGACTCTTCCTGAGGTATCTCACACGCCCCGCCCCCTCCTCGCGCTGATTGGCGGAGCCGTTCTCTGACTGACAGCTCCGACTAGAACTTTCGCGAACGTTCCGCAGACCTGTGACGTCACAGACAACGACGCCGCTGATTGGACCAATTTCAGCCCGGCTAGAAGGCTCGCGAATATTCCCCGCCGTGTCGTAGTGAAGCTGCTCTGTGATTGGCCGGCTGTGCAGGGAACACTCGGGAAACTTCGGGAGAGTTGCTAAGCGATGCAGGGAGCGTTGTGAGGAGTGCGCTGTGATTGGTGAGAAGGCAGGTGACGTCACACACTGTAGACAGATATATAGCCGCCGTGCAGCCCGGAGGAGCAGTGACTGATAATACTCGCTGATACAAGAGCTGTAAAGCACAAGCTCAGGAGAAGATCTCCCCGGCTGAGCCATCACCAAGAAGCTGCTCCGTGACCTGCACTGATTCCTCTGACACTTCACCACACTCGTCCTGACACAAGATGGCACCTACAGGAGTGGCGATTGGCATTGACCTGGGCACCACCTACTCCTGTGTGGGGGTCTTCCAGCATAGCAAGGTGGAGATCATCGCCAACGACCAGGGCAACCGCACCACCCCCAGCTACGTGGCCTTCACCGACACCGAGAGACTGATCGGAGACGCTGCCAAGAACCAGGTGGCCCTCAACCCCCAGAACACCGTGTTTGATGCCAAGAGGCTGATCGGCAGAAGGTTTGATGATGCTGTGGTGCAGTCTGACATGAAGCACTGGCCCTTCCAGGTAGTCAGTGATGGAGGAAAGCCCAAGGTGAAGGTGGAGTATAAAGGAGAGCAGAAGACTTTTTCCCCTGAGGAGATCTCCTCTATGGTGCTGCTGAAGATGAAGGAGACGGCAGAGGCTTACCTAGGTCATCAAGTCACCAATGCCGTCATCACTGTGCCAGCCTACTTCAATGACTCCCAGCGCCAGGCCACCAAAGACGCCGGTGTCATTGCCGGACTCAACGTGCTGAGAATCATCAATGAGCCTACAGCAGCCGCCATCGCATATGGCCTGGACAAGGGATCCCGTGGAGAGCGTAACGTCCTCATCTTTGACCTGGGAGGTGGCACCTTTGACGTCTCCATCCTCACCATTGATGATGGCATTTTTGAGGTAAAGGCCACAGCAGGTGACACTCATCTGGGTGGTGAGGACTTTGATAACAGAATGGTTAACCACTTTGTAGAGGAATTCAAGAGGAAACATAAAAAGGACATTACCCAAAACAAGAGGGCCCTGAGGAGACTGAGGACAGCCTGTGAGAGAGCCAAGCGTACCCTGTCCTCCAGCACTCAGGCAAGCATCGAGATTGACTCCCTGTATGAGGGCATTGACTTCTACACCTCCATCACTAGAGCCCGCTTTGAGGAGCTGTGTTCTGACCTCTTCCGTGGTACCCTGGAGCCTGTGGAGAAAGCCCTGCGAGATGCCAAGCTAGACAAGGCACAGATCCATGAAATTGTCCTAGTGGGAGGCTCCACACGTATCCCCAAGGTGCAGAAGCTGCTGCAGGACTTCTTCAATGGACGAGAGCTGAACAAGAGCATCAATCCAGATGAAGCTGTGGCCTATGGGGCAGCAGTCCAGGCTGCCATCCTCATGGGAGACAAGTCTGAGAATGTGCAGGACCTTCTCCTACTAGATGTGGCTCCTCTTTCTTTGGGTCTGGAGACAGCTGGAGGTGTTATGACCGTCCTTATCAAACGCAACACGACCATCCCCACCAAGCAGACCCAAGTGTTCACTACCTACTCTGACAACCAGCCAGGTGTCCTCATTCAGGTGTATGAGGGTGAGAGAGCCATGACCAAGGACAACAACCTGCTGGGTAAATTTGAACTGAGTGGAATCCCCCCAGCTCCTCGAGGTGTACCCCAAATCGAGGTGACCTTTGATATAGATGCCAATGGTATCCTGAATGTGTCTGCTGTGGACAAGAGCTCAGGCAAACAGAATAAGATCACAATTACAAACGACAAAGGCCGACTGAGCAAAGAGGAGATCGAGAAGATGGTGCAAGAGGCCGAGAAATACAAAGCAGATGATGATGTGCAAAGAGAGAAAATTGCTGCCAAAAACTCCCTGGAGTCCTATGCCTTCAATATAAAGAGCATGGTGGAAGATGAGAACATGAAGGGGAAGATCAGTGATGAAGACAAGAGGATCATTTCAGAGAAGTGTAAGGAGACCATCTCCTGGCTGGAGAGCAACCAACTGGCTGAGAAAGAGGAGTATACCCATAAGCAGAAGGAGCTGGAGAAGGTGTGCCAACCTGTCATCACCAAGATGTACCAGGGAGGTATGCCCGGCTCCAGCTGTGGTCAACAGGCCAGACAAGGTAGCAGCTCTGGGCCCACCATTGAGGAGGTAGATTAAGGACTTTGAACTGTTTGTTATTCACAGTGAAAGCCTCCGAGCCTGATGAAGGACTTTATGGTTCCATTGTTTATATAAACTGTTCTTAATGGACATTAACATATTATTTCTGTAGGAGAACATTCTAGACAGATATTTATTTGAACACCTGTTATTTTGGAGTTTTTTGTTTGACTTTTTTATGTGTGCATTTTCCAGAGTACATGTTACTGTATCTGAGTTACTAGTAGGAACTCTGCATTATGTGTTTTGTTTAAGTTGTTAATAAATTTGTTCACTCAAACCTGTTACTTATTTTCAAGTTGTTTCTTATTTTCGGTGTGTATCCTACATATATAAACCATAGCCTTGTTTTACACTCCATATATTAATGTTTCTCTTGTTGATGGGCTGTTGCACTATTTAATGAGACTGAGCTGCAATACCAGGTACAACCCATGGACTGTAGTGGCACTGTTGGTGGAATATTACAAACATATCCTTAAAGGGGTTGTCCAGGCAAAAATGGGCAACCCCTTTAACTTTTAAATCAACCAGGAGCAGTTAAAAAAATTATATTCACCTTTCCCTAATGCTCCGGTGTCTACCCGGCGCAATTGTGTTCTTCTGCTCAACAGGTCTCTAACGGAATTCCTCTGATTGGCCATGCGATGTCACTACCTGTGACATCACGGGTCTCTTCCTGAGGCCAATCAGTGGCTTCAGCGGAACTTCAGATGAGACCCGTTGATCTGAAGAACTGGAGCATTGGGGACAGGTGAGTGTGAATTTTTTTCACTGCCCCCGGCTGATTTAAAAGTTAAAGGGGTTGACCATTTTTGCCTGGACAACCCCTTTAACAATAGAAATATATATACATGGTTTTTGTAATACTGCTTGTTACCCTTTTATTCTTTTTTTTTATTTTTACTATTTCTATTCTATTATTGTATTGGCACTATGACGTGCCTTAAAGTGGCAAATCACTGCTGAGATGGGAATCATTTCTCCCAAGTCCTAGACTGTTATGGTAAGAGCCTAGGCCTAGACTTACAATAACATCCGAGAAGTACTGCTTTATACTGTTCCCATAACTCCTAGAGGGGGATAGGAGCTATGGAAACAGTGTAGCAGAGCAGAATCAGCATAGTTAAAGGGGTAGTCTGACTTTTTTTTTTTAATATTGTTTAATATGGTTGCTGAGAAGCCCAAAAAACTTAAAAAAGACAAAAGAGAAACTTTACTCACCTATCCCTGGGCCCCATTTTCAACAGAGGCAACTCCAACTCCATCAGGTCTCCCAGCATTCTGTTTCTGTAGCTCCCATTTTCATCTAGGGGAGTTAAGGGAACAGGGTAGATGAGCACTACTCAGCTCTAGGGGTTGGGACTTAGGAGTAATTATTGCTATCACAGCAGTGAAATGCCGAGATGGGAATAACCCTTAAATGGTGCCCCTTTAAATAAGCAACGCTATAATAACCCTAGAAGACATCATTTTGCCAAATCCTCCATAATAGGAGATGCTCTTTAAAATCTAAAGGGCTCCATGAAGTGACTGAATAAAGGGACAGGTTAGTGGGTTCATGCAGCAGGTACTTTACTACTAAACCCCTTGCAATGTGCCTGTGCAGATGGTATCCAAAGTAGATATTGCTGTTGCATACTTGTTACTCTGCCCCCTGCTGTTCTTTTGATTCCTTCCATTCACCAAATGTGTCTAGTGTTGGTGAAATTGATTTGGGTGGTTGGATTGAGCACGTGTGACCACTAGCATTAGGCTGACTTTCTTAGAGGGAATCAAAAGAACACCAGAGGACGCCATACTAAGGATGTACTAGTAATATCTAGACACAGAGGTTATTCATTTAAAGGATTCCAATTGAAACTCTGTAGGTTTTGCTTGATCTAATTTAGGAGTGAGCTATTAATGTCCTTAGGATAGGTCATCAGTACCAGATTGCCAGAGGGGGTTCGATACTTGGAATAGCCAATATCTGGAGCTACACCAAACTGGAATTAGCACAGTGTATGGAGTTAGGGCCGGATCACATCTGCGTTTGGTTTCCGTTCAGGGAGTCTGCTTGGGGCCCCCCTGAACAGAAACCTATACACATACAAAAGCGGTTTACCTAAGGAAATCTGCGGACCCCATAGACTATAATGGAGTCCGTGTGGTTTCCCGCTCCCCGAACGGAAACCGAACACAGATGTGAACCAGCCCTTAGACTGGCTATATGATCTAGATGTTGGATGGCTATCATGTGGCCTACTGATTGCTGATGGGATCATTTGTAATAACATTATCAGGGGGGCAGTTTAGCTGTTACAAAAAGCAGTGCACTGAGGCAGATTTATTAAGACTGGCGTCTCGTATACCAAATATGTGCCACAATATCATCCCTCTACGCAGTGAAGCGCAAGTTAGCTGATGATCTGTCAAAAGCAGTCGATCATTGCAAACATTTTTGGTCTACAGCTGGCCGAAAATATCTAGCATGGCCATAAATGTCTGTTTGTACCATCTACATCTGTATAAGCCAGTCGCTTTCCAGCCAAAATGGCAAACGAGAATGTAATGAGTAAGGCAGGCTTTAGAAATATACAGCTCTGGACACTGTGTAGTGGCCGTTCTTGGTTACTGCAGCTTGATTCCCGTTAAGATGAATGGGAGACAATCTAATGTCTGTATACACTATGCTAGGTTCTAATATCTAGTTAGTTACACTTTAAACTGTTATGAAAAATATAAAAGATGAGCTCTATTTGCTGTGGATAACAAAGACAGTGTTTCTGACTACAAACAAGCCCTGTGTAGTCAGAGTCTGCGGTCATGTGGCTATACTGTACAAAGAGAACATCCCTGTGACCTGCTCTAGACATAACACATTGCGGCACATTTAAAGAAATGTTTTTTTCTGTTTTATACCTGATGTATCAGTTTATTCTAGAATGTTCTTTTAATTACATTTTACCAGTTTAGTTAAACATTCCCTTTCCAGTCATACAATTTTTAAGATTTAGTCACTTCCTCAGCCGGAGTTTATTATTAAGTATTGTGATGGTTCTGCAGTCCTGAAGTGCTCCCCACTGAGTAGTTATAATGGGGCAGGTCATAGCCCGCACTTCTATTCTCCTGTGACCTCCACACACAGCACAACACTAGATTTCTTCCTTTCACTGCTCTATTTATGTCATTATCTGACGTCTCTGCCCCGCATAGTCTGCCATTCCCCTCACAAGCTGACAGTACATATCCTGCACTTACACTGCTGATCCTGCTCATCTCTTGGGGGGGGGGGGGGGGGGGGGGGGGGGGGGGGGGGGGGGGGGGGGGGGGCGGGCCCCCGGCCCCCCCCCCCGGGCCCCGCGGCGGGGGGGGGGGGGGGGGGGCCCCCCCCCCCCCCCCCCCCCCGCCCCCCCCCCTCCCAAAGGAGCCATACACCTACAAGTAAGACACCAATATCAGTCACACATGTATGTAAATGTATTATGGTCATGGATGTTTCAGACTCTTCCCATTCTAAAATGTCTTATAACAGAGAGTATATGTATAATAATAGTATTATATGTACCAGGGGTTTCCTATATTATCCAGTTAAAGAGTCCCCCTGATTTTACATAAAAACATATAAAATGCTTAGTTAAAGAGGACCTTTCACTACCTCTACCAACTCCAACTCTTGGCAACCTAAAATAGATGCCGCTGCACTGATTCTGGCAATGCTGGGATTTTTTTTCTAGCACCTACCATTCCCGAGCAATCACTTATGTTAGTTTCAGCACCTATATGCTCTCCACTGTCAGGTGGGCAGTCCTAAGCTGGATCACGAAGACAGGGACCGCCCACCTGACAGCAAAATCAAAATTGTGCTGAAACTAAAAGCAATGATTGCTCAGGAAAAGTAGGGGCTAGAGAAAAAACTCCAACTACGCCAGAACCAGTGAAGCAGCGCCTTTTGAACGATACAAAGAGTTGTTGGTTGTGCGGTCAGTGACACCACCCCACCTTACCGCACGCAATTCCCCAACTGATTAGTCAACCAAACAAAATTCAAACCTCTTTTGGATTTATTTGGCCACAGCAGCCGATTTATTAACACTAACAACATATAGAAAAATAAATATTCTCTTTTTCCTGGTACAGTATATATAACCAAAACATAACTAACACATATAGAAACCAAAAACATTGGCGAGGGTCCGTGGAGCTACAAACATTGGTCTGTCTAATCCAAGTCCTTACCACTAGCTTGGTGGCACCGTAACACCCTAGATGAACCATCATTTTACTTTACCAGCATCCAGGGACACCACTCTGTAAGCGTTCCTCCAAAACAAACCCATACTTGCGTAATTAAATGGTCAGTAACTTTTCAGACAACTTAGTCTCATTTCATAGATCATTGGATTCTGGACCAAAATGTAAGGTACTTTAATTAAAAATGTGGCTAATTTCTGCCTGAAAAAACTCTATAAAGTTCCTTCCACTAGGTGTCTCCCTTTTAGCTAATTTGCTGTTCACTCTTTTGTTACCAAAGAAGTCCGTCCTTAGATACATTCCATTACGTCTTGCTTATCTCAGTGAGTGTAGGGGGCTTCGTTTTCTCTCTTCACACTGTGAATGTAAAATGTGCTGCAACCATAATGTGATTATTAGCAGCAGAAAACCTGATAGGACACCATGTATGAAGAATTTTAGAACAGACTGCTCAGCAGGAACCTGCTGATATTTCAACTTTTCATGAAAACTCAGGTACTCTTTAAATGGAGAACCTACCATGCTGCCACCCCCCCCCCCCACTCTAATTTGTCACCAACTCCAAGGACCCCTACCCACCATTAGTTACTGCAACTACGTGTCCATACCTATAAGAAAAACAACTGACTGGGATAAAAATAGGGAGGGAATTCCAAGAACAGCAGAACAACTATGCAAGCTGGGAGTTGTAGTTTTACAACAGCTGGAGTGTCGAAGGTTGCCTACCCCTGCTTTAAGGGCTCATGCACTCATCTGTCTTTCAAAAGTTTTGTGGGCGTTTTCACTGGTCCCATAGACTTCAATGGCCAAACCCTTAAAGAGTCTGACAACTCTCCCATGCATATTTAGCTGCCACAACCACATTTCAGAGCACATTACTGAGATAAACATCAAACCTTGTTATGTAGGTCACTTTTGTAGATTTAGAGAAAAACAATGTTGAACTTTTATGCAAATGAGGCTGTTGGTGCCTGGGGGCGGGCCTTCTGCTGCCTGTGCACTGCTTTTGCTGCTCGACCCCTACCATCTCCTACCTGCGGGTGACCTTGTGCAGTGGGACATCACTGATCCTCTGGTCCGTCCCCAGTGCCCAACTGCCTCATTTGCATATCACATCAAGTTTGTTTTTTTTCCAAATTTACCAAAGTGCCATACATAACAGAGATATGTTGTTTATCACTGTAATGTGCTCTTTAATGTGGTGGCGGCAGCTGAATACGCTTGGGAGAGGTGAGAGATCCCTTTAAATGAAAAATGGGTAAGAATTGGATATGCTATATAAAAAAACAGAACGGGCACACTGATCCATTAAAACGGACGTGTGCATTGCCCCATAGATAAATATGGTTGGATTAATCTGGAAGCAGTGTCACCCCTGCTAATAGGTTGTGTACGGAACTGCAGCTCAGCTCCACTGAAGTCTATGGGACTGAGTTGCAATACCCCACACAACCTAGAGCAGTTGTGGCACTGTTTCTACAAGACAGCAGTCATGTTTTTTCTATTCCTGTACCTAGCATACAGGAACCTAACATATCAACCCAGCCCTGCATAGCTGGTGCTCCATAGTGTAATATGTTTAGGTAAATGTCCATGAATTAAAGGGGTTTTCTGGGCCCCAAGAGGGTTTTTGATGTTGACCAGTGTGGTCGTACACCTGGACCTTGTACCAATCTACTATTGTAGCTGCTACTAACCATTGGAAGCAACTCAAGCCCTGTTCAAGTATTTCAAGGCTAGGGCCACATGGCGAATTTAGCCGCAACTCCCTTTGCACAACCAAAAGATTGTTGTGCAACTCCTTCACTTATGTTACCGAATACAGTCACATAAAAGCTAAACATTTCAACATTTTTGCGACTAGACGATGCGGTTGGGTCACCCTCCGGGTGAAGGAGTTGTGGAACAACACAACAATCCCTGGTCTTGTGACAGGAGTTGGAACAGGGACCCAACACCCCTTTAAGACCGGCAGAGACATTACTAGTAAAGTACAAGTTTTGTGTGACATGTATTGTTGAAACCTGAATAAGAACATTTGAAGGAATTGTAATGGAGGGCGGATTCACATCTGTGCCGTTGTTTCCGTTTGCCTGGTCCGTTGTAGACTCGAAGAATAGAAAAACAGTCCGTCTAATTACGGACAACCACGGATACGGATGATGTTATTTTTGCACAGATGTCAGGCTTGTGGGACTTTGTTGTTCGGGACTTCTGATGGACTCCGAATGGAGGGAATGTAGCCTAATTCAATTGTTACCCAGTTTTCCCAGAAAGAGGCAGAGTAAAAAGTCTGCGTAAATCCACCGCACGCAAGCAATATTTACCGTATTAAAGGAGAAGAGGCTTGTTAAGTGAATCAGTGGGTATATGAAGCAGAGCGGTGGGGTAGCCACAGGTCTGTATCCAGTCTGCTGTATCCTGGCTCCCATTGGCCTGTCTCCTGGATGACACAAGGCTCTGCACACAGACACATAGCCCCCTCCCACGCATCGCTCCATTCATAAAGAAATAGCAGTGCGCAGAGCCAGGGATACACAAACACTCCTCACCAGGACTCCAGAGAAAGACCAGGGAGCCACAGAGCAAGGGAGAGGGGAGGCAAGGGACGAAAAGAGACACATCACACAGCTCAAGAGTATGTTACTCGGATACAGACTTCTAGGAAGGTTGCAGTAAGAGACCGGTCATATAAAACTAGCGTAATAACATCTGTATTACTTCCAGCGTACAATTATTGTATCATTAGCATATTAGCTCTTATAGTGCATGCAAACCTATTCGCTGCAGCACATCGCATGCAGCCTCGTAGTCCTGCGGACTGTCACTGCCCACCTGTTGCATGCCCCTATAGATTTGCTCCATGCAGTATATGGCTGGTCACCTAGTAGCAGTGGGGGCACTATAGAGGGATAGCCGCTATTCTGTATTGATGTGACTGCTGCACTGCCATAGTGTATCATCGAGAGGTCATCTTCATGTGTTAGTCTAAGGACAGGATGGTGATCGCAGGACTTCATGTTATTTTGCTCCTGGTCGCCGTCACAGGTAAGTCTGCCTTTTATGCTTATCTTACCAGGGATTTGTGTTTTTTTTTACCTGGTCGCTATCTCCTTTTTCCGCCCCTCCTTTCCTCTTCTGACCTCACTAACCATTTCCTGTATATAGACTGTGATGCTGTTGCCAAGGAAACGCAAAAAACGTCATCCCCAGGCAGAATCTAATAAGTTAAAGTACATTAGCTTCTGCTTAGTACGCGTAGAGTGACAGTATTCAGATGAAGGAAGTCAGGTTATATTAGCAAGGGTCGATGAAAAAGCACCATGGAAACTGGAGATGATCTGCAATCCAGGGGTTGGTGCACTACATATCCTAAAATGCAACAGCGCAAAGAGCTAAAACATCTGTGCGGTGTCTTTATTCCCATCAGTGTATACTATATCTAAATATCAGAGCCAAAACCATTGGGGTAGAGTAACCTTTCTATGAGTCTTTATTACGGACCTAGGGGTGCTGCGTGGTCCCTCAACATGTTTTACGATAGCGGCGAGTAACTATACTCCATAAGGACCTTTGTCATGGCACCACCCTCTGTGTTTTCACTCCTCCTCTGTGTGTAAGTATTAGGCACCACCCCCCCGTGTCCACGTCCACACCTGTGACTGTTAGTATTAGGAACCCCCCATGTCCACGTCCACACCTATGACTGTTAGTATTGGGAACCCCCAGTGTCCACACCCAATCCCATGACTATTAGTATTAGGTACCCCCCCACGTGTCCACATTTGTGACTATTAGTAGTAGGCACCCCCGTGTCCACATCCATATTTGTGACTATTAGTAATAGGCACCACCCTCTGTGTCCACGCCCCCTCCTGTGACTGTATTAGGCACTACCCCATATGTCCACATCCACTCCCATGACTTAGTATTAGGCACCCCCCATGTCCACGTCCAAACCTGTGACTATTAGTATTAGCACCACTCCCTATGTCCACATTCAACCAAGCGTGTTAGGTTTAAGGCTGCATTTAGGAGAGGCACAGTTAGTCCTTCTAATATGGACCATGCTCCAGCAACAAATCCCATGGCGAAGGATGTGTTACGCTAGGTTGACACTAGCGTTCGGGTCCATATCAGGTCCCGATAGACGGAGACCCTGTCCACTTAAAAAGCGGTTACCTGTGAACTTCAGAAACTATAATGGGATCTGTCAGGTTTCCGCCGGTTTTAAACTGAAACTGGCAGAGAGAAAAGTCCTCCGTGCAGGACTTTTCTCTGCACCGATTTTAGGTGGAATCTGCATCGGAGTCTCCAACACCAATGTGAATCCAGCCTTAGTTGTTACGAGCTGGCGGACGACACACCCGGAGCCGAGGCAGCACCACCTACTGGGTCCACGTGAAGTGGGGGGGACTAACAAAAAGGTCTTTATGAAATATAGTATTTTGTCACAACCCATATTTTACCTTAGAGGCAATGCTTCAAGATGGAATAACAACGCAATATGCCATAAACTATAATCTCTGTATCTTGGAGACATTTTACAAATTCATACCTCACAGATGTGTGATACTGCTCCGCTCCTACTGTGCTTGACGTACATTGTGGCAGGCTTACTTTGAAAATGAGCCAGGGTTCTTGCACAAAAACTACGTTTTACGCCACATTTAACAGGGCGGAGCTTAAGATGCAATAATTTTGGCGCTTTTTTTTTTTTTTGTTGGAAACTCATAGGTGGTATAAACAGGTTAGACAGTCTAAAAATGCACTAGATTTATCATCTAGCATCAGTCGCCGTGATAAATCTGTGTACAGGCCGAGGAGGTGCCAGTTTTATAGCGGAATACACCTGGATGACATCAGAGTGCCTTCCATCCCCCACTGACTTCAATGGATTCTGTTTTGATGTCACGGAACAGCATAGGACCTTCTCTATAATCATCGGAACGTAATGGAGCATTGAACACACTCAACCTGCACACTTGGTTGTGTGCACGAGGCTTTAGATTGCAAAACTTAGACAATATTAGTAAACCTGCACCAATATTGTGTCTTCAGATGTAAAAGTGCTGCGAATTTGCTGTTAGGAAACCTCATCAAATAAAGATGGGCAGGGGTCTTACACCCAGGCCCCTAGCCGATCAGCTGTTTGAAGAGACTGCAGCATTTGGATGAGTGCTGCGGCCTCTCCAGCCTCCACTATCTCCTACACTTACAATCCTGTAGGTCATGGCTATGATGAGTGACTCCAGATTAGCTATATTTGAGGTTGAGTCGATCAGAGTCATCCATGTCTGGTGTCAAAGACCCAGGCTGCTCCTCTATAGGTCCCTAATACTTTACACGGCAGCTTTACCTGCTCTGGTTGTATGTTGTATATAAGCACAACCCCCTATACATGCACAGCAGGAAAACCCTACACGGAGTGCTGATCTATTACAGCAAGGACATAATGAACATATAAAGTGATGACTGTTATCTTATACATTGTGTCTGCTTATAGTGCACGGTCGCTGTCTATCCAACCTGGACTGTGTGATGAAGAACAGAGAAATGTGTCCTGCGGGCAGCCAGAAATGTGGCCCCTGCATGCCCAGCTTTGAGGAGTCAAAATATGGAAAATGTGAATTAAAAGGTAATATTAGATTATATATACCATAGGAGTGGAAGAGTGAAGAAATCAGACGATACCTTTTAGAGGCTGAGTATATTTGATAGTAAGCTTTCGAGAGTACCAGCTCTCTTCTTCAGACATGGTGTTCTGTTTGAAGAAGAGAGCTAGTACTCTCGAATGCTTACTATCAAATATACTCAGTTGGCCTCTAAAAGGTATCGCCTGATTTCTTCACTCTTCCACTACTTTCTATGGCTAACATGGTACAACATTATACTATATACCATAGGAGGCAGCATGATAATTGTATTTTGGCCTGTAGGGGGCAGTATGATAGTATATTTTTCATGTTTATTTGTTAACCTGGGTGCGACAACTAGAACCTAAGAATATGACTAATAATCTCTATACAACGCAGGGTACAGAATAGGTTAGGCACTTATTTTTCAGGGTTGGGGATCTTGTTGCCCATGCCTTATTGTCTCCACCCTATGGCATTTGAATCTCAGAGAGCACATGACCCCCTTCATGTACACAAACCCCTAGATAAAGATATATAGACCCCAGTCCATACCCCCATATAGGCAGGTCTCAGACCAGACTCACCTTGTTCCCAGCTTTTAAGCAGTTATAGTCGCTGACTTCAACTCTGCTCGGGGCAGGTTCCAGCTACAGGTACCCAACTGTATACTAATGCCTCACACAGCACGGCCTCAACTTAATCTACTATGGCCACCACAGACTTCAGAGGTCTCTCTTGCAGCCCTGCATCCACACTACCATTTACCTCGCAGTCCTGCAGCTGAACTCTGCAGTTCAATAGCACAATTTAAGGTACAAACATAGTGCATTACACATCAAATCCAAACAATAGGGGGCATACTTGTTTAACCCCTCAATATAACCTACACCCTTGAACTATAAATTGTACCAGAGCCACTCAATATTTGTGCATTTGCTTTTTTTTTTTTTTTCTTTTTCTTCTCAGCGAGTAGGAGGTTGAAGTTCATGGGGCCCGACTCACTGATTGACATTATCCAATACAGGATGAGCAAGGAACATAAAGTAAACCCAACAGGTCGGTATAAAAGAATCCTACTAAAGTGGACCTATTGTAATCATGCTGTTTGTATAAATCAATCAATTGTACGCGTGTTACCATATATGTATATTCTTCACCTCCCTTTAACAGAAAACAGGCTCTAAAGTTCTCCCTAGCAACCCTCAAAGCAATGCCAGGCAAAAATCTGTACACACAGGGGCTGATTTTGGTATTTTCCAAGTCGATCTTGATAGTCCCTGTTCTGTCGGAGTGTGCACCTAAATTTATGATGATGTGTACACCTCGCCATCCATCTGTGTGCCTGAACACAAATCTATGCCAGCTCCTTTCTGGCATAGATTTGTGGCATAATTTGTGCCAGAAAATATAAATGATGAAAAATCCAATGTGGTAGATGACCCACCAGGTCCCTTTGAAGAAAGTTGTGTGTGGTGCACAAAACATTGAAAAATCGCAATTTTTCAAAAACATTCTGACTTGCACTAATAATTGTTACTTTTTTTCATGGCTTGTATACTTGTTTTCTGGCACATAAGCCATGATAAATCAGCCCCACTGTGTATTGTCAGGATGTACTGATGTAGCAGTTACCAAAGGGGTTGGGGTGTCACCTAGAACAGCGATCCTAGTGTCATATGAAAGCAGAGATATCACTTGTTTAAGCCATAACTTTATATGCAGCAGTTCAAGCTCAGCTTTCATTACACTAGACCCTGTCCCTTTTGGCAACTGCTACAGCTGTACATACTGGCAATACACAATTTGTGTACGGAGTACGGATTCTTCCTGGCAATGCTTAGTTAGAGTGTTGCTAGGCATAACTTTAGAGCCTGGTTTGTATTAAAAGGAAGTAAAATAGGTTAATATAGTATATTACAAAAATGTACACCAAACACCCCCCTACACACTAGTAAAAAAAAAAAAAAAAAAAATGACGGCATTCACACATTAACCACTTCCGGAACGACCATTCAGTTTTTACATCCGGAAGGTGGTTGTCTAGTTCTGCAAGGACGTAACGGTACGTGGAGCCGGCTGTAACTTCAGCTGGAGCTCCCAGAGAGAAGACAGGGAAGGTTTATTACCCTCCCTGCCTTCCCGATCGCAGTGTATGCAGCCCTCAATGAGCGCTGTATACACCGCTATGGGCGCCACCATCTTGCGGCTCCCCTCTGACCCGGCGGTCACATGATCACATGAGTCTGTAAGAGTTGCTGGGTCCTACAGGACCCAGATGAGCTCTAAAGTATTGTTGAAGTAATGTGCAGGAGGCTGTATTCCTCCTGCAACTGGGGCTAAATGTACCCTCCCCAGTTACAGGGGAAATCAGCCTCCCCAACGAAAAAAAAAAAAGTGATCAGATGTCCCCAAAGGTCTATTATGACCTTATGGGGACACAATGTTAAAAAATAAAATACGCCTATAAAACGCCATTATTAAAGGTTATAGCCCCACCCCCAACGACATCATACGAAATAGAAAGTTTTTTAGTAGAAAAAAAATGAAAAGTGAAAAACAGACCCGTTTTCTCTCCTCTTTTGTTTATATTTTCCCAGATATAAAAAAAAAAATTAAAACACATGCAAAAATAAAAACATAAAAATAAAGCCCTATGTGTCACCGAAAAAAGACGCAGAAATTAGTAGAATAACTGAAATGAAAAAAATGTTACAGCCCTCAAAACTGCACATACAAAAAACTTAAAAATGTGCCTGGTCTGGAAGGGGGTAAGGCATCTAGTATGGAAGTGGTTAAGAAACCTCCTCAGGCTCACCAATGGTAATAGGCGACCTGTGTCAACTTCATAGGAATGCCTATTAAAGTGCATTTTGGGAAGATTAGATAAAATCCGTATAAAAGGGCAAAGTGCAATCTCCTAGCAGATGATGACCACCACCCAATTCTTCACAAGGCCTATGGTTGCCCTGTCTTATCCAATCTTAGTTGTTTCTTCCATCTGTTTTTGTCCTGCTCTTATATCTTTGTTCACTTTCTATTGCAGCGTCCACCACCGCCACCGCCGCCACCACCACTATTGCGGTTTCTTCCCCGTATCTTACATCCACTGGAGAAAAGCCTAAACTTCTCCACAGTAGCTCCGATGTCCGCGTCCCATCGCTACTCATCTCAACAATGCCTCCCCAAATGAAAGATCGAAAACTGAGCCAGAGGAGGAAGAGTGAGATGAACCAGACGATGTCGCTAAGTAATTACCGCTCTTTACCTGGGTCTGTCACCCCCCAAAGAACTCGGAGTCATAGGTAGACTTTCCATCACCTGGGGGCAAAGGTTGCGTTTGCTGCCATAGCCCTGTACTGAAAAACACTAGTTAAGGCATGGTGGCTTTCTGATACCTAGAACCCAGCTTTTTATCACACAGCAATACAAGATTGTCTGGGAAAGCTTTTCCATGATGAGATCCAGTCGTGGTCTTGGCACCAGATACGCAATTTTCAAATATCAGGATTATAGGGGTTGTACGGGAGAAAATAAAATACCGCTGTGTGGTATTTAAAGCGTAACTCCTATTTTATTTTTTTTGCTATTGTGTCAGGGGGTGTTTGGTGAACATTTTTGTAACCTAACTTCCTTTTATTAGAAACCAGGCTCTAAAGTTCGCCCTAGCAAGCCTCTAACTGAGCTGTTACCTGGGACAGTCTGTACACAGTTGCATTGCCAGTATGTAGAGCTGCAGTATTTGCCAAAGGGGAAATGGTCACTTTAGATGGCTGTATCTCCAGTTTTATTCCAACTACAACAATGGTTCTGGTATTACAAGAAAGCTGCGCTTTAAACTAGGGATATCTCCATTTTTCAGACAGTGTTTCACTCTTGGCTGAGAATCTCAGCTTTCTTAGAGCTTTGCTAGTGGGAACTTTACAGCCTGTTTTCTATTAAAAGGAAGTTAGATAGGTTAAGTAAGTATATTACAAAAATGTTCACCCAACACCTCTTGACACAATAACAAAATACTTTCAGCAAATAAGGATAAGCTGCAGTACCAGATGCAGACTATGTACTACAGTGGCACTGTCTGTGGAAGAAAGGAGCCATATTTTAACCATATACCCCCCCTCCTTTGGTCATTTTGGGAAAATGTTTCTGGCTATACACAAATGTATCCATGGGTTCCAGTAACAGTAAGGTAACACTCAATCTTTCTATCACAATGTCCTGTTTCAGCTCTGATAGTCATCTGCAGCCTGACCGCATTTTCTGGCGTACTTGTAGTGGCGATGTGCTGGTACAGGTAGGTAATGCAAAGCTCAAATACTAAAATAGCGCAAATTAACAATATTATAATAAACGTATTCATTCAGACAGTCGTAACGTGTAAGGATCTTAGTGTCCATATTACGACCACAGTTTCCAACCCAACAGCGAGTCTAATAACTAATCTAACAGCATTATAGATGTCTATCATGTTGTCTGCATCAGACGCATCTGAATAAGGTCTTAAATGAAAGCATCGATTCTGATCTTTCTGCAGTTATATCATATCTATGGCCATGTTTAGTGATTTTATATAGATTTTACAGTGTACAGTATATTGCTCTGTGTTTATTCAGGTTGCAAAAAGAAGTGCGGCTGGCACAAGAGATGGCATATACAGCATATAAAGGCAGCAGGCAGCACCCGTGCCAGAGGGTAAGTCATAGTTCATACTGCCCATAAAGCACTGCTATAGGGAGGCCTTCCTCAGACGACCATGCTACGTCCACAAATCCAGTCCAACTGCGGTCTAATGAGCCAAATCTGAACTTAGATTCCTATGAGGCTGCTAAACAGGATGGGATTTGTGGGCATAACATGAAACATAAGAATAAGGCTGAAGAAGTCAGAGGTAAGCCCCAAGACTACGACAAGGCCATACACTGTAGCAGTGGCATCCTATTCACTTCAATATGAGCAGAACTCCTTCTGGCAGTATGCAATGTATACACCTTCAGCAGGACCTCCTAACAGACATATACCATGTATACACCTTCAGCCAGACCGCCTAAAGGCTGTATACCATATGTCCAATTTCATCCAGACCTCCTAATGACCATAACACCATGTATCCACCTTCAGTCAGACCTCCTAGCAGCCATATACAGGTGCATCTCAATAAATTAGAATATCTTTGAAACCTCCCTTCATTTCAGTAATTCAGTAATACAATCCTATCGCGTCTACCATGATTGGGTCCTACTGAACCAGACTGAGGGACCATTAAAGACGTGGAAACCTTGGCAGGTGACACTGAATTTACAAGACTGAACTGAACTTACAATATTCTCATTTTCTTAGATTTGGGTTTTCATTCCCTGTAATCCATAATCAACATTTACAGAAATAAAACACTTGAAAAAGAAGACTCTGTGTGTAAAGAATCTAGAAAATATAGGAGGTCACTTTTTTAATTGAATTACTGAAAGAAATAAACGTTTCAAAGATATTCTAATTTATTGAGATGCACCTGTTCCACGTATCCACCTTCAGTCAGACCTCCTAATGGCCGTATACTATGTATTTACCCTCGGCAAGATCTCCTAAAGGCTGAAGTCCAGCTGTAAAACCTCAACCAATGAGATTGTTTGGTCATCACTATCCAAAGCACTTGCAGTCTTAGACAACCCCTTTAAGGAACATGCTGGCTAAGGGTGGGTAAACACCTGCGTTTCAGTCAGTCCGCTGCCAATCCAAGTGAAAATCTTGGGGAACGGGATTGGCATCGGATACCGACAGGTTAGCGACGCATTGGTTAAAAACCCATTCATTTGAATGGGTTTTTAAAGCAATGCGCGGGTGTCCGATTGCACCCTCTGCGTTGCAAAGCCGTTTTTTTTTCGTCAGAAACGAAGTCCTGCATGTCCGACTTTGTTTCCGACTTAAAAAAAGGATTCGCAGCACAGAGGGTGCAATCGGACACCCGCGCATTGCTTTAAAAACCCATTCAAATGAATGGGTTTTTAGCCAATGCGTCGCTAAACTGTCGGTATCCGATGCCAATCCTGTTGCCCGAGATTTTCACTTGGATTGGCAGCGGATGGACTAAAGCACAGGTGTGAACCCACCCTTACCGCGGTCTCACACAGCCACATTCAGGCTGGGAAAAATCAGTCCATGTATAAATCAGATTTACCCGCCCTATATGTAAATCTGAGTTGTCTGGATTCATCTGGACCTTTGTGTTATACTACAACCTTGGACATTGCTGTGTATGAGTTTCAGGACCAACCATTTTGCCTTATGTCTTCCCTACAGTCGGCGGATCAGATGTCTCACTATATGCAACATTACAGCGCTCAGAAGAAGCACTTCCAGGCACAGGAGAGGTAAGAAGCAGAGTGTGAATGGATCCCAGTCTCTGGTCCGCTTGTGCTTCATTGTCTTCTACTTCCCATTACTCCCAGCAGCTCAGAAAAGAAGCCTTGCCAGCAGCTGTCCACTGACTCGGAGGCAGATGGTGAGGAATTTGCCATCTACGAGTGTCCTGGACTTGCCCCGGTATGTAAAGCAGAGTAACCCGCCATAAAAACCACCGCTATCCTCACACCTCCATACACTAATGTGGCCATTCTTCCTCCACAGACAGGAGAGATGGAAATCCACAATCCCTTGTTTGACCCGTCTCGGACCAAGCAGTGAGAGCAAACCAGGTGGACCTCATGTATCATATAGGCGACATTTATAAAGTGTATCTCAAGTGTTCCCCGACTGCGTGCATTAAACTCTCAGTATAGTGGACATGTAGTGATTTCCATAGCCCGGCCTTGCTGATCCTGCACAAGCTTTCCCTCAGTCACTGCTTGAACTGCCTCAATATAACTTAATATAATCTAATAATCTCTGGTATAATCTAATCTTCTGTAATGACTTTATTACACTGAGGAGGTGCAAGGAGCAGCGGATATGAATATTATATCTGGTCGTTTATGAAGGCAAAACTTCTGCCATGTTCTCTAAATGTTACTTACATCGCGCATAAAATGGAAATGATCTGCAGATAAATATCTCATGTGCATAGCCAGCTTAAAGGGAACCAAAGGTGTATATGGACGAAAGGTTTAGTGACCCAAGTCACCCTCTTTTAATGCTATCTGTGTCCACAGAAAAAACAAAACCCATTTACAGTGGAGAAAAAAAAGTATTTAGTCAGCCACCAATTGTGCAAGTTCTCCCACTTATAAAGATGAGGCCGGCCTGTTGCACATGGTAGACCTCAACTATGAGACAAAATGAGAAAACAAATCCAGAAATCCTTGTCTGATTTTTAAAGAATTTATTTGCAATTATGCTGGAATAAGTATTTGGTCACCTACAAACAAGCAAGATTTTGGCTCTCACAGACCTGTACTTCTTCTTTAAGGGCCTCTGTCCTCCACTCTTCCTGTGTATGGCTCCTGTTTGACTTGTTATCAGTATAAGCCCCTGTCCACACCTCAAACGTCACACTCCAAACTCCACTTGGTGAGACCAAAGAGCTGTGGAGGACCAGAAACAATTGTGCCCTGCACCAGGCTGGGGCTGTCTGCATGGCGCAGCTTGGTGGGGAAATCCCCCGGGGGGGGTTTTTTGGAGGGGGGGGGGCCACGGGGGCCGCTGTTTTTTCCCCCCCTGGGGGGCCCCCCGCCAGATTTCTCCCGTGGGGTCATTTGTTTTCTCAAGACGGTGAGCAAAATCCCAGACCACCGGGGGGACCTGTGGTTTCCTGCGAGCTGGGCTAACGTACAAGGCTGTCTCTCAGTAACACCTCGCCGCCGGGCTCGTCCTGCAGTGCCAGACGTGTCCCCCTGCTTAAGCCGTCTTCCGGGCCCGTCTGGTTTGCTAGGGCATTTGGATGTTCCGGGTATTGGGAGAATGTCATTGGTCAGATGCCGTAGCTGTTTGGTAGCACAACTCGTGGTGTTTGGGGGGTGTGCTGGCTGCATCCACAGAACACCATACCTCTGTGGCGGGGGGGCAACATCATGCTTTGGGGCTGTTTCTCTGCAAGGGACCAGGCGACTGATCCGTGTACATGGTGTGGGGCCATGTTCGTGGTTTTGGTGCAACCTCCTTCCATCAGCAGGGCATTGAGTGACGTGGCTGGGTCTTTCAGCATGACAATGATCCCAAGCCACCGCCGGGCCGGGGGCGGCTTCCTTAGAAGCTTTCAAGGTCCTGGGTGGCCTGCCGTCTCCAGATCTCACCCCATAGACCTTTGGGGGGTTGAGTCCGTGTTGCCCAGCGACAGCCCCAAACTCCCTGCTCTAGGGGTCTGCATGGGTGGGCCAACATACCAGCAACAGTGTGTGCCCCTTGTGAGCTTACAGCGTTTGCCTCTGTCTTGCCAACAAGGATTAGACAGTATTGAGTGACTTTTGTTATTGCCAATCTTATTTTCCACCATATTTGCATTTCTTTATCAGTGTGTTTTCTGGTTTGTTTTCTTTTTTTTTTTTTCTTTGTTGGGGTCTCCCTATGATGACATTAGAGGCCGGCCTCATCTTTTTAAGTGGGAGAACTTGCACAATTGGTGGCTGACTAAATACTTTATCTCCCCATTGTATACTTACCCAGCTCCTGTACTCCTGGCACAGTTCTTCAGTGCACATGCGCTGGACCTTGGGCACATGTGCAGTGAAGCTGGGGTGCATGTCCCTGGCTTCACTGAAGAACTGGGCAGAGAGGAGTCCGATGTAACTCACTGGCGATGTTTTTTTTTTTTTTTTTAAATGTGGGCACATCTAGTGTTGCAACAGGTCTACAGTATATGGGACTCCCTGATCCATAGGGATCTATAGGTGGTTTAGTGTCCCATAGCGACCTGACAGGTTCCCTTTAACATCTTGGCAAACAGCTGAATTTCCACTGGGAATCCAGAGGGCCCCTGCTGGAGAATTATAGTATTACAGGGTGTCCACCGAGATGAGCCGTACTTTACCAATACAAGATGAAGAGGGCTGCACGTCACTCCACTATAGTTATGGGGCCTGAGTAGGGTTCTAGATAGTAGGGTCTCATAGATAATCCTTTCATATAAACTGAAAAGTAGCAATGGCGTGGAAATTATTAGTAGAGAAATGGCAGTCCAATAACAGACGTCGTGTAACATTTGGGTCTAATGCAGCAGATGTCAAAAAATAAAGTGGGGGAAGAACACCAGAGTAAGACTATCTAGCAGCCGAGTGGACAGACATCTAATGCTGGGTAGAAGCAGGAACTATTTAAGGATCCCGGGTGTTGACGGCCTGCACACAAGGTCATATCTGTGCACATCGACGTGTGAAGGTGAGAGACATTAGACCTAAACGTTACATGACTTATATGTTGTAGAATTGCCGTTTATTAGGAAGATGGGCGCAGCTTGTTCTGCCACAGAAAGGGGGCGCTATGAAGCCTTACTATTATGTGATCAGGGCACATTGCAGTTAGACAAATATTCCCATCACAAGAGCCTTTGAAAAGAAGAACGGCGTGTAGAAAACCTGCAATAAACACAACCAGTCTTAGTAAATAGTGCTTTGCATTTATTGCAATGTATAGGAAGGGAATCCCTCACCCAAAATAGGGAACATACTGTATATTAATCCGAGCAGGTATTACAGACATTCAACCCCCTGAACAAAACACAAAGAGGAGAGGGTGTATGATCTGCTTAAACATATAACCTTTACAATCCAAACCTTATGTTTCATCAACACTGCCGAGATCTCAATACTGGAGACGTTCATTGATGTTGTCACCTCGACTGTACAGGCAAAACCAGTAACAAAAGTACATACTGTGCTAGCCATTATCTGCCTAGCTCCCCCATACCTGGTGCTACCCCACAGGAAGGATTCACAAATGACTGCCCAAACCTACAGCGACAATAAATATCACTGTGGCGCCATCCAGAGGCAGCAGATCACGTCTCTTATACCCATCAAACGTCTTTATTAAATGCCCTCCAGATAGATTAGGGTCACCCGAATCACACGGAATTTCCTCCATATGAATCAGTGTCTCCATTTCTGAGGTCTCTGGAGCAACAAAGGTATTGCCATTGCTCCAAAGAGCCAGGAGCAACGCCCTCATTACTCAAATTACATATTGACAAAAACGGCAATATCACGGCACCAGAGGCAGCGATTCATGAAGGTAAAACAGCATTAGATTTAGGTGACCCTAACCTATTTGTGGGGCTGGGTTGATATGCTGGGTGACAGCTTCCCACAGATCTATAATGGATGAGATGAGTGTCCTGGCTGTAAGGCGGCTCTGCTGAGCCAAACCAACAGCACCATGGAGATATCTGCACAGGGATATTTGACCATACGGGCATAAATATCCATCCATCATGTTTATGAGAAACTTGCCATAGAGCCATAATACTCTACATTACATATTTATTAAACTGATTGTCCAGAGACTTAAAATTTACCTTCTTTTCGCGGTTTCTTCATGATGGCTTGGTTCCGACCCTGGATTATATGATCAGTCCCAATCCCTGACCCCCTCCCTCCTCTCCTGATTTCACAGGTACTTAGTTACCCGCGCTATGGGAGCGACTCAGGGACCCGAGGGACAGAACCCTCTGGTCTAGCACGAAGAAACTGCCGGAGGAAAGAAGGTAATGTAACTCTCTGGACAACCCCTTTAAATTAAATTTTTTTTTACTATTTACAAAATTAAAATCCACTCACTTTATGCAACTCGCCAATAGTTCCTGCAGAGTAGCCACAAGGGGGAGCTTCAGCTATTCATCACCACTTAGTGCCTTGCGTGCTAGTAGTTAAATAGAGCGGGTTAATCCTCCACCTCGTGTCATCCAAGCTACTTAGGGGGGGAACCTGTTATTTCTTGTATTATAAGACAGCGCTGTCTTGGTGCAAGGTCTGGACAGTTTCCAGGAGCCAGTCTGCCTGTTCACCCTCAGATACCATGAACATTTGCTACCGTTAGGAGTCAACTCCTGAAACCCAAGGATCCGATCCCTTCCTTCCCGCTTAGACTCCTACATTCTGTAGAATAGATTTTTGCAACTATCGGTTTAGTGTTAAATGTCACTCAGAAGTGAGAAGTATATTCAATGGCTTGAGGGTGCCCTAAGCAGATTGCAAGGTGTCAAACTGCTAAAGAATTGTGGGTGGGGTGGATTTACTGAACTACCTATGCAACTGGTCTTAAAGGGGTTAGGTCTCTACCCATAGAGGATAAATGCCTGATCAATGGGGGCTTGACCACTGAGGCCCACCGCGATCTATAAAATGGGGGTCCTTTGTCTCCACTGCACATTGAGTATGATTTTGGAGGACAGCGCTTCCATTTACTTCTATAGGACCACTAGAGATAGCAGAACTACACCACTTGGCTGTCTCCGTTGCTTCCATTGAAGTGGGAGTCACCACTAAACCCGCTTACATTCAGCCCCACTGCGCTCAGGATCAATGTGCAGCTGAAGGAAAAAGGGTCCTCCAGTCTCGGGATCAGTGGTCAGACCCCCCCCACAATCAGGTATTTATCTTCTATCGTTTGGGTAGAGGATAAATACTTCTTGTGGCATAACCTATAATCCCCCTTACATTCTCCGTGCTGAATGTAAGCATGCCCCATGCTGTACTTGGACTATCGCTAGCCTAACAGTGCTCATAACTGTCCGCCTGACATGCCATTCAGTGTTTGAGGCCTTCATGCCAATTCAGTGTTGCCAGATGTGACCACCGCTGATCAAACAGCTGTTAAAATCCAGACAGTCCCTACCTAGGACAGAATGGCTGCTGGGTGCTCTATAAGGCCTCATGCCTAAAAATTAGCACAGCCAAAGTGTCAAGACTGTACATAACAACCAAACAGATTTTAACATATTAGTTGCCCCAGACATCTTACCTGTACACGACACCTCCAGTCCTGTACAGAACATTGCACTTTCATGTATTGTCAGCTTAGATGTAACCTTACAAATCTCTTTATCGAGTGGTAAAAAATATATATAAAAGTTGATTTTTTTTTTCCCCTGCCCATGTCAAACCAGAGGAGCTGTACAAAGCAAGAACATTTCATTAAAAAGTCTTTGTTGCAGATCTGTCCGGTATTAAAAGCCTTATATGGGTTTGGTGGGGTTGTTTGTAGGGTACAGGAGGATTACCTGGACTTGGCCCAGGAAACGGGTTAAATAATGAAGGGAATTGAGTGTAAGATACAATAAGGTCCCTATAGTGCACGTCTAAAACCTGCATAGACAGATCTGACAGCCTGAAGAGTCTAATGCCTTGAAAGATGCACAAAACCGTTGAGACGACTTAGGTTGTAATGTGCGACCTGCTGCAGACAAGAGAGGCTGCAACATGAATGATATACGGAAAAGTTGGAAAGATGGAAAATTTGGAAAAACAGAGGTGAAAATAAAGAGAGAGGACGAGAGATGACGTGTTCACAGGCTGGGTCACGTGCAGCCACAATGGAAGTCTGTGTCTTGCAGGGAAGTCAGGCTGCGCCCAATGCACACAACGTGATACCAGGAATCACAGCGATCACATTGTACCCAGCTGACTGTGTCTTCTTGTGGGAGGCAGCAGGATCGCCAGGCGCAAGGCTCTGCACTGGAGATAGTCTGGGCCACAACCAGCGGAGGACCCGGGTTCTTTCTTGGACGACCACGAGGCTTCCTGCAAAAAGAATGAAGTGACATGAGCGAGTATAACTAACCCAAGAGTTCTGTCATGAGTCACACTGCTTTATACTTGCTCCAAATCATATAACCATATATGAAGCTCAGCTTCTCACCCTCCATCATATAACCCTATATATCACAGAGCTCAGCTTCTCTCCTCTATCCTATAACCCTATATATCACAGAGCTCAGCTTCTCACCCTCTATCATATAACCCTATATATCACAGAGCTCAGCTTCTCTCCTCTATCATATAACCCTATATATCACAGAGCTCAGCTTCTCTCCCCTATCATATAACCCTATATATCACAGAGCTCAGCTTCTCTCCTCTATCATATAACCCTATATATCACAGAGCTCAGCTTCTCTCCTTTATCATATAACCCTATATATCACAGAGCTCAGCTTCTCTCCCTCTATTATATAACCCTATATATCACAGAGCTCCGCTTCTCTCCTCTATCATATAACCCTATATATCACAGAGCTCAGCTTCTCTCCTCTACCTATAACCCTATATATCACAGAGCTCAGCTTCTCTCCTCTATCCTATAACCCTATATATCACACAGCTCAGCTTCTCTCCTCTATCCTATAACCCTATATATCACACAGCTCAGCTTCTCTCCTCTATCATATAACCCTATATATCACAAAGCTCAGCTTCTCTCCTCTATCCTATAACCCTATATATCACACAGCTCAGCTCTCTCCTACTAACCGCTCCTCTATCATATAACCCTATATATCACAAAGCTCAGCTTCTCTCCTCTATCCTATAACCCTATATATCACAAAGCTCAGCTTCTCTCCTCTATCCTATAACCCTATATATCACAAAGCTCAGCTTCTCTCCTCTATCCTATAACCCTATATATCACACAGCTCAGCTTCTCTCCTCTATCATATAACCCTATATATCACAAAGCTCAGCTTCTCTCCTCTATCCTATAACCCTATATATCACACAGCTCAGCTTCTCTCCTATACCCTATATATCACAAAGCTCAGCTTCTCTCCTCTATCCTATAACCCTATATATCACAAAGCTCAGCTTCTCTCCTCTATCCTATAACCCTATATATCACACAGCTCAGCTTCTCTCCCTGTATCATTTCCTGCTCTCATATAAGGCAGCCAGCAGAATACTGAGTGCAGTTCTGGACTGCAGACTATAGCTTAGGATCAGTACAGGATAAGTAACGTATGTACATTTTTGGGCAGACTAACTTCACTAGCTTGATGATGAATTCAGTTCAAAGTACAATACAGGTAGAAAGTCAGGGTCAGCACAGGGTGTGATGTTATATCCAGAAGTGATCTGTAAGATTGTTGTCAGAACTTGTACAAGAAAGGGTTTTTATCCCATCACTGCACATGCATCGGGGGCTCTGCTGAGGCCAAGCTGTGACAAAACCCCCGACATGTTCACAATGAAGAGCTGAATCCAAATATGTGCACCCAGCTTCAGTACTGAACTTGACTTTAATAGTGTACGTGCAAGATTTCCTTGCGGCTTGGTGAAGGAAGGGGGAATTAATCACAAGTTTAAGGGATGAGATGGGGCGTGGAGAGCTTGATTTTATGTGCCACCTCCTCACCCACTTGACTTCAAATACCTAACCTACATAAAAAATTATTTCTGTAAGGATGGAGACATCGCTTACGCGTTACAAAGACAGGGGTGCTGCAGGTACTGAGGACGGTTCCCTTTAAATAAAACTCTCCTCACCTTCCCGTTTCCAGCTGTTGTACAGCCCTTTTCTCATCTTCCTTTCGCCTTCCTTTTTTTTCTTTTCCGCTTTCCGTTTTCTTCCACCTGCCTGTCCTCCTCATCTTCATCCAATTCACAAAGGACCTTGTGCTGCGCTTTCCTGCGACTGCTCCTCCTCTCCAGACCCGTACGAGACGGCAGTGGTAGATCAGGCGTAGGTGGCTTTGCCAACTCCACTGTCCCTCCCATCAGTCCACCACTGTGCATCCTCTCACGCTTCATCTTGCTAATACTTCCAATGGAGTTTAGGATGACTGTGGCTCCAGTTGTGTAATGAGGAGACGCTCCACGATCCCCTCCTAAACTTCGTGTTCCAACTACAGGGGTGAACCCGAGGGAAGAGGTCTGGGCACGTGGTGATGTGATGGCGCTGAAGTCCAAAGGTCGAACACGGACGCGCTGGAAGAGGAAGTATATATCGGGGGATGCAGAAGGAGAGGATGTTGAAGTGGGGCCCACTTGGAAGCAAAGAAGGTCTCCATCGGACAGTTCTATTCTCTGGCCACGTGGAAGCTGAACCTCATTAATATATATACCTAGGATAAAAAATATAGAGCAATAGGTAAACTTACAAAGTTTGGTACAAAATATAAGAACCCCTGCAGACCTCTCTTTAGAATTCCCCCCTTAAAGGAGATTTGCACCTTGATAAGCAAACGTTTTGTTCCATTTGTCCCTTGCCAACCCCCTAAATATACAGTATATGTTAGCAAGGATGGAAGGAAGAGAGCTCAGACTACAGAGATTGTCTGTCGTCTGTTACCATAGAGACACAATCTGCATAGAAACAGATATAAAAGCAGTAAGTTTTTGATTAAAGTCCGAATTGAATAATTTTTATTTATACAGCGCCAAATATTCTGCAGCACTTTACAAATCGTAGGGTCTATGTACAGACCAAATGAGACATTACAGAGTAATAAATCAATTCACACAATAGGAGTGAGGGCTGGGGTCTACTGTGGCGAAAATGCCACGGAAAAAAAAAACTGCAGCGTTTTATAATCACTGCAAAACGGATGGGATTGACATGACATGCAGTTTTGGAAATCGCAGCATGTCAATTATACCTACGGAAACGCCGGCATTTTCCCTATAGGTATAATGGAAGCAGAAAGGGTTTCCTCTGTGGACTCTCTGTGAAATGTGCTACAGGAAAAAGCGTGATGTGTTGCTGCCGCGGTGACGTGGGGCCTTAGCCTTAAACGCGTTGTCCAGGATTAAATAAAAATTAACCCCTGAACTAAACCCCCCTGCCTAACTTCTAATTTACCTATATTAAAAAAATAACTGCCCCAGGGACACTTTCTGATAATCTGGTGACGTTTCATTTCTGTCACGTCACTATTATTCCCCCCAACCCCATCATACTTATGTATCTTCCTCTCCAGGAACGGCACCTCCCCTCATCCTCTCTGCAAGCACTTGCGCAGTCTAGAGGTGCCTGTGACACGTGTAGAAGAGATGGCACTCCATCTCTACTGCGCAGGCGTCAGAGGAACTTTCAGTCTGTGTACGCGATTGCAGAGAGGAGTCTCCATCCTGCGCACAGTGAAAGAAAAGAAGGAGCCGTCCCAGAGAGGAAGACAGGTAAGTATGATGCGGTGGGGGGGGGGGGGCTGAGTTAGTTAGTTGGGAAGGACTAGTAGTGGGCGCGATAGCTGGGAGACAGGGAGGGGGTGTAACGGAGTGAGAGAGGAGGGGAAGGTACACAGCAGGAAGCTACACCATGTAAAAAAATGCAAAAGATGCCAGGAGCTCCCAGAGAAACCCAGAAATCACTGCTAAAGGTAAATGGATGTACTTATTAACCCATTAATAGCACGAACAGACCTTTATAAAAAAAAAATAAAAAATTTTTGCCCGGAAAACCCCTTTAAGTGTGTTGTATATTGTGTATATATATATATATATATATATATATATATATATATATAAAGGTGACTACCACCTATGCTGCAGAAATAAACCTACAGAATACAGGAGTGCTGTAATATTCCCTCTGCAGATATGAAGGTAGCTCCGTAGGATGCCTCTAAGGCTATGCAGCAACTCTGGTTGGACACAATGAATATTATAATGCAATCTTTTGACTGGGCTCAGACCAGTATATCCAGCCAATGTATGGTTTTTCTTTGGCTTTCTCATGTGTAATGCTGGCCTTCTGACTCTCCCCCAACAGATGATGTTAAGAAATTAAAGGATCAGGCCTATTGGGACAGATTTATTAAGATTGGCGCATTGTATGCCAGTCTTAATAATGGAATTGACTGGTGCAGGGAACAAGTAATTTATGAATTGGCTCTGCACTTGTGGTGCCCGTTTGGCACAAGAAAGGGTCTTGCACCAAATGTGCGCCACAACATAATCCCTCTACACCAGAAAACTGCCAGAGTGTGATAAGTCTTCCCCATTGAATCTCAATACCATATTTGAGCACACACGCACCCTCAGCATAGCTGAACGCAGAGGTATATTGGGGGGGGGGGGGGGGGGGGGGGGGGACGGACTCAAGAAGAATATGTATTAACTAAAGGTGCATGTAGAGCTTTGAGGGGGTTTCCGTCATATGACCAGGACAGGGGATAAATGTCTGATCCTGGGGGATGCAGCTGCTAGCAGCCCAGCAATCACGAGATCAGGGCCTGCAAGTTCAACTAAGTGCTCCATGTTAATGAAACAGTGGTGCACAGGCATGGCCAGTACTCCATTCACTTCTATAGGAAAGCCAGAGATTGCCGTGCCAGTCGTTAGAAGTGAATAGAGCGATGACCAAGCATGGGCACCACAGCATCATTTACACGGAGCCCTCAGGGGAACTTGCAGGCATCATTCTTGTGATTGCTGTGGCTCCCAGCGATCAGTTATTTATCACCTATTCTGTAGACATGGGATAAATTTTACTAATGGGAAACCCCTCTAAGCCGTCCGTACACCATCAAAAAGCTGAAACCTATTCTTACCGACTCCTCCATACACGTCAGTGTTCGGCTATCCTCTGCGTAGGGAATAAATGTCACTAACAGGAAACCCTGTTAAGGTTATGTTCACATGTAGCAGATAGTCTGCGGATTTTCGACCTGGATTTGTGCGTAGAAAAGTTTGCTGCACATGACGAAATCAAGCCTCTTCTGCTGCAAAAGAAAAGTTAGGCCAAAACTGACCTGTGGGATACACTTTACATCCCCAAGGACAGGGGAATCCGGACCAGTAAATCCAGTCTGCACATCAACCCATCATTTCCCGGCTTAACCCCAGTCAGGAGATCGGGAGTCTTTGCATCATCGTGATCTACAATGCTGAGAGTCCCTGCATGTCTGCAGATTCAGCATCCAGTACTGTATATAGTACAAACAGTAGATCATGAGGAGGCAGGGACTCTCTGCACCATAGATTGGTTTTGGGCTGGTAAATCCAGCCGATGAATGGATCTAGTTATCAGGGCCAGATTCTCCATGTACATGGGAGCTTAAAGGGGTTTCCTCACAAAAGAGGTCCTAGAAGTGGGACATGCTGGCTCTTACCTGACCACAACCCCAATTACAGCGTGGTCCTCCATGATCAAGCTTTTTGGAAACTGCGTAGCTCCCAGCTAGACCATGGAGGACTGACTACACGGCCAGCGAGGTCGCTGCCAAGTAAGAGCCGGGGGTTGAGGACGACCATTTCTAGGACCTGCACCTATCAGACTTTTATGGCATATCCTGTGGCTATGCCATAGAGGTCATTAGTGGCGAAAATCCCTTTAAGCCTGAAAGTTGTGGGACCCACAGAGAGTCCAGCAGCAAACCCCCCTGATTTTAGGAGTCTTTCTGCTGCAGCAGCTTTCAGGTGAACTGCAGATGGCTCCAGGCAGGTCAGATCACCAAGTCCACAGGAACTGACAGCATGATGGATACTGGAGGACCAAACGTTAATGGATCTGATCCACGTCAGTGGTCACTGACCGCACCTGAGGACTGGGTGGACTGAAACGCAGGGGCAGAGTCACAGACATAGATATATTTACCACAGTTGGAACAGCTCTCCAGCTTCACCCGCCAGTCTCCGTTGGCCTCTCGCTCTGCGTGGATTTCTGCGTGGACCTGAGGTTTCCCGGGAAGAGGAACATCACACATGTCTGGCCGAGCTCCAAGCCTGTAGACGCACCTCGAGGAGTCTGGCAGGAAGGTATACAGGTCCTGGGAAGGGGCACCTGGCGAGGTGGATGTGGGGATCGCCCCCAAAGTCGGAGCCCATACGAAGCAGCTGGAAACAGGGCTGCACCGCGGATGCATCTGACCCCACCATGGCGGCTAGAATTGTGACCGAGAAATTACTGTCTGCAGTGATGACCTTTAACCTTACACCCTAAGACCATAACCAACTAAGATGGCTGCCTGCAACCTTTTGGGGTTCCCAGGTCACAAAGGTCAAATCTGCCCCTCAAAACAGCATCATGACCTACCCCTTCAACTCAAAAAGCACCCCAAAATACAGAGTAGGCGTGGCTTCTACTTCTGCTTACGTCAGCGTCTCTAGCTATCTATACCTCCAATTTAGGAACCGACCCCCTCTCCAGGAATCCAGCTCACTAGACTATACCCAGCAGGGGGTTGGAAGGAGATGCTATAGGTGAGGAGACCCCCGACTGTGACGTCACAGAGCTCACAGAATCAGAGCCGCCGCTCACTAGAGCCGGGAGAACGGCGGGAAAGCCAGAGGAAGGAAGCGCGCCTTTGAAATTTGGCGCGTTTTCCCAGCGTGTAACACGCCTATTGCCTGTGACCACGCCCACCCCGCAGCTGTCTTCACACTCAGGTTCTCCTGTGGCCAAGAAACCACGCCCCTCGATCTGTGATTGGTCTCCTTAGCCACGCCTTTCATATAGACACCCAATTGTGGCAGGCCATACCTCGTATCAATTGCAGTTGGTGATTGGTTGATACGTTCTAAACACGCCCTCTTTTTTGACACTAGTCTTCTCCTGGTGACACGTTCTCTTGAATAAACTTTATTGGCATATACACTGGCTGACAAATGGCTTGAAGTTGCTATGCCTGGTTTGGTTGCTAAGGGGAGGGAAAAAATCATGGCGGCCTTTTCAGTTGTATTTCCCGGGTCCACAGCCCGCTTGCTTGGTATATAGGAGCTAAGTCAGGACGGGTGTATAGTCTGGAAGTGACGAGTATATGGAAAGGTAAGACTTTTCTGTATATGACACGTCAGCTGTCTATAGGTGCCATCTGAGCTCCCACAATGCACTTGTAAGGCATGCTGGAAGTTGTAGTTCCCCCACAGCTGTAGAGCCGTCAGCTTTCTGCACCAGTTTTAATAAATTCTCCCTATTGTGTTACAGAAACGACTGCGTGACTACAACTCCAGAAATGTTCAGTTTTTGAGGTTGGTGTGAATAAGGTCTAACTACAGAGAGTAACGCTAGTGTCTGATCTCCTGCAGGATCCTGAGGAGTAATGGAGAAGAGATCCGTAATCCCGCCACCGGTGTTCCTGCCATCCAGGGGGCCAGGTAATAACCACAATGATGAGCGGATCCCTCTCGGCTTCGGCTCTGTTGCTGTTTTGGTGCATTTGCAGTGTATATTTGGTGTTTTCACAAGGAAAGCAATTGGCGTGTAGGTCAAAAGCATTCAGGGGCCCCTATACAGCGGACAGAGACCAAAAGACTGGCCTTATGACCTCAGGCAGGCTGCCAAACCCTTTTTTTCCTCATTGTACAGAATAGCATGCTTAGCTACATTATTCTGTATAGTGGCACGCTGTTACCACCGGAAATCCTCCCATTACACTTTGTTACACATAATGTGAATACATCCTTATAGTGACACTAACCGACTTGCCCAGATAAGAACCTTCTCACTCACCATGATTTCTGGCAGTCTTGTCAACATACAGAAATTTACTAAGACTGCTGCGCCTTGAGAGTGGCCAAACATGCACCTCAGCTGGAAGCATTTTTGGCACGCTATGGCATGCCTCACCTCCTGCACCTGACATGACACTTTGTTAGACACTGGGCAGAGCGGAGCAGGAATTTAGGTGGGTCAGGGTGGGCAAGATTTACCATAACTCACTCCAGAAAGAGTGAGTGAGTTGTAGCACAAATCTATGCCAGTTCCTGATCTAACGCACCTACAGAATTATTAATCATCAGTCAGGAGGCCGGAAGAGGCTCAAAGCGAACAGGGAGTTGCACCAGAGGTGAATAACTGTTTTATATGTTCAGTCACCTCCCCTGAGCCTCCGCTTATACTCTGAGGTCTGAAGAGACCCCACAGTGTAATAGCAGTTCCGGTTTGAACAAAACTGCAGGTAGAACCTCGCAAATATTGTAATAACCAAACGCATATAACCATGTGCAAAAAATCACATTGGTTATCCGGGCTGACGTTATTAATTGCCGAGCCCTAGGTCATAATGCCTCCATATGTAGTGCTGCTGTTTCTGTTTGTATCATCAGGGCTCTATCGGATCCCCCTGGTATTAGGGATCAACTTGCACGCCCTAAACCTACATTTCTTTCTCATAACTCAAGACATTCACCAGACTCCTTTTCATACAGTTCTGCTATGAAACATATCATGTATCCAGTTCAGATCTATAGTTACATGTGTGATATCTTTCTGCTTGCTTTTCCTGCACAGCTGCCACTGGACTGATTCCACCTTCTCACTTTGAAGCCCGTCGGCAGCCATCACCTCCTCCGACCTCCTCACCTATTCCAGCATCTACTGAACCTGATCTCCTGGCAGAACTGACAATGGAGCTGGCAAAACTGAAGCAGGAAAATGAGTTGCTGAAAAAGAGACAAGGCAAAGGAGATGGTGCAAGGACCAGGTATTATGAAGCATTAACTCCTAATGTATGGCTACGGGTATCGGCCTTTTTACGATGTGGAAGACTAAAGGCTTCACACGATCTTGTAGATACAGTGAAGCCCTCATTGATCTTACGTATTTGGTGCTGTATGATAGATATGCTGTATACACCATAGTTCCATTTAAGGGATATTCCCAGCCATAACCTTATTCTCTTTGTTAATGTTACCTACAGGTCTCTGGATCGTCACTCACCAGAGGTTCCACCATCAGAGTCTAAGGCTTTAGAAATTATTGCCCATCAGATGAGAGAAATCCAGAAACTGGAAAAAGCATTGGCTATTGCTCAAGAAAAGGAGGATGAAATGCTGAGAATGGCACAAGAAATGGAGGCCATAAAGCGGGCATGTAAAGAGGCTGAGCAGGCAGAAGAGAGGAGAAGACAAGAAGAAGAGAGGAAAAGACAAGCTGAGAAAGCAGCTGAAATTCAGGAGCTGCAGGAGGCAAGTGACAGGGACTTGGGAGTTCCTGTCCCATTACATATTGCAACTGTTTGTTTAAAGACTTGTTATTTTTGCACATTTGTGGGTTTTCAGGGATTTGGTAATCGAATATCAGTGAGGGCTGACACCCGGGACCTGTGTATCAGCTGTTTGCAGTGTGTCCCCCTGAGCACTGCTTCCAGGTCACATGACTGTTGACATCATGTTTATCAGTCACGTGGCCTGTGATACCAAGCACAGCTGTTTTACAAATGTAATGCGCTGTGCTTGGTGCGACCTCTTCAATAGCTGATTGTCTGGGTCCCTGGTGTCAGACCCCTTCTGATCTTCAGATGATGACCTATCCTAAGGATAGGTTATTAACTATTAAGCCTGGAATACCCCTTTAAAGGAATTGTTCAAGATTTGCTGCCAGCACTGCGACTCCTTCATTTTGTGTCTATAATTGTTGATGAGGCTGCCACTATGTTGTGTCTCCAACATGTGACTGCTGCAACCAATCACTGGCTTCAGCTGTGTACTTCTAAGGCCAGTGATGGGCAATATCACCGCTGCCGACCTGTCAACAAACGCCAACAACACCTATGTTATGTTAAGCCATCCCCTGCCAGGGGGGCAATTTTACATAAGCTCAAACAACCCATTTTATCCAGTCATATATGTAGTGTCTTATTCAGATGGCTGAATTTAACAATGTAGGTCTTTAGGCCTGAACGTAGAGCATGATCGATAACTGTAATGTTGTTAACGCATCCTTACCACCACAGTAGGATTGGGCTTGTGTAGGTAACAAGGTTGACAAAATGTGCCTGCATTATGGTGTCTA
This sequence comes from Leptodactylus fallax, assembly GCA_947044405.1. Lineage (NCBI taxonomy): Eukaryota > Metazoa > Chordata > Amphibia > Anura > Leptodactylidae > Leptodactylus > Leptodactylus fallax. The sequence goes on along the minus strand of CAMRHE010000396.1, from coordinate 910,680 downwards.
AAAAACTTCTAATGCAGATAAGCTTTTTCCAAGTGCACAAGCCCATAGCTGTGATCTAGTTCCTTGTATGTCTCACATTTATCATGCCATATCGCATTCTCCTAAACAGCTGCAATTGTTGGCAGACAGTCACAAGACGGAGTGTGACAAGATGAAGATCAGAGCCTGTACCCTGGAATCACAGCTGCAAGAAGAGCAGGAAGAGAAAACATTGGAAGTAAAGCGGCTGAGAGAAGAGCTTCAAATGGCCAATGAAAAGAGCGAGGCTCTGGAACTAAAGTTGAGGTATGCAGGTAGTGTTCTTCTTTCAGAATATAGATGCTCAACTGGTGCAAATACTGCAGAAAAATATCATGAGTTGTGTCTAACTCAGGCACAGAAAAAGTCTACATACAACTAAATGGGAGTGTAGTGTCTTGGCCCGGCCACTACACAGCGAATGGAGCATACTGCCTTTGACTCCATACATTGTATGTTTCTGGCCACTTTAAGCAGGAGTCAAGAGTACAACTGTTACTACCTTTGTTCTTTTGCTCCCAGTCAGTCCCATTTAGAGCTGGAAACCCAGAATTCCTTAGTGCTGCAGCTGAGGACGTACATAGGTGAGCTTGTTCCGGATAATCGACAAGTGGAGGAACAGAGGAGGGAAAAGGCTGAAATGAAGAACACAATAGAGGTGAAGAAGCCATGGTAACATGCATGTGATTGATGGTTATGTGTTTTAGCTTGCAGCCTTAATTACTTCTATCATTATGGATGATTTCAGCTTCTGGAGAAAGAGAGAGATGCTCTGCAGACTTCTATGTCACTCCTGCAGACCCGGCTGTCGTCACTTACGCACATTTTATCTCTGCAGGAAAGTGATTTCTGCAAAAAAGCAGTAAGTACGGCTTGTATCTTCTCATCACTAATTATCCTCTATTTTGAAGAATTCCAGAATGTGTAGCTAGATTTCACTGCAAATGCTTTCCATCAGTATAAGAGGCTGTGATGCTTTAAAGAAGGGGCCACATAAAACATAACTTCTACCTAGGCTTAGGACATTCAGTTTTTCTTTACTTAAACTGAACCGTTCAGGTTTAGAGCAGGATATTATAGATGTGAGAAGCTGAGCTCTGTGATATATAGGATTATATGATAAAGGGAGAGAAGCTGAGCTCTGTGATATATAGGGGTATATGATAAAGGGAGGAAAGCTGAGCTCTTGTGATATATAGGGTTATATGATAGAGGAGAGAAGCTGAGCTCTGTGATATATAGGGGTATATGATAAAGGGAGGAAAGCTGAGCTCTGTGATATATAGGGTTATATGATAAAGGGAGGAAAGCTGAGCTCTGTGATATATAGGGTTATATGATAGAGGAGAGAAGCTGAGCTCTGTGATATATAGGGTTATATGATAGAGGAGAGAAGCTGAGCTCTGTGATATATAGGGTTATAGGATAGAGGAGAGAAGCTGAGCTCTCTGTAATATATAGTGAAAAGGGGTTATATGATAGAGGAGAGAAGCTGAGCTCTGTGATATATAGGGTTATATGAGTCCCTAGGGGCGCGGCGCCCTGTCCCTTAGCCCCCGCTCCTCTCCTCTCTCTATACCCCAGAGATCAGCAGAGCTCAGCGTCTCTCCTCTATCATATAACCCTATATATCACACAGCTCAGCTTCTCTCCTCTATCATATAACCTATATATCACACAGCTCCTGCTTCCTCCTCTATCCTATAACCCTGCCCATATATCACAGGGCTCAGCTTCTCTCCTCTATCATATAACCCTATATATCACTTGGCTCAGCCTTCTCTCCTCTATCATATAACCCTATATATCACAGAGCTCAACTTCTCTCCTCTGTCCTATAACCCTATATATCACACAGCTCAGCTTCTCTCCTCTATCATATAACCCTATGATATCAGGGAGCTCAGCTTCTCTCTTCCATCATATACCCCTATATATCACATAGCTCAGCTTCTCTCCTCTGACCTATAACCCTAACCCTATATCACACAGCTCAGCTTCTCTCCTCTATCATATAACCCTATATATCACACAGCTCAGCTTCTCTCCTCTATCATATAACCCTATATATCACAGAGCTCAGCTTCTCTCCCTTTCTCATATCCTGCTATCCTATAGGGCACCAGAATTCCCTTGACAGGTTCACTTTAAATGTAGAAGTGATATTATTACAGTCAGACTCAGTAGCTTCATATTTGCTTCCATAGACATTTATATGTAATCTGTTTAAAGGATAAACACTTGGATGGACAGAAGACTCAGCAGCTGCTCAGACTCTGGAGGGAGAAGGTGTTCAGTTTGATGGTTCAGCTAAAATCAGAAGATATAAACAAGGAGAATGACAATAGGAAGATACAAGACAAGGTGAGCATGGTGGACAGGCAATGAGGTATATGTATAGTAGTGGTTAATACCATTTTAATAATCCATTAATTTAGTTCTCTTCTGAAATATATATAATATATAATTTTTTTTTTTTTTTCTTTCTAGATTCTTTCTCTGGAAAATTCTCTGCAGGACAGCAGTCAGCAGCTGGCGCTCTACTCACACGCCATGCAAGACCGCACAGCAGAGCTAGAGATGGAGAGGGTCCGAAACAAAGTAAGTACCTTAGATGTAGGTCGGACCCAAAGAACGAAAGCCCAGACGCTAGTGTGAACCTAGCGTAACCCACCAATGTGAGCAGGATTGGACTGTTCTCCTGTATGTTATGGGCATGTCCTGACTACTCCCCCATTCCCCCCCCTTCCCAAATGGCAGATGGCAAGGCGATGAAGGGTCAGGCTGCTGGATTTCAACATGGTCAATTTAAACCGTCCACAGCTGTGTCTATAAAGTACAGTATTTGCTTTTTACAGTACATGACCTATGTACATGTATCTGCTGTATATTATTGTTGGTACATCCAGCTTTGCATGCTCTTGGCTGGAATATTTCCTTTTACTGTTGGGCTTCATGCAGCCTACAGGGACTATATGGAGAATTCATCCTATATACATTAATGTTGTCCACTTTCCTAGTGTTTACAAGACAAGTTGACAGCTACACAAGACATTGCCGCCTCTCTGTCCAGCCGAGCCGATAAAGCTGAACAAACTGTGCTACACCTAAAGCAAATGATAGACAGGTATGACCACTCCTCCTTTTTGGAGGTGGTGAAAGGTCCTCTTTACAGGAGTTATCCGGATTATGATATGACCCACCGGCAGTGACATCACATCCACTGGTCATGTGGCAATGCTGCAGCTCAATCCTATTCAAATGTAGAGGCTGAGCTGCAATACCAAGTACCAATACCATATATAATGTATGGCGCTGTTCCTAGTAAGTAGGGAAGAGGCCACAGCAATAAATATCATAGGCCTGGACGATTTTTTTATTGTTATTCTCTGCACAACTCTGATCCTAACATTACATAGCAGTGACTTATGTTTAATGGCGGTTATATTGTCAGTTTTGTGCAGGTTTTCTATACACAAGAAAACTCCTTCCGGGGAGCATTGCAACGACTGGTGACACTGGGACAGAGGGTCACATTTGCTACCAAGAGAGTGGACACTATACAGGGTGAGAAGGGGTTATACATTTTGTATTGTAAGTAGAGGGCAGAAGAGAAGTTCCATTTATCTATGACAAGCTTCTGTTCTTATTCTTTACTGTGGTTTAATACGCAGGATTGTGTGCCCTGTCATATTAAATGGGCTAAAGTGCCGTAAACCAAGCCGATACTGTAAATTAAACATGAAAAGCTTGGTATAAAATGTACTCCTATACTAGATCTTTATTAAGTGAACTCTTCTCAGGGAATAGACTTGTTTATTTCAGTGCAGCCATCTAGTGCAAAAAGATTTAAAGAGCTAGCGTATTAATGTTTAGGATTGTGTCGATCAGTTCGGCTCTGCTCAGACAACCTTCGTGCCAAACAGCCGTTAAAAAAAATCTCCATTTTGCACATTTGGGGCACCTGTTTTTCCATATCCCTCATAGATTTAAGTGTATTGGGGGGGATCTCTGAAATTGTTGCTAAAAAAAAGTACATGTCTTGTCTGAGTAGAGGCTTAGACTCCTCCGTCTGACCCCTCTTTTTGCATACCTGTAAAAGGATGTCTAGCTAGAAGTGAGACATGACTACAGGATTTGAATACATGGGGAGACATAAGTCTGCATAAGAGCTGCGTACACAATATGATAGTCTGGATTGCAAACATTCTATCTGCAAAGTTGCTTCACTTCTTTTTTTTTTCTGTGCATTACCTGTAATTACTACAAGATCTTCCTGATGGTGATATTCTGGCATGTCGTAATGATTTTGTTTGTATTTTATCATTGTCAGGTTTGATGGCACAGAAATTGGCTCTGGTGAAGCTAAGGCAAGAAGAACAGCAGCCCAGTAATGTAGTGACTGATGACGACATGTAAGTAATGATGAATGGTGTACGGGCTGAGCCAGGGGCCATGTGTGATTATAAAAAAAAAAAAAAAAAAAAATGGAAGCTTTCTCCATAGACTTAATGGCAGCCTATCAGGTTTAGTATACATCCCAAACCAATTATAATGTTCTGTAGCCTTTAATAGGAACAGGAGCATACCAGGCCAACATCCAATCAAGCGATGGAGAGAAAATAACATTTTTATGGATAGGCACATCAGCCTGCAAGTGCAAGGGGAGGTAGAACCTGATTTTCCATGAGGTAGTCACATTTGCTCTGAATGTCCTTTAAAATTGCTGCCCAGTGTGTACACTTTAAACATGGTTGACAGTTTCAGTCTTTGTCTGCGTCACTGTTGTTTGCAGGCAAATCTGGTACATCAGGCGCCGCCGCTGGAGCACTTGCAGGTTGATTTTCATATCCATAAAAAGATTCTCTGCATTGCTCCATCCATATGTGGCCACAGAACTAGTTTCTACTGGCATTAAAGGCCACTACACTGAATTGTTATTGGTTTGGGAGGCATTGATAGAATAGCAGTTACGTATACTATCAATGTCTGTAGGGGTCTGACCACCAAGGCTGCTACACTGCTAAGAGTAAGGGGATCTCATTCTTTATATAGCGCTGTGTCAGCATTACCAACCCCCTACATTCAAGACATAGGTGGGGGGGCTCACAATCTATGCCTGTGGTGGGAAAAACCTTTTCATAAATTTGAAGTTCTCCTCTGCAGATGTCGTCCATCATATGAGGATTTAAGGGCTGAAGTGAATCTCCTACATGAGGAACGAGACCGCCTGAGTGCCGAGCTGAAGCGCAGCGCTCTAATCATAGAGGGAAGAGTGACTGAGACCAGGGAAAAATGTAAGTAGGACATTGCCATAGAAGAGCTTTGCTTTACATCCAGCCTTGCTGCCCAATCTTTTCGGACTTTGCCAGAAAAATTGACAATTTGGTTACAATCACCCGCCTCTGTGTTCCTTAATGCAGTGGAAGCAGAAATCGAGGCTTGTCACCACACCACATCTCTCCTACGCTCTTCACTCCATGAGACAGAAGAGAGGGAGCGAGCCCTGAGAGAACAAGTTGTTGACCTCGAGAGGAGACTTCAGGAAACTTGTGAGACCACAACACAACTACAAGAGCAACTGCGGGATCAGAAGGAGGAATATGAGAAAGGTACAGAGCGCGAGAGAGCCAGATGTGTGCAGCTTTAGTGGAGGCATTGTATGGGAAGGGCAGAAGGGGCAATTACACAGGGTTTTCTCCATTACGTCAACATTTATAGGTTTATCTGCCACAAACTTTTGGCTTTGTTCCTCCACCGTTGGGGTATTGGGTAAATGACAAGTTATCCTCTATCAGCAGTACAGGGAATGACAGTCTGATGAGGATCACACCACTCGGACGCCCATTATCATGAGAACAGTTCTTGTGTGCCCTGTATGACTGAAGCACAGGTCTCGCATATGTGCTGCACCTCCATGTGTCTCTAGTGGTCTGATGATAAGAAGCCAGGTACAGTGCTCGGTTATCTCCAGCAGTCCTGTAGAATTGAGCAGAGTGGCAATGAGCGTGCACGGCCTTCCCCTGCATTCATAATGGGTGCAGAGGATCCCCATTCTAGTGTTTGGTGGGGGTCCCAGAAGTCAAACTTAAACAGGTCCATTTCATATCCTCTCTATATCACAATCCCTTTTTTTTTTTTTTTTTTATCTGAAAACTGAAAAAGACCTTTTAATGTCAAAGTGTAAACTAATTGCTGATTTAGGTCATTTTTGGGCACCTTTGGCTTTGTCTGAGGTCATCATCATGCAGGAAAATAAAAGTTCGATAGAGTGAATTTTATTCATTTTGTTTTCTAAGAGCTTCAGGAAAAAGTCAGAGCCATAGAGGAAAACACAACACAGCAGCTGGCGCAGATGGAGAAGCATCTACATGAGGCCAGAAGAGAGCACACTAAAGCAGGTACATCTATCCTATGTCACACATTAAAGATGGATGGAAATGACGCCCACTCTTATGGTACTGAACTGCACGGCCCATGGACTAGAGTAGCGCTGGGCCTGGAGCAGCCATGTTCTTCTAGCCACATACATACACTGTAGAATCACATCACATCCAATAGTGCCTTACTAGATCATTTGGTCCATGCTGCTGTTTAGAAGTACATTCTGCTATGCAGTGTATGTATGGCGTGTACACTATTGCGCTATTATTTAATTCATGGGTAATCACGTGTAATATTGGTCTTGCCATCTAGTTGTGGCTTTGAGACAGACGGAGCGCCAAATGCAACGAGAAAAGACACGGACCCAGGAAACCATAACTACTTTAGAAGATGCAGCTCGTGTACGAGAGGAACAGCTTACCCAACAACTCCGAGACGCAGAAAGGGATAAAAATCTGATGATGGTGAGTCTATCTGCAGCAAATGTATCTACACTGATAACCATTTCCTATTTGTTAAAGGAGAACTCCACTTAAACTAATGTTACAGTGTGTTACATCAGTGAGGTGCATCGACTACTAAAACATAGGCTCTGCAGGTGTCAGTATGTCCACCCCTTTGGCTCTATTCTGAGACTTCACTTGGTTGCAGGTCCTGAGCAAATGCTGTAACCTGATATACCCATTGGCCACTTCATAACCTATAGTGAATCCATTCACCTGAAACATAGTAATTGATTTGCTACTAAGTTACAAAGTGATTTGTCCATATGTGTTGTTAACACTGGTGTATCTATAGGGCTCGCCGCTGTGACCTGGCCCAGATTCCACAGGATCTCACAGGTCATCCTCTCTTCACTAGGACTGGATAAACTTCTTTGATCTCCTTTCTCATTTCCTTTCTTTCACTTCCTTGTAAGCTGATATTCAGTCTGAAGTCTCTTGTAAATCAGTCTTGGTCTTCCAAGACTGACTGCAACTCACAGAAGTGTCAGATTACAGCTCACAATAGAAGTCTATGGATAGTGTGGGGAAGAGGCTGAGTAAAAGTCACAGCAGAGATGCAGACAAACAGGCTGCTGGAGAGAATAGTAAGCTTTGTATTTCACTCCAAGTGCTTCATTACTGGTCACTATGTTTCTATAATGTCCTCCGTTATGTATCTGAGTCAGTTAGAGAGCAAAATCTCTTGTTTTTCCATGAGAATTTGAGATAAAAAGGAAAGGGAAAAGATAAAAGGAAAAGGGTAGGAGAGGGAAATTGCTAAAAATGTATTCGTACAATGGCCAGAAATGGTGTAACTCCTCATGTACACATATGACAGCTGACTCTACATTCACACTAGAGGACTGCTAAAACAGTGGTTACACACGGAGCCCTGGCACACCCCAATGACTATAATGGGGTCTGTCAAGTGTCCATCGTTTTTAAACAGAAAGCGGCAGAGAGAAGTCCTCTGTACAGGATTTTTTTTTTTCCTCCACCGATTTTTGGAAGACTCTGCAATGGAGTCTCCAACACAGAAGTGAACCCAGCCTGATCCTTAAAGGAGTCTATCATTCGCAAAAACAGTTTTAAGCTAATGGCACGTTGGAATGGCCTTTAAAAAGGCCATTCATCTCCTACCTTTCATTATTTTCTTCTCTCAGCCGATTCCAAGATAATTTGTTTCTTCATTTATGTAAATGAGCACCCAGGGCGTACCTTCTCTTCTGCGAGCACCCATCGCGTCATCACTTCTCACCACCTCTTCGGCCGTTGCGGTGACTCCCCTTTTGGTCTTCTTACTTCTCACTCTCAGCGAATTTTCGCGACTGCGCATGCGCAATCGACTCTGCCGCGCTCTTGTGACAGACCACTGGAAAATGGCGGCCCGTTTGCACTTATGCAGTCGGAAAAATTCGCTGAGAGCAAGAAGAAAGAAGGCCAAGAGGGAAGTCACCGCAACGGCCGAAGGGGCGGTAAGAAGTGATGACGTGATGGGTGCTCGCCAAAGAGAAGGTACACCCCGGTTGCTCCGTGGTGCTCATTTACATACATGAACAAACAAATTATCTTGGAATCGGCTGGGAGAAGAAAACAATGAAATGTAGGAGCAGAATGGCCTTTTTAAATTCCATTCCAACGGCCCATTAGCTTAAAACTGTTTATGTGAATGATAGACTCCCTTTAAATGTCATACTTTTTTGATAATGTTTTTGTACTTGCCCTCCAGGCAACTGTCCGGCAGGAAGGTTTATTTACATCATACCAGAAAAACCGAATGACAGCCGTTCAGTCCAGAGAAACTGGCAATGAAAGGCAACAGAGACCAGAAAAGGAATCCAGAGCGGTTTGTACTCCTGTTGTTAAAGGTAAGTCAGATATTGATCTGCAGAAAAGAAACTTCAAAAACCAAAACCCTTCATCTGTTTAGGGCCGTGCGCTGTAAAAGTATACCGCTTTCTCCTGGATTTTAAACTTAAGCCATTGTAGGTGTATGGTGGCAGTCTTAAAGGGGTTCTCCGGGGAGTGTTTAAACGCCTTCTTCATAGTTCTATTTGGAATGAATCTTGGGTTTCTGGGCTGGATCTAATCCTGCGTCACATGATATTACAACCAGCACTCTCTTTATCTTGTTATGGAAATATTTTTTTTCCTTTTAATTTTGTTACAGGTAAAAGTCAGCCCTATATGGTATGATTTAAAAAAAAATGCACAAAAATAATTTTGGTAATCATTAAACCACCATATACACAAATATGATTTGGTCATTAAAGGGTTAAAATGAAACTTGAGGCAAAACACGAAAATTCAGGCTCTTGGGAGGGCCATGCCAAGTGCTGCCTAGAGCAGGGGTAGGCAACCTTCAGCACTCCAGCTGTTGAAAAACTACAACTCCCAGCATGCATACTTGCTCTGCTGTTTTTGGACCTCCCATGGAAGTGAATGGAGCATGTTGGGAGTTGTAGTTTCACAGCAGCTGGAGTGCCAACGGTTGCTGATCCCTGGCGTAGAGCATAAGCACATAGGTAGACTGCAGGAATGGTCAGCTAGAACACATGAGAATGGTCATGTGGGCGAGACTCTTGCCTCCATTCCAGGTGTAAGCTGAGGGTCACCTTAAAGAGGTACTCTGCCTGTATCAGGTTTTACAGTTTTTATCTAGTTACTATTTCTAATGTGTTCACATTTATTTCATACGTAGAGTCGATCACAACCATGCTCGCCAATCTGCAAAGCCTTGGAGCTTCTGTGCTTGCAGATGAAGAGGAAGAGGATGATGATGAAGATTTCGGCCACTAGATGGCAGTCACTGAATTCACATTGTATATGAAATGTATTCAGTGGAAACTTAAATTCACATGGCAAAATTTTTGTTCAGTCATTTCAATGGGATGCTGAGGCTGCTTTGTCCAATAGCTGAAAAAAATCAGGTAAAGAAAAAGCATACGGCCCAAACCTCCCATTGGTGTGAATGGGAGTAGGAAGTCTAATGGCAGGAGGATTTCCATGGTGAGTCCTGCCACAAAATTTACCATGTGAACTTACCCTTCCAGACAGTCCTTGACACCCAGATGTTGGCTGTATACAGAGCTGGGGTGAATAATAATTCAAAGCTGAAATAGTCAAAATCAGGGATGAATTGTAACCCCTAGGCCAGGACTATCCACCATTGTGGGCTTACTGGGACAGTTCTGAAATTGTGTTATCCTACGCTTTTACCATGACTTGTCCGGGACTGTGAATTACTCCAGCCTTATCCTGCTGGAGCTTTGTATGTAAAACCATGTAGATAAGTATTTATTTTATTACGTGTTATAAAACCCAACCGAAAATACTATAAAGACTTACAACCTATTGTTGTGTTCTGTCCTCTATGTGTGTCTTATCGTTGTGAAGCAAATGGGGCATCATTAAAGTAATTTTCTGGGTTAAAAATAGCGATTATTTGTTCTATGGATTGGTCATCAATATTAGATTGATGAGTCCAACAGCGAGCACCCCTACTGATCAGCAGCTGATACACAGAGAATGGAGCAGGGATCACGAAGCATACAGTGCTGTTTTCTATGTAGTGGCCAGACAAGGTACTGCAGATCACCTCTCTGACCACTACACAGAGAACAGAGCGGTCTGCTTCCTGCTCCATTGTCTGTGTATCAGCTGTTAACCGCCTGTCTGTGTGGGGTGCTGAGTGTTGGGCCCGCATCGATCTGATAGTGATGACCTGTCACAGGACATTGCTTTAAGAGGACCATACACCTTAGCTGTTAAATGGTCAGCAACAGCTACTCCTACTGATCCCCCGCCTGACAGATTCCTCTAGCAGCAGCTTTAGCACTGGTGTTCAGTTGGAGTCAGAAACAGATTTTATTTCCTCTAGCTGAAATCAGCTAGAGGTAAAAACAAAACACGTCATAACCTTTCTTACGGGGGATTCTGCTTTGCAAATCCCATTGAAATGAATGGGAGGAAGAAGAAAAAAAAAAAAAACACCCTTTACTCCCATCTCCTATTCATATCAATGGGGCTTCCAAGGCAGAACCCTCCTGAAGATAGGTCTTGACTCTACTTTTTTTTTTTTTTTCCTCTGGCTGACGCCGACTGAAATGAACATACCTGAATCCTCCTTCCCCCAATATCCGCTACCAAGGGAATGTTGTGACACCCCCATGCACATGTCAACACTGTAATATAGTGGAAAATCCCCTTTTAAACCTTCATGACTGCCTTATTTCTATGAGACTACAGAAATGTCATTCCCTTTCTTGATTATATATGACCAATGTACACCTGATATCAACAGATATAATAAACTGCAAAATACATTTACAAAAATAGACATTTATTAAGTCAAAAAATCCAATATAAGAAATGTACAAATAACATACATGAAAAATATAAATATCAAGAGTATGGATTACAGAATGTTACACTTTCAGCAGTAATAACATGAATATCAGATCCAGGGTTAGAGAGAACATGAGGAGTGCAAAGTCCGTCTACAGTCAGTATAGGCAACAGCTCAGGAGCAAGTCCATTCTGTGTATAGGTGGTAAACTGTACAAGAGTCCTTAATCCACCTCCTCAATGGTGGGCCCAGAGCTGCTACCTTGTCTGGCCTGTTGACCACAGCTGGAGCCGGGCATACCTCCTGGCATACCTCCCTGGTACATCTTGGTGATGACAGGTTGGCACACCTTCTCCAGCTCCTTCTGCTTATGGGTATACTCCTCTTTCTCAGCCAGTTGGTTGCTCTCCAGCCAGGAGATGGTCTCCTTACACTTGTCTGAGATGATCCTCTTGTCTTCATCACTGATCTTCCCCTTCATGTTCTCATCTTCCACCATGCTCTTTATATTGAAGGCATAGGACTCCAGGGAGTTTTTGGCAGCAATTTTCTCTCTTTGCACATCATCATCTGCTTTGTATTTCTCGGCCTCTTGCACCATCTTCTCGATCTCCTCTTTGCTCAGTCGGCCTTTGTCGTTTGTAATTGTGATCTTATTCTGTTTGCCTGAGCTCTTGTCCATAGCGGACACATTCAGGATACCATTGGCATCTATATCAAAGGTGACCTCGATTTGGGGTACACCTCTACGAGCTGGGGGGATTCCAGTCAGTTCAAATTTACCCAGCAGGTTGTTGTCCTTGGTCATGGCTCTCTCACCCTCATACACCTGAATGAGGACACCTGGCTGGTTGTCAGAGTAGGTAGTGAACACTTGGGTCTGCTTGGTGGGGATGGTCGTGTTGCGTTTGATAAGGACGGTCATAACACCTCCAGCTGTCTCCAGACCCAAAGAAAGAGGAGCCACATCTAGTAGGAGAAGGTCCTGCACATTCTCAGACTTGTCTCCCATGAGGATGGCAGCCTGGACCGCTGCCCCATAGGCCACAGCTTCATCTGGATTGATGCTCTTGTTCAGCTCTCGTCCATTGAAGAAGTCCTGCAGCAGCTTCTGCACCTTGGGGATACGTGTGGAGCCTCCCACTAGGACAATTTCATGGATCTGTGCCTTGTCTAGCTTGGCATCTCGCAGGGCTTTCTCCACAGGCTCCAGGGTACCACGGAAGAGGTCAGAACACAGCTCCTCAAAGCGGGCTCTAGTGATGGAGGTGTAGAAGTCAATGCCCTCATACAGGGAGTCAATCTCGATGCTTGCCTGAGTGCTGGAGGACAGGGTACGCTTGGCTCTCTCACAGGCTGTCCTCAGTCTCCTCAGGGCCCTCTTGTTTTGGGTAATGTCCTTTTTATGTTTCCTCTTGAATTCCTCTACAAAGTGGTTAACCATTCTGTTATCAAAGTCCTCGCCACCCAGATGAGTGTCACCTGCTGTGGCCTTTACCTCAAAAATGCCATCATCAATGGTGAGGATGGAGACGTCAAAGGTGCCACCTCCCAGGTCAAAGATGAGGACGTTACGCTCTCCACGGGATCCCTTGTCCAGGCCATATGCGATGGCGGCTGCTGTAGGCTCATTGATGATTCTCAGCACGTTGAGTCCGGCAATGACACCGGCGTCTTTGGTGGCCTGGCGCTGAGAGTCATTGAAGTAGGCTGGCACAGTGATGACGGCATTGGTGACTTGATGACCCAGGTAAGCCTCTGCCGTCTCCTTCATCTTCAGCAGCACCATAGAGGAGATCTCCTCAGGGGAGAAAGTCTTCTGCTCTCCTTTATACTCCACCTTCAGCTTGGGCTTTCCTCCATCACTGACTACCTGGAAGGGCCAGTGCTTCATGTCAGACTGCACCACAGCATCATCAAACCTTCTGCCGATCAGCCTCTTGGCATCAAACACGGTGTTCTGGGGGTTGAGGGCCACCTGGTTCTTGGCAGCGTCTCCGATCAGTCTCTCGGTGTCGGTGAAGGCCACGTAGCTGGGGGTGGTGCGGTTGCCCTGGTCGTTGGCGATGATCTCCACCTTGCCATGCTGGAAGACCCCCACACAGGAGTAGGTGGTGCCCAGGTCAATGCCAATCGCCACTCCTGTAGGTGCCATCTTGTGTCAGGACGAGTGTGGTGAAGTGTCAGAGGAATCAGTGCAGGTCACGGAGCAGCTTCTTGGTGATGGCTCAGCCGGGGAGATCTTCTCCTGAGCTTGTGCTTTACAGCTCTTGTATCAGCGAGTATTATCAGTCACTGCTCCTCCGGGCTGCACGGCGGCTATATATCTGTCTACAGTGTGTGACGTCACCTGCCTTCTCACCAATCACAGCGCGCTCCTCACCACGCTCCCTGCATCGCTTAGCAACTCTCCCGAAGTTTCCCGAGTGTTCCCTGCACAGCCGGCCAATCACAGAGCAGCTTCATTACGACACGGCGGGGAATATTCGCGAGCCTTCTAGCCGGGCTGAAATTGGACCAATCAGTGGCGGCGCTGTCTGTGACGTCACAGGTCTGCGGGAACGTTCACGAAAGTTCTAGTCAGAGCTGTCAGTCAGAGAAAGGCTCCGCCAATCAGCGCGAGGAGGGGGCGGGGCGTGTGAGATACCTCAGGAAGAGTCTAGAAAGTGCCCGGTCCGGAGATTGTGTGACAGGAATCAGTCAGTGATGTTATCTGGAATGTTCTCGTCTGCAGTGTGTGAGGTGATGTATACAGGGAGGACATGTCCGCTTTATTCCGTACTGACTGTAATGAGTCACAAGGCTTGTACACCGCGCACTCTATGTGTGTGATATTCTCCTTTTATTCCTCCCATTTCTGTGAGTTTTAGGTGATTTTCGGTTTTACTTCTTTTCCTACTATTAATAGATGTAAATATCGTGGATGAAAACAATGAAAAGGATAGTAAGACATTTCTGGTGGTCTCCAGCAGTGAAGTGGTTAATGACTGAGGGCTTGTTGGGTAGGAGGTGTTTATGTTCATGTACTGGTCTGTGGAGATAATAGGGTTAAAGGGGTCCCATCTGGACGATTATAGCTATTTCCACAGGCAGGGGCATAACTAAAGGCTCACGGGCCCTATGTGAAAGCTTGGGGCTCCTGCGCAACTTCTCTTCATAACCATTACCCACGTCTCAGGCTACATTTACATCTTATTAGGCACAGAAATTTCTAGATGAAAAAGTCTGACTTTCTCGCGTATTTCACTGGGGGACACAGCACCATGGGTAGAGACCCGGCCACTAGAGGCTGACACTAAGAGAATGAAAAGCTGTCGGCTCCGCCCTATAGTCTATACCAGGGGTAGGCAACCTTTTTTGTTCGGCGTGCCAGTCAATAATGAGGTACTCGGAGTGCCGGTCAATAATTGTAAGTGTGACGACCCCTAAACTAAAGTCATATACCACAAACCATAACACAGAAGTGCTGCCACCAGATGCTTTAGGACACATGCGCTTACTGCTATTTCCTGGGACGCTCCTGTACTTTCTGATTAGAAGCAATGAAAGTCCATGTGCGGCCCCCAATTATTGATAAATGTGTCCAGGAGCACCGTATGGCGGCATCCTTATGCTGATATCACACGATGTATCTGGATGCAGCTATATTCTTAGGCCACTGGAACTTTTTCATTCGATGTAACACTGGTGCATTTTTGCACAAAAAAAAAAACAAAGCCTGAGTTTTCTGTGCAAAAACACATCCTTAACATAGAAAACACACCGTTATACAGACTAATGTCCCATAGTTGTCCCTGCACACGGTATTATGTCCCATAGTGGCGCCTGCACACGGTATTATGTCCCATAGCGGCTCCTGCAACATGGTATATGTCCCATAGCGGCCTCTGTACATGGTATTATGTCCCATAGCGGCCTCTGCACACAGTATTTGTCCCATAGCGGCCTCTGCACACGGTATTTGTCCCATAGCGGCCCCTGCACACAGCAATATGTCCCATAGCGGCGCATGCACATGGTATATGTCCCATAGCAGCCACTGCACACGGTATATGTCCCATAGCGGCCCATGCACACGGTATATGTCCCATAGTGGCCCCTGCACACGATATTATGCTCCATAGTGGCCCCTGCACACGGTATATGTCCCATAGCGGCCCCTGCACACGATATTATGCTCTATAGTGGCCCCTGCACACGGTATATGTCCCATAGTGGCCCCTGCACACGGTATTATGCTCTATAGTGGCCCCTGCACACGGTATTATGTCCCATAGTGGCCCCAGCACACTGTGTTATCCTCCATAGTAGCCCCTGCACACGGTATAATATTCTAACTTTTAGAATATTCCAATTTGTGCCACTCACTAGCTATTATTATACTGTGGGGTCTCTTCAGACCACAGAGTATAATAAGTGGAGGGCAAAGAGAGGTGATGAAACATAAAAAACAATGTTACTCACTATTCCACGCTCCGCAGCCGCTCTGTATCTTTGGGCGCTTCTGCTTGTAGTCAACGACCGCTCATTGAGTCTCAGGGGTCACGTCGCGTCATAATGCGTAATGACATCAGACGCAGATGTGACACCTGAGGCCCTGTCAGCTGACTTCAGGCAGAAGCGCCCGAAGATTACAGAGCGGCTGCGGAGCGTGGAATAGTGAGTAACATTGTTTTTTATGTTTGATCATCTCCCCGGAGGCTCCGCTTATTATACTCGGGAGTCTGAAGAGACCCCACAGTATAATAATAGCAGTTTCGTTTCGGCCATGTTTGGTCCGATTGAAACTGCTGGGTGAGGACTCCGCTGCCCGTGCCAGGGAAATATGCCTCGCGTGCCAAGAGTGGCACGCGTGCCAGAGGTTGCCGACCCCTGGTCTATACCCTCTCACAGACAGAGTGTTAAGCCAGTTTAAATCTTGTGTCTGTATGAGGCAGACACGACCTGAATCAGGTCTTTCTGTCTAGCATTGTTTTTATTTTTTATTTTCTTTCAGGTGCAGGGGGTCTTCAGCGTGTACGCCACACTAGTTGTACGCCCTCTGCAGGCGCAGTGCTCTGCAAAAGCCGCTCCCTACTCACTGCATCGGTGGCCGGATTTTCCGGTGACCCCACTGTCATCGAAAGCTCCTACTGAGGGGGGTGATCCTGCGGCGCCTGAAGACGCCAGACTGGTGAGTATTAGAACAGAAGATGGGTGAGTATTCCCCCCCCCCCCGCCCAACTCCTCTTCTTGGCTCAGGGGGTTAATCTGGCAAAGTGGAACTGAAGGGGTGGTCCAGGGCAGAGGGGTCTCCCTATGCGGATGAGTCCCTCTCTATGGCCCTCTAGGGCCCTTTTTTCCCGCTGCCGAAGCGGTTTCGTGTGGGGGGGGACGCGTGTCTGTTTTTCGGCGGGTCTACATGAACCCCTCTTTTCTGGCCCCCGATACCTTCCTCTGCCCCCGCGGGTGCTTCCCGTAGCCGGCGGTTTCGCGCTGCTGGGCCGTGGCATTTACTTTAGTCCCAGGCTTCTCCGGGGGCTAGGCCGCACTTAGGCCCGCCCCTTCCCTGTGATCTTTTAGCCTCTGGGCTCCTCCTATCTCTTCCATTGGCCAGGGGGCTGTCCTGGACTGTTTGCCAGTCCTCCCTCTGGCTCCTCAGCGTGGGAACTCCAGGGGGAGGGCACTTTTTCTCCTCAGAAAGCATGTTTCTTTTTTAACTTCCTGTATTCCGTTTTTTTCCTGTACTGGGTTCTCTTCTCTCAGTCTTCTCAGCGCATGGAATTCCTGGGCATGATCCTCGACACGCTCCAGGGCAAGGTTCTCCTTCCAGAGTCCAAGATTCTGGCCTTTCGGTCCGGTGTTTCCTGCCTTCGGAGGACCTCGCCTTATTCACTTCGGTTCTGCATGCGGGTCCTGGGCATGATGGTCTCGACCTTCGAGGCCATCCCCTTTGCCCAGTTTCACTCGCGCCCTCTTCAGTTGGCGATTCTGACACGCTGGGACAGGTCTGTGTCCAGCCTCGGACGCCTTATTCTTCTGCCTCTTTGAGTCCGTCGAGAGCTTCTTTGGTGGCTCTCCTCCCCGGGAATCTACCAGGGAAAGTCCTTCCTTCCACCGATGCAAGCCTTTCCGGTTGGGGGGCGGTCTTCGGTGTCTTGACTGTTCAGGGCCTGTGGTCCAGGGCAGAGTCCTCCCTCCAGATCAATCTGCTGAAGCTGAGGGGCGTCTGGTCAGAGTCCAGACCGACAACTCCACCGCAGTCGCCTACCTGAACCATCAAGGGGGCACCCGGGCTGGGCTGAACGTCATGTTCTGGCTCTTTCGGTGGTCCACATTCCGGGCATGGACAATTGGGCGTCAGACTACCTAAGCCGAGAAAACTCGACCCAGGCGAGTGGTCTCTTTATCAGGAAATATTCCTTCAGTTGTGCTCTCAGTGGGACATGCCCGACGACCTCTTCGCCTCCCGCCTGAACCAAAAGCTGCCCCGAAACGTGGTCAGGTCCCTGGACCCTCAAGCCGCCGCAGCCAACGCTCTTGTGATTCCCTGGTCAGACTTCTACCTTCTGTACCTGTTCCCTCCTATTTCTCTCCTCCCTCGGGTTCTCAAGAAGCTCAAGACTGAGAGGGTTCCTGCCATCTTGGTGGCTCTGGATTGGCCCTGCAGGGCCTGGTACGCGGATCTTGTGTTCCTGCGGACGAATGCTCCTTGGCCTCTTCCCATGCAGGCAGACCTTCTGTCTCAAGGGCCCCTGCTCCACCCTACCTTACATCAGTTGCGTTTAACAGCATGGCTGTTGAAGCCGAGGTTCTGAGGCGTCGTTTTTTTGGAGACTGTTATCCAGACCATGCTCAAGGCCCGGAAGCCCCAGTCGGCCAAGATCTACCTCCGCACGTAGAGGGCCTACGTCTGCTGGTGTGAGAGTAACAATTATCATCCGCTCTTCTTCTCGCTTCCCAGGATACTGGCTTTTCTCCAGTCCGGTCTGGATCAAGGTCTTGGTCTTTCTTCTCTTAAGGGACAAGTTTCTGCTCTCTCTATCCTTTTTTAGAAGACCCTGGCCTTTCGTCCTCAGGTGAAGACCTTCCTGCAGGGTGTGGCACACTGCGCCCCCCCCCTCATCGTCCTCCCGTGGACTAGTGGGATCTTAATCTCGTCCTTGAGGTGCTTCAGGCTCCCCCCTTCGAGCCTTTGCGGGATATTCCGTATCGCCTTCTGTCCTGGAAGGTCGCCTTTTTGGTGGCCATTACTTCCATTCACAAGGTCTCCGAGCTCGCTGCCCTGTCTCGGCAGTCTCCCTTTCTGGTTCTCCATAGGGACAAGGTGGTCCTTCGTCCGCCTCCTTCTTTTCTGCCGAAGGTGGTTTCCTTTTTCCACATCAATGAGGACATTGTCTTGCTGTCCTTCTGTCCGGACCCTAAGCATCCTCGTGAGTGTTCTCTTCACTGTCTGGATGTTGTCCGGGCAATTTGGGTCTTCTTGTCTCTCACTGACCCTTTCTGTCGTTTGGACGCCTTGTTCGTCCTCCCCGAGGGCCATCGCAAGCCTGCTTCCAACCAAGGCTTCCATCTCCAACTGGATTCGGTCTGCAATCAAGGAGGCCTATTGGCTTAAGGGTATGGATCTGCCCTTCCGTGTGACAGCTCACTCCACGTCGTTGGAGCCTCCTGGGCTGTTCGACATCAGGCTTCTGCCGCCCAGGTCTGCAAGGCCGCCACCTGGGCTTCCAGCAACACTTTCACGAAGTTTTACCAGATTCATTCTTTGGCCTCTGCTGATGCCAGCTTGGGTGGTAAGGTTCTGCAAGCGGCTGTGCGCTAGGTTGTTCGCATGGCTGTTTATTTCCCACCCTCTGTGACTGCTTTAGGACATCCCATGGTGCTGTGTCCCCCAGTGAAATAAGCGAGAAAATAGGATTTTTTTGTACTCACCGTAAAATCCTTTTCTCGCTGTATTCACTGGGGGACACAGATCCCACCCTTGTTTGTTTGTAGTTTCTTCCCGGGCTGTTTTGGTTCTTTTCGGGTTCAGGACATGTTGGTGGTTGTTGGTTCCGTGTTCTTTTTTTTCTTTTGTGTGTCTCTCTCCTACTGCTGCGGTACAAACTAGCTCAGCACTCTGTCTGTGAGAGGGTATAGACTATAAGGCGGAGCCGACAGATTTTCATTCTCCTAGTGGCCAGGTCTATACCCATGGTGCTGTGTCCCCCAGTGAATACAACGAGAAAAGGATTTTACGGTGAGTACAAAAAATCTCATTTTTTTCATTTGGCAATTTCAGCTAATAAGAAAAAATAGACATCTCACAGACTCTCAACAGACCCCATTATAGGTCCCTCAGGCTCCATTTGTGTCCGTCATAGAACGTACATGTGAACATGGAGTCCTCCGTACATTTCTTTTCTATAAGGGCCCAGACCATCATTAACACTTAATTATTTATTATGCTTACTTGTATAGCGCCATCATATTCCGCAGCGCTTCACAGACATTGTCAGTTACTGTCCCATATAGGACACTTGTCCATAACACTTCTGTGCACACAAGCTTTCCATCATTCCTATCCCGTCGGTACCCCCTACATAGTAATGATGCCCCCTTTTGTGACTCGGCCTCCCCCACAGAATCCCTTCTTCCCCATATGGTGCTGAACATCTGTTATGTTTGCCATGAAGGGGTTAATATTCTCCCTTCTGAAAGTGGAAGGCTGTATATCATAAATAATCCCATTTCAGTGCAACAGATGGTAGGGGGAATAAATTTGCAATGCACAGACTGCCAGCCATCAAAGGAGATCAAATTAATTTTATCCAGTCCTAGTGAAGTGAGGATGACCCGTGGGCCCTCTTGGCTTCTGGGCTCTTTGCAGCTGTGATCACTGTGACCTCTATAGTTACACCAGTGTCCACATGATATGCCTATCTGTATCTAGAATAAGGGTCTATGAACCCTGTTTTGCATCCACAGTGAAGGACGAGGTGTCCGCACGTGCGCAGATCTCTCCATTCACTTGTCTGTAAATGATCTATACTGCATGTTGAAAAACCATTCCTTGACTTGTTACCCCCATTTGGAGGCTGTTCATATTTTTTTCCTGAACCATATACCGATCCATCACTTTGGTACCGATGATCTATCACTAGGATATGTCAGAAATATGAGATCAGTGGCGGCAGGGAACTGATCAGCTTTTTGAAGAGACTACAGTATTCGGATGAGCACTGCAATGCCTGCAGTATAGTGGCTCTCTCTGGTATTGCAGCTTTGTCTCATTCATTTGAAGGGGTCTGAGCTGCAAACAGGCTGTGTGACCAATGAAAGTGACGTCACAAGGCTTTGAAGCAGAAGCAGCCCTATTGCAAAAAGGAAGTATGGATATACTGTACATCAGTGATATCATGTTACTATGCAAGAAAGACTGGATATTTTTATATAAAAATATATGTATTGCATATTTATATATACACATACACATTATTTGAAAATAAATATTGGAACACTGCCACTTTACAGGAGCTTTTATGACTTCCCTTTCTAAATCTAAAGGCATTAATTAGTATGCAGTTGGTTCCGCATCTGCCATGAGGTGAGATGAGTATCTCGCCTCAGGCGGCAGATTGCTGAGTCCCTGAGGGGGTGGTACTGACAGTATTTGTTGAGGGAACGGGACACCCAGCAGTTTCGTTTGGACCAAACACGACATTTCAGACCCCAGAGGATAACGAGCAGAGGCCCAGAGGAGGTGATTAAACAAAATAAATAGTGTTGGCTCCCCTGGGCTCTGGCATCAGTCTTCGGGCCTCTTCCAGCCTCACGAATGTCACATGGATTATGTTGGCATCGTTATGCCGACGTGAACACTGAGGCCCAATCACAGGCTTCAGCGGTCTCTGATGTCATTCATGATGTCTCTGAGATCTAAAGAAACCTGGAGCTCAGGGAAGGTGAGTATCACTGTTTGTTATGTTGCACCTCCCCTGGGTCTCTGCTCATACCTGACTATGGCGCCACTGCAGACCATTACGTTGCACACCTTGCCTCATTCCCTAGAGGTCCGGCACCCCACGTGACGGCCGATCAGCAGCCTCAGCGATTGAAGGAGAAAGACTGGTGATGTCACTCATATATGTCAATGTTCCCTCTCCAGCGAGCACTGGGGCTGCTGGTTTGCCTCAGTGGTCATGTGAGGCGCAGGGCTTCTGGGGACCGAGGAATGTCGCGCGACTCAACGGGCTGTGGCAGCAGACACTGGAGTTCCGAGAACAAGTGAGCTTCTTTTATTTATTTTTTTTTAATGTTACACCTACCCAGGGCCGCTCTGGAGTTTGTCCAATTCCTAGACAACCCCTTTCAGCTGAGCTCTGAGGCTGAGTGTATGTCGCCGGCTTATTATAATCACTGCATGTGCCAGGGGCTTAGTGATGTATCAGACTCAGTTGACTTCAGTGCATTTCAATTTTCGGATCAGGCAGCAGAAAAGCCAGAATCTGCCCTGGTCAAGTCACAAAAAAAAAAGTGGCATGACCGGCACATTTTGAGTCCGGGTCACAAAAAGGAGCATCGTGGCTTTAATAAAGGAGGACATGGCTGTACAAAAATTTGTTTACCATTCTTTTTGCACCAAAACTCCCACACCTCATCCTTTAAAAGTTGCCAAATGGATCTAAGTATGGTGGGGGGAGGGGTCCTAAACATAATTTTTACCCAAAAGCGGGTCCTGCCTTCAGAAAGTATGAAAACCATTGCTATACGTTACAGGTCTCATTCCATCAGACAAAAAAAGCCAATGAAAACAACATTGGAGTCCTTACTTCTCAGGTCCTGCTAGTAACTAATGAGCGCTTCTATTAGTAATGATGGAAGATTTCATCGATTACTGGCAGATCTGGTAACCACTGAGCCACCGCTCTCCTGATAATGATCATTTAGGAGAGCGGTACCTACCAGGGTCAGTATGGGGGGTTGTTTTCACCATGAAATTACCCCCTTGTGTAAGCCCCTGGCTATGATACATGTCCTCTGATCTTCAACTTCACCATTTTATTTATATTAAGAGACAAGTGATGGCTTATTTTTATTGCCATTTTCCAGGATAAGAAATATTGATGACCTATACATAGGAAAGATCCCCAATAGCAGTCAACCAGCACCCCAATGGATCAGCTATTCTTGGCAGCCACAGGAAATAACACCTACAACAGAGCAGGAACCTCTGCACCATGCTCTCTGTAGTGGCCATAGAAGAACAGCTCTCATTCATATGAACGGAAGCTGAATGGAGAGAATAGAGCTGTTCTTCTGTACAGAACTTAGGTAGCATATTAGGAACCAAAACTAACAGCACTGATTTCTGGGGAATGTACATTAAATGTTTGGATAGTCATGCAGATCTATTGTGTAGGGTCAGCTTTGACTGATCCATTAGAGTCAGATCTAACCCTCCTCCTTTCATCAGCAAATATTAAGATGTCCTATATACTCTAATAAACAAAACTTAAAGGGGTATTCCCATGTTAAGCATCTTATCTAGTCCTAAATACATTGCTTTAGAAATTCTGCTTCATTTGCTTGCTATGTGAAATTATTCCTCCCATTGTTTCCTTGGTCCTTGTCCTGTCTGTATAACACAGGTTGGAGGGATGAGTCACTACTCTATAGGGGGGCTGAGTTCTCTCCCTGCTCTGCGGTCAGGACAATCAGGTCAGCTAGTTGCAGTTTGCTGATAAAGGCTTGGATAGCGTTTAATTATCTATGTTAACACAAAGATAACAGTTTACTGCAAGTCCATTGTCAGTGTAAGTGTTCTATACAAACCTGTGTAATGTAGTAGACATTTACTGTGCATATTATTTCATCTGCATTATTATAGCTTTCTAGTAATGATAATAAATAATCTCTCATGGTAAAGGCAATGTCTATATCTAGTGAGGTACGTCATAGTGTCCTGTTCATCAGTCAAAGGCCATCCACCGGCTTGTGGAAGGATACAGGAAAGTCAGAAGAGACCTCAGGCACAGCTGGTGAGAGAGGGAGATGGGAAAACCCCTTTAAATCACTTATACCCAGTGTATTACTGCTGGTGGGACTATTGAAATGTGCTGCCCTAATTTTACTATATATTAAAGGTTACCAATGTATACCTGCTAACACTAGATATATTAAAAATTTCAAAACACATACCACATATACAAAAATAGACATTTATTAAACTCAGGAAACATACAATATAATAAAGTTTTTTTTTTATCAACACTGTAACCAGCAGTATAGATACATTGTAACTTAAGAATTATAATACATATTCAACAGACTCTTGGTAATGACATGAATATGAGATGTGTTAGGAAGATCAAAGATGCAAGTCCATTCTCTGTATAGATGGAATATCATATAAAAGTCCTTAATCCACCTCCTCAATGGTGGGCCCAGAGCTGCTACCTTGTCTGGCCTGTTGACCACAGCTGGAGCCAGGCATACCTCCTGGCATACCTCCCTGGTACATCTTGGTGATGACAGGTTGGCACACCTTCTCCAGCTCCTTCTGCTTATGGGTATACTCCTCTTTCTCAGCCAGTTGGTTGCTCTCCAGCCAGGAGATGGTCTCCTTACACTTGTCTGAGATGATCCTCTTGTCTTCATCACTGATCTTCCCCTTCATGTTCTCATCTTCCACCATGTTCTTTATGTTGAAGGCATAGGACTCCAGGGAGTTCTTGGCAGCAATTTTCTCTCTTTGCACATCATCATCTGCTTTGTATTTCTCGGCCTCTTGCACCATCTTCTCGATCTCCTCTTTGCTCAGTCGGCCTTTGTCGTTTGTAATTGTGATCTTATTCTGTTTGCCTGAGCTCTTGTCCATAGCGGACACATTCAGGATACCATTGGCATCTATATCAAAGGTCACCTCGATTTGGGGTACACCTCGAGGAGCTGGGGGGATTCCACTCAGTTCAAATTTACCCAGCAGGTTGTTGTCCTTGGTCATGGCTCTCTCACCCTCATACACCTGAATGAGGACACCTGGCTGGTTGTCAGAGTAGGTAGTGAACACTT
The DNA here is from genome assembly GCA_947044405.1 of Leptodactylus fallax. NCBI lineage: Eukaryota > Metazoa > Chordata > Amphibia > Anura > Leptodactylidae > Leptodactylus > Leptodactylus fallax. Next base: position 886,410 of record CAMRHE010000396.1, on the reverse strand, counting down.
GGGTCTGCTTGGTGGGGATGGTCGTGTTGCGTTTGATGAGGACGGTCATAACACCTCCAGCTGTCTCCAGACCCAAAGAAAGAGGAGCCACATCTAGTAGGAGAAGGTCCTGCACATTCTCAGACTTGTCTCCCATGAGGATGGCAGCCTGGACCGCTGCCCCATAGGCCACAGCTTCATCTGGATTGATGCTCTTGTTCAGCTCTCGTCCATTGAAGAAGTCCTGCAGCAGCTTCTGCACCTTGGGGATACGTGTGGAGCCTCCCACTAGGACAATTTCATGGATCTGGGCCTTGTCTAGCTTGGCATCTCGCAGGGCTTTCTCCACAGGCTCCAGGGTACCACGGAAGAGGTCAGAACACAGCTCCTCAAAGCGGGCTCTAGTGATGGAGGTGTAGAAGTCAATGCCCTCATACAGGGAGTCAATCTCGATGCTTGCCTGGGTGCTGGAGGACAGGGTACGCTTGGCTCTCTCACAGGCTGTCCTCAGTCTCCTCAGGGCCCTCTTGTTTTGTGTAATGTCCTTTTTATGTTTCCTCTTGAATTCCTCTACAAAGTGGTTAACCATTCTGTTATCAAAGTCCTCGCCACCCAGATGAGTGTCACCTGCTGTGGCCTTTACCTCAAAAATGCCATCATCAATGGTGAGGATGGAGACGTCAAAGGTGCCACCTCCTAGGTCAAAGATGAGGACGTTGCGCTCTCCACGGGATCCCTTGTCCAGGCCATATGCGATGGCGGCTGCTGTAGGCTCATTGATGATTCTCAGCACGTTGAGTCCGGCAATGACACCGGCGTCTTTGGTGGCCTGGCGCTGGGAGTCATTGAAGTAGGCTGGCACAGTGATGACGGCATTGGTGACTTGATGACCTAGGTAAGCCTCTGCCGTCTCCTTCATCTTCAGCAGCACCATAGAGGAGATCTCCTCAGGGGAGAAAGTCTTCTGCTCTCCTTTATACTCCACCTTCACCTTGGGCTTTCCTCCATCACTGACTACCTGGAAGGGCCAGTGCTTCATGTCAGACTGCACCACAGCATCATCAAACCTTCTGCCGATCAGCCTCTTGGCATCAAACACGGTGTTCTGGGGGTTGAGGGCCACCTGGTTCTTGGCAGCGTCTCCGATCAGTCTCTCGGTGTCGGTGAAGGCCACGTAGCTGGAGGTGGTGCGGTTGCCCTGGTCGTTGGCGATGATCTCCACCTTGCCATGTTGGAAGACCCCCACACAGGAGTAGGTGGTGCCCAGGTCAATGCCAATCGCCACTCCTGTAGGTGCCATCTTGTGTCAGGACGAGTGTGGTGAAGTGTCAGAGGAATCAGTGCAGGTCACGGAGCAGCTTCTTGGTGATGGCTCAGCCGGGGAGATCTTCTCCTGAGCTTGTGCTTTACAGCTCTTGTATCAGCGAGTATTATCAGTCACTGCTCCTCAGGGCTGCACGGCGGCTATATATCTGTCTACAGTGTATGACGTCACCTGCCTTCTCTCCAATCACAGCGCACTCCTCACCACGCTCCCTGCATCGCTTAGCAACTCTCCCGAAGTTTCCCGAGTGTTCCCTGCACAGCCGGCCAATCACAGAGCAGCTTTACTACGACACGGCGGGGAATATTCGTGAGCCTTCTAGCCGGGCTGAAATTGGACCAATCAGCGGCGGCGCTGTCTGTGACGTCACAGGTCTGCGGGAACGTTCACGAAAATTCTAGTCAGAGCTGTCAGTCAGAGAAAGGCTCCGCCAATCAGCGCGAGGAGGGGGCGGGGCGTGTGAGATACCTCAGGAAGAATCTAGAAGATATTGTGACTAATACCAAGTGGGAGAAATCATCATCATCCTCCATTGTGTAGTATGGTCACTGCTAGGTGAGGTATGATGGGGATGGTCACGTGGTGTTAGGCATACGGTATACAGTATATACTCTAAATACCTGGATAGCTGTGACTTATAGAGTTGTGGTCTTGAAAATATGAAACTACAACTCCCAGGAGGAAGAACAGCAGGAAGGAGTTGTAGTACTAAAGCCATTAATTTCAGACAACTCATAAATCTGGTTGGACCAACTGGTAGAGGTGCACCACAAGTCTCTGGAGGTCAAATGAAATTTAACCCTGTCACTACTATGAGGCAGATATAGCAGCAATAGTCAGTGTAGAGCTAGTTGGGGAACTACAGGTTTATATACAGCTGACATGTATATGAGGCTGCAGAAGCTTCATGACGTCATTTTATTTCTCTGTGAGCGACAGATACGGGAAATGTGGTATTACAAGACACCCACTGAAATCAATGGGCACCCCTATAAACCATGGTAGCATTGTGTGGCTCAGTGCTAGGGTCATGAGATATGTACTACCCTATAACACCACCACTTTGCATTATTAGCACTAATCCCCTGTCCACAGGATTGAGTCTAGAATGGAGTCGTTTATATCAGGTGGATCCAATAGGTGGCACTATCTCAGCTCCTAAAGCATGGGTCCTCAACCATCGGTTCGCAGGGCGGCAGGCTGGCCTCAGTAGACGCGGCTCCTGGTATATTAGGTGGGATCTGGTCAGTGTCGTAACTCCGGGCATAGCTAATGGCAGGGACCTGGTCTACAGCGCTGTACACCGAGGTCCCACCAGCACTGTTTGGTGTATAACCCCGCCCCCATATGACCAAAGCCCCACCCCTAAAACGCCCACCCTGCCGGGCCGTGGTGAAAAAAAGGTTGGGGACTGCTGTCCTAAAGTGCTAGCGTGTGTGTCGGAGCCTCAGCATTTTCGTCTGTTGCATTGTTGAAGTAGATGCCAACTCTGCCTCTCCTATATGCAGCCCTATCCCACCTGGTTTCAAGTGGACACAGCAGGTGGTGCCTCATACTAACAGTCACAGGAGACAGCGCCACCTACTGGATCCACAGCATACCAGACAGCAACTGATTTTACCCACTTAGTGTCTGATGACTGGGAGTCCACCCACTTGGACCCCTGGACTTCCTAAGTGTTCCATGTAAACAGAGCAGTAGTGCACATATACGACCACCATTCACTTCTACAGGAGTGACAGAGGATGACTGTGGTGGTGGCTGAGCATGCGTACTACTGTGCCCTTCACATGATGCACTCAGGGACCCCAGTTTTCATGATCACAGTAGCACAGATCACACACTTTTACTGTATTTTATCTCTTTTTTTGTGGTCCTGTAGATAGGTCATAAGTCTTAGGTTAGGGTTTCCGGTTGTGTGTCCGAAGATTGCCGTGATATTCCTGCACAAATGTACAGTGTAAGTGAATGGAGTAGCATTGACACCCCAGGGGAGCTGCAACTGTGACTTCTAGGCACCAAAATATCGAGCGATGGTGGATTTTTTTGTGACTAGAAGTTGTAGTCACAGCACCCTCGGGGGTCGCACTGCGACTGCATCCATCCATACATTGCCGGAGGAATCACAGTGATCTTTGGTCATGTGATGGGAGACACGGGCAAAGTTGCGGTGTAACCCTAGCCTTAGAAGTTAGAAAGCCTGATAATTGGTCAGTAACTTTTCAGACAACAGTCTCATGTAATAGATCATGAGATTCTGGACCAAAATGTGATATACTTTCATTAAAAATTACAGAAAATTAATAAAAATTAAATTACAGAAATATTGCAGTACATTGAACTCAGTATTCGGAGAGTCCCGGTATCAGTATCCTTGTGGGACATGAAAAGAAATATGTAAAAAGTGTAAAATAAATAATTGAGTGAAAAAAACCCTTCAGACTATATCCCTTTAAGGACACCGAGTAGTTTGTAAGTTAATGCTCAGCGACTTTTTTCATATTTTCCCTCCCTGCCTTCTAAAATTCATAACTTTTTTTGTTTTTCTGTCTACATAGCTATGAGGGCTTATTCTTTGTGTGACAAGTTGTACTTTCATTTGCCCTGAGATATCTCTGTCACCAGTACAGTAAAAAAGTTATAGGAGTCAGGGGGGCTAATAAAATAGTAAAAATAATGAAAAAATATAAAAAAAAAAACCTAAAAGTTCACATCACCCCCTTTCCCTAAAATACATATAAAAGTAAAATATTACTGTGAAACGTACACATTATGTATCTCTGTGTCCGAAAACGCCCGGTCTACAAACTTACCCCAAAAATTTTTCCCATACAGTAAATGCCGTAACTGGAAAAAAAAAAAAATCAAAAGTGCCAAACCGCCGTTTTTTCACTGTTTCGCCTCTGATGAAAATTTGAATAAAAAGTGATCAAAGCAATAGACATTCCCCAAAATGGTATAACTAAAAAGTACACCTAGCCCTGCAAACAAAAAAAAAGACACCCTATGTATCCCTGTACATGAAAGTATAAAAAAAGTTACGGGTGTCAGAATTTGGTGACTTTTAGAAAAAATTTTTTTACAAAGTTTTAGATTTTGGTGAAGGGGTTAAAATGTAAATAAAACTATATAAATTTGGTATCCCCGGAATCGTACCGAAACATAGAATACAGGTGACAGGTCATTTTGGCTGTAGAGTGGACGCTGTAAAAATGAAGCCCGTAAGAAAGTCGCACAAATGCAGTTTATCTTCAATTCCACCCATTCTGAATTTTTTTTCCAGATTCTCAGTACGTTGTACAGAATAATAAATGGTAACAATATGAAGAACAATTTGTCCCGCAAATATTAAGCCCTCCTATGGCTCTGAGAGCGGAAAAAGAGCAGAAAAAAAAAAAGTTATGGGGTTTGCACAGGATTATATAGGAAAATAATGGCTTTATGTCAGCTTATACATGACACAAAGCATGCAATACAATTGGTCAGAAATAAGTGGGTGTTTACACATGACCAGCACGTGCGGCTTCCGGTGTCTGCCATCTTGGATGTTTATTGCATACCTGACCACATAAGCTCATGTTAGTCGGTAGACCTTGAAATGTCTCATAAAACATTTTTAAAAACATCTAGCTCTTATCACATCTCATTCCCAGACTTGGGAGTAAAATCGTACAACCGGCACCCCTTATCAAAAAGACTTTGAAAGCCATCTGGGAGGAATAGCATTCCTCATGAAATCAGCCTTAGGCACAATTATTATTGATTATTGAGTCTTAAGCCATTTTCTAATATTTTTCCACAACAAGTGTGAACGGCGTAAAAACAAAATGCAAAAAAAATTTTGATAGACTTTTGTGTTATTTCACATGGACCCCCAAATAACGTTAATAAAAGCTAATCAAAACATTATATGTACCCCAACATGGTGCCAATGGAAAGTCCAACTCATTGTGAAGAGAATAAGCCCTCACATGGGGATATCACCAGAAAAAGTAAAAAGTTATGATTTTTAGAAGTCAGAGCTTGAAAATATAAAAACAATTGTTAAGCATTAATGCCCAAAGGGTTAAAGAGTGCTAGCAGCCCAGCCCCTCTTTGACCTCAGAGGGAGGGGGTTGGACACAGAAAGAACATGGTGGATTCACTGGAAGTGAAGATTTGTCCTGGTGCTTTCCCCGGGGTCAGATCCGTAGCCCATCACCGTATTAGGTTTCTGGTTTATTTCCTTTTATCTAAAAAACAAACAAAACTTTTGCATGATATTCCTGCCGGTCATTGTTATCCTCGTGGTGAATATAAGCATTGGGACCCTTTCCGTCACGTTAAACCCCCTTTAGTAAGTCTCCTCTTGTGTTTTTGAACAAATCCACAAGCTGTGCTTGGTGCACATAAAGCCATCTGTTCAGATAATAGTTTGTGGTAATTATGTAACATGCAATTACATCTAACACGTAATTACATAAATTGGGATTATGGGAGATGGGCGGGAGTAAAAGGAGGCTTCCGCAAAAGTGTGAGCGATAGAAAACAAACCTTAGTGGTGCTAGTTTTGGGTTGTCGTTAGTGAGTATGGTACAACGGTGGGGGGGATACTGAATATTTTTCCGTCATAGGATGAGAACAACAGCCTGAAATGCTGACAGAAGCGCACTTGTGTGCATGTAGCCTTAGCTGGATGAATAAGGTGTTTCTGCAGTTATCACCCAGCCATTCACAAGACCAAGTTTCAACCATGAAATTTGGTTGGCGTGTGTGCCAGATTTAGCGGCCTGAGCCGTGTGCAGAGAGAGGGAGTCCTAGCAGAACAGTTATCTATAGGAGTCCCTGCCTCCCAGTGACATACTGTCCTGTAGGGATTATAGAACAGTCCTGGGAGGCAAGGACTCGTAGTATCATCGGAGACCATAGACCTATAATGGTAGGAGTCCCTCTCCCGGGACACTATTCAGGTAGGTAAATCCGGCCAACATACCGAGTGTGATCACTGCTGAAATTTGACTGTGTGAATGCGGGGTTAACTGCCCATCATGTGACCTGCAGTGAGAGTGTTCGTGACACAACCCATTGAAAAGACCTTCACCTTCTCCTGCTGAGAGCCATGTTCCAGACACTTTAGTTCTCCACCATGCCACCAGCTCTGTGATCACTGGTTGTGCAGTACTCCCCTCACCTAGATCTCAACATCCTGATACCTTTAGTTCACCACTAATATGGATCAGCAACTATAGTACTACAACTCCCTCCTGCAGATCTTCCTCCTGGGAGTTTTAATATACCGTATACCTAACACCACGTGACCATCCCCATCATACCTCACCTAGCAGTGACCATACTACACAATGGAGGATGATGATGATTTCTCCCACTTGGTATTTGTCACAATATCTTCTAGACTCTTCCTGAGGTATCTCACACGCCCCGCCCCCTCCTCGCGCTGATTGGCGGAGCCTTTCTCTGACTGACAGCTCTGACTAGAACTTTCGTGAGCATTCCCGCAGACCTGTGACGTCAAAGACAGCCGCCGCCGATTGGTCCAATTTCAGCCCGGCTAGAAGGCTCGCGAATATTCCCCGCCGTGTCGTAGTGAAGCTGCTCTGTGATTGGCCGGCTCTGCAGGGAACACTAGGGAAACTTCGGGAGAGTTGCTAAGCGATGCAGGGAGCGTGGTGAGGAGCGCGCTGTGATTGGTTAGAAGGCAGGTGACGTCACACACTGTAGACAGCTATATAGCCGCCGTGCAGCCCGGAGGAGCAGTGACTGATAATACTCGCTGATACAAGAGCTGTAAAGCACAAGCTCAGGAGAAGATCTCCCCGGCTGAGCCATCACCAAGAAGCTGCTCCGTGACCTGCACCGATTCCTCTGACACTTCACCACACTCGTCCTGACACAAGATGGCACCTACAGGAGTGGCGATTGGCATTGACCTGGGCACCACCTTCTCCTGTGTGGGGGTCTTCCAGCATGGCAAGGTGGAGATCATCGCCAACGACCAGGGCAACCGCACCACCCCCAGCTACGTGGCCTTCACCGACACCGAGAGACTGATCGGAGACGCTGCCAAGAACCAGGTGGCCCTCAACCCCCAGAACACCGTGTTTGATGCCAAGAGGCTGATCGGCAGAAGGTTTGATGATGCTGTGGTGCAGTCTGACATGAAGCACTGGCCCTTCCAGGTAGTCAGTGATGGAGGAAAGCCCAAGGTGAAGGTGGAGTATAAAGGAGAGCAGAAGACTTTCTCCCCTGAGGAGATCTCCTCTATGGTGCTGCTGAAGATGAAGGAGACGGCAGAGGCTTACCTGGGTCATCAAGTCACCAATGCCGTCATCACTGTGCCAGCCTACTTCAATGACTCTCAGCGCCAGGCCACCAAAGACGCCGGTGTCATTGCCGGACTCAACGTGCTGAGAATCATCAATGAGCCTACAGCAGCCGCCATCGCATACGGCCTGGACAAGGGAGCCCGTGGAGAGCGCAACGTCCTCATCTTTGACTTGGGAGGTGGCACCTTTGACGTCTCCATCCTCACCATTGATGATGGCATTTTTGAGGTAAAGGCCACAGCGGGTGACACTCATCTGGGTGGTGAGGACTTTGATAACAGAATGGTTAACCACTTTGTAGAGGAATTCAAGAGGAAACATAAAAAGGACATTACACAAAACAAGAGGGCCCTGAGGAGACTGAGGACAGCCTGTGAGAGAGCCAAGCGTACCCTGTCCTCCAGCACCCAGGCAAGCATCGAGATCGACTCCCTGTATGAGGGCATTGACTTCTACACCTCCATCACTAGAGCCCGCTTTGAGGAGCTGTGTTCTGACCTCTTCCGTGGTACCCTGGAGCCTGTGGAGAAAGCCCTGCGAGATGCCAAGCTAGACAAGGCACAGATCCATGAAATTGTCCTAGTGGGAGGCTCCACACGTATCCCCAAGGTGCAGAAGCTGCTGCAGGACTTCTTCAATGGACGAGAGCTGAACAAGAGCATCAATCCAGATGAAGCTGTGGCCTATGGGGCAGCAGTCCAGGCTGCCATCCTCATGGGAGACAAGTCTGAGAATGTGCAGGACCTTCTCCTATTAGATGTGGCTCCTCTTTCTTTGGGTCTGGAGACAGCTGGAGGTGTTATGACCGTCCTTATCAAACGCAACACGACCATCCCCACCAAGCAGACCCAAGTGTTCACTACCTACTCTGACAACCAGCCAGGTGTCCTCATTCAGGTGTATGAGGGTGAGAGAGCCATGACCAAGGACAACAACCTGCTGGGTAAATTTGAACTGAGTGGAATCCCCCCAGCTCCTCGAGGTGTACCCCAAATCGAGGTGACCTTTGATACAGATGCCAATGGTATCCTGAATGTGTCTGCTGTGGACAAGAGCTCAGGCAAACAGAATAAGATCACAATTACAAACGAAAAAGGCCGACTGAGCAAAGAGGAGATCGAGAAGATGGTGCAAGAGGCCGAGAAATACAAAGCAGATGATGATGTGCAAAGAGAGAAAATTGCTGCCAAGAACTCCCTGGAGTCCTATGCCTTCAATATAAAGAGTATGGTGGAAGATGAGAACATGAAGGGGAAGATCAGTGATGAAGACAAGAGGATCATTTCAGAGAAGTGTAAGGAGACCATCTCCTGGCTGGAGAGCAACCAACTGGCTGAGAAAGAGGAGTATACCCATAAGCAGAAGGAGCTGGAGAAGGTGTGCCAACCTGTCATCACCAAGATGTACCAGGGAGGTATGCCAGGAGGTATGCCCGGCTCCAGCTGTGGTCAACAGGCCAGACAAGGTAGCAGCTCTGGGCCCACCATTGAGGAGGTGGATTAAGGACTTTTATATGATATTCCATCTATACAGAGAATGGACTTGCATCTTTGATCTTCCTAACATAACATCTCATATTCATGTCATTACCAAGAGTCTGTTGAATATGTATTATAATTCTTAAGTTACAATGTATCTATACTGCTGGTTACAGTGTTGATACTTAAAGTTTTGTTTGTAAAATTTTCATATACAACTTGTGACACTGTATGTTTCCTGAAATGTAATAAATGTCTATTTTTGTAAACATGTGTTTTATAATTTTAATATATCTAGTGTTAGCAGATATACATTGGTAACCTCTAATATATAGTAAAATTAGGGCAGCACATTCCTATAGTCCCACCAGCAGAAATACACCAGTGATGATAAATCACCACAAGTGATTTAAAGGAGTTTTCCCATCTCCCTCTCTCACCAGTTTTGCCTTCTGACTTAATGTATTCTTGAACAAGGCAGTGGGAGGGCTTTGACTGATGAACAGGACACTATGATGTACCCAGTGGTGTAACTAAAGTCTTGTGGTCCCTGGTGCAAACTTATGTCCGGGCCTCCTACCCCCTTCTTATTGTGAATTCTTGATAGTGATGGTTACGGGTGCTGCAGTGATATCTCAGATACTTGAAAGGGATACCGCTGTAGTACCCACAACTGCAGTTATCAAGAATACGGTGAGTGAGTAGCATAGCAACCGGCATGTAAACAATACTGGGACAGTATAATATTCTATACAGTGGCCCCCACACAGTATTATATGCTCCACAGTGGACCCACACAATGCTTTATGTTCCACAGTAGCGCCGACACAGTGTTATATGCTCCACAGTGTTATATGCTCCACAGTGGCCCCCACAAAGTAGTATATGCTCCACAGTGGCTCCTGCAGAATATTATATGCTCCCAAGAGCCCCCCCCCACCAGAGCCGGTGCTATTATAATTTGTGGTCACCTCAGACCCTAGAGCCGTGATGGCGAACCTATGGCACGCGTGCCAGAGAGGGCACGCAGAGCCCTCTCAGTTGGCACGCGCGCCGTCACCATAGCTCACTAACGGGGAATCCGGTACAGGATTCCCCGTTAGTGAGCGATCGCTTCTTTCAGCTGTATGTGCAAATGTACATACAGCTGAAAACTGTCAGTGTAAGCCGCGGTCCACAGGATCGCTGCTTACACAGTACATGCTAAATTGATAAAGGCTAAATGCTGTACTCTGGAAGGACCTTCTGACGTCATAAGGTCACATGACAGGGTAGGCGTGTCTGCTTGTAAGAAGGTCCTTCCACATGAAGAGAAGTATCCCGAGCAGTGGAGGAACATGGAGAGATGTGGGGCTCAGGGTGTAGTGTGGGAGGGTAGAAATGTGTAGTGTGGGGGTTAGAGATGTGGGGTGCAGTATGTAGGGTGTAGTTTGGGGGGGAGAGATGTGGGGTGCAGGGTGTAGTGTGGGGGGAGAGATGTGTGGGGGTGCAGGGTGTAGTGGGGAGAGATGCAGAGTGTAGTGTGGGGGGTAGAGATGTGGAGGAGGAGAATGTGGGGTGCAGGGTGTAGTGTGGGGGTTAGAGATATGGGGTGCAGGGTGTAGTGTGGGGTGCAGAGATGCAGGGTGTATTGTGGGGTGCAGGGTGTAGTGTGGGGGGAGAGATGTGGGGTGCAGTGTGTAGTGTGGGGGGTAGAGATGTGTGAGGGTGCAGGGTGTAGTGTGGGGGAGAGATGCAGATTGTAGTGTGGGGGGTAGAGATGTGGGGGAGGAGAATGTGGGGTGCAGTATGTAGGGTGTAGTGTGGGGGTTAGAGATGCAGGGTGTAGTGGGGGGTGGAGATGCAGGTGCAGGGTGTATTGTGGGGTGCAGAGATGCAGGGTGTATTGTGGGGTGCAGAGATGCAGGGTGTATTGTGGGGTGCAGAGATGCAGGGTGTAGTATGGGGTGCAGGGGCGGGTGTAGTGTGGGGGGGGGGGGGGGGGGGGGAGATGCAGAGTGTAGTGTGGGGTCCAGGGTGTAGTGTGGGGGGGAGAGATGTGGGATGTAGGCTGCTTGCAAGAGGGGGGAATGGGGGTGCAGGCTGCTTGCGAGCAAGAGGGGGGATGCTGGGGAGGCAGGTTAATTTAAGGTGAAATTGCCGTGTTGGCACTTTGCGATAATTTAGTGGGCTTTGGGTTGCAGTTTGGGCACTCGCCATCACTGCCCTAGAGTATAATAAGTAGAGTACCAGGTGAAGTGATTAAAAATAACAAGCACTTGTACTCAACTCTCCTGAGCATCCTTGCTCCGTTTGGCTGTCTTCAGTTCAAGTGACCCAGATGTCACTGCTGGGACCTGTGATGGGGCCTCAGCAGGGGGTGTGATGATGTCATTACGTCGGCATGCCCCATGTGAGGTGTAAGGATTCAGGCTTTCCCTGACCACTATAATGGTGGTCCAGGGTCTCTGGCCATTTCCAGCTGGCCATAGGCCCTGTGCCTCTCCAGGCCCGGTCGCACCTCCTGCAACCGTTACGCCACTGGAATTACCTCACTAGATATAGATGTAGCCTTTACCATGAGAAATTACTTATCATTACTAGAAATCTATAATAATGCAGATCAAATAATATGCAGAGTAAATGTCTATTACATTACACAGTTTTGTGTAGAACACTTACACTGACAATGGACTTGCAGTAAATTGTTATCTTTGTGTTTCCACAGAGAGATAATAACTCTGTCCAAGCCTTTATCAGCAAACTGCAATTAGCTAACCTGATTGTCCTGACAGCAGAGCAGGGAGAAAACTCAGCCCCCCTAGAAAGCAGTGACCCATTCCTACAACCTGTGTTATATAGACATAGGACGAGGACCAAAGAGACAATGGGAGGAATAATTTCACATAGCAAGAAAATGAAGCAGAATATCTAAAGCAATGTATTGAGGAAAACGAGATATGATCCTTGAGATGAGAATTCCCCTTTCAGTTATTTATTATAGTATACTAGCAAAAGGACCCGGCTTTGCACGGGTATATTTCATTATTTGTTTGTGCAGTGGCCCCATAAGAATAGGTTGCTTGCTATGGAAACCTCGTGTAAAGCTGTGTGTATGTGAAGACTGAAGAACATGTGAGTTTCCATTGGTCCATAAGGGATCATGTGTATATCAGTTTGGGTATCAGTGAAAAACTTGAAATCGGTTGTTATGGAAACCTACAGTAAAGCTGTGTGTATCTGACCTTGTGTAAGCATGTCATCCACAGCACCCTGCCCCTTTAAAGCTGACCTACAGCAGTGAAGAAAAATGGCTGGGTTGTTATGGAAACCTGGAGTGCAGCTGTGTGCATGTGGAGACTAAGGGCCTGCGAGCTTCTACTGGCTGATAAGGGACTTGTGACCGTGTGTATGGCAGTTGGAATATGAGTGAAAGACTTGCAGGCTTGTATTGGCTAATGAAGGTCATTTTTTGGGAATACTGTACCTCAGGAACAGTGTCCTAGAGAGCTGAGACCCGGTCTAAAACCTTCCCAGACACCTGATGTACCTGTGTGCCAAATTTGGTGAGGATCAGTCCAGTCATTTGGTCGCACATAAAGAACAGACAGAAACTCATTTTTATATGTGTAAGAGAAAGAGATAGGACATGCTAATACTTGCTGATGGGGGGGGGGGGGGCAGAATTGGAATGTTTTTTTTTTCTCTAGCCCCTTCCATTCTTCAGGAGTCAGTACAGTTAGTTTTGGTGCCTAATATGCTAAGTTCTGTACTGTCTGGTGAGTGGTGTCAGGCAGGAGCAGGCATGGAGGGCATGATTCTGAGCTCTGCCTCACACTGCCCAACTGACAAAGCCTAAATAACATGAGTGGAGGTCTGACACCTGGCACCACAACAATCCAGTGCAAGAATTAAAGGGGTTTTCTGGGACTATAATACTGAACTTCACTTCCTCTGAGGAATTGACTTCACATCCATTGGACACGTCCATTGGTGACCATGTTGAAACTCCATTCCAACTAAATGAATAGGTATGAGCTGCAATATCAAGCACAGCCACTATACAATTTATGGCGCTATGCTTGGTAAGCAGTGAAGAGTGAAGATCAGTGGACATGTATCATAGCCAGGGGATTACACAAGGGGGTAATTTCATGGTGAAAACAACCCTCGTACTGACCCTGGTAGGTACCACTCTCCTAAATGATGATCATCATCAGGAGAGCGGTGACTCAATGGTTACCAGGCCTGCCAGTATTTGATGAAATCTTCCATCATTACTAATAGAAGCGCTCATTAGTTACTAGCAGGACCTGAGCAGTAAGGACTTAGGACTCCCTTCTCTTCTCCTGCAGCTGGCATGGCTCCAATCTTGTGTTCGTTGGCTTGTTTTGTCTGATGGAATGACACCTGTAACATATAGCAATGGTTCTCATACTTTTTAAAGGCAGGACCCACTTTTGGGTAAGAATTATGTTTAGGACCCCTCCCCCCACCATACTTAGACCCATTTGAAAAATAAAAGTCCCTGTAAAATGGAAAACACCTGTATTGTGTCTGTCACAGTGCTATGTACTGGACTCCTTCACATCAGTGTTAATCCTACTAGGCTACTTTTAAAGGATGAGGTGTGTCGGTGCAAAAAGCGTCGCACACACATTTTTGTACAGCCACGGCCTCTTTTAGTAAAGCCCAGCTGCTCCTTTTGTGCTGGTCACACCCCTTTACTTGTGACTCCACCAGGGCAGATTCTGGCTTTTCTGCTGCCTGAGGCAAAAATTTAAATGCACTTAAGTCAACTGAATCTGATACATCACTAAGCCCCCCTGGCACATGCAGTGATTATAAGAAGCCGGGGACATACACTCAGCCTCAGTGCTCAGCTGAACCTCTTAGGGTAGGTTCACACATATATCAGTTGCATCAGCATCAGTTTTTTTGTCCTTTAGTCATTACAACTGATGCAAAAATGCATCATCTTCATCAGCTCCAAAACCATAAGTTGTCATCAGTTTTCACCAAGATGGTCCACAAGGCATGATGGGCTGCCGAGGCCAATAGAGTAGGGGTACTCCACTACTTTTACTAAATTTCCATTGACTGGGATGCGCCATCAGATAAAGGTCCAGCCTGAACGTCCAGTATTTATGTTTTTTTTCAGACAAAAAGACACGTCTGACTATAAGACGCACCCCAGGTTTAAACAAGAAAAATAAGGATTAGATGGGGGGCGACTAACGTGGCATTATACTGTGTGGGTAGTGACTAACGTGGCATTATAATGTGGGGAGGCACTAATGTAGCATTACAATGTGTGGGGTGGCTAGTAGCATTATACTGTGTAGGAGGCATTAACATGAAATTACATGGTGTGGGGGGCAACTAACATGGCATTATACTGTACGGGGGTATTAAGGAACATTATATTGTGGGTACTGACATTAGTGCTCCCATCATTGTTCCTCCTCAGTATGCTCCTTAGCAGGTCTGTTTTAACACATTGGTGGGTTCAGTGCAATGGTTTCATAGGTGATCCCCTCCCATCACTTAGGACTATCCGACTTGCACAAATTATGATGCCCCATTAGAGGCCCTAACACAGTATAATGCCTCCCTAGTGGTGCCTTACACTATAATGTCCCCCTCCAGCTATCCCCACAGTTAATGTCCCCATCCATCTGTCCCCAGTTTAACCCTGCGCATGCAAATTACATAGGGGCTTACATAAGAGTATAATTTTCTATCCCCCTATAAAAATTGTATCTCTAATGAATAATTATAATCCCTACACCTAACTAATGTGATAACGGGGCCGTGTTCAAATTGGTGTAACACGACCGCTTTATTGCTCACATATTATGGACACAACCTCTGAAGTTCCTGCGGTTCATCATTACTGGTGTTAGACAGTCTGGTAACCTACAGGAAGTGTAGGGGTTCCGTTTGTACTGTGGGTGCAAAAAAAAAAGCACCCATCTGAAAGCTGCCAAAAACTGGGATTTTATATGGTGACATTCAACGGATAAAAATGTGTTATCTGACTGACGGAACTTTGCCGCCTGTCAGAAATATTTTATATATATATATATATATATATATATATATATAACCTCTAGTGATAATCGCTATTGCTATTACTTTTAGAGTGTGATTTCACTAGAGAGGCGGTCAGAGTATTTTACTCTATAAAGATCAGGTATGGACAGGACAGGACAGAGAAAAAAAATGTACACTTTATTGGTGACTTTGTGTATGTGTTGTGTAAGTGTTTGGTGCAACTCTTTTGGCGCTGCAACCTGGACGATGGTAAACGTCTGGGTCACAGCACCAATAAACTTCCTGGTTACGTTCAGAGGGGTATTACAGAAGAATACCCCTGGGATTAGGCTCAGAGGGGTATTACAGTATCCCTCTATGTGACAATCAGAGAGCAAAAGTACAGTATACTCTCTGATAGGAGATGGGATAACATGGACAGAAGTCCTCGCTACCCCCCCCGACAGACAATGATGATTTATCATCAGGAGGGGGGGGAACACTCTAGACCCCCATATCTCAGGCTTCGTTAGGGCTATGAAGATGAGCTTGGATTCATTTTAAAGATGGGAATCTCATCTTTAAAATGATACCAAGATGATCATGTGCAGAACGCCGGGTGCTGCCGCATCCATCTTCAGACAGCACCCGGCGGCTTCCGGCGCTAATTAAATTTTAAGGAAGCCTAATGGAAAAACGCTGCAGGTAGCAAATTTGGTGCCATACGGCGCCAGAACTGATGCCTCTTGTGCCAGAACCGATCCCATAGAAAACTATGGGATCCCTCCTGGCATCAGTTTTCCTCTGGCTTGTGTGCACCACACTGGAAGGAAACTGACAGCTGCGCCGGATATATGTGAATGCACCCTTAGCAACACATGACATACTATTACATACTGAGCGCCTGGTACTTGGCGCAAATGGACATAATAGTACGTCTTGTGATGGCCGCCTGCTCATTATGTGAGCGCATGAAATTGGGAACGTGTGTTAGCAGGGGCTTTAAACCTTTGGAAGCTGCAATATCCAAGGGGTTGCGCAAAAATAATGCCCCCCTCGGTGACATAGGGGGTTGCTGTTATGTATTTTCGGCAGCCCCGGGTCTGGCCAGTGACCCTAGGCTGCTAGGAGCCTGGTTGAGCCTGCCTCCGATGCTGGAAGTCAGCCTATGCATCTGCATAGGCTGACCTCCTCTATAGACTGCAACATACGTGTATACTCGTGTATTGCAGTCTATAGTACTGGACCAGCGATCAGTGCATCGCTGGTTCAGGTGTACTAGTGGGACATAAAAAAAAAAAGTGAAAAAAAAAGAAATGTTAAAGTGTGTGTGAAAAAAAATAATAAAAGGAATAAAGCCCCAAAAATTCCCTTTTCCGATATTAAATGAATTATATAAAAAAAAAAAATCTAAAAATTTATAAAAACAATACATATTTGGTACTGCTGCGTTCCGAACAACCTTTACAATAAAACTGGAACATTATTTAACCTACATGGAGAACGTCGGAAAAAAACACCTGAAGTAATGATTTTTCGCCATCTCACCTTACAAAATATGTTATAAAAAGTGATCAAAAAGTCATATGTACCCCAAAAAAAGTACCAATAAAAAGCACAGGTTGTCTCTCAAAAAATAATCCCCCAACCAACACTGTAAACCGAAAAATAAAAATGTTACACCTCTCAGAAGATGGCGATGGAAAAATAAATTGATTTCTTTTCTCAAATGGGTTTCTGTTCTGCCAAATTAGTATCGTATAAAAAAAACAATATAAATGAGGTATTGCCGTAATTGTACCGACCTGCAGAATAAAGGTAACATGTTACTTATGCTGTAGGCTGCATGGTGAAAAATTTTAAACGTAAAATGCAATGCCAGAATTGATGTTTCTTTCTTTTTTTTTTTTTTTTTAATCCACCTGAAAAAAAGAGTTAATAAAATGTATTCAATAAGTTATAGGCATCCAAAAATGTTGTCATTACAAAATACATTTCATACCGCAAAAAGACAGCCCTCATATGGCGACATCACCAGAAAACTAAAGAAAATATAGCTTGTACAATGTGAAGACAAAAACCCCAAAAATTGCCAAATAATTACAATATAACTGGCTGTGGCAGGAAGCGAATGTATAACGCTAGGTTCACATCTGCATTCGGGTTTCCGTTTGGGGGATTCTGCTTAGGGACCCCCCGAATGGAAACCTAATCCGCTTAAAGAAGCGGTTAACCGCAGACCCCAAAAAGGGTGAAAAATGCGGAGATAAAAGCACTGCTTGCAGGACTTTTCTTTCTACATTTTTAAAGCGGAGTGGAGAACGGAATCCCCAGGCGGAGACCGGGCGCAGGTGTGAACCGAGCCCAAGCTGTGCGAGCGTACATCAGGGTACAAACCAGATTTAGAGTTTACAAAGGAAAAGACAGCAGAAGTGACCCCCCTCCAATAATAGGGACTGCTGGGGAAATAGCAGGGAATTTGGTGTAGGGTGTGATGGTTATGAAGAGAAGTTGCGCAGGAGCCCCAAGCTTTCACATAGGGCCCGTGAGCCTTTAGTTATGCCCCTGCCTGTGGAAATAGCTATAATCGTCCAGATGGGACCCCTTTAACCCTATTATCTCCACAGACCAGTACATGAACATAAACACCTCCAACCCAACAAGCGCTCAGTCATTAACCACTTCACTGCTGGAGACCACCAGAAATGTCTTACTATCCTTTTCATTGTTTTCATCCACGATATTTACATCTATTAATAGTAGGAAAAGAAGTAAAACCGAAAATCACCTAAAACTCACAGAAATGGGAGGAATAAAAGGAGAATATCACACACATAGAGTGCGCGGTGTACAAGCCTTGTGACTCATTACAGTCAGTACGGAATAAAGCGGACATGTCCTCCCTGTATACATCACCTCACACACTGCAGACGAGAACATTCCAGATAACATCACTGACTGATTCCTGTCACACAATCTCCGGACCGGGCACTTTCTAGACTCTTCCTGAGGTATCTCACACGCCCCGCCCCCTCCTCGCGCTGATTGGCGGAGCCGTTCTCTGACTGACAGCTCCGACTAGAACTTTAGTGAACGTTCCCGCAGACCTGTGACGTCACAGACAGTGCCGCCACTGATTGGTCCAATGTCAGCCCGGCTAGAAGGCTCGCGAATATTCCCCGCCGTGTCGTAGTGAAGCTGCTCTGTGATTGGCCGGCTGTGCAGTGAACACTCGGGAAACTTCGGGAGAGTTGCTAAGCGATGCAGGGAGCGTGGTAAGGAGCGCGCTGTGATTGGTGAGAAGGCAGGTGACGTCACACACTGTAGACAGCTATATAGCCGCCGTGCAGCCCGGAGGAGCAGTGACTGATTATACTCGCTGATACAAGAGCTGTAAAGCACAAGCTCAGGAGAAGATCTCCCCGGCTGAGCCATCACCAAGAAGCTGCTCCGTGACCTGCACTGATTCCTCTGACACTTCACCACACTCGTCCTGACACAAGATGGCACCTACAGGAGTGGCGATTGGCATTGACCTGGGCACCACCTACTCCTGTGTGGGGGTCTTCCAGCATGGCAAGGTGGAGATCATCGCCAACGACCAGGGCAACCGCACCACCCCCAGCTACGTGGCCTTCACCGACACCGAGAGACTGATCGGAGACGCTGCCAAGAACCAGGTGGCCCTCAACCCCCAGAACACCGTGTTTGATGCCAAGAGGCTGATCGGCAGAAGGTTTGATGATGCTGTGGTGCAGTCTGACATGAAGCACTGGCCCTTCCAGGTAGTCAGTGATGGAGGAAAGCCCAAGCTGAAGGTGGAGTATAAAGGAGAGCAGAAGACTTTCTCCCCTGAGGAGATCTCCTCTATGGTGCTGCTGAAGATGAAGGAGACGGCAGAGGCTTACCTAGGTCATCAAGTCACCAATGCCGTCATCACTGTGCCAGCCTACTTCAATGACTCCCAGCGCCAGGCCACCAAAGACGCCGGTGTCATTGCCGGACTCAACGTGCTGAGAATCATCAATGAGCCTACAGCAGCCGCCATCGCATATGGCCTGGACAAGGGATCCCGTGGAGAGCGTAACGTCCTCATCTTTGACCTGGGAGGTGGCACCTTTGACGTCTCCATCCTCACCATTGATGATGGCATTTTTGAGGTAAAGGCCACAGCGGGTGACACTCATCTGGGTGGTGAGGACTTTGATAACAGAATGGTTAACCACTTTGTAGAGGAATTCAAGAGGAAACATAAAAAGGACATTACACAAAACAAGAGGGCCCTGAGGAGACTGAGGACAGCCTGTGAGAGAGCCAAGCGTACCCTGTCCTCCAGCACCCAGGCAAGCATCGAGATCGACTCCCTGTATGAGGGCATTGACTTCTACACCTCCATCACTAGAGCCCGCTTTGAGGAGCTGTGTTCTGACCTCTTCCGTGGTACCCTGGAGCCTGTGGAGAAAGCCCTGCGAGATGCCAAGCTAGACAAGGCACAGATCCATGAAATTGTCCTAGTGGGAGGCTCCACACGTATCCCCAAGGTGCAGAAGCTGCTGCAGGACTTCTTCAATGGACGAGAGCTGAACAAGAGCATCAATCCAGATGAAGCTGTGGCCTATGGGGCAGCAGTCCAGGCTGCCATCCTCATGGGAGACAAGTCTGAGAATGTGCAGGACCTTCTCCTACTAGATGTGGCTCCTCTTTCTTTGGGTCTGGAGACAGCTGGAGGTGTTATGACCGTCCTTATCAAACGCAACACGACCATCCCCACCAAGCAGACCCAAGTGTTCACTACCTACTCTGACAACCAGCCAGGTGTCCTCATTCAGGTGTATGAGGGTGAGAGAGCCATGACCAAGGACAACAACCTGCTGGGTAAATTTGAACTGAGTGGAATCCCCCCAGCTCCTCGAGGTGTACCCCAAATCGAGGTGACCTTTGATATAGATGCCAATGGTATCCTGAATGTGTCTGCTGTGGACAAGAGCTCAGGCAAACAGAATAAGATCACAATTACAAACGACAAAGGCCGACTGAGCAAAGAGGAGATCGAGAAGATGGTGCAAGAGGCCGAGAAATACAAAGCAGATGATGATGTGCAAAGAGAGAAAATTGCTGCCAAGAACTCCCTGGAGTCCTATGCCTTCAATATAAAGAGTATGGTGGAAGATGAGAACGTGAAAGGGAAGATCAGTGATGAAGACAAGAGGATCATCTCAGACAAGTGTAAGGAGACCATCTCCTGGCTGGAGAGCAACCAACTGGCTGAGAAAGAGGAGTATACCCATAAGCAGAAGGAGCTGGAGAAGGTGTGCCAACCTGTCATCACCAAGATGTACCAGGGAGGTATGCCAGGAGGTATGCCCGGCTCCAGCTGTGGTCAACAGGCCAGACAAGGTAGCAGCTCTGGGCCCACCATTGAGGAGGTGGATTAAGGACTCTTGTACAGTTTACCACCTATACACAGAATGGACATGGACTTGTTGCTGAATTTCTGCCCTTGCTGTCTGATTATTGTCAGAAAGTAAAGAACTAATATCTGATATTTAGATTTGTGGCCAAAGACTTTTTTCTGGTTGACTATGTTTAATATGCTGTATAAAGTCTTTTTTACATCATATATGTATATATACTAGTGTTTATATTGCTTTTAGAATATTTGCAGTGTTTTTCATTTCAGATAACGTCACATGAATGTGTTTCTATGTTAATAAATATACAATTCTTATGTTTCTAGAAATGAGCCTCCTGTGTCTTATTACTAAAGTAATTGACAATGCAGCTCTTGAACAATTTATGATGTTGAACATCGATATACAGAAATGTTACAGGTATTGCTAATCTGTAATAAAGAGGGTTCCACAAACTAGTAGTTTATCACCTGAAAGTACCTGATCAGTGGGGTCAGACCATCCTGACTAATCATGAGAACGGGCGTCTTGTGTATCCCATTACAATAGCGTGGCTCTTGAATATGCACGCTGCTGCTCGGTTAAAAGTCTACATGACTGTTATGCTAGCTGGGTACAGCATTGGCCATCGACAGCAGTCCCATAGGGTTTCTCATGATCAGGACACATCACTTAATGCGTGAATAAGTGATAATATGATCTTTTAGGAACACCTTAAAAAGCCTAGTGATCCCAGGGCTAAAGTCCCGCCCCCCACCAACTGCCTCATTTGCATAATAATTCAAAGTTGTGTTACCCCAAATCTACATAAGTGACATATATCAAAAAGGTATCATATATATCACTGGGATATGCTATGTAGCATGGTGGTAGCATTTGAATATGCTTGGGGGGAGGTGGTACATTCTCTCTTTAAGATGATGTAATGTCATAAAAAGTAACGTCATAATCATGTGAGGCTTTGTCATAATTTGAGATTATGGTATAATGAGATAAGGTATGATGAAGTGATGTCACAATAAAGATATATAATTATGTCATGATTTGAGATCTTACTTTTATGGCTTCATAATATTTGAAATAATTATGACATAATCATATCATTATTGTGACATCATCTTTCAACATTGACATTGTCTGCATCATTATGACACTACCTCATAGCTTCACATTATGATATTTAAAACTATGAAATAAGTCATGATGATGTCATCTTACAATTTTGATAATGCATTATCTCAAATTTTTTTCACATTTTCATTCATCACTGACATAATTTCAAATCACTATGATATCATAAAGTCTCACTTTTATGAAATATGATGATAATATAATGATATGAGGTGTGATGGTCATAAAAAAAACAACAGTTGATAATGTGAGGTGATATTACAATATATGATGTCATAATGATATGAGATTATGCCATAGTGAGATGAAGTGTAATGATGTCATACTGATGTGAAAATGATCTGAGATGATGTCATAATGTGAAATCACATCATGTCCATTACAATGACGCAACACAATGCAATAATATGAGATTGTCATAATGAAATGATGTGTGATGATGTCATAATAATGCCAAAAAAATGTTTAAGGTGTTTTCCGGGACTTTTCTTAGGATTTGTCAGCAATATGTGATTGGCAACTGGGAACGCAGATAATCTCGTTTTAGATGAAGCCACAGTGCTCTTCCTTGTGCTGATGAAATGTTCATCATGCACATGGTACAGTAGCAGTTCAGTCCCATACAAATGAGCAATTCCACAGACAGCCCCTATAATATACTGTATATACGGTGATATGCTTTGGTATCTGGAACGCAGCAGCCTCTTCAGCCAGCTGAACTGTGGGCCTCCTTGTTATCAGACCCCTGCACATATTGATGATCTATCCCAGGGGTAGGCAACCTTCGGCACTCCAGCTGTTGCAAAACTACAACTCCCAGCATGCATACTTGCTCTGCTGTTCTTGGAACTCCCATGAAAGTGAATGGAGCATGTTGGGAGTTGCAGTTTCACAGCAGCTGGAGTGCCGAAGGTTGCTGACCCCTGATCTATCCTAAGGATAAGTCATCATTTAAAGGGGAGATGCTGAAAATTTGAGATGATGTACCTATGATGTTATAAAAAAATGTGAAATTCATGACAACGTCATAGAAATGTGTGATAATTTTATAATTTGTTACGCTTGTGATAATGAAAATGTGAGATGTTAAAGGGGTTGTCCAGGATAAACTGTTTTTGGCAAGGAGGTCGAGGAAGGTGTAAAAAACCAAACTCCATACTCACTTGTCCCTGGTGTCTTCCACCACAGTCCACTCCTGCTTCCTACGGAAGTCCCCGCCGCACATGACCGCTGACGCCAATTAGCGTCCCAAGGAAAGGAACTGGAACGCCACCTGTGACATCCCGTGCCCTTTCCTTAGGCTGCTGATTGGCCTAAGCGGTCACATGCAACAGAAGAAGCATCGGAAGCAACATGACTGGAGAACCAGGGACAGGTATGTTTTTTTTTATTTTTGTTTTCATCTTCCCCGGCCTCCTTGCTCAAAACTGTTTATCCTGGAAAATCCCAATAAGATTATATCAAGATATAATAATGTCATGTTGATGTCATAAGTATGGGAGATAGTGTCATAATGGTGTAAGATGATGTCATAACGATGTGAGACAATTCAACATGATGTAGGACTTTATATTGATACAATATGTCACAAGGGTGTGAGATGACATCATAATAACGTGACATTATGTGAGAAAGTCATAAAAATGTCAGAATCATGTAATTACAGGCGCATCTCAATAAATTAGAATATCTTTGAAATGTTTATTTCAGTAATGAAATTAATAAAGTGACCTCCTATATTTTCTAGATTCTTTACATACAGAGTCTTCTATTTCAAGTGTTTTATTTCTGTAAATGTTGATTATGGATTACAGGGAATGAAAACCCAAATCTAAGAAAATTAGAATATTGTAAGTTCAGTTCAGTCTTGTAAATTCAGTGTCACCTGCCAAGGTTTCCTAAGTCTTTAAATGGTCCCTCAGTCTGGTTCAGTAGGACACACAATCATGGAAGACGCTGATTATGGATTGTATTACTGAATTACTGAAATGAATGAACATTTCAAAGATATTCTAATTTATTGCGATGCACCTGTATGATGATGTCAAAATGAAGCAAGATGATATAATAATGATGGGAGAGGATGACATGATGATATAGTGATGCGAGATTTTCTATTAATTAAGAGATGATGTTACATATTAGAATGATGTGAAGTTATTATGATGTCATAAGTATATATGATGGTGTCATAATAATCAAAGGTTATGTCATAAATGTGAGATGATGTAATGACTGAGATACATTCAGCAGCTTCAGGGTGAAGACACACACAATACCTAAAGCCATAGATGGGGCGATTGGTGTTCTTATTTTGCAAAGAGAAACATTTATTAATTATTGGCTGGTACTCACACTTGCCAACTTTTTGAAGAGGGTGTCTGGAAGGTGTGGAACAGATTGCCCTGGCAGATGCAAGAGCATTTCACCGTTTCAAGCACTATTCCGGAGATCACTCCTTTTTGATCCGGGAAAGTTGTCAAGTATGCTGGTACACAAAATGTACTGCATAAGAACTGCCTATTGGAAGGGAAGACACAAAAAATGTAGGTAGTATACCGCACTCACAAGCTGCCGGGTCTCTGCTATTGAAGTGAATCTGCCATAGACTGCAATACAGTAGTATTGTGGTCTATGGCACAATCAATCTAAAAATCGCAGGTTCAAGCCTTAGGGGAGCTAAAAAAAAAAAAAAGGTAAAAAAAAAAGTTTTTAAAAATAAATATCAAAAAAAAATTAAACATAAACACATTAAGTGTCCCCAAGTTCGTCCAACGCAGTAAGGCTGGGTTCACATATGCGCCCGGTCTCCGTTCCGGGTTTCCGTCCCCAAACCTGTTTAAAAAAATGCGGAAAGAAAAGCGCCTCATGCAGCGCTTTTCTCTCCGCATTTTTCACTCTTTTTTGGGTGGAAACCCAACAGACCCCATTATAGTCTATGGGGTCTGCGGGTAACCGCTTTTCTAAGCAGATTAGGTTTCCGATCAGGGGATCCCCAAGCAGACCCCCGAACGGAGGTGTGAACCTAGCATAAATGCCATAGTGGGGGAACAAAAATGAAAATCAAAATAACTGAATTTTTTTTTTTTTTTTCCCCCAAAAAATGTAACAAAAAGTAATCAAAGCACGTTTTCCCTAAAATTATATCAATAAGAACTACATATTTCCCTGCATAAGAAGATACCTTACAGCTCTTTACACAGGAATACAAAAAAAGTTACGGGTTTCAGAATAGGGTGACTTAAGAAAAATTTTTTTTTTTCAAAACTTTGAATTTTTTGAAAGGTACTAAAATGTGAAGAAAAAAAAAACTAAATAAAGCTGGTATCTCCGTGATCGTACTGACGTGGAAAATGAAACAAAGATTATTGTTACTGCACTGTGAAAGCTATAAAAACAAAACCTCCTTCTGAATTTTTTTTTCCTGCTTCATTGAGTACATTGTACAGAACTTTAAAGGGGTTGTCCAGCATAAACTAAATCTTTAATACTAAGCTAAACCCCCTCCCCCGCCTAACTTCTAATTTACTCCCTTTAACCACTTCCATACCAGATGCTTTATCCCACTTCCACACCAAACACATTTCCAAGTTTTTTGTATGTGCGGTTTTGGAGGGCTATAACATTTTTATCATTTGCGTTATTCAACTAATGTCTGCGTCTTTTTTCAGTGATACATAGGGCTTTATTTTTGCATGTGTTCTAATTTTTTTAATTTCGGGAAAATATAAACAAAAGAGAAGGGAAAACGGGTCTGTTTTTCACTTTTCATTTTTTTTTTTAAATCAATAACACAAAGTGTTACTAAAATACTTTATAAAATAATTTTTACTCTCCGTTACGGTAATTTTTATTTTTTATGGTGTAGTTGGGGTGGGGCTATAACCTGTAATAATGGCGTTTTATTTTATTTTTTTAATTTTGTTTACATTTTTTTTTTACTTTTTTCTTTTACATTGTGTCCCCATAAGGTCATAATAGACCTTTGGGGACATCTGATTACTTTCTTTTTTTTTTTGTGTAGGACCCAGCAACTCTTACAGACACTGCACCCAGTGGATCACATGACCACTGGGTCATAGGGGAGCCGCAAGATGGCGGTACACAGCGATCGGGAAGGTAGGCTCACTTTCCAATTTCCTGGTAACATTCCACTGTTTCCAAAGACGGGAGGTCACCAGTACTCCTCCATCCCCCAAAAAAGTGACATGACTTATCTTCAGGCAGATTCTGCCTTGAAAAACCAATTGTAATTAGAGATGAGCGAAGTATTAAAAAATTCGATTCAGCAACGTCGCTGAATTTCGCAATATGATTCTATTCGATCCGAATTAATTCGCAGCGAATAAACAGCTATTTCCTGCCTGCAGAGAGCCGGGGTGGGCGGCAAAATGGCGGAAGCCCTCGGATGCCGCCGTCATATCTCTTTCTCTCCAGCACGGACTTTTATTCATGTGGAAGGATCTGCTAACAAGCACAGACACGCCTACCCAATGACATCACTAGAGAACATCATGTGACCATCTGATGTCACAAAGGTTCTTACTAAATATTCGTTACCGCGAAGCATCAAGAAATCCGGATTCCACGTGAATCGAATATTTCCTGAAATTCGGATCGAATTCCACTTCTGCAGCTTCGATTCGCTCATCTCTAATTGTAATTAATGGGAGGCACAAAAAAAACGCAAGGCGTTATTTTGACACGGTTTTTGCAAAAACCCCACGCGTTTTTTTGTAGGGAAGTTTCCAGGTCCATACAGTGTGCTGGAGCAAAAAACCGAGACAAAAAAGTGTCAAAAAATGTCCTAATTCCAGAAGCAGATTTTTTCAGCTTGCACCTATAAGGTACCATGATGAAGTACAATTTGTCCTGCAAAAAATAAGGCTTCACATGAACGCAAAAAGAAAACAGGGAGTAAAAAAAAAACGAAAAAACAAAAATGAAATACAGCTGTGGTAGTAAGGGGTTAATCACATATATTTAGGGCTGCACACACAGGAGTAAGTGGTGCCCAGGTTGTCAGTGTCCACCACTTGGCTGAGCATCTTCTGCCACAAGAATTCCACAATAGTGGGCTCTATCTAGAAAGAAGCCTCGTAGTCCGTATCCTGTGAGGTACATGTGACTGACTGACTGACTGACTGGCTGACTGACTCCTCAGCACACACACCTGCCTCCCTACCGTGCACGGTAAAGCAGCCAATCACAGCCCGGTCACTATGCCCCTATACGTCCCATAGCAACCAACCCAAAGTTTCCCAAAAGTTTCAGCCAATCGCCGGGCAGCTTTTAGGAGCCGTTGGGAGAGGATTCGCGCGGTTTGTAGCTTGAGGGAGATCTGTTCAATTAGCGGGCTGAACACTAGGGGGCGCCAGTCGGAGAATAAACTCCCCAATCGGCGGCTGAGCTGGAGGACGCCTTTGTAGACCAATCAGTCAGTGCGGAGCGGTGGAAGCTGCGATAGTCGTATGTGTGAACTGGCGTCTTGTGTTCTGACTAGACAAGATGGTGACTGACTGAAGAAGCGCTGTGTACGTACCTGAAGTGATTTCTTCCATTTTCTGTATAGTATTGCATGCTAACATCATACATCAGATGATTCCTATAGTTACTAATATGTTACTATGGGTTGGGGGGGTTGCCCCATATTCTCCATAGTCTGGTCCCGAGAATATGAGTGCTGATCCCCCTATTTCAGTGGAGCAGTGGCCATGTATGCCCACAACGATTATATATGGCCGCGACTGCTCCATTCAAAGTCTACCGGACTGACTAAGATGACTGAATAAAGCGCTCCGCTGTCTTTCATCAGTCCCTTGCACTTTACATGGGCAGCGGGCATGCGGGACTACCAGTCCATTCAGATGGACCATGGATATCCCGTGATCAGTCGCGGTCCCGGTTGTTATAAGTTGCAGGACAAAATCTTTAAGGCTGAAACCACACTTTGTGAGATTGCAGTACGTTCGTGTAAAATCCTCTGCGAAAGGGATGTTCACACGTAAACTGCCTCAAATTTCGCCTCCCGTTCGTTTCAACAGGAAGCAGTAGCTGTTTTGTTCCTGCTAGCGGAAAAAAATAAGCGTCCGGCTCGTTTTTCAAGAATTTGTCAAGATCCACTCTCCGAATTTGGAATTCAGACAAGTCCAATAAAGGCACTCTTCTTCAAATTCAGCATCAAAATCTGATTCTGTTCGATTTCCCGAAGCAGAAATATTTTGCATGACCAATTCACTGTCAAATATTCCTACGTGTGAACACCCACTAAGGCTGAGGCTCCACGTTGCAGAAACGCAGTTTTTTTTGTTGCAGATTTTGCTGTGGTTTTTTGAGCAGGAGTGGATTGAGCAGAAAGAAGTATAAGAACTTCCTAGGTATTTCCCATTCCTTTTGTAGACGCTACTAGGTTTGGCTAAAAAAAAAAAAAAACGCAACAAAAAAAAGCAGCGTTTCCGCAACAAAGGACCTTAAATAAGGGTGAGTTCACACAGAGATTTTTACAGGTGGATTTTGAGACAGAATCTGCTTCAAAGAACATCTCCCATTCATTTCTATGGGTGTCAGTAGCGGGTTTTTTTCTCGTACTGTTTTTTTTTTTTTCAGCTAGAGGGGGGAAAAAAAGGAGCATCATGACCTATTTTCAGGCAGATTCCGCCAAACTCCATAAAATTAATAGGAAGCAGGGAAAAAAGCATCAAAAACCGCTACCATTTTTTTAAGTGGATTTTCCAGGCCCATCCCCAAAACCGTGTACTGGAGGAAAAAAAACATGTCAAAAACCGCTGAAGCGGATTTTTTTCAGCACGCAAAAATCTCTGTGTGAACTTAACAGCAAACAAATCCCTTTTACACACTGCAGGACAAACCCCACAGCATCAATTGTTGTGGGATTGGAACCTGCAGCACATCAATTTTTGCTGTGGATTCTGTAGTGGCTTCCAACCTATGCAATGCAAAGGTTGAAAGCCAGTTTAGTCTCAGGGGTTAAACCCGCAGCAGACTGACGCATGTGGCCATACCCTAAGGCAGGGGCCCCACGTGGCACGGTTTGGCCGCAACAGAAACTCTGGGAAAAAAAACTCGGTATTTTACAGTCTCTGCAAAGAAAATCCCATCCACACATTGTGGAAAAATACACGTAGCAGAAATGCTGCGATTTCCAAAACCATTGTGGTTTTGGAAATCGTAGCATGTCAGTTATGCCTATGGAAACGCCAGCGGTTTCCTGATAGGTATAATGGAAGCAAAAAGTCAAGGATTTTCTGTGAAAAGCACAGCGGGAAAAACTGTGATGCATTGCCGCAGTTTTTCCCGCAGTGTTTTTTTTTGGTTTTTTTTGGTTTTTTTTTTGCTGCGACCCGCTACGTGGCGTCTTAGCCTAAAGTGGTTTTCTAGGCATTCTGGAAAATCTGTGCGGAAATGGGGTGTAAAATAAAGGGAAAAAAATGGTTTTCAGCAGTCAGCTGGCTGGGCTGCTAGTCAAGCAGTTCAGTTGACAAATGTGGTCAGTCACTGACCTTGGACTTTGGTAGTCACAGGTTGGGTACTGGTGACGTATTAGCAGTGACATCACCGGTACTCAACATGTGATCACTGAGACCAGTGATTTACTGCAGTGGTTAAAAGTGAACAAGAGTATTTTCATTGATCCAAAAAGCCTATTTGCATATTGTTAAAAATAGCGATAACTTGGCAATGGAGGGTAAAACGCTGTTTGATTCCGTTGACCCTAAGATATCTATCTACAGGGCTGCTATGCTGGTTCTGGTGACACTAACCTATCTATCTGCAGGGCTGGGGTGATATGCTGGTTCTGGTGACACTAACCTATCTATCTGCAGGGCTGGGGTGATATGCTGGGTCTGGTGACACTAACCTATCTATCTGCAGGGCTGGGGTGATATGCTGGTTCTGGTGACACTAACCTATCTATCTGCAGGGCTGAGGTGATATGCTGGTTCTGGTGACACTAACCTATCTATCTGCAGGGCTGGGGTGATATGCTGGTTCTGGTGACACTAACCTATCTATCTGCAGGGCTGAGGTGATATGCTGGTTCTGGTGACACTAACCTATCTATCTGCAGGGCTGGGGTGATATGCTGGTTCTGGTGACACTAACCTATCTATCTGCATGGCTGGGGTGATATGCTGGGTCTGGTGACACTAACCTATCTATCTGCAGGGCTGGGGTGATATGCTGGTTCTGGTGACACTAACCTATCTATCTGCAGGGCTGGGGTGATATGCTGGTTCTGGTGACACTAACCTATCTATCTGCAGGGCTGGGTGATATGCTGATTCTGGTGACACTAACCTATCTATCTGCAGGCTGGGGTGATATGCTGGTTCTGGTGACACTAACCTATCTATCTGCAGGGCTGGGGTGATATGCTGGTTCTGGTGACACTAACCTATCTATCTGCAGGGCTGGGATGATATGCTGGTTCTGGTGACACTAACCTATCTATCTGCAGGGCTGGGGTGATATGCAGAGTCCTGGTGACACTAACCTATCTATCTGCAGGGCTGAGGTGATATGCTGATTCTGGTGACACTAACCTATCTATCTGCAGGGCTGGGGTGATATGCTGGTTCTGGTGACACTAACCTATCTATCTGCAGGGCTGGGGTGATATGCTGGTTCTGGTGACACTAACCTATCTATCTGCAGGGCTGAGGTGATATGCTGGTTCTGGTGACACTAACCTATCTATCTGCAGGGCTGGGGTGATATGCTGGTTTTGGTAACACTAACCTATTGGGGTTAGTGTTACCAATTGGGGCATTGGGGTAGATGATGCCATCATCCATCTTCTGCACAGGGCTCTGTCTCACCTGGAGAAACCAGGGAACACGGTGAGAATAATGTTCTTTGACTTCTCCAGTGCTTTTAACACCATACAGCCCAGGTTATTGAGGGACAAGCTGGGCCTTGCTGGAGTGGACCACCACCTCTCCAACTGGATCCTAGACTACCTCACAAATCGACCTCAATACGTGAGAGCCCGAGACTGTGTGTCAGGTACCGTGATCTGTAATACGGGGGGCACCTCAGGGTACGGTTCTCGCCCCTTTCCTCTTCACACTGTACACTGCAGATTTTAGGTGCAACTCATCCAGCTGCTACCTACAGAAGTATTCTGACGACTCTGCAATAGTAGGTCTCATCACAGATGATGATGACAGGGAGTACAGAGAACTGAACCAGGACTTTGTGGACTGGTGCCACCGGAACCACCTGAAGATTAACGCGGGGAAGTCCAAGGAGATGGTGGTGGACTTCAGCAAAGGCAGATGCCCTCCAAATCCAGTGGACATCCTGGGGACGGGCATCGAGATTGTGAACACCTATAAGTACCTGGGTCTGCTCCTTAATAATAAGCTGGACTGGGCAGATCATATGGAGGCCCTGTACAGGAAGGGCCACAGCAGGCTCTACCTGCTTAGGAAGCTGAGAGCCTTTGGAATCCGGGGGGCACTTCTTAGAACTTTCTTCAACTCGGTAGCGGCATCAGCCATCTTCTTTGGAGTGGCCTGCTGGGGGAGCAGTATATCAACCAGGGACAGAAATAAACTTGACAAGCTGATTAGAAGGGCCAGCTCTGTCCTGGGGAGCCCACTGGACCCAGTGCAGGTGGTGGGTGACAGAAGGATACTGTCCGTGGTGAGCTCCATGCGGGAGAATAACTCCCATCCCATGCATGAGACTGTGATTGCGCTGGGCAGTACTGTCAGTGACCGACTGCTCCACCCTAGGTGTGAGAAGGAGCGCTATCGGAAGTCTTTCCTCCCCACCGCGGTTAGGCTGTACAACCAATACCGACCTAAGCGGAGATCATTACACACAGAGAACTGAAATATCTCTCTGCCTGTTAAATCCCCCCCCCTCCTCTGCTACGCCCTATCTGTCTGTCTGCTATTAATGTAATGCCTCTCACCTTGGAACATTCCTGTACATGTTGTATTTGTATTTGTATCTGCTTATCTTATCTTATCTTTGCTGCTGTAACACACTGAATTTCCCCATTGTGGGACTATTAAAGGACTATTATTATTATTATTTTATCTGCAGGACTGGGGTGATATGCTGGTTCTGGTGACACTAACCTATCTATCTGCAGGACTGGGTTGATATGCTGGTTCTGGTGACACTAACCTATCTATCTGCAGGACTGGGGTGATATGCTGGGTCTGGTGACACTAACCTATCTATCTGCAGGGCTGGGGTGATATGCTGGTTCTGGTGACACTAACCTATCTATCTGTTGGGCTGAGGTGATATGCTGGTTCTGGTGACACTAACCTATCTATCTGCAGGGCTGGGGTGATATGCTGGTTCTGGTGACACTAACCTATCTATCTGCAGGGCTGGGGTGATATGCTGGTTCTGGTGACACTAACCTATCTATCTGCAGGGCTGGGGTGATATGCTGGTTCTGGTGACACTAACCTATCTATCTGCAGGGCTGGGTTGATATGCTGGTTCTGGTGACACTAACCTATCTATCTGCAGGACTGGGGTGATATGCTGGGTCTGGTGATACTAACCTATCTATCTGCAGGGCTGGGGTGATATGCTGGTTCTGGTGACACTAGCCTATCTATCTGCAGAGCTGGGGTGATATGCTGGTTCTGGTGACACTAACCTATCTATCTGCAGGGCTGGGTGATATGCTGGTTCTGGTGACACTAACCTATCTATCTGCAGGACTGGGGTAATATGCTGGTTCTGGTGATACTAACCTATCTATCTGCAGGGCTGGGGTGATTTGCTGGTTCTGGCGACACTAACCTATCTATCTGCAGGGCTGGGGTGATATGCTGGTTCTGGTGACACTAACCTATCTATCTGTTGAGCTGAGGTGATATGCTGGCTCTGGTGACACTAACCTATCTATCTGCAGGGCTGGGGTGATATGCTGGTTCTGGTGACACTAACCTATCTATCTGCAGGGCTGGGGTGATATGCTGGTTCTGGTGACACTAACCTATCTATCTGCAGGGCTGGGGTGATATGCTGGTTCTGGTGACACTAACCTATCTATCTGCAGGACTGGGGTGATATGCTGGTTCTGGTGACACTAACCTATCTATCTGCAGGGCTGGGGTGATATGCTGGCTCTGGTGACACTAACCTATCTATCTGCAGGGCTGGGGTGATATGCTGGTTCTGGGGACACTAACCTATCTATCTGCAGGGCTGGGGTGATATGCTGGATCTAGTGACACTAACCTATCTATCTGCAGGGCTGGGGTGATATGCTGGCTCTGGTAACAGAATCCATTTAATAGAACGTGTGGACAGGGGTTGCCTTGGTTAGACTACCCCTTTAATTTCTCCACAAATACTTTGTTTGGTTGGGGGCAAAGAATATATATGGTGACAGGGTCAAGCTGGCTGTACATGAGTTTACTGAGTGTCCGCTGCCTGCTACTGTCTTCGTGGTCACTTTTGCACACATGCTTGCCAGGATGCCAATGTAAGGAGAGAGCTATTGGGTCTTATTAGACCCATTTTAGCCCTCAGGCTGGCCATACACATAAGGAAAGTGAAACATATCCTGTGTATTGTTATCCACAATCTGTCACACTGCTATATAGTATTGAAAGATGTCTGCTGTGGTTGTTGTCTAGCTTCAGAAAAAAAAGTTGCAGCTGGAAATAAATTGTTGACAGTGTCTTCTTGGCTTAGCATGCTATGTTATGTGTGATATATTTTAGAGCAAATAGCATGACAGACGTCTTTGACTTATAATGGTATCTATCATATTCTGTCATGGTTACGTTAAAACACCCGGAGTAATTAACTACCTGTGAGATTTTCTGATGACATAAATCTGTGTATGTATAAATACATGTATGCAGGGAGGCACAGTAGTGCTTTCTAGCCTTTTTGCTGTAGACTGATTTCACTATTTATATGTTATCATTTTTGTTATTCACGTAAGCAAATGTCATTTGTGTTTTACAGAAGCCAATACGACCAACGTCTGGTTATTTGGGAAGGAGTGTTGCAGGCAGTAATGTCACTAAACCTGCAGTGCAATAGGAGCAGAAAGCGAGCAGAGAGACCTGGAGAAAATAAGTCTGGTCAACGTGAAATTCAACCTGTTCCTCAAGCAAATACGTGCAGTTTACAAAACATTCAGTTATCAGGCATTTATTCCAGGTGTAGTAATAGCAAAGACAATAATTCATCTGCGGCATCAGTATTTGATGTGAGTGAACAGGTCCCGATGGTCGAAAAACCTACAGATCCAAATGACTATAAGCCACTAAATGAATTAGACCTGGAATGTATCTCTATAGAAGATGATACTGTGTCCATATCCTCCAATGAGTCTTGTTGCGATATTATGGAAGTGGGTGCATGGATTCCCAAAAATGTGCACTCAACAAAAAACAGCAAAGGCAAAAATCGCTATAATCCTTCTAGCGCCTTGACCGATAAACATGGTGTATCTGACAAACCCAAACTATATGTCTCTCAAACAGTATCCTCTCCACTGTCCAAATTAGAAAAGTCAACACTCTGGGTTAAAACCACCACAAAAGTAGATTGTGTGAACACTCACTCCGTTTATACAGCAGAAGCTGCATTGTCACCACCTAATACGACAAGAAGAGTATTAGATGTGTCACAGACACTCAGTACCTCGAGCAGTCTTCAGCACAATGCTGTGGAAACGGTCATTCGTTTTCAACAACACAAATTACCACGAATCAAGACAAGCTCTATTGTTGGTCCAAATAAGACAGGGACAGAAACATCCTCTAGAAAGCCTGATTTACAGAGAGAGTCTAGTTCTTCAGTTGGTGACAATGGTGTACCATCAGATAGCCAAAGACAGCAAGAGCCATTAGAAAATGAAGGAAGTAAGTCATCCCAAAAAAAATTCTGTTGTGCATCTAGTTGGTTAGCCTCAATATATGGAGAACCGTTAAAGTGCTCATACACATATACCGCAGGGTCGTCGTCTTCTTCTTCAGTAAGGCAGCCTGTTCTAGAAGGAGAACCATGCAAACATAATGTCACCTTATTAAAAGATCTTAATAATGGTAACAGTACTGTTGAAAAATGGACCACTTCAACGCCGGAAGTTCAGCTTACACTACCTCTTAAAACACCCAGATCGAATGATAACTCCAAGAAGACACAAGCAGGCATACTAAAGGAGAGCTCTGAATTAGGAAGAAGACAATCACAAATGTCTGAGTTGTGGAAAGAAGAAAATAATTATTCTAAAGAAAAACAGGAATCTAATTTAACTTCTGTTTTGGAATTGAAGATTTCAAGAAAACGTAATAAAAGTAAGGAAGACTTGCTTGAAGATCAAGAGCAGGCAAATCATTGTGATCTATGGCTATACAAAGGAAAAGAAAGAAAAAACACATTAATGGATTGCGATATTATATCCCTAACCTCAAATGAATCTTATTCTGATATTATGGAAGCAGAGGTATCAATCCCTAAAAGCGTAAGGAAAGACCTCAGACAATCTATTTCTCAAGAGGTAACCCCTTCATTACCAATATCTGGACTAGAAAATGGGACAAGTTGTACGGAGGCAAATATGAGCAAAGCTTGTAATGAGAACATATATAACGCTGAGGATTTGACGCTTAACTCAATAAGTAGGGGAGCAATGCCAGCTGATAAATTAGAAAAGGTACAGAATGTAGCACAAAGCCATAGGACCTTGAGCAGTCTTAAGAATGATAGGAAGAAGAATTCAGTTCAGTCCGAACAAAACAGATTGTCGATGAACGAGGGAAAAGGTCCTTTTGTACATCCAAAACAGCCTGGTACACTTACCACAGAATCCACTGTGCATGCAAAATGCAGCTCTTCTGTCTGTTACCAAAATACAGGATCAGAAACTTCCAAAATGAATTGCCAATCTATAGATAAGGTCAGGGATAGCATACATACTGACTGCCAAGCCACCAAATTCAGCGATGAAGTAGTACAAGATAACCAGGTAGAATATAATACGCTATATCCTGTAAATAAGTCTGGTTCAAATGATAATAAATGTCTAAGAAAGTCAGAAAACAGAGGTCTACAAGGTTTTAATGACATTATTCCTGAGGTTAGGGAAGAACATTCATTAACCTCAGTTATTGAGGATGGCAACACATATCATCAAAGCCAGATTATACCCCCGGGTGACCAAGAATATCAGTGTAGTTGGACAGATCAGCTATCAGAAATAATAATGGAGTTTCCATCAGGCATGCTTGAGAAAATTACAATTAGGTCTTCAAAAGAAACTGCAGAGATAAACCAGGAACACTATAGTAAGGAAGTTATTGACAAATGTCTTGACAATTTCAAAGGTCTGGTCAAACAGTTTGAGGAATACAACAGTGTGGTCTGCAATGACTGTCACAATCCTGTTCTTCACAGTGCAACGCCATCAGGTAATCCGTCAAATGACAAGATTGCAGAAAAGATAGACCATGATACATCCAGCAAAGAATTCTGTTGTTTATTAAGTTGGGCAGCCAGTATTTATAGAGAAAAATCTAAATGCTTATGCACATTTGGGCCAAATACTACAAATTCTGGAGGGGATGAAATAAGTCAGCAGTCTGGCAATAAGTTCCCTGTGATTAAAGATGCCATAACCAGTACTGATAGAAATGATACAAGATCAGCTGATCAGCTATCGAGGCCACAGATGAAAACCCAGGGTAACATGTGTGACCACCCTATGCAGAAAGGAAGTTTTAATTCAGGAGGAAAATGTGAGTCTGCTTCAGAATTAAATAATTCACCAGTGTGTAGTAAAACTACAGCAAATAAAGGCAGCAAAAAAAGGAAAACCCAACCAACAGATATGCTACAGCTTCAAGAAGGAATAGCAAAATTGTCATCATCGGAAATGGTGGCTAACACTCAGGGTCTGGTACAGTGCAATGGTAGTTTGCTCTGTGTAAGTAACACTGCTGCTGAAAATAAACAGAAGACATCTGTGAAAAAGAAAAAGGGCTCAGATAAATTTCTAAAAAAGGCAATGATTACATTTACGAAAGAAATCCGTGAGGCTCTACAAGCAAAGTTTTTATCAACGGTTAACCAAATGGGTAGAGCCACAGGACAATGTCATTGGGCTAGTCAGAATAACCCAAAGGGCAAACAAGGCTGCGATAATCAGCTTTCAAGAAAGAACAAATCAAATGAGCGTCAGCAGTCAAAAAGTCAAATAGTTGTTGGGCCAAAATCTTCAAAAAACGCAGGCGACAGAGCAATGGATACTGTAAAAAAATCAGGAAAGAAACCACTAAAAGATTGCAAGCAACATAAAAGCAAAACTACTGGGAATAAAATACAACACACACGATCAGGCAAACCCGAGCCAGGGTCTTTCGAAGAGGCCATACAAACTTTTGCAACCCCAAATTTAGATGTAAATAAAAAGCATACTGGCAGAAATAGAGGAAGAACAAGAAAAACCAGTTTAGCCTACAAGGACAATTCACAATTCCACCCAAAAAAGGTAGAACAAAGCCCTCAAATACAGTTGAGCAGAAACATGTTTGTGAACAAGGGTGGAAAGGATAAAGAGGTGTCTCAAAAGAAGAAAATTTCATCCACACTTACAAGAGATTCGGGCCTGGATTTACAGTCAAAGATGGCACTTTATAAAGATGGCAGCTCTTCACTTAAAAATGTTAATGTCAGAAGCTCTTTATCTAAACCAGACAACAAAGCTGCTGGTCAGATGTCAAAAAAAGTGTTGCCCTTTCACCCTGAAAATCAACGTGCTATAACTAATTATGTGACAAGACCAAAAAGGCTGAAGGAATCATTTGTTCCTGGGCACAAATCCACAGGACTAGTCGAAGCAAAATCTAACCATGCCCTCAAACAGAACATTTCTGAACAGACTCTTTTATCTAAAAAGGCATTAGAAAAATGTTCCTCTCCATTGGCAAAAGTGAAGGATCCATTAACATATAACATAAATAATTCAGACATCGAGACGTGTACTCAGGATATTCAGAACTTAGACATTCACAGCCAAGAAGTACAAAAAAATCAAGCCACGAAGAGTCCCCAAAATACACAGGTGACCCCCAAGAAGTCAGTCAACTTTGACCCCAGAGTGACGTTCCACGATCTAGAAACCAAGGCAGGATATCAACCGAGAAAATTAGATGTTGAGCAAGAACTCGCCAAAGGCAATTACACCTTAGTAAATAAGGTTAATAAGACAACCAGAATTGTTAAACTGAATAGTAAAGATTTTAATTTACTACCAAAAGTCCGAAAATCAGCTCAAGAACCCTATCAAGAAATCATTCCGAAGGTTAATCTTGATTCGAAGTCAAAGAAACACACGCGAAACAAAATACCGTGGGTTCCAACCGAAGATATAAAGAAGTGTTCTGTGTCAAAGAGGAAGCCACATAGTCCTGTAGAAGGTACACAGAATATCTCCTCTGTCGAAACTACAGAAGCACCGCAGCCCTCAGTGTACAAGCTGAAGACCTCAATAATGTGTGATAGAATAAAGGAGAGACGGGAACAGGACAAGAAAAACAAAGATCATTTAACATCTCCGACAGGAAAAGAAAAAGAAGTGGTAAAAACTTTCCAAAATGCATTTGTGCAGGAGGGAAGTTTCTGTAGTCTTCCTGAACAGATACCTTCTAGAGGAACTCCTCTAGATCTACAAAGAGAGACTGTTTCTCCCAATGTTCACCACGGGGCTCAGCAATCAAAACAGAAATGCTGTGCTGAGGTGCAAGAGACTAAACACGATGAGTACGACAAATGTGAGCAGAAGCTTGAAAATAAACACAGCTCATGTCACGAAGGTAAAAAACAGACACCAGGACAAAGGAAGAGAAAAGC
Organism: Leptodactylus fallax; assembly: GCA_947044405.1. Classification (NCBI taxonomy): domain Eukaryota; kingdom Metazoa; phylum Chordata; class Amphibia; order Anura; family Leptodactylidae; genus Leptodactylus; species Leptodactylus fallax. Next base: position 847,880 of record CAMRHE010000396.1, on the reverse strand, counting down.
AAATCATCCCGGATCGGAAACAGGTTCATCAAAAAGAAGGAAATCTGGACGGCTCAATCAGAACGCCTCATGTGCGGAAAAAGAACCAACCTGCGCCAAGGAATCTAACCAGGATCTAGAACAAACCTCTGGATGTCAACTCGGTCACATAGGTGGGGCTGCTGTGTCCCCGAAAAGTGACAGTTCAGTAGTTAGGGAGAAGGCAAACTCTTCACATCGAGAAAGCCAGAAATCCTCATACCTTGAAAATAAACCTAACTTACACCCGAAGAAGCTAAGAACAGGAGCAAATGTTACGAGGGACAAATCAACATGTTCGGACAAAATGAAAGCATCTTCATCAAAAGTAGGCATTGAGGAGGGCACAAAATCTGTGGATAATTCACAGGAACATCTAGAAAGAGTGGCTTCACCAACATCTGATACAGAGGTAAAGAGTCCGGAGACTTCACATTCTGGAAGACCAATAGGTCAGTCACCTCCTAAAGAAAAGACCTCTGTCAGAGAGTGCCGCCTTAAACTTTTCAGGTTGCCTCTTCCATTAGAAAAACCGTTTCTGTTGGATAATACTAAATCACCAAGCAAAGTAGACGGTAAAGCTGAGGCTGAGCAAAGAGAAAAATAACCTACAAGGAACTGCACATAGTGGGTATGGGAGGTGGTCTAGTTAAAGGGATTTTCTGAGCTAAAATTGACCTGTGATAAGGATAGGATCTTACAGCATAAAGGATTATCGCACAAAAACATATTTCACCCCTCCACAGGGTAGCTGATAAATGTATGATGTCTGGCGACTTCACCGCTGGGACTGCCACAATCGCTAGAACAAGGGAGTTTGATTGTAGGGGTGGTCAAGCATAACCGTGTCCGTGGGCCTGATGGATCTAGCTGAGCGCTGTACTTCACGATCTTCATCATGCCTAGACTTGGGAGTGACAATGCACTTGTGAGACCACCGCTCCAACAAACTCCTCCAGAATAAAGGGGAATAGACAGAAGTTTTACAATTTATAACAAAGTGAATCTGTACGTAGGGGTGGACCAAAAAACACCTAAGCAATGTCCATCTACAATTGATAGCAATACATCTGTATTTTAAGGCTTAGGCCTACACAGCAATTTTGGCTGTGACCACTGAGCACTGCTACTTATTCACTAATGTAAGTTAATGGATTCACATTATGACCCCAAGGATGCTGCAACTAGTTGTAAAATAATTGAGCACTGTGACACGGTGATGTTTGGTCACAAGACAGAAGTCACGACTGCTTGACTAGGAACTCTGGCACTTGATACACCAGTCCTAAACCAAAGTACATAGAAGAAAAGTGCGCCAAAGTTACTTAGAGGGAGACTCCTCCACTGTGCCACATTCTAGTTCTAGTTACTCTGTTGGACCAGTGGCTGCCCACCTCCCACCTAAATCCACTTTTCTTGTCAAAAGAGGAATGAGCTGTAAAAAGTTGCATATTTTAGCACCAAAAATAGTGAATTTATTACATTGAAGACTTATTTTAGTATATTCCCCTCAAGGTTCTTTCACTTCTGAAGTCTGTGTCCAGAGATCCTCAGGTTGTAATATGGGCAGATTTTGAGGTTTGTATTACAGCCACTACACCTAGAACCTAAGCCAGGCGAAGGCCAGTGTCAGACGGGTCTCGTGAACCATAGTGTCCATGTTGTGGGCTCGAGACCCAATGGACGAAACTCAGGTTGTAAGTACTTGTTTTATCTACAAGATTTCCATATGTTTTTATGATTTTTTTGTTAAAGTGAAGCTTGACTTTGAATTAACTTTGCCTACATGTATAGGGACCACTATGTAACTTAAAGGAGTTTTCCAGAACTTTTGACTTTTCCTTTGGATAGGCCATCAATTGAAGATCAGTGGAGATCTGATACCTAGGACCCACGCAGATCTGCAAACTGAAGCAGCAGCGGCACTCCCTGAGCACTGCTTCCACTTCTGAGGCAATGTGATGTCATGTTCATCGGTCACATGGCCTGATCGCAGCTCAGTCCCATTCAAGTGAATGGGCTGAACTGCAATACCATGCACGGCCGCTATACAATGTAGAGCGTGGTCCTTGGTAAATATTGAGAGGGTGCAGCGCTTATGCTTATGCTGCAACTTCATCAAACAACTGATTGGCCGATGGCCCGTGTGTCGGACCCCTGCTGTTCTTTAATTGATGGTCTATCCCTCTCAACCATCTGTAGTATGTGTCCACGCTTCTTGTCTCATTCACTGTGTACTAATGTGCTCTACACAGTATTATCAAGTGACTCTGGGGACCAGATACTGGCTGCAGTGTATAGTATATGTATAGTGACATCATCTTCATAGTGACATCACTAAGAATGGAACCGCCTGACCAGTGGATGACACATTGGCGCACAGTAAAGGGCATAGGGATTAGTTACAAATGAAGCCGGACACTGGGGGGGTATTTATTTTATTTGAATGTTTTGGGCCCCAAAAAACTAACAGTTTAAAGGGGTTGTGCAGAATTAAAAAAAAACAACAAAAAAAAACGCCCTAAATGTATAAAATACAGTAACTGTTTACTGACTTCATATTTATTGTGTGGCCTTCTGTCTTTGTTAAAGGGGTTATCTAGGACTATGATACTGAGCTCCACTTCCTCTTTTCAGAAAGTTCGTCACATGGCCATGTTGTTGCTCAGTCCCATTCAGATGTATGGGGCTGAGCGGTAGTATTGCTATGTGACGTCACTTCCTGAGAAAAGGAAGTGGAGTTCAGTATTATAGTCCTGGATAACCCCTTTAACTATCCTGCGGTGGTGATGTGCCATTCATGTGTATGTGACCTCAGCAATGATGATGTCATTGTTGTCACATCATCACTGCAGGACAGTTAAAGGGGTTTTCTGGGGATTAAATATTGATAACCTGTCCTTAGGATGGATCATTATCAGTTCAGAGGGGTCTGACATCCGGCATTCCAACCAATTATCTGTTTTTGAAGTGGAAGAAAGATCATCAGTCACATGTTTGCAGCTCAGTCCCATTCAAGTGAGTGGGGCTGAGCTGCAGTACCAAGTACATCCATTATAGAGTATATGGTGCTGTGCTTGGTAAGCTGTGAATAGGCCTCAGTGCTCACCAGAAAGCTACGGACGTTTCAGACAACTTATCGGTAACTTACCAGATGTTGGACCCCACTGATTTGACATTGGTGACCTATCTGACAGGTGATTAATAGCTATTTTATTCCATTCCACGATTTAAGACCATTTTTTTAAATTTCTTGACCACCCCTTTAAAGGGGTGTTGCTATTAAGGGAACATATTCCCTATATACAGGACTGCTGGGGGTCCAACCCCGAGACTTAGTCTCCCATGCCCCCTCCTTGTGAATGGAGCAACAGACGCTCCATTCACTGCTATGGGGCTGCCGGGACTATGTGTTTAGGGGATAAGTGTCCTTGATGGCACAATCCCTTTAAGTTCCCCCTTTCACGTTCATTATATGGATTATTTGTTTCGTTCAGTTCTTTTACGTTCTTCTGTTTATTGGGATTTATTTGGTTACTATTCAAATCATTAATTGTTTATCTGTAATAATAATATTTGTAATTAATTGATTACAAGATTAAATTTTGGTTTAACCCTTGGATCGCCTCTGGAATGTTTTTGTGTTAAAGCAACAAACTATACATTGTGGGCCGGTGCAGTAAGTGGGCGCTGTCTGCCTGTTATACAATTGGCGCTGCGGCATATGATGGTGATATAATAAGAATAATACATTTTATTTATATAGCGCCAACATATTCCGCAGCACTGTACAATTTATAGGGTTCAAGTACAGTAAAAAAAGATACATTACAGAGAAATAGTCAATTCACACAATGGGACTGAGGGCCCTGCTCGCAAGAGCTTACAATCTATGAGGTAGAGGGGGTGACACAAGAGCTTACAATCTATGAGGTAGAGGAGGTGACACAAGAGCTTACAATCTATGAGGTAGAGGAGGTGACACAAGAGCTTACAATCTATGAGGTAGAGGAGGTGACACAAGAGCTTACAATCTATGAGGTAGAGGAGGTGACACAAGAGCTTACAATCTATGAGGTAGAGGAGGTGACACAAGAGCTTACAATCTATGAGGTAGAGGAGGTGACACAAGAGCTTACAATCTATGAGGTAGAGGGGGTGACACAAGAGCTTACAATCTATGAGGTAGAGGAGGTGACACAAGAGCTTACAATCTATGAGGTAGAGGGGTGAACGGCTTACAATCTTTGGGGGGGGGGGGGTGACACAAGAGCTTACAATCTATGAGGTAGAGGGGTGACACAAGAGCTTACAATCTATGAGGTAGAGGAGGTGACACAAGAGCTTACAATCTATGAGGTAGAGGGGTGACACAAGAGCTTACAATCTATGAGGTAGAGGGGGTGACACAAGAGCTTACAATCTATGAGGTAGAGGGGGAAGGTTAATTTTTTAGGGGGGGGGGACACAAGAGCTTACAATCTATGAGGTAGAGGGGGTGACACAGGAGGTAGCAGGGGCGGCATCGGAGGTAGCATTGCTTATACAATGGTCAGACAATTCTGTAATAGAGGTTACTGTCATTACACATATATAAAGCTGTAGGAGCCGTCACCAGTCGTGTCCTGTAACGTGCAGATGGAGCCTGGACATATAAAGTTAGTCTGATACGGCATCATATCCTGTGAGGTAATGTTGTAGCATAAACAGAGGAGGGGACATTTTAGGGATTCTAACTACGGAAGGGTTTACATTAGGAGTTATGATAGGCCTGTCTGATAAGATATGTCTTTAGTTTACTCTTGAAGGTGTGGAAATTGGGAGTTAATCTGACAGTCCGGGATAGAGCATTCCAGAGAAGTGGTGCAACTCGGGAGAAGTCTTGTATACGAGCGTGGGAGGTTCTGATAATAGAGGATGTTAGTCTTAGGTCATTGAGTGAACGGAGAGTACGGGTTGGGCGATAGACAGAGATGAGGGAGGAAATGTAGGGAGGTGCAGCATTATGGAGAGCCTTGTGGGTGAGGGGGAGAAGTTTCTATTGTATTCTGTATTGAATAGGCAGCCAATGTAGTGACCGGCACAGACCAGAGGCCTTGCTGTAGTGTCTAGACTGATAGATGAGCCTGGCCGCCGCATTCAGAATAGATTGTAGAGGGGAGAGTTTAGTAAGGGGAAAACGGATTAGTAAGGAGTTACAGTAGTCAAGGCGAGAGTGAATCAGAGCAACAATAAGTGTCTTTAGTGTATCTGTGGTAAGGAAAGGGCGGATTCTGGAGATGTTTTTGAGGTGGAGATGACAAGAGCGTGCGAGTGATTGGATATGGGGGGTGAAGGAAAGGTCTGAGTCAAACATAACCCCGAGGCAGCGGGCATACTGCCTGGGAGTTATGGTAAGGCCGGAGACTGCAATTTAGATAGATATATATATATGATAAGTATGCAACATAAATAATAATGACAGAGCAGTCAGGGCTTGGAACAAATGTCCAGCAGATGTGGAACTCTTTAGTAAGTGACTGACGGGGACAACAAATGTCTACCCTAAGATAAAATGGTAATATGAGGGCGGACTACATGGACCAGGAGGGTGACAACCTACATAGCACTTACTTGCCACATCATACCTCCCAGCTGTCCCGGATTCTGGGTCCTGTCCCGTGGTCCTGATCGGTATGTCCCGGATTCAACTCTCTGCGTCCTCTGGACAGCTCTGGCTTCACCACTGTGCTCTCCATGTGCTCCGGCCCCGGGAGATGTAGGGGGCAGATGAAGGGGGGGGGGGGCACTAAACTAGGGGGGAGATTAAGAGGTACATTAAACTGGAGGAGCAGATGGAGGGGGGGACATTAAACTGAGGACAACTGGAGAGGGACATTAAACAATGGGGGTTGCTGGACGGAGGCCTTAAGCTGGGGGCAACTGGAAAGGGACATTAAACTGTGGGAGGGGGACATGTCCGCCTCTAGTTTTCCCCCAGTTTAAAGGGATTCTATCATTGGGGAACCCATTTTTCACTAACACCACATCGGAATAGCCTTTAGAAAGGTTATTCTTCTCCTGCCTTTATTTTTCTGTTCTGCGCAGCCGTTTCTCAGAATTTTTGTTTTTCTTCTTTATGCAAATGAGTCTTCAGAAAGAAAAGGGGGCGTTCCCCCTGCACTCAGAAAGAAAAGGGGGTGTCCCCTGTGTTCAAAGAAGACGCTCTTCCGAAGATCCAGCGCCGCCTCTCTCTTCTTCTGCTGACGCCTCTCCGCCGCGTCATCAGCCACCGAGACTCTGTTCGGGATCCAAATCCCGCGCATGCTCAGTCGGCTTTTCTCTTTCGCGTTGGACGGAGCCGACTGAGCATATCCAGCCGGCCATTTTCATGTGGATTTCGATCCCGAACAGAGACTCGGCGGCTGATGACTTGGCAGAGGGACGTCAGCAGAAGAAGAGAGAGGCGGAGCTGGATCTTCGGAAGACTAGGAGAAGAATAGTCTTTCTAAAGGCTATTCCGATGTGGTGTTAGTGAAAAATGGGTTTCCCAATGATAGAATCCCTTTAATGTAGGTCGCAGGTCTAAGGCGCTTTGTGGCCTACAAGTTGGAGAGGGATACGGGTTATGGCCTCCCGCTCTCTGATTCTGCAGAACCGGGGAGTATCAGCTGTATCCCACCTCTGGATATATATCACAGGTGATTCACCCAGCTTTTCTAGACCCCTTACTGGAAAAATCACAGAGTATGCAATAATATGATACAGTAGATGGCAATGTACCGCATGGGGACTAGACAGATTGGATGTTAGAAAAGCTGGGTATTAACATTGTGGGGGCTGTAATGGAGGTTACATAGGCCGTCACCCAGCTTTCCAAAGGCAAATGTATCAGATAAGTGGCTGAAGAGAATATTTCTAGTATTCTGACAACTGATGGATGGCTCAGGTTTTTGCATGCAGTGTTTAGAGCCAAATCAGTTGTGGATCATACATGACAGGTACTACTCAATTCACTGGTTCTGGCTTCAAAACTGCACGCAAAAACCTGAGCATGTGAATGACAACATACAAATAAAGTGACAAAAAAAAAACTCATGAAAAATGAACCATCTTGAGCCGCCAGAGCCCTGTATACACCGCACAATATGACTTGGACGTCTCTCTTGGAAGTCCTATACAGTCACTAGTAGTAATACTGGTCTCCAGTAACATGGCCGCCACCTACATAATGACCTACCACACGTTTGTACTCTATAATTTCTTCTTGCTGTGAAGCTGGCGATCTGATTGGCTGCCGTGTTCTCGCGAGATCTCGTGCCCGGCATTAAACAAACGTGAGGCGCTCGTCGGGCACAGCTTTCTGGTTCTCCAAGGCGGATTGTTCTTCAGGTTTAGCCCGGAAAATCGTGTCCTGAGTGACTGGTGACCCGACAACATGGTGAGAGCTGTGCGCCCGTGTGACCCTAGGGCGCGCGCTGTGTGAGCGGGAGTAAGCCTCTACTTGTGGAACTGCAAGTTCTAATATGTGTCAATTACTTCATAGAGACTGCTGGGACTTGTAGTTCCACAACCTTAAGCTACATGCCACAGATATACTTCGGTGCCCTCTGCTGTTTTCAGTACTTGTGCTTGCTGTCAGTGACTAGCACCTCGGCTGAAATCCTCTGCAGGCCTAATAGAGCTGTGAATTTACTTCCTGTCCTGATATTTTGCTGCAATGTGTCAGTGCAGGCAGTTCTGTAAGCCCCGAGTCTCATCCCTTTAGCTGGCAGAGACTTTATTCCATTGTAGCAAACCCTCAGCTGTCTATGGTATTGGATTTGAAGTCTATGAAGGTATAATCATAAAGGTTCAATTCATAGACAGGTAGCAGAGATACTGGACATGGCTGTATTGGTGGTTTTGCTCACGTATGTTCTTATTGTGACCTCCACAGCTCTTCTATTCCTTCTTCAAGTCTCTGGTGGGGAAGGATGTGGTGGTGGAGCTGAAGAATGACCTAAGGTAAGCAACTTCCTAGGCTTGGCCTCCCACCGATCACATATTAATGAACATGAGCAGCACCGTGGCTCAGTAGTCTTGCAGAGTTGGAGTCCTGGGTTCAAATCCTGCCAGGGACAACATCTGCAAGGCGTTTGTATGTTCTCCCCGTGTTTGCGTGGGTTTCTTCCGGGTACTCCGGTTTCCTCCCACACTCCAAAGACATACTGATAGGGAATGTAGATTGTGAGCCCTATATGGGACAGTGACTGACAATGTCTGTACAGCGCTGCGGAATAGGATGGCGCTATATAAGTAAGCATAATAAACATAGAATAGGTCATCGGTATATGTGTCCTGAAATCCCATTTAGTGAGTCATAACTGATCAGATGATTCTTGGCATCTTCAAGCAAATCTGGATGGATATGTCCTAATGGCCGGAATTGTACTGTCAGTGTGAACAGGGCCTAATCTTGGCTCCATGTGTAGTGTTAAAAGATACCATTGATGGGGGTAACGCAGATGACATTGTCAGAGCTTGGGTCAGTTCTGAAGGTTGACAGAAATTTGGCTTAAAAAGTCTTTGTTTTCGGGACACTTTCCAGACTTCTCTATCGGAGCGCTCTGTGGCCGCGTCTGTATAATTTATTTCATGATTTCTCTTAATTTTCTCCTTTCCTCTTATTCTGTAATATCTTTTTGTAAGTAAATTTCCACCTAAGGCTATTTCTCATCCCTGATGCATGTACTCGCCATCTTATTGCTGTACTGATGATGGATATTTTTCTCTTGCAGCATTTGCGGAACTCTGCATTCTGTAGATCAGGTATGAGCCACAATGTGGGATGAGAAGCGACAGAAAATACTGTAGTGTGAACGTACCCGAAGGCTTTTGTCACCGATTTTGAGGTCTTTTACGTGGCGGATCCGCCTCATAATGTGATCTGACAAAGCATCCCGCTCTGTCTTTGAGCAGGATAGAAACTGAAAATCCTACAAATTAGTGGAAAACTGGCATTGGAGTCAAAATTGGTGAACCAAAAACAGTCCATACAGACTCCACCCCAGGTCTCCTGCATACAGGGTATACGGTGCACAAAACCTGGTCTGTACATCAGCCCAAGTCAGGGGCCCGAGACTCCAAACATCAAGGTGTATATTCTAGGAGTCTCTGCTCCCTGTACTATATACAGTACAGGATGGGGGCGCCACAGAGAGGCAGGGACTCCTGATATCATAGATCACCCTGATGTTTGGCGTCTGGGCTGATGTACAAACTCATCTCCATGCACAGGAGGCCTCATTGTGGTAGTACAGGATGGACGGGGGAGACCCAGATAAGACATTGTCCCCTGTTTTGTGAATTGCTAATGTGTTGATTGTTGGACAAGCCCTTTAAAGTTACAGTCTGACTGCAGTGTCTACCATCAGGAAGACTTACACTAACTAATGCTAGTAATACTGGTGGGAAATTCTATGTATCAGGACTGTCGTGACACCAACCCTTGCTGTCCAATCAGATGGTAGTTGCTGGGTAATTAGCGCCATGATCAAAGACTTCAGCCAGGACTTGTATGGGACTAAAAAAAATAATTGCACCAATATATTCTCAAAATGTTAACTTTTACTTTTATTTCCAGTACCTGAATATCAAACTAACAGACATCAGTGTGACGGACCCCGAGAAATATCCGCACATGGTGAGTCCTCGTGTTTTTGCTGTGGCTGGGCAGCTCAGGTGCTTGGGTGGGAGTTGCAGTCTGTACATACTGGGAGTTGTACAGTCATGGCCAAAAGTTTTGAGAATGACACAAATATTATATTTTCACATGATCTGCTGCCCTCTGGTTTTTATGTGTGTTTGTCAGATGTTTTTATCACATACAGAAATAGAATTGCATTCATATTATGAGTAACAGAAGCTTATATTGACAGTTAGAATGAGTTAATGCAGCAAGTCAATATTTGCAGTGTTGACCCTTCTTCTTCAGGACCTCTGCAATTCTCCCTGGCATGCTCTCAATCAACTTCTGGACCAAATCCTGACTGATGCAGTCCATCTTCATCAATCTTTTGTCTTTTTTTTTTCTGCTCGACCACTTCTCAGCTTAAGCTCTGGGTTTCCACCAGCCCAAATCTCTATTTTTGTCCCTGAGCCATGTTATCACCGCGCTCCCGCAGCTGAAACAGGCATTTTGAGCGCCAAACTGCTCTTGGACGGTTGGGAGAAGTTGCTCTTGGAGGACATTCTGGTACCATTCTTTATTCTTGGCTGTGTTTTTAGGCAAGACTGTGGAGGCGATTCCTTGGCTTGGGAGAAGCAACCCCACACATGAATGGTTTCGGATGCTTTACAGTTGGCATGACAACTGGTAGGTACCTCTCTCCTTCTTCTCCGAATAAGCTGTTCTTCCAGATTTCAACAATCGAAAAGGCGATTCACAGAGAGATTGACTTGACCCCAGTCCTGAGCCTCCACTCCCTGTACGCAGAATTCAGTCTTTCCCTGAGTTTCTGCAGAGAGTGGCTTCTTTGCTGCCCTCCTTCAGACCAGGCCTTCAGGTCTCCGCCCATTTTGTGTGCAGATGCAATCACGCCTGCACGTGCATTCTTTAGCAAGCTCGGACCATGGTGTGAAACAGTTTTAAGAGAGGCGGTTTTTTTGGGCCCCCTTTGCCCCAATGGACCTCTCTCCTTGAGTTCTTATATCAATAGATTGTTGACTGGGTGCAAGCTTTCTACCTGCAATACTCCTTCCCAGTTAGGCCATTTTGTGCAGTGCTGTGCTGCCGTGTTTCTTAGAGATAACCTGGTTAACAGAAGAGAAACAATGGGCAAGCACCAGCCCCTTTTAAAGTGTCCAGTGGTGTCATTCTTACTTAATCATGACAGATTGATCTCCAGCCCTGTCCTCATCAACACCCACACCTGTGTTAATGGAGCAATCACTGAAACGATGTTAGGTGGTCCTTTTAAGGCAGGGCTGCAATGATGTTGAAATGTGTTTTGGGGGATAAAGTTCATTTTCTAGGCAAATATTGACTTTGCAAGTAATTGCTGTTAAGCTGATCACTCTTTAGAACATTCTGGAGTATATGCAAATTGCCATTAGAAAAACTGAAGCAGTAGACTTTGTAAAAATTAATATTTGTATCATTCTCAAAACTTTTGGCCATGACTGTAGTGTCTCATCAGCTGCAGGTTGTAGATCCTTGAGCTGAATGTGTCCAGGTGTAATACTGAATCCTGTACTGATCGCTTTCTCTTTGGGTAGCTCTCTGTGAAGAACTGCTTTATCCGCGGCTCCGTGGTGCGATACGTCCAGCTTCCTGCCGATGAGGTGGACACACAGCTCCTTCAAGATGCTGCAAGGAAGGAGGCCGTGCAACAGAAACAGTGATATGTGAACAGAGCGGAGTCCAGCGGTCTACATCTGTGCCATCTTACCTACCTGGTGGTTGCACATCACACTTGGACTGTTAAAATGTAAAGGAAAAAGTGCACAGCCTTCCTGCTGAGTAGTGGTTTTGTTTTTTTTTGTTTTTTGTTTTCCCCCCTCAGGATGTAATACTATGTTTTTCCTGCAGGTGTCACTGTTGACCTCAGTTTGTTTGTTTTTTTTTGTAATGCGTGAATAACCTGCACCAATCTAGGAGATGTTAATAAAGGGTTAATCTGGCACAGCTCACTTCCCTGAGCAGGACAATAAGGCAGTATATAGGCAGAGTTGCATACTTTTGGCTAGGTCAATAGTCAGACCTACCACAGGCTTCCCTGGCTTGGCAAATTTAGTTGGATGAAGGAAGACTTGGACATGGGTCCTACTAGGGTGCACCCTTCATATGATTTCTAGCCTCATAAGACTTGATTTGGGGAATACAAAGTATAAAGGGGTCTATGACCTGTGAGGCGCCACTCTTGTGCATTAAATGAACCTGGAATTGCAGACTGTTGATGTGTAGCTGCAATACTAGATGTGGCCTGTGGACATAAGTGATGCTGTTCTGGAAAAGCAACCCCATTATTTAGATCAGCAGACCCTGAGTAATGTGCATTGTAGGGAGGTTTTGTTTTTTTTGGTAAGGAAGATGCCTGCCTTGTTTTTTGCCTCCATTCATGGAGTAAAGGGATTTGGTTGTATTTTTATGTTTATAAATAAAGTAGTTTTGGGGTCTCACATGACCCAATCTAACCGCCGACTGTATTGGGTTTGTATATTCACTACTAACCATTTAAGGCTAAGGCCCCACGTTTCACAAACGCAGCTTTTTTTTTGTTGCAGATTTTGCTGCGGTTTTTTGAGCCAAAGCCAAGAATGGCTACAAAAGGAATGGGAAATATCTAGGAAGTTCTTATACTTCTACCTGCTGCTAAATCCACTCCTGGCTCTGGCTCAGAAAAGAAACGCAGCAAAATCTGCAACAAAAAAAGCTGCTTTTCTGCCACGTGGGGACGTAGCCTAAAGTGGATTTCCAGGATTCAAAATAATAGTAAGACGATGTATACAAATAGATGTCCCAGTAATATCACTAAACCTATAGAAGGGCGAGTGTTTTTGGTGCTCCCACTAGGTAGTGACTCGCCCTTCTACATTTTTGGTTTTCCAGGGCACAGATTGATAGGTCATCAATATGTGATTGTAGTCCAAAACCCAGGACCCCCACAGATCAGCTGGTAGAAGGGAATTCTGGTGAGTGCTGCAGCCTCTTCACTGAATACAAAGCACAGCGCCATACATAGTATTGCAACTCAGCCCTATAAACTTGAGGATCTGAGTCACTTGCGCCATGTGAACGTCATATCATTGGCACAGGTAAGTGGCCATGGCAACATCAAACAGCTGATCAGCACGGGTCCTGGGTATCACACCGCACTGATCCTAAAGATAAGTCGTCAGTGTGTAAGACCTAACAAATCCCTTTAATGTTGATGTGTATCTAATTATGGGGGATGGGCGGTGGCGACATCCTCAGTAATTATGCAGCAAATCCATATGTAACATGAACTGACTTTCTGTGCCATAAACCTCTGGCACTTGAGAAGCCGCCCTTGTGCTGTGAGCGCGTAGGAAGGTAGAATTATTACATCTGTTTTCTACAACTTTTTATTGTGCAGTTCTTACATTGCCTTCTGATTGAAGGGGAGCACTCCGCATGTAAGTGGACGGGACAGGCGATAGCAGAGGGCAGCGTCACTTCAGGGGGATACAGGTGTTGTTATCTGGAGAGAAAAGGGTAAGTGTTAGTTCACATTGTGTACAGCGAAAGGTGTGAGGGTTCAAGAGGCCATGTAAGAAAATGCTGACAAATAGGAGAGGTGACCCTTACATGCACAACTCCCCCGATTCCCTTCTAGGGAGCGCCACAGCAGCGGCCACATCCTTAGATGGGAGAAGACCCCATTGCCTGCTCCTGCCTGACACCACCCACTTGCATATCAGTCAGAGGAAAACAAATGTACAACTGGGCTGGAGTCAGTGGAGCGACATCTATTAAAGGATAAGAAGAGGTTTAGGTGGTGAGGGGTCCTCAGTAATGCAGTTCTTAGTTCTGGTCCTAGTCCACCCCTTTAATAGAAGGAATGGTTCGCTAGCTGGGGGAATTTTTGGCTTTCTCTATTATGGTCACAGATCCCAGCCTATAGATTTCTATGATCCTGTTAGAGCCACTTTTACACTTGGTTGTAAGTGGAGACCTCTTTACTGTTAGTCTTGGCACCTATTCTCATGGCCAGGTTTTAGTATCTGCTCCGTGTCGGTGCTGTACTCCTGCCAGTGCTCCTATGTACAGATGAATGCATTGCTTAAGGGCTTGTCCAGGACCGGAAGCTTTTAGATACTGGATAGGTCACAAGTATCAGATCAGGTGGATTTTATCCCCAAACTGATCAGCTAATGTGGATGTCACAAGCCATAAACCAAGTGGTACCTGAAATCTTCAGTCCTGAGCGGCCCATTTAGGACTGTGTTCACATCTGTGCATAGTGGCTTCAGTTTATAACAGAACCCATGACACAGGGCCTGATCCCTTACACTACAGAGTCCGCGTGTGTTATGTGAATACAGCCCAATGTGGAGACCACGACCGATACAACTGTAATCTAAGTGGAAGGTAGGATGTGCCGCACCTCGCTGTAGGATGTTGTCTATCCCCCAGGTCAGGATCCCGATGTCCATCTTCACTTTTGGCCTAAGCTGAGAATGAAATAAATGTGATTATAGGTCGCCGGAAATACAGGAGGGGCAGGTCAGTGTGGGGAGGGGGCACTCACCATTCCGAAGACGGCTTTGGCGTTCTGTTCGAGGTTTGCTGCAGATGTGGACTTGCTTCTGATAGTTAATCCGACCTTCTGGTCTGTACAGGGATCAATGGTGAGGGTTAGTCTAGTGCCAGGTCCGAGGAGAATCCACCACAAAAACATGACGTGCGGATATGTAGCAATATCTGCTAACATCTCACCTCTAAACCCGATGTAGCTTTGTAAGGGACCTCGCTTCATTTTCTAATGTATAAACCCTTAAAGGGGTTTTCCAGCCCCAAATTGAGTTTTCATAATGATGACCTAGCAATAAGATGGGTCACCGGTATGTGATCTGTGGGGGGGCTGGACACTTGGATGGGATGGGATGGGATGAGATGAGCTGAGCTGTTGCAGCAGCCTCTGGGGGTCGGAAACTGTTAGGCGCGACACTCCCCACCCACTATTAAAGTATTAGGATTAGTGCAGCAGCGTCCACTGTATAGCGGTTCTTTTTGGGAAACTATTACTTGAATAAAAACAACGCTCCCCATCCGCTGGCCGCTTACGACCCCCAAAGGCTCCTGCAATGGCTGATCGGTGCGGGGTCCGGGCGTCAGACCCCTACCGGTCACATAAGGATAACCTATGCTGTGACCACAATCTGATAATGAAGAGCTAAGGATGCGTGCACACGGTGAAAAAAGAACAGGAACCACCTCACATTCCTCTCCACTTTTTTGCCCTCCGCCTTTCCACCGTGGCTTTTACTTGGATGAATGGGCCTAAATAACGGAGTGTCCTGCACCGCGTGTCCTGCGCCGATTTCCACCTCCCTCTAAAAATAAGTGTGGGTAGATTCAGGGCGGAATTTAACACATACGTAATGGCGGAATCTGCCTCAAAATCGGCACCAAATGACTGAACACACACTAAGACTGCGCCTCAATATCTAAATCCTGGAAAACCCCTTTAAGAACAGAAGCTATGATGCTAGTGTGAACATATCCCAACTCCTAAAGTAACTAGAAATGGTGCGCGGCGCTACGGGCTGGCACTATAGTGTGCATCCTATTAGTGTAGGAATCGCCGTGGACATGTTTACCTGGTACATCTAGGGCCACCACTTGAACCTCACACAAGGTCAGAGTATCGATGCGGTTTGGTATGACCACCGTGACGTAGCGTCCAATAATGCCGCCACATGGAAAGGTAGCTGTTGCCCCAGGCTTCATGGAGGTGATGACTGAGCAGCTGGAAGAAGAGATATGCAGGTTAGTAATACCACTCCTATATATCACAAGGGGGCGTCATTGGTATGGCGATACATGCCAGTCTTCGCCTTCTCACCTTGGGTTAAATACTCCATAGCTTTCAAGACTTTCACCCACGTGGATCTCAGCCCAGGGCACCTGACTTCTCAGACTACTTGACAGTTGGCTGGTAATGGTGACGTTGGCCACTACATAACCACGTCTGAGGTCCACCGTCCACCATGGCTGGTACTCGCTGGTCGTCTGACTGCAGAAGCCTTTCAGGAAGTCGGTATTGGTGTTACCGTCTATTGCCAGGTGAGCTTCTCCCTGCCCTGGGACGGAGCTGGACTGAAAGGCGAGACCCTGCAGGGACAGATTCACTGCTGGAACAGAGGACCAACGTGTTACCGGTAAGGACCGGACGCGAGACCCCCAATATTATCTGGGTCATATCTATCACCAGCCAAAGCTATGTCCGTTATTGTGATGATGGACCTATAACAGGCCAACACACCGCCATTACAGCACATAACAAGCGTAATAAAGCTGAAGCTCCCATCATAGAAACCTGCACTGAGGTCTATGGGAGGACTGACCGTAAATGATGTCAAATGTAAAGTGGCCATAATGTTGGGGCTGCACCGAATACTAATTCCCAGCCTGCCCTGTAAGTAGTATGAAAATTCCCACAGTTGCCTCTAGGTGGCGCTTACTGGATCTGCATTCTTATGACTCCTGTTGCACTTTTGATACTCAGTATTTGGTCTGTTGGGATCCCACACCCAGACCCTGCACAGATCAGCCAATCCGACAGGTGCAAGAAGCTACAGCAGTAGATGGGGAGCGCGTGCAGCCCCTTACCCTGTACAGCGGTGGTGCCGGGTACTGCAGAGCCACTCTTATTACTTCAATAGGAGCAGAGCCGGTTCGACTCCCCATCCACTGCTATAGCTTCTGGCAGCTGCATCAGCTGATCTGTGTGGGGTCTGGGTGTCAGCTTTCCACAGATCAGATACTGATGGCCTAGCCTGTGGATTGGTTATCAGTGTATAAAACCACCCTGGGGATGGGGAGGAACAGCAACATGTTGGAGAACCAGAACAACGGATAGGCGGACCACTACAACAGCGGTCATATACAGAGCCTGACGGACCCCAGTAACTATAATGGGACCCGTTGGGAGTCTGTCCTTCTAAACTGAAACCACTGGATGAAAAAGTCAGACTTTTCTTCTGGCGATTTTCTATGCAAACTGCGACGAAGACTCAAACACAGATGTGAACGTAGTCTTATAAGACTAGTCAAATTTCCTCATGTGCAAGAAGCCTGAAGGGAATTTGTCAGCTGGTGCGGGACCACTAAACTGCTAACATGCTGTTAAGCAATTGAGATGTAGGAAGCCAAACCTGTGTAAATGACTTACCTCCAGATGAACCTGGTAGTCGGCATCAGCGCATGCGCACTGCATGTTAGTTAGTTGAGGTTAAAGGGAACCTGCCAGGGTGATTTGGGGCATGAAACCACCTACAGGTCTATATGGAACGAGGGTTTAGGCCACATGTACACAACCATATGTGTGTCACTGTGTGCTGCCCCATTCACTGAGGTCAGTGAGCACAGGCCGCTAAGCAGGCAGGAATAGGCCCTGTCCTAAGTTTTGCTCCCAGTTCATGGCCTCATACACAAGGCCGTGAAATTACAAAAACATTTATACTTACCTGGATCTTGTGCATTTCTTCAGTGAAGCCAGAGGAGTATACTGCGGCTTCAGTGCGCATGCGCTGGACTTCAGACGCATGCGCAGTGAAGGCGAGGTGCAGGTCCCTGACTTCACATCTGGTGTATTCACAGTGAGGCGAGGTGTACTAATCTTGGCTACGTTGGGTACAGTGTACACATGCCAAATAACTAAACTGGACACCCAGAATCATCTGATGGTGAGTGGTAACCATTTTAGGATTGGGACCCTAAACTGTATAAACGACATGTTGGTGGTTTAGGGGCCCCAAACTATCTGACTGGTCCCCTTGTAAGTCAACTATCAACATGATATACACAGAGATCACAATATCCACATTGTTTAACAATCCTAAATGTCACTTACCCACAGATTCCACACGTGTCTCATACTTTAAGCCTGTAAAGACACACCATGACATATGTCACATATGAACATATTGTATACAGCACATTCTATATACTGTTCTAAAATTAACACAAAGAAAAAGTGCTGTAAACATGAGCCCACAAAAAGGAGACTTTATCCACCAGTGCACAGGGGGGTGCTATGGGGGCCAAAGTGTCCTCTGAAAGTAGTAGTGTCCACCTTCACTTTTCCTCAAATTTAAGGACTACAGTTTCTCACATTACAAATTCAATACAGTATCACAATATACTAAAAAAAAACCTGGACAGGCTGCAATTGACATTACAACCACTGGGGGGCCACAAGTAGAAATATAGGATAGACATCTCAGGACAGAGTATCACAAAATCTTGGATTTTTTTTTCAAAGCTAGTCAGCCACACATTTCAGGATATGCATAGACAAGAGGTAAGGAAGGAAACCTATGTATCCGAAAGCTATCGCCTATATGATATGTTCATGATTACAATTTTGCATGCTCAGTCTGGTTGGTACACATTGCTTGTGCACTTCAGGACTGAAGGCCTTATGCCACCCCCTTTAAGAACCCACAGACCTCTGTGCTCAATTTCGCCCTTTTGTGTTTGGGGTCATCCATTGCAGCGCTCTTCAGGTCTACCTATATCGCAATATTGGGTGGGGAATGAAGCTGAAGAAGCGCCAGACCATCAGATTGGAGTACAGATGGGGTAATGTGACCTTTGTTGTGCCCCATGATAAGCTGATCACAAATTGTTTCATTGCAGGGATTCCCCACAATCAGAAATGTGTGTGGGAGCCTGGAAGCAAAGCTCTGCAGCGCCACCACAGGAGAATTGAAGCATTACATGATTTTCATTGACGTCAATGGACTGTCCATGTAATGTGTAGTGATGCTCTTTGTAGATTTCACTGAAAGGAGGCAAAATCCATTCATAGAGGATATTACACTATTTATTCATGTCACAAATACTGCCAGAACATCAGAAGTTGCCGGAACGTTTAGGTGCACTTTAGGGTCACCGCCACATATTGATGTCTGACCTTACGATATAATCACTTAGAGGACCGAGGAATGTTCTATTACTTCTTCCCATGGTAAGAGCTGTAAGGAATAGGTCTTACATCTTATATCACTTACCTCCAAGCACAAGCAGTCTGAGAATTCCCAGAAGAGTCTTCATGTCTTCCCGATGTCCAGATAATAACTTTCCTTGCTTTCCGTGTCTCTCCGCCGCGCTCTGTTATTTTGCATGGCAAATCAGGACTGTGTCAGTAAATGGAGATCATCACAGGACAGACCACAAAGCCTAAAGCAAACAGTTTATACATAGAGAGGCGGCAAACACTCACACCTATGTATGTAAATGTATCTGAGCACTGGGGGTATCATGTGGGGGGGCAGGGGGTTTTCTGGACTTCTGCTCAGTCATCCTATTGAAGAACAGTATAGTCAACCTGTCCCCCCGAAACTTAGCATCATACATCTTAGCAGCAGCTGAGGTGTGTAGTATGATGTTCTGCAGCAGCTCAGGTCTGTATTATGATGCTCTGCAGGAGCTGAGGTGCGTATGATGATGCTCTGCAGCAGCTGAGGTATTTGATGCTCTGCAGCAGCTGAGGTATGATGATGCTCTGCAGCAGCTGAGGTGCGTATTATGATGCTCTGCAGCAGCTGAGGTCCGTATTATGATGCTCTGCAGGAGCTGAGGTGCGTATGATGAGGCTCTGCAGCAACTGAGGTGCGTATTATGATGCTCTGCAGCAGCTGAGGTGCATATTATGATGCTCTGCAGCAGCTGAGGTGCGTATTATGATGCTCTGCAGCAGCTGAGATGCGTATTATGATGCTCTGCAGCAGCTGAGGTGCGTATTATGATGCTCTGCAGCAGCTGAGGTGCGTATTATGATGCTCTGCAGCAGCTGAGGTGCGATTATGATGCTCTGCAGCAGCTGAGGTGCGTATTATGATGCTCTGCAGCAGCTGAGGTGCGTATTATGATGCTCTGCAGCAGCTGAGGTGCGTATTATGATGCTCTGCAGGAGCTGAGGTGCGTATTATGATGCTCTGCAGCAGCTGAGGTGCGTATTATGATGCTCTGCAGCAGCTGAGGTGCGTATTGTGATGCTCTGCAGCAGCTGAGGTGCGTATTATGATGCTCTGCAGCAGCTGAGGTGCGTATTATGATGCTCTGCAGCAGCTGAGGTGCGTATTATGATGTTCTGCAGCAGCTGAGGTGCGTATTGTGATGCTCTGCAGCAGCTGAGGTGTGTATTATGATGCTCTGCAGGAGCTGAGGTGCGTATTATGATGCTCTGCAGCAGCTGAGGTGCGTATTATGATGCTCTGCAGCAGCTGAGGTGCGTATTATGATGCTCTGCAGCAGCTGAGGTGCGTATTGTGATGTTCTGCAGCAGCTGAGGTGTGTATTATGAGGCTCTGCAGCAGCTGAGGTGTGTATTATGATGCTCTGCAGGAGCTGAGGTGCGTATTATGATGCTCTGCAGCAGCTGAGGTGCGTATTATGATTCTCTGCAGCAGCTGAGGTGCGTATTATGATGCTCTGCAGCAGCTGAGGTGCGTATTGTGATGTTCTGCAGCAGCTGAGGTGTGTATTATGAGGCTCTGCAGCAGCTGAGGTGTGTATTATATGGTTTCAGAAACAGCCAAAAAGGTGTCACTTTTGGACTACAAAACTGATATGCCGACTGTAATACATTTCTCCCAGTGTGCATGTACTCTTAGGATTCTTCTGGAGTCTTCTGATGATTTTCCATCATTTTCAGGTTTCTGTGAACACTGCTGCTGCATAAAATTTGGATATGGGGCAGTTTTTGCAGCAGAATTCTACTGATGGTATCCCTCTGCTCTCAACCTTTGCATTGCAGTAAAAACCCCATACACATTAGTACCTGATGCACATTAGGACCCTGTACACATTATAGGAACCTGTACACATATAGGACCCTGTATGCATTATAGGACCCCATACTCACTAGTGCAAACCTGACCAAACCCAAAGCCCTGACAGACGATTTCAGAGGAAGATACAATAAGAAATACTCAATTTCAAAGCCTGATCCTTTTAGGGGACGTTCACACAACCATTATAAATGTCCATTGATCTTATCTGTCATAGGATTCCAGACAGAGGAGGCTCTGACTGTATCACTCATTCTGTCACTGTTAGGCTTCATGCAAATGACCAAGTGTGCAGTCCAAGGGTGTTCCGATGCTCCATCGCGTTACTTTTAGATCAGGTCCTATAAGGAGCATCGGAAGACCCTCGGTCATGTGCACAAAGTCTTAAAATCTGTTGCTCTCATCCTATGACGGATACGATCAATGGACATTAACAACGGTAGTGTGAACCTACCCTTATTTTCAGGGAAGATTAGCCACCACCAGAGATGTCCAGCAGCGGATTACTCCCCTCATCCCATTCGTTACACATGCATGCTCATCCTTATAGGAATGATGAAAAGTTACGAAGTCACCAGGAAGTGATCTGTATGTCCTCAGCCTGCCGGTGTATAAAGGTGATTTATCTCAGTGTGAGCACAGTAAAATGAGTCAGGACAACGAGAATTGTATTCAAAGTATATATATATCTACACATTCCCCATTGCTTCCTGGTATATGCTATCCTCCAGTAACACTGTGCAGTCACCCGTCCACTCATCTGAAGGGCTTGAGGATGACTATGGGTGCGTGAGAGCGTATTAGTGACCTCACTCTATAATGTCAAGTCACTGTGGAAAGACGCAGTAAAATGTGTATTTATAGTAGTACAGGTAGCGCTAAGGCCAAGGGGGAAATAGTAATGATGCGCTGAACAGGAAGACAAAGAGTTAATAGAAGATTTTAAGCTTAAGGAGTGATAACCACCGATTATAGATATTTATTGGGAGTCCACTATCACCTCTAAACCACTTATATAGCATAATCAGGCCCGGACTGCCCCACCGGGGGACAGGTGAATCCCCCAGTAGTCCCCGTACATTTAAGCAGTTTGACCACCCCCCTCCGCGCTGCTATTTTAATAGGGGTTGTTGAGCACCCAATATAATTTTCATACTGATGGCCTATCCACAGGATCTATCCTATCACTTGATGCTGCCCGTGCCGCTTGTCCACTAGCAGCTTCCGAGACCCCCAGGTGCAGGGTCTGGGTGTCACCCCCTGAAAGATCACAAACTGATGACCTATCCTGCGCAGTATGAAAATTCGATTTGGGCCTGGAAACCCCTTTAACTGCTGGATTACTCCAACTGGTAACAACTTCTATTCACTTACCGATCCCCACTCCTGTCCACGGCCTTCTCCACTTCCTCTTCACCCTTCAGCCTCCAAGGGGCCTTGTGCGACACAAATCACGTAACTGTGCTGAGCAGCATCAGGACGTGATGTGCATCGCACAGGGCCCTCTGGAGGCCGAAGGGTGAAAAGGAAGTGGAGGAGGCCGTGGGCAGGAGCGGGTGTATCAGTAAGTGAATAGCAACCATTACATGCTGGAGTAATCCAGAAAGTAGCAGCCTAAAGTCTTTGTATGGGGGGGCACTTACTGCATGAGGGCCTGTAAAGGGGGCACTTACTCAATGGGAGCCAATAAAGGGGCATTGCACTGCATGGGGGGCTAGTAAAGGGGGTTGTCTAGTGTGTGAGGACCAGGAGAGGGGGTGTTATAAAGTGTGTGGACCAGGGAAGGGGTTTTAAATCATATGGGGCCAGTAAAGGTCTGATCAGCAGGTGAAGCTTTGCTTTGGCTTCTTGCTGTGAAGAGATTGAGAGCCGGAAAATGAAGAGGAATCGGAGGCAGAAGTCCAGCTAAATTTTCTGCCATCTCAACACAATAGGTCCTTATTCTTTCTTTACCCTCTGAGAACTACAACCCCCAGCAGCCCCAGATCCTCAGAAGAGTTGTAGTTTTATTCTTGCCAACCACTGTACCATTATGCTGCAGGGATGGCGCCTGCTCTGAGACAACAATTTCACAAGTGAACCCTTCAGATGCTGCACTCAGACCGTGACACCTTTGAGTAATATAGAAAATATAAGGGCTGACTTGTCAAGACTGTTTTCTTCCTTGCTGGACTTTGCGCCTACTTTATAATGACGTGCCCGTCTCCTCATATATTAGGTGCATCGTTCGGTGTCAGTGCTCCTAAACAGAACTCCACACCAGCTCTGTGCTGGAGAATTCAGGAATCATTTACGGCAGAAAACTGGCATAAATAATGATAAATCTGAAGGGACCAGGAAAGTGGCGCGACTTTTTTATGGCTTGTATGCCAACAACAGTAGGGAGGGCCCCTATAATCATTACCACTGGTGGGCCCTAGACGTCACAGTACGACACTGATCATAACCACCCATTTTCACCTGTGGTCACCACCAAGCATCACCCCTAAGATTGACAGCTCCTGATGTACAGTGACCACAGGTGAACAAGAGAGCTTTTCTATATTTCCGCATATCTGTGAGTGGCAAAACAGTAATTGTTGGTTAGTCCTGCACATCGGCTTAAAGTAATCTCCTTACAACCAGCTTCAACTCTGTTATGTTGGTGGGTTTCCTCCCATGAACTGCTCGCTTCAACTCTGTTGTGTTGGTGGGTTTCCTCCCATGAACTGCTCGCTTCAACTCTGTTGTGTTGGTGGGTTTCCTCCCATGAACTGCTCAATTCAACTCTGTTGTGTTGGTGGGTTTCCTACCATGAACTTCTCACTTCGACTCTGTTGTGTTGGTGGGTTTCCTCCCATGAACTGCTCACTTCAGGTCCTTCCACAACATTTTTAACGGACTAAGGTGAGGACTTTGAGTTGGCCATTCCAAAACTTTAACTTTATCCCATTTAACCCATTTCCAACATTTACCATAATAGTACGGCAGATCTCGGGTCTTTAAATATGGCGCCTGCTCAGAAGCAGACCGGCACCATAACCTTCTTGTCTCCACTGTTTTTTGTTCTCTGATCTTGGGTGTTATCTTTTTCTGTGGCCTCCAAACTTCACTTTTAGTACTTGTGTGAAAATCTGATGTAGTTTTAGGTCACAATTGATGCAGAAAGATAGAAAATTCTGAAGGATTCACAAACTTTCAAGCACCACTGTAGATAGACTTAGTTAGGTATGTAGTTAGTGTGAGATATATTATACAATGTGTATAGGGTGGATTTACATAAACCTTGGCAGTTTTATGACATGACGGAATGGTTACTGACAGATTTTATTGGGGAGGTGGGTGACGGATTTAAAGGAAGGATCTTCGCTTACATCACTTCTTAGGAGAGTCTGTGTCTTGAAGGACGCATCATGTGAGAAGCATGGTGGACCTGGACATCTGATTCATTATTTCTGTTAATGTTTGTCTTCATCCTTTATGAAACAGTCGCCTCATAGAGACGGGAAAATGAAATACCTCAAGTCTTGGGAAAGGTACGTGGAGATAATTACACGCGGGGCCGGATTACTTAGGGTAATTATTGTGGGTGATGAAAAGTCTTGTAGACGGAGAGTCTTGGTATTAATATGTTGTAATTAGACATGATGGCTTCCTTCTTAGCTCATTACATGTAGGTGGTGGGGAATTACCCAACATAGCATTAATATTTCTCACTATACTGTATATGGGACATATGTGAGGTATAGGTGGGGCAAAGGTTCTGTTCATTATCCTAGACTTGTGTGTAAATACCCCAGGCCAAGGTGGAGTGGCTTGTTGACACCCCCTTTGCATCAAGGACACATGACCCCTCAGCGTCATCCCTGGCACATGTGACGAATTGGGAGACCCAATGCATAATGCAAAATTTTGATGGTTCTTGTCACCCAACATTTTACGTACCCTGAAATCAAAGTCATCTTGTGGGGGAGGTACGGCCCTCAGCCTGGTACCCCTCTATTATTTGATGTATTGTAAAGGCCTATACAGTTTCCAAGTATCTATGGGGAATACGTCTTTATTTTTAAAGGTCCTGTATTGGCATTTCTTAAAGCTCCTGGGCCCCAATGCAAAATTGGTAACAGGGCCCCCTACGATCAATAGTAATCACAGCATCGTTCATTTTCAAAAAGTGACATTTTATTTGTAAAAGCTGTAAAACATAATAAAACCAATATAAATCTGGTATCGCCGTAATGGTAATGACCCGCCGGGCAAAGCTGCCAGGTCATTATTAATGCAGAGTGAATTGTGGGATTTTTAACATGGACCCCCAAAAAACGTTAATAAAAGCTAATCAAAACATTATATGTTGTAACTTAGCAAACTTAAGCCATGCTACCATGTTATTTTTAGAAAAGAAGAGTCTTTCTCTGACAACCCTCCCCAACAAACCGTACTGTTTAGAAATAGCCTCATAACCCTTCCCAGATTGATGGGCAGCAACAATGGCAATGGCTACTCTAAATTCATCGCTGATGTCTTTCCTCCTCAGTATTAAACTTGAATGGTCCAGACCAGCAGACTGCCAAAACTTCTGCTTTTGTAGAGGTTGACTGGTCAGGCTTCAGATTAATTATCAATTAATCAAGGGCATTTGATTACCAGAAGTTGTCAGCTCTTAATTAGTCAATGGTTGCTACGGGCAACTGATCTACTATTTAATATAGATGGGTATTCCCATCTTAGTCATTTATGGCATATCCACAGGATAGATGAGGGTCCCACCACACCTGTCTCCTGAATGGGTTTCTCTAAGAGACCCATAAAATGGGAACATGTACTTCTTTATCTCTATTGATTCTCCTCCTAAATGCGGTGACCTTCTTAGGCAGGAGAGGGGTTGGTGAACCCCCATTTTGGACATAGGTGCAGATCCCAGAGATAGGACCTCCATCTTTCAGACATTTATGGTATATCCGGTGGTTGTGTATACATTTCTAACCTGGGAATATCTCTTTAACATCTTTCTATTGACGAGACTCCTCTAATCCTGGGAATCCAAAATTTATGTAAAGCATGGATGTACGCAGAGGATTTCTTTTAGGCTTAGCGAGGAGATGATAGCTGTGATAGACGCGTCAGCCGAGCAATGCTCGTAAATATATGGGAGGATTCATAGGTGGTCTTTATGATCTGTAAACATTGTATTATGGCGGCGCAGAACATTAATAACCATCTTGTTAAGCGTTAGGAAGCAGTCAGCCCCTCTTGTATAAAGATGACAGGTTCATGACTACGTCTGGTGTCTTCTAAGACTCAATGACAAATCCACTAAGGAATGTTTCAAGATGGCCAACACGGAGACCGATCGCTCCTGTCTGCCATGTCGCCACTTATCACTCCTGCCTGCAATGTCGAGAGATCATACAGATTTGTTGGGATTAGTACATGGATATGTTACGGATTTTCTCAAGTGTATTATGAAGCTCCTACTATAATAATTTGGGATTATGTGGCGTTTCGCTATGGCAGGCAATGGTTAAGTGGAGAGTATAACTGTCAGTGAAAATAATGTACTCTTGTTAGTAGACACAGAAGGTGAAATGGATCGCTATATACCAGGTGGACATAAATGAGTAAGTCTGAATTTCTTACCCATATATTTTTATCGCTTTTTGCTTATCATCAGGGGTACGGTGGGGTGGAGGCATGTGAATGACCATAATTATACAGTGAAGGGGTTTTCTGGCCCCAGATGGAGTTTTAATACAGATGACCTATCTGCTATACAGTGTATGGGGCAGAAGTCCTGTCCACTGTATAGCAGTCACTGCTGGTCGCAGTGGTCGTAGCTGGGACAGGGCCCAGAAGCCGGGGGCCCCACAGGTCACTCTCAAATTCTTTGAGCTCCTTTCTGATTTCATTTGATGACTGTGGGTCATAAATGTATTCCCCCTGCCCTCTGGTGCACTGCAGTGAGACAATTTATGATACAAAACCTGACACTGTCAGAAAGGAGAAAATTAACCCATTAATGGCAAAAAAAAAAAAAAAATGAGTAGTTCGTCACAAGCATATAGTGAAAGAGGGATTCTGTGGGGGAATCTGCGGCACAAAAGGATGGCTGCAGAGGATTACCCCAATCTCCAAATGGGTTACCAGGAAACTCATTGACCCAATCAAAGGGAGACATCCACTCCGATGTCATGGTCATGAACTGCAACAATCCAAGGGTTTACAGCCGGGACCCTGATGGAAATGTCAAGAAACGATCGGCCATGCCACACAGATATTGGATTGTTGGATGATCTCATTGAAATCCACCAGCAAAATCCTAATTTCGACATCCAGGTTAAAGCAACAAGTAAAGGTCTGAACAGCGTTATGACAAAAGTGCTATAATAGATGATTAATGAGGACCCTTCACCTTCTCCACCAACTCTAGTCATTTCCATTCTTTCATTGATTCCAGCACAGTTGGAATTTTTTCTCTAGCCCCCTCTGTTCCTGAGCAATCAATGCTGTTAGTTTTGGTGCCTGATATGATTACTAGACTCTCTACTGTCAAGTGGGTGGTGTCAAGCAGGAGCAGACAAGGGGGCGTGACTCAGAGCTCTTACACTGTGTGCCTCTGATTGGAGCTCCGAGTCACGCCTCCTCACGGTCTCCCCCCTTGGCACCACCCACTTGACAGTTACATATCAGACGCCAAAACTAACTGCATTGATTGCTCAGGAGCAGCGAGGGCTAGAGTAAAAATTCCAACTGCTCCAGAATCAAATTTTCAGAATAGCAGAGAATTCTGGAGGAAACATTAAATGTCCTGGATCTGAGAATATGAGGAAGGAATCTGAAGATCAGAGCGGAAACAGAGCCGCCAATAAGGGACTGACATAGGTGGGACGGAAGATAAGAGAGAGGTTGGCCATGGATGTTAGGCTACACATTAGATTATGGGTGGTCATGATGTGTCCCCCAATAATCGGCCACTTTTGGACGATCATGTCCAACATAGATCCACAATATCCAGCACAGATTATTTTTGACAGACTGAAGCAAATAAAGTTGCAAATTATTGTTCGCTGTATTTTTATGGCAGTGGTCGAAATGGGTGACAAAAATATAATGTCTATGACTAACTTAAAAGGAACCTGTCAGGTCTATTTGGGACACTAAACCACCCACAGATTCTTATGGACCGGGAGTTTAGGGTCCCAAATAGTCCTATAGTAAATTCATCTGTGCCCACATTAAAAAACAAATCTTTATATTAATCTAGAGATTAGTCACAGTTCTTCAGTAAAAACAGGGACATACATCCCGTCCTCACTGTGCGTGCACCCAAGGTGTGGCGCATGCGCACTAAAGCCAAGGTGTACTCCTCTGGCATGGACTGCATTGAAAGAGGACTACTTGGGGCACAAAATCCTCAGTCCATGAGGACCTGTGGGTGGTTTAGTGTCCCAAATCACCCTGACAGGTCCCCTTTAAGGGTTGGCCATTGGTGTCTTGCCAGCTGATAAAGGACTCCAAGTCTCTTCATACACCATAAGTAGCATCTTATTAGGAATACTTACTCTCGTACAGCTACAAGTTAAAGGGGATGTCCAGGACTTGGGTATTGATGACCTATCATTAGGATAAGTCCTCAGTATCAGATTGGTGGGGGTACGACACCACTCATCCTGGCCAATCAGCTGTTTCAGGAAGCTGTATGTGAAACCAGCCTAATAGGTATGATTACACCCAGGAGTAGGACAGGCTCCTGTAATATGGGACTTTATGAGTAACCTCTGCAACGTGTAAGAACAGCCGCTTCACTCATCGCCTTTGATGTTCATTTCTGACATCGCAGAGAAGCACAGTCTGAACTCTCACTGCTACTCAGATTGCTTTGGATTCCTGTACCAGGCCAGTGGAAGGGCGACAGGTAGGTGCTTGCTTATTACGGGGTGTACTATGGTCACTTATGGTCAGTGTCCCCTCAGTATTTGGAACTGATCACAGATGACTTGCACATTGTGATGTGCTCTAGTCAGTGTCGGACTAACCCACCAGAGCACTAGAGGATCCTCCGGTGGGCCCAGGTTCTAACACAATAGAGGTCCAACAGAAGACTCCCAAATTTGAAGAGTACTATGGTCTATTTGCTAGGGGGTTGTTGGAGGCTATGCCCCAGAATAATTTCATCTGGTGGGCCCTGGGAACTTCATTCCAACAAGGGTTCTGGCCATGTAACCACAGGACATGAGATATTTTACCTTCTTCTGGATCAACACAGAGCTTGGACTTATAGCCCTTACATTAGCAATAATCTCCCTCAGGACAGGCGAGGTGTTGGGTGGAGGACCAAGAAGAAATCCTGAAATAGAAGATTAGGAAACAAAGATGGATTTTCTGATCCATTCATGTATTCGAGATGTGAATCCTTTTAGATGTAATCCATTTGGTGCTTACTTGACTGAGGGGCCGAGGCTAAGGAATCCCCTGGTTTATATCCTAATCCATGCACTGGGGTAGAATTGGCATTTATGGGACCCAAAACAAAGTTATGTTTTAGGGGCCTCTTAATCAAAGTTTTTTTTTAACAACAAAATACAGTTTTTAATACCCCTTATGGCCCCCACATAGTATAAGGCCTCCTTAGTGATCCCCACACAGTAGAATGCCCCCTTAGCAGCCCCACACAGTATAATGCCCCAATAGGACCCCTCCAGAGTAACAATTGGCCTCTACCTATTGGATTATTCAGTTTCAGCATTAGGGCCAGGGCTATAGAGTTAGAGTTGGGACCAATTTTGGGTGTAGTTGATAAAAAGTTACTGACTCAGACTTATTTTTAATTAGATTATTCAAATGTTAATGTAATTAATTAGATTTATCTTTTTTTTTTACATATTTACTTTCATAGGAATCAGTCACTAGATTTGTCATAATTTAGAGAATTTTTACTGCTTCTGCCTGACCATGCCTGTCAGCCATTTATGAAGGAGTCGGAGGTTTGGCCTACCAACGCCACAGCCTTGGCTATGTAAGGAGGTGGGAGATTGCTTAAGGAAGATCATAAGGTTGTCAGAGGTCCCTAGAGTAGTCACATTTAGTACTAGTAGTGCTGTAGGGTAGTCAGGAACAGATCCAAGGGTCGTCGCCACAAGACGGGTCAGAAATGCAACAGTTCAAAGACAAAAGCGTAGTCAGGAATGGAGCCAAGGGCAGGAACGATGAGTAGAACAACAGGTACCAGAGAGACAAGGGGACAAGGACAACGCAGGAGAGTATCCAGGTACAAGGATGAGGGCAGGATCAGGATCAATTTAAAGTGTCATATGTAATAGCAGACACATGACATCACTGGCAGGCACCAATTGCCTTGCAACGCAATGGCATGCCGGGAAGAGAAGAGCCAGGGCCGGATCTGGGGAGTCGGTGGCCAAGATTTTGGCTGCTCACCTGAGCTGGATCTGGAGAGTCTGTTGCCATGATTGTGCCTGCTCTCCAGGGCCGGATCTGGGGAGCCTGTGGTCACGACTGTGGCTGCTCACCGGAGAGTCTGTGGTCACGATTGTGGCTGCTCACTGGGTCTGGATCTGGGGAGTCTGTGGCCATGATTGAGGCCGCTCTCCAGCGCTGGGCACTTGAATAATCTTCCCCCCAAAACCAATTAAGCTAT
Source organism: Leptodactylus fallax (assembly GCA_947044405.1). Classification (NCBI taxonomy): domain Eukaryota; kingdom Metazoa; phylum Chordata; class Amphibia; order Anura; family Leptodactylidae; genus Leptodactylus; species Leptodactylus fallax. Next base: position 817,723 of record CAMRHE010000396.1, on the reverse strand, counting down.
GCTGACAGCTTTCAATAACAGAATTGTGAATGCTAAATTGTCTGACCATTGTACAAGCAATGCTACATCTGTTGCCGCCCCTGCTACCTCTTGTGTCACCCCCTCTACCTTACAGATTGTAAGCTCTTGTGTCACCTCCTCTACCTCATAGATTGTAAGCTCTTGTGTCACCTCCTCTACCTCATAGATTGTAAGCTCTTGTGTCACCCCCTCTACCTCATAGATTGTAAGCTCTTGTGTCACCTCCTCTACCTCATAGATTGTAAGCTCTTGTGTCACCTACCTCATAGATTGTAAGCTCTTGTGTCACCTACTCTACCTCATAGATTGTAAGCTCTTGTGTCACCTCCTCTACCTCATAGATTGTAAGCTGTTTTTTCTTGTGTCACCTCTACCTCATAGATTGTAAGCTCTTGTGTCACCTCCTCTACCTCATAGATTGTAAGCTCTTGTGTCACCCCCTCTACCTTACAGATTGTAAGCTCTTGTGTCACCTCCTCTACCTCATAGATTGTAAGCTCTTGTGTCACCACTCCTCTACCTCACAGATTGTAAGCTCTTGTGTCACCTCCTCTACCTCATAGATTGTAAGCTCTTGTGTCACCTACCTCATAGATTGTAAGCTCTTGTGTCACCTACTCTACCTCATAGATTGTAAACTCTTGTGTCACCTACCTCATAGATTGTAAGCTCTTGTGTCACCTCTACCTCATAGATTGTAAGCTCTTGTGTCACCTCCTCTACCTCATAGATTGTAAGCTCTTGTGTCACCCCCTCTACCTCATAGATTGTAAGCTCTTGTGTCACCTCTACCTCATAGATTGTAAGCTCTTGTGTCACCCCCTCTACCTCATAGATTGTAAGCTCTTGTGTCACCTCCTCTACCTCATAGATTGTAAGCTCTTGTGTCACCTACCTCATAGATTGTAAGCTCTTGTGTCACCTCCTCTACCTCATAGATTGTAAGCTCTTGTGCACCCCCTCTACCTCATAGATTGTAAGCTCTTGTGTCACCCCCTCTACCTCATAGATTGTAAGCTCTTGTGTCACCCCCTCTACCTCATAGATTGTAAGCTCTTGTGTCACCTCCTCTACCTCATAGATTGTAAGCTCTTGTGTCACCTCCTCTACCTCATAGATTGTAAGCTCTTGTGTCACCTCCTCTACCTCATAGATTGTAAACTCTTGTCACCTCTACCTCATAGATTGTAAGCTCTTGTGTCACCTCCTCTACCTCATAGATTGTAAGCTCTTGTGTCACCTCCTCTACCTCATAGATTGTAAGCTCTTGTGTCACCCCCTCTACCTCATAGATTGTAAGCTCTTGCGAGCAGGGCCCTCAGTCCCAGTGTGTGAATTGACTATTTCTTTGTAATGTATCTTTTTTGTCAGTACTTGAACCCTACAAATTGTACAGTGCTGCGGAATATGTTGGCGCTATATAAATAAAATGTATTATTATTATTATTAATGCTGCTCTGGAGTCCAATGATATAACTCAGAAGTAACGCCATGTACTCCACAACCACATCCAGGAATCCATGAGCAGACGCCGCGCTATGAAATTGCATTTGTTTGATCACTATTGACCATGAATGACTGAATTAGGGTTGTTTTTATGGCCACGGCCGGGTGTTTTTCTCCAGGTTTTATCTGCTTTTGCTACGGCTGATGCAAATCTACCTTTCAGGGTGCAATGTTATTAATACATGTAGCAACTCTGTGTATAAAGAGTCATACATGCAGATTTCTGCTGCACACCATGAGTCAGCCCCATGTAAATCTCATCCTGACACCTTCATATTAAACAGCCCACAATCTAAGCTTTGAAGTGTAATAAATCTCATTACTACTAGTCAGACAGGAACAACTGCTGGGGAGTCACTGTTATTGCATCAGGCTGTCCTTACCAGTCTCCACCACTAGATGTCGCGTCTGTGTCCAAAATATCGGACTGTCTTCTGTATTGCCTGAATACTAAGACAATAAACACTCCCACCATAGAACATTCCAGTATCATTACTTCAGAGATAGCATAGCAGTGACTAGTGGACGTTTATGGAAAGATATAAAGCGCAGGGAATTGGAGAAACCTATTTAGAAGTCGGAATTAGACACAGGCGGGTTTTCAGGACAGCCAAGTATGGGCAGATCGGGGGCCTTTGACGCCGCGCTAAGGGCGGAAGTAGGAAGTGGAAGGGAAAAGAAAATACACGTGGGGGGAATGTGCGTGACGTCACCGGCAAGGCGCTGAGGAGAAGTGAGTGCGAAAAGTGACGGCTCCGGGGACATGGGGTGGGAATGAATGGGATGTGGGGTATATGGGGAAATAGTGTGCTGGGTTAGAGGGAGATCACGTGTGTCTCTCCTACTCCACGCCCAGATGGACTACAAGTCCCAGGAGGGCATCTCATTGTCCCTCGGGTCCGGTTTGGTACCCCAGTGTTATGACATCAGGGGGTGGCAGCAGCTGTATGGGGTTATTCATAGCCCAAAAACCAGTACAGACACTTCTCACAGCTGAGGGTTTGTTACAGTGGTATCCAGGCTACAGCTGTGACAAGTATTACACTTATACTGGATGTAATTGTAGCGAATCCTCAGCTGTGACAAATATTACAACAAATACATCAGCAGCAGAAATCTGACTTCTGTGCTGATAGTTTGCTACAATGTATCAGTCTGGAGTCCAGGCTGCATAACCCACATAGTGAATGCAATTACAGTGACAAGTATTACACGTATACTGGATATCACAGCTGAACCCCCCCCCCATTTCCCCCCAGTTAAGCCTAACTGTCACAGCTACTCGCTACAATTGCATCCAGTATAAGCCTAATACTTGTCACAGCTGACACTTTGCTACAGTTACATCCAGTATAAGCCTAATACTTGTCACAGCTGACGCTTTGCTACAGTTACATCCAGTATAAGCCTAATACTTGTCATTTTTTGTCCAGCTGACACTTTGCTACAGTTACATCCAGTATAATCATAATACTTGTCATAGCTGGAGCTTCGCTACAATTACATCCAGTATACGTGTAATATTTGTCACAGCTGATGCTTTGCTACAGTTACATCCAGTATACTTGTAATACTTATCACAGCTGAGGCTTCGCTACAATTCCAAGTATTAAACTTATACTGGATGTAATTATAGCAAAGCTGTGACAAGTCTTAGGCTTGTACTGTTCTCATTCACTGACAGGGAGCTGAGATCTTGTAAATGGTGAAGAATTGACAAAGCGTCTTAGAAAGTTCTTTCACCTTCCATTACAAGATGATATTTATGTATACAGGATACAGGGCAGGATCTCTTTATAGGGCCATGTTCACACTGTAACTTGCCTGGAAACATCCTCACACTCATTTCAATGGAAAATCTGCATTGTTGCTCATATGATGCCCTGAAAACACATGCATGCTTGACTGACCTGGGGATGCATGTGTATGGGGGGGGGGGGGGGTCAGGAGGAATAGGTTTTTTTTTTTCTAGGTATATCAGTGGGGGCCCTGGTGTGATAGAACATAGAGGACACTACAGAGATCTGTGGGGGAGGCCTCACAGCGACACTGCATAGGTATAGGTGATACATGTCTGACCACCGGGACCCCTACTATTCACAAAAAACTGGGGTCCCCAACTGAATGCAATGGTCGTGTATGTGCCGCTCTATTCATAGTCTATGGGGCTGATGACAATAGCCAGCGCTGTACCGGTCATCTTCATCAATCCCATAGACGGAGCGCTAGTGCACATGTGCGAGCAGATGGGGGGCTCTGGGCCCTTGTTCTTATGATTGTGGGGGGTCCTGTGATCAGACACCTAATTGTAGATCTCTGTTTTCTGTTAATGGATGGAAGGGGCGCGTTCACACCTGCAGTTTTGATGCAGGAAATGTAAAGGAATGAGAAGTATATACAGGACGGCAGATTCTACTTCTCTGTTTTTGCATCCACTTCTTTCTTTGGTTCAAAAACTCTATAAGGCTACGGCCCCACGTTGCGATAATGCAGCTTTTTTTGTTGCAGATTTTGTTGCGGTTTTTTGAGCCAAAGCCAAGAGTGGATTGAGCAGAAGGTGAAGTAGAAGAACTTCCTAGATAATCCTACCTATTGAGCATCGGCTTTGGCTCAAAAAACCGCAACAAAATCTGCAACAAAAAAAGCTGCATTTCCACAACGTGGGGCCTCAGCCTTAAAATGGTTTGTGTGAAGGCAGCCTAGTACTTGTCACAGCTGAGTGTTTGCTACAGTTGTATCCAGACTAGCTAAATAGCCCGAACTCCAGACTGATACATTGTAGCAAATGATTATGAGATTTGCGCTGCTGATGTAGGAGAGGTAAATTACATTTTACTTTTTGGCATTTTGACCCTTCTGGGCGGTGTTTTTAGGGGTCAGATGTGTGATGCTATACATGAGGCGGTACCCGCCTAGGTGTCCTACTTTATAATGTTGTCTCCCCTTCCTTTCCTAGGTATTGGCTTCCCCCTTCCACCATGTCGACTCTCTACCTTCCTCTGTCTTCTACCTCAGACCCACGATGCATCTGGGTGCGCGTCTCCGGACAGTACTCCCCCCACCCTCGTCCTGCAGTGCAGGAGGTTGAGACCGGGCCCCGTGGTCTGCCCCTTCCATGCCTCCTGTCTCCTTCCACAGGATCAGTATGGGGAGCCTGGGCCGTGTCTTACATGCTGGCCCCTGAAGCTCTCTTGGGAGGAGGGGGACCCCAGATCGTTCTCCCTCATTAAGCAGTGGGTGAACTATGCAGAGTCTGACGTGCTGCCGGCCGCCTATGGCATGGACCATAAACAGGTAAGACACGGTGCGGTGACACGTTCTATCAAGACGCCTAAACGTGGAAAATACAACACCACGGAGGAAAAGTCTTGGATATCAGGATGGAGAGACCTGAGAATGATATAGAAATGGTAAAAAAATGGAAGCAAAATATTAAAGCATCTCAATGTATTCAGTATGGAGTATGAGCGCCCCCTGCAGGAATCCCCGCACTGACACGTCTTGTGGAGACCTCGCACATCACTTGATCCGATGTTTGAGGTTTCACGTGACTAAAAAACTTTGTGTCCAGTCTGTCTTTTATGCCCCTCCCACATGTCACAGATTGGCGCTAGGGGCTGGAACATTCCATCATTTGCAGTCTTAGTGACCCCAGCGATTTCCTTAATTTGCAGAACCTTATGGTGCGTCCTCCTTGGTGTTGTCATTTCGTTCTTGAGTGTATGTCCCTGGATTATTATCTTATCCTATTCCGCCTTTTGTCACAGGTGAAGGAGCGCTCTCGTGCCGAGCTTCAGAAGATCCTGGACGTATTAGAAGGTCACCTTAGAGTCCGCACGTACCTAGTAGGAGAGCGCCTGAGCCTCGCCGACATCGCCGTGTCCTGCTGTCTCATCCATCCGTTCAACACGGTGAGAAACCCTGTTTGTTTGCTGGAGGTTACCTACCTGGTCTGTGCAGACAGCATGAAGTGCCCCCTAGTGCTGCCTCATATGTACTACAGCACAGTATAGTAGTGATTGAGTCTCCGTTGCTGCGATTAGACACGTTGGTAATGTCCGCCCTTTCTCTCTGTCTGTTCTAGGTTATCTCTCCTTCCCTCAGACAGTCTATTCCTAATGTCACCCGCTGGTTTCTGACGTGTGTGAACCAGCCGCAGTTCAAGGAGATCTTAGGAGAAGTGACGCCAGTAAGTGGAGGTAATGACCCTGTGTGACTCCTCGTACAATCCCTGACAATACACATAATTGCTGCCTAATGTAGAGTTGTCAGGTGACTTCTGATGCCCTATCAGAGTGCAGGATATTGTGTGATCTGGATTTCTCTTACACCTACATGCACAGCCTCTGACCATACACAAAGGGGGACCCCCAAACCCTCTCTGGTATTGCAGCTCAGTCCCATCCACTTGAAGTTCTTCAGCCAACAGCTATTCTTTCTGCCTACTGCTTACACATGCATACTCGGTTGGACCAAGCTGGTTTGGCCAACTTTTCTGTTGTGTGGGTGGTTTTAGGGTGGGAATCCTATCTATTGACTGATGCATTAATAGTGAGTGGAGAAAAGGCTATGGTGGTCTACGTTCTAGTCTATAAGAGTTTTGGAAACTGCTGAGGAGAGCGGCCTGGACTGTTTCCTGTTTTCCCAATAACTGGGGCTCCATCTATCACACATATGTGCCATATCTCGGGGCACTGTCCAGTTTATAAAACACATTTTCATATCCTGTAACCTCTGATGAGCTATCCACAGGTTCTGATTGGTTTGGATCTGACACTTGATCTCTGCACCGATCTGCTGTCCCGGCTGCATCTGGGTGCTGGAAGTTACTGCAATGGACGACACAATCAGCTCTGCTCCTAATAGGTGATAGGTGCAGAGCTGCAGCCGTCTTTTCCTTCTAGTGGTGGGGTCGGTGCACTGCAGCCCTGGTCCTATTACTTGAATAGGAGCAGAGCTGCCTCTGGGGCCTGTAGGCAGCTGGAACAGCTGACTGGTGAGGGTTCCAGGTGTCAGACCAACGGCAAATCCTGTTGTGGCTCAGATAACGGCTTTAATAGAGGGGGAACCCTGTTCATGTGTTGCCATAGTTGTGAGCGTCCTCTCTGGAGGATCTAATCTGCCTTACTTTTCATAGGCGACTCATTGATTTGATAACATACTGTGTAATGCTTCTTCTCCCTTGTGATGGCGCTGCAGTTAGAGTGACACACTTACTGCCAGGTTTTCCCAACAGGGGAACCCTTCTAACAAGTAGGTCCTTAACAATGACCCCCTCAGCAGCATTCCCACTATATTTACACACTGTGGGGATACAACACTGTGAAACTGGCCATGAACATCATCATCATCATCATCATCATCATCATATACATGACCCATAATGTCCTCCTCTCCAGCACCCAAGAGCGGCCTGAACTCTCCAGCTGTCACGTCAGACGCACCTCAAGTTAATGGACCCCCCAAGACGGCAGCCCAGCTGAAGAAGGAGTCCAAGAAAAAGAGAAGCTGGAACGGTTCCAGCAGAAGCAGGAGAAGATGAAGGGACAGCAGACGGAGGTAAGGAGGCCGCCCTTCTGGCCACTAGCTTATATTACATTCCCTGTCTCTGTGTTTTACTCATGTCTCTTCTCGCACTGCTTAATCGCAGAAGAAACCAAAGGTCGAAAAGAAGGACAAGAAGGAGCTTGGTGTCATAGTATATGATATCCCCACCCCTGTAGGGGAGAAGAAGGACATCTCAGGACCTATGCCGGATTCCTATAGCCCTCAGTACGTGGAGGCGGCTTGGTATGCTTGGTGGGAGAAGGAAGGCTTTTTCAAACCAGAGTATGGGGTGAGTCCTTGTTCCTCTAGTTCTTTACTTAAAGGTGATGTCCTCTTTGGGCAATCCTGGTTTATTACAAGGTTTCCTCCATGATGACTGACTGGGGATGCCAGTAGCAAATTGTAATCTGGTTGGGAACCTTGCAAGTCAGTGTTGAATTTCCCTGCAGTGCCACCAACAAGGAGGGTGAAGCATTACACAGCTTCCATTAAAATCAATTGGCTCTTAATGTAATGCATGGACATGTCAGGTCCTCCAAAGCTAGAGACGATTCTAAAGGGCTTCTAGAATATGGGTAGGAACACAGGCTAGGGTTACTGAGTGCACCTGAAACTCTACCTGCCCAGTGTGGCCAGTGAGAGCAAAGTCATGTACCTATTGGTCACCCCAGGTTGGTGTGGTTTTGGGTTGTGTTTTAGCCAGAGCAGCTGTTCTCACTCCACGCCTACAAGACTGTCCTGCAGGCACCATAGCAGGTCTAATCCATCCCATAAGGACTGAGAGGTGTGTGTGTGTGTTATCATAGATCAGGACCAGCGTTCAGTATCTCCTAGTCAGATCTAAGATGGTGGATCATCCTAAGTGTCTTTCATTCTTCTGTTACAGAGAAAAAGTATCTCTGAGCCCAACCCAAAGGGCATGTTTATGATGTGTATCCCTCCCCCAAATGTGACTGGGTCCCTGCATCTTGGCCATGCCCTCACCAATGCCATACAGGACAGCTTGACCCGCTGGTGAGTACCCACCATGATGAGAATAAAGACCTTGGGATGGTTCGGGAACATGTATAACTAATAATACTGAAGTAAAAGCCATACTGCTAAAAGAGAATAATTACCAATTGTGAGCCAAACGTAGACGGCCATAATGCTATGTAAGGTCTATGAGTAACACTAAAGGTGGCCATAGACCTTATCCAAGAGTGCATGTGGGGAGAAGGGAATAATCTAATGCTAGGTGCCTCTGCGGTGGGAACAAAGGATTGAGCATGTGGAAATCCGGCATTATCAGCAATGGGGATCTAAAGTCAAGGGAGAGGGAGGTTGGGACTCCCCTATACATGTTAGATGGTTCCCCAGCCGACATCGCTCTAATGTGTATAGCCACCTTAATGCCCTCTACTTTATCTTAAGGCATCGCATGCGCGGTGAGCTGACCTTGTGGAATCCAGGATGTGACCACGCTGGGATTGCTACTCAGGTGGTGGTGGAGAAGAAGCTCTGGAGAGAACAGAAGAAGACCCGACATGACCTGGGCAGGGAGAAGTTCATAGAGGAGGTCTGGAAATGGAAGGGAGAGTAAGTGACATCCTGGTGACACCTCATCGCCTCCACTAGCTTTATAATATGGCTGTCACATCATCGTCTCCTTGTTCTCTTCCTTCCAGAAAAGGTGACCGGATCTATCACCAGCTGAGGATTCTTGGCAGTTCACTAGACTGGGACCGGGCGTGTTTCACGATGGAACCAGTAAGAAGCCGCCATGTTTCTCCAGTTCATTGCACCTGAGGATAGTTTCCTCTCCCACTCACTAATTTTCTCCTCACCTCAGAAACTATCTCAAGCTGTCCAGGAAGCGTTCATTCGTCTGCATGAAAATGGAATTATCTATCGCAGCAAGCGACTTGTCAACTGGTCGTGCACCCTCAACTCTGCCATATCAGACATAGAGGTGAGGAGTGGGCGCAGGAACAGATAATGGGGCTACTTGAGGTGGGGGGTTCATGGATTTTACAGTCCTTAGGACCTGGGCCCTGTTGGAGCTGGAATGGTTTCAAACCAGTAAGGGATTACTTTTTGCTTACATACAGAGACCTGAGTATATTCAGCTGACGGTAAGATGCGTCTGCATCATCTCAGGACAGGTTTTCAGCTTTTTAGATGTAAACAAAAACTGTTCCCATTCACTGATGGCAGTCTCATGTGCAGGACTGGTGACGTCATAGCAGTGACATCACCAGTCTTGCACATGTGACCCATGAGTAACCACAGTGGTCACACAGGAACCTCACCACTTCCTATCTGGCCAGGGCCAGCAGTGCAGGGAACAGGGTAACTGGATGTTTTCTTTTCATTATCCCACTGCATCTATAATAATAATAATAAAAAGTCTTTGCATTATTCTAGGTGAGAAATTTCCCAACGTTTTGTGTGTGCAGTGCTTAAGTAGAGCTATGTGTTTCCATAGTAACAGACTACAAAAAGTCTTTGTGTTGTCTGATCCTGTGGCCATAAACTCTTACATCTGTCTTCCGCCCTTTGTTGATATTCAGTAGATTAGTAAGAACGTGGGATATATGTATGACTACAGTGTCAGATTGCAAGGTTTGTGCGTAGTCTGTTACCATGGAAACACATATGTTTGCATAGGAGCTGATACCCAAAACACTAGGAAATTTTTAAACAAGACTATTTGCAGTATTGTGAATGGGCCCCAATCTCGTGGCCATCCATTTTGCTGAAAAGTAGTTTCAAAAGGGGAATTTATTTGACATCCATACATTTGACATCCAAGGACGTTTTATTGTAGGTTGACAAGAAGGAGCTGACTGGTCGCACAGTGCTGCCAGTGCCTGGATACAAGGAGGGCGTGGAGTTTGGGGTATTGGTCTCCTTTGCTTATAAAGTACAGGGATCAGGTAAGATTCTCACAAACTTTGATCCTTTTCCTTGTCTTGCGATTTTTTTCGTTTGCTCATCATGGATGTTCTTGTAGATGAGGAGGTCATGGTGGCCACAACTCGTGTGGAGACCATGTTGGGAGACACGGCGGTGGCTGTACATCCTCAGGATCAGCGGTACCAGGTAAGTCCTGAGCAGCCCTGCACTATTTTGGGTCTGACTTCAGTAGATACTTACTTTTTTCAGTATGTATTTACTGTCTTCGTGATTGCAGCACTTGAGAGGGAAGTCAGTGGTGCACCCATTCGCCTCCCGACTCCTTCCCATCGTCTTTGATGAGTTTGTGGATATGAGCTTTGGGACAGGTAAGTGCAGGGATCTACATTAGACATTGCCGTAAAAAAAGTATCTCTTGTGTCCTCATCGTCTTCTGTCTCTTGCTCCATCTCAGGGGCGGTGAAGATCACCCCGGCTCACGACCAGACTGATTACGAGGTCGGGATGAGACACTCCCTGGACTTTATAAACATCATGGACGACAACGGGCTGCTGGTTAATGTTGCTCAGCCGTTCCTGGTGAGGAGCAGGGTGGATGGGCACTTTTAGTCATGTTTCAGATTTTTGAGGACGTTTACTTGCGATTTTTTTTTTTTTTTTTTTTTTTTTTTTTTTTCTGCTTTCATCACTTTAAAACTTTGTTTCATGTTTAGGGAATGAAGCGTTTCGAGGCCAGGAAAGCCGTCCTGCAAGCTTTGAAAGATAAGGGGTTGTTCAAGGAGATCAAGGACAATCCTATGGTGGTCCCAGTCTGCAGGTAACAATACTCAGGGTATGATCACATGGAGGAACTCGAGGTGGTCTTCTGCCTCAAAATCCTCTCCAAAAACCAGCCCTATTCTGCCTCCTGCATTCAGTGGGAGACAATGACGGGCGCTTCTTTTTTCCGCTTGCTTGTATCCCATGTAAATCCACAGATAATGATACCGTGATATGTTGTGCAAGAGACAAACCTAGCTCTGCTACATCCATCATAATGGTTTTTCTCTCTTTAGTCGGTCTAAGGACATTGTGGAGCCATTACTAAAGCCCCAGTGGTACGTGCGCTGTGACGAAATGGGCAAGAAGGCGGCTGATGCCGTCCGTGACGGAACCTTGTCAATCAAACCCGAGTTTCACAATAAAACCTGGTTCAATTGGATGGATAATATCAGGTGGGTATTGCATTGTATATATTGGAATTGATTATTTTTAGGTTTTTGTATAGCAATCCCTGCTGTCCTTTTATAGAAAGTGTGAGGGTAATACCTAAACCAGTCTGAAGGGGGCGCTCTATACTCACTACACTCGCATTACATCTCCAGTTATGTCACCGGTTTGATATTGAACTCTTTTGCAGGGATTGGTGCATTTCCCGGCAGCTCTGGTGGGGTCACCGTATCCCGGCCTACTTTGTGACCATTAATGACCCATCTGTGCCACCTGGAGAGGTAAGATGGCTGCATTATGCTTTAGGTTGGGACTTCACACAGAATCTGTAATATTGATGTATTTAGAGGGTTGCCCATGAATGTAATTTATCCCCTATTCACTTGGTAGGGGATAAGGTTAAGATCACTGGGATCCTCACTGATCATGAGAATGGGGCTTTCTTGCACCCCGGTCTGATTTGATAGGGGATGCAAGCATGGGTAAATCTCTTGATCATATTGACAAAGCAGCTTGTCTATATGCAGGATACAGATGGCAAGTACTGGATCAGCGGCCGATCAGAAGAGGAGGTGAGGTCCAAGGCCGCTAAACAATTCAATGTTGCCCCTGAAAAGGTGTCACTTAGGCAGGGTAAGTGCTTGGAAGCTAGTCCCTGTGACGTTATGTGGGGTGGTGGCCATATAATCTATATCGATGTCTAGTATAAGCGTTGTACATGGACACCTCCTATGTTGCCCTCACTTTTTATTTTTACTCTCGTCTGTTTGTGCTGCAGATGAAGACGTACTTGACACCTGGTTTTCCTCTGGACTTTTCCCATTCTCCATCTTTGGCTGGCCCAATGAGGTAAGGACCTGTGAAGATATTGTCGTCATGATATATCGGCAGCATATTCCATAATGTTCTAGGTTGTGGCTTCTGTTCATGTAGTTAATGAAGGGACTGAGGCTTCTATGGGTTTTCTCCTGCATTGTGGAGCTTCTGGATCCCTCCTGTGCAGGAAATGCAACAGGAATCCTAAAATGTGAATGGGGCCATGTTGCATTTTCCTGCATAGCAGATAGTCGGAGATGTCACTGTGATGAAGCCAAAGTGTTTTACCCTACCTTAAAAGGTTTGGTGGGGGTCTCATTCAGTAAGTGATTACATATCCTTAGGTGATGCCTTTACTTACTGCTGCTGGAGAGCCCCTTTAAAAGTTGATTTTTCAGGATAATACCGGCCTATAGGTGGCAGCACACACTTGGCATCCTGCTTATTGTATTTGTTTCTGTATTATATCTGATAATAAGACTTACAGTAACTTTTTCATTTCCCTTAGAATGAAGACTTAAAGGTTTTCTACCCCGGCACTCTCCTGGAGACTGGACATGACATCTTGTTCTTCTGGGTGGCCCGTATGGTGATGTTGGGTCTTACCCTAACTGGGAAGCTGCCCTTTAAAGAGGTGGGATACTCTTTTAATTTCCTTCATATGGCACTGCTGTCACCTTTACTGTGTCTTATAAGACACTTAAACACATAGAATAAGACATCAATTTTATTTTGGTGAATTGACCCCTGCAGATCAGCTGTTTCCCCTCGCCAGCATGAGCTGCAGTGCACACTCGTTGTACGTTTAATAGCAGCAGTTGTGAGTACTGCAGTGGTTGTCCCACAGAGTTGAATGGGGCAGCGGCTGTAGTACTCTCAATGGCTGTGTGGTGAGTACTGCAGATCTTGTGGGCGCAGGAACGGCTGATCTGCAGTGGTCCCTGCACTCAGACCCTGGAAATCCAAAATTAACATTGTGTTTTTAGATAGAACTTCAGTTTTGAAAAGCTCGATAACCCCCTTTTTAAGTAATCTGTTTATAGATGTAAGGTTCCAAGAGTTCAGCTCCGAAGCCTGCAGCATTAAGAATGCAGCTCCAGCTACAATACAGACTGTAGCTCCGGATCAGTGCAATATAAGTAGTATAATATATTTCTAGCTGGACATACCCTTTAACTGCTTGGGCCTCTGTGGTTTCTGCCCTCTCTGCTTATACTTCTGTCCTTAGACGTCACATTCTCTCCATCTTTTTGTCCCCTCTCAGGTTTACCTCCATGCTATAGTGCGTGATGCTCATGGCCGTAAGATGAGCAAATCCTTGGGCAATGTCATCGACCCTCTGGATGTGATTAAAGGCATTACCCTGCAGGTAAGGAGATCATGTGGTAGGGGAAGTGTTAAAGTGAGTCTAAAATCAACATTCATGACAACTATACAAGCGTTGTTAACCCCTTCTGTCTATGTCCTCAGGGTCTTCATGCTCAGCTGCTTGACAGTAATCTGGATCCTGCTGAGTTGGAAAGGGCCAAGGAAGGGCAGGTGAGTCCAGGTCTGAGGCCGAGCGCCGTGTCCTCTCCACTGCTGCACTGTACATCATAATGTATGAGCAATGGGCCAAATACTTAAGAAAAATGTCTCCCCTTTACCTCTTAGAAAGCTGACTATCCCCTTGGGATCCCAGAATGTGGAACCGATGCCTTGAGATTTGCTTTGTGCGCATATACCAGTCAGGGTAAGTTTATAGTCTGTCAATATGTTTGGTAGATCTTAAAGGGAATCTTCAACTTTTATCATCATGTCCATTTTCGGTACAATTTATATAGATTTATAGCAGTCAGAGCTTAGTTTTTTCAAATACAAAGCTCCAAACACCCTGCATAGATATAGAAGTGAAAGATGACATACTGACTACCTGCAGCCACCACTAGGAGGAGCTTACTGCGTACTGTGTTATTAGTGAGCTCAGTGTACATTTGTACGCTATAAGTGCCCCCTAGTGGTAGTCGGTGACCTGTGCATTCTCTTTTCCAGACTTAAGATCTTTTGGAGTAGGTCAGTTGTGGTCTAACTTCCAGGACCCCCTCCCCCAATCAGCTGTTTGATGAGACTGCAGTGCTTTGATGTGCATTACAGGTCTTTGTACGTGGTATAGCGGCTGTGCTTGGTATTGCAGCTCAGCCTCATTCGTTTGAATGGGACTGAGCTGCAATAAGACCATGTGACTGATGAACGTGACATCACATGGCCTGTGAAACGAATGGGACACTTACCTAAGCACCTCTGCTGCTTCGAAAAGCTTATAGGTCATGCATAGGTCATCAACCTTATAAGCCTGGAAAACCCCTTTAAGTTTGTCTATGCGCATATATTAAGAAAAGAATCAGCACAGAATTAAGATTAAAAAACAAAATGATTCTCTTTTTTGGGACACATGGTGGATTTTTTTTTTTTTTCTGATTTTTCAAATGATTTTACTTTCAGGGCGAGATATTAACCTCGATGTGAACAGGATCCTCGGTTACCGTCACTTCTGCAACAAGCTCTGGAATGCGACCAAGTTTGCTATGCGAGGCCTGGGCGATCACTATACCCCTCCTCCATCTTCACTGGTAAGGGGGAGGGTTACGGGGTCACACTGGTGTTAGCAATGTCACTTTTATGCCATATATTATCACAATGGAGGATGGCGGATGGGTAAACAATAGTGCACAGCTCAACTGGGGGCAGAATCGGACTTCAGCTAAGCCGCAGGGCTCAGTGTAGTCTATAGGGGGCAGAAGTCCTTCTAGTTATGAGAATTGTTAAAGGCAATATAGTCCGTTTCACTGGATGTCTGGTTACAGAAAAAGTAAGGGGTAAGGAACAAGACAGAGCTTCGTGTGATGGATTGCTCCTGTAAACCCCGACCCTCGGATGGCCTTCAATCAGGCCAGGACTAATCGTGGTGGGGGGGCTATAAGCAGAGTAACTGGTAGCGTTTTCTTGTACCTGTCATGTCACCCATGCCCCCTTTACTCTTCTCCCGGCCCGCCCCTCACATGGTTTGCTCTGCTCCCCTCCTCCAGCTGTCTGAGAGGCCTAATCTTGCAGGATTGTATCTCCTGTGATCAGCAGAAACGTAAAAAGTGGGTCAAAGCAAATGTGAAATACACTAATGCTAAGACACGGTTATCATAGTCACTTTTACAGTTCTTTTTTGGTGAGTAGATGTCCCCTTTAAGAAAGCAGTGTAGGCGGCCATTTTGATTTATGAACCCGTAAATGGACTTCAGGGACTGGTGAGGTTTAATACTCATGGGCCGGACTTATTCCCCCATCATGTACTGACCGGTGCCATGTTGTTTCAGCCCTCTGGACAGGAGAGTCTGGCGGACCTCTGGATTCTGAGTCGTCTCAGTTTAGCGGTGGATCTTTGCAGCAGCGGCTTCCAGAATTACGACTTCCCAGGGATCACCACCGCCGTGTACAACTTCTGGTTGTATGACCTGTGTGACGTGTACCTGGTAAGGATATACGGTGCATGGCAGTGGAGCATTTTCCACCATCGTTGGCTTTCTGTCATCTTCTCATCGTCCTTCTTTCCTTCTTCAGGAGTGTCTGAAGCCCGTGTTCTCCAGCACAGATGAGATCGCCATAGCTGTAGCGAGGAACATGCTGTACACGTGTCTGGATGCCGGCCTCCGACTCCTCTCACCCTTCATGCCGTTCCTTACAGAAGAGCTTTATCAGAGACTCCCCCGACGTTCTTCTGAGACCTTCCCCAGTATATCTGTCACTCCTTATCCTGAAGCCACTGAGGTGACCGCCATTATAGTCACGTCTTAATCTTTACATGTAGGATTGTGTCTATATGACCATGGCTACAGGGAAAGATGTAGAGGGGCGTATAGGGATCATCTCTGATGGGACCAGCAATATTTTTAGGAAGATGTATGCCAGTTTGTTCCCTTCTGGAAGGAAGAAAATTGTCTTTCTAGTGCCGTCCATAAGTATCTACCCTGTAAGTCAATGCCCGATCCATTAAAAAGCCTAATGATATCATCCAAACCAGAGACCCTTTAATGATTCGGACATTGACTTACAAGATCACTACTTATAAATGGCACTAGACAGAACTCCTTTGCATACTTATTTCTCAGAGACCCCCTTCTGCAGCTGGATAAGGAGAAGCTTTAGAAATATAATACTAGGTGGACAGTGTAATGTGGCCAGAGGTGAGAGAGCCTATAGTGATAAGGGACAGAGGAAGGAAAAATCTCTGGAGTATTGGTTGCAAATGTAATAGAGCTGAGTTTATCATCTGGCACAGTTCATTGGATTATTATACTATTTGATGATCTGTGACCCTGGGCTATAGTATTAACTCACACGTTGACCCTGCTACATCTGTTTGATGAACTGTGTATATATATATACTTTAAGGATGCAATGGTCTCTGCCTCATGGGATGACCAGTAACTACCACATAATATTTAAGAGGAGTTTTGTGAGTGTATTATTTATGACCTACCCTCATCATCAGATTGTTGAGGGTCTAGATCCCAGAACTTCAGCTGATCAACTGTCTGAGGGAGCCGTGGTTCCCTTCAGTTCTGTACTTATAGTAGGGGTTATTCTTTACAGCCTCATTCATGTAAGTGGGACTGAGCTGCAATACCCTGCACAGCCACTAGTGAAGGTATGGCACTGTGCTTGGTAAACAGTGAAGGGCACGCACCACTCACTGGATTGTCTCAGCGCTGGTAGTCGGGCCCCCAGCTATGTAATATCGATGCCCTATGTGAAGGATAGTCCGTCAGTATTGTAGTGCTGGTAAACCCCTCTACCTGTAAGTCAGCTCTGCTACATGTATGTGATGAATATGTACTGAAGGATGGAACACACTGGGATTACATGCTATATTGTGTGTATTAAAGCAAATAGGTGCGTGGTAGGACCGCCTCGTGTGTAATGAATCACGGTGGAGTAGTCTGTCTCTTGGATGAGACTGACCACCATTTCATTCCTGTCTCCATAGTTCCATTGGCGGGATGAAGAAATAGAAAGAAATATGGATCTCGCTCTGCTCATTGTGAAATCAATCCGGTCTTTACGAGCTGATTACAATCTGACCAAGACCAAGGCTGACTGTGAGTACCCCCTGGCGGTCCGCTGACCGGTCCTGCTATAGGTAGTGATTCAGCTGCTCATAAATAGTCTCTATCTATCTATCTACTATCTATCTATCTATCTATCTATCTTTTATCTATCTATCTATCTCATATCTATCTATCTATCTATCTATCTATCTATCTATCTATCTATCTCATATCTATCTATCTATCTATCTATCTATCTATCTATCTATCTCATATCTATCTATCTATCTATCTATCTATCTATCTATCTATCTAATCATGTGTGATGAGGTCTAATATGTTTTCTAGCTTAAAGGGGTTGTCCAGGTAAAAAATGGACAACCCTTTTAATGTTTAAATAAGCTGGAGACAAAAAAAAAAATGCATACTCTCCTGTCCCTGTTGCTCCGGTGTCCTCCCGGAAAAATAGATGGCAATATAACTGCAAGATCAGACTACACAGGGTGTATTTGTAGTCTGTTGCCATGGAGACACGCAGATTTGTCATTGGACCTGCGAATAAAAATCTGTGGTTGATTTTTAATGAAGAATCTTTGCAAAATAGCCTCATTTTTCATTTTGCAATGTGGAAATAAAATTAAGATGTCCTTTAAATGTATAGCAAGGCGGAGACTTTGCACAGAGTCTGGACTTTGCTCAGGCCTGTACAGAGTCTTCCTGTATGATGTTGTTATCGCCATAAAGGTTGGATGCATATTTACTCTTTACAGCCATGGACAGATAAGATTCTTTATGCCATGTGTGACATTGATGGGGTACATAATACTATGGAGGTCACTGGCTGCTCTGTAGCATCTCCCACATCATTGGCAGTAGGTGATGCAGCCATTGCAGCAGCCCGAACTATTCTATCAGTATTGCAAGGTACAGCCACCATATAAACCCAGCTTTTGCATGTTTTTGTGTTTTTACAGGTTACGTGAAATGCCAAGACGCAGAAAGCAAATCTGTGGTTGTCGCTTACACCTCGTATATCACCGTCCTCTCCTCCTCTAACTCTCTGGTAATCCTTGAGCCTGTGGATCCAGCCCCGGAGGGCAGCGCTGTCAACACCGCGTCCGATAAGGCCACTGTGTTCATGAATCTCAAGGTAAGAAGAATTCACAACCGTTATATAGGCAGCCACAGTTAGACTGTAAATTTATCCAATGGTGCGAGACTCATTTGCTTGAGATTGATTCTATAAACCTCAGCGTCAGCTTGTTTCCTGTAAGTTCATGTATTTATGTATTCGCCCGCAGGGACTCATTGATGTGGAGAAGGAGCTGGCCAAGTTGCAGGTGAAAAAGACTGAGCTGAGCCGACAGCTGGCAAAGCTGCGTGAGCGGGTAGGGGGTGCAGATTACCTCACCAAGGTCCCTCCTACAGTGCAACAACAAGACTCTGAAAAGGTGAGCCAAGAACAAACCTGCCCCCTGGAAGTTGATTCACCAAAAATTCCAGTCTTTGCCTACAGGAGGCGAGGTGTTCACCTGCTTAGTTAAAACTATGGTCTGCAAATTGTGGTCCTCTAGTTATAATGAAGTGCTGGGAGTTCTGGTGTTACAACTGCGTTACGTGTCAGTTTCTGCATTTAACTGTGGTATGACCTTATTGTCACTATGCCTGTATAGTCACATAAACATATATATATATATATATATATATATATATATATATATATATATATATTTTTTTTTTTTTTAAACTCCTGTACTGTGACATCACTGTGTATTATCCCTGTACTGTGACATCACTGTGTGTATTATCCCTGTACTGTGACATCACTGTGTGTATTATCCCTGTACTGTGACATCACTGTGTGTATTATCCCTGTACTGTGACATCACTGTGTGTATTATCCCTGTACTGTGACATCACTGTGTGTATTATCCCTGTACTGTGACATCACTGTGTGTATTATCCCTGTGCTGTGACATCACTGTGTGTATTA
The DNA here is from genome assembly GCA_947044405.1 of Leptodactylus fallax. Lineage (NCBI taxonomy): Eukaryota > Metazoa > Chordata > Amphibia > Anura > Leptodactylidae > Leptodactylus > Leptodactylus fallax. The sequence goes on along the minus strand of CAMRHE010000396.1, from coordinate 798,655 downwards.
TCGCTGTGCTGTGACGTCACTGTGTGTATTATCTCTGTACTGTGACATCACTGTGTGTATTATCCCTGTACTGTGACATCACTGTGTGTATTATCGCTGTGCTGTGACGTCACTGTGTGTATTATCTCTGTACTGTGACATCACTGTGTATATTATCCCTGTACTGTGACATAACTGTGTGTATTATCCCTGTACTATGACATCACTGTGTGTATTATCCCTGTACTGTGACATCACTGTGTGTATTATCCCTGTACTGTGACATCACTGTGTGTATTATTTTTACTCATTTATCGCCACTTTCTTTGTTCCCTTAGATGAAGCAGTTTGAAACAGAATACCAGAAGCTGGAGGAAGCCATGAGCAGTTTCCAGAGGATGGTTTAGTAGTAAATTATTTTCCGCTTGCCCCGGAATAGTCTCACTGGCCCTGCTGCTGCTCCTGAACTTTATCTTTTTTAGAGAAGAAACAAATGTATTGTATGAGAGTTGACATGCAGGGTGTATTGTATGTAATAAATCCTGTAGACCCAAGGAAGGCTCAGCGTGTGGTTTCCTGAGGAGCGGGATGGAATGTAAATGGGCTCAAGATTCAAGATGATTTTTATCAGTTTATTTTGCTTTTTTGTTTCTTCTTTATTTATTTTTTTTTAAAGGAACGGCGTAATTTGAGAAATTGGGCAACAAAATATTGTGTAGTAACTAATGAGGGATCTGTCCATTACCAGCAAAGGAAAAAGATAAAACAATTACATGTGAGATGTTTTTCGGTTGCCATGGGCTACACCTCTGCTTTTTTTTTTTTTATTGTCTTCCTCTCTGGATTATTTCTGCTTTTTAAGTCATGAGATGAATAAGATCTGGGAGACTTCAAAGTCTGCAATAGCAGCAAATTTGTAGCTGCTTCTTCTGTGCTTTTGTAGCTGAGGGTTTGCCACAGTTGTATCTTGTCTAGGCAGTACTCTGTGGTGTGCAGACAAAAAATTAGACTTGCAAACAAATTGCTAATTTTTTCATGGCTTGTACACCAGTTTCTTGGTGCACAAGCCTTTATGAATTGGCCTCAAAGTGTATTAGGATGTTTTTGGGATCCATTGTCTCTCGGGGGTTATGTATTGGGTGTATTTCTTCGCACTATGATTACCCCATCACTATGGCGAAAAGAAAATCCCTTGGCTATGGCGGCAGATCATATTTTACCATATTCATTATGTAGCTGTGCTCTGGAGCCACCATGGCCGCCACGTGCAGTACAGACAATGACAGTGGGGGGGTGCACCATTTAAAAATACGATCAATAAATGGAAGGACTTCCTCTTCACAAATAAGGAACTTGGATTGTGTCAGTGGTGTCAGTCTGGAGGCAGAGGAAGTGAGACTATGACCGAGGAGAAAAGTCCGACGGTTGTCTTTAATGTTGTCAGGAATCCTCAAAGTATCTTCCAGGTAGTCGGCTTTTTGCAATCTCTTTTATAGGAAAGGTGACCAGATGACAAACTGATGACAAGCTCTGCCGCAAAAGTGGCAGTTTTTGGTGCGGTCCTTTGTGCCAAAAATTTGCCACTTTGTCCATTTTATAACCTGCTCACTATTTTTGAGAAAAGTGGGCGGAGCATTGTAGGGATCATGGTGGGCCCAGGGAGGTGGACGCCTCGGCCTTACAGATTTACTATAACTCATCAGAAAGCTTGTGCGAGTTATACCTAAAATCTACCCCAGTCCCTGTAAATTTCAGTTCTGACCCACAGGACCCAAAATACAACAAAATTATTAGAAGGCTGGAGCCTCTTAATGTGGCGAACGCTGACAGCAAATGTGTCGGAGTTAAGATCAGCACGCCATGTGCCAGTCTTTAAACAATTTTTCCCCTGTGTGTCATGATCTGAAGACCCCCATCGATCAGCTGTAATATGTGTGGCATCCTTGCAGCGCTACCACAGGAGAAATGAAGCCTAACACAATTCCCATAGAAAGTATTGGGCCGCGCATGTCATCCTGGATGTGCAGAGCTGTCCATTGATAATGATACTGTGTACTGATATTCTCTCACAAGATATCTATAGGATATGCGTCTATCTACTGCCTCCCAGTGGTTCTGAGGTAAACTGCAGCACCATTATGCAGGCTATTGAAAAATTGGAGACCTGAACCAACCAAATTCGTGCAAAGTTGTGTAAGTCGGCATGGCTGCATACAGTATATATTGTAACAAATGGCAATGTTATATTGGGATGAACGGGCATGCTAGATCCTCCCTGTGACTGGGGTACATGGAGAGGCCCGAAAGGAAATTGATGAAGCCATCTAAAAGAAGAGCGGTTGTGTTTCCCATAGCAACCACTCACTACAAAGCTTTAGTTTCCTACAGTATTCTTGAAAAGTGAAAGTTGCAGAGTCATTGGTTGCCATGGGCAACAAAGACAGCTCCTCTGTTTCACAGTGGCCCATTGACAATCCCTTTAAATTGTGCAGCAGGCTATCTTGTGACCGAATATCTTCTGTAAAGGGGACAGACTAAGCCGGGTTGCACACGACAGTGTTCTAGCCGCTGGCTGTGAATGAAGGGCACGGGCGACACACGAAAGTCATTCGTGTGCCGCCCGTGCACGGTCCCATTCATTCAATGAATAGGAGCCATGGAAGCAGGGCCGCAAAATCGACAGGAATAGGACCTGTTTCATATTTTGCGGCCCGGAGTGTTGTCCAACACACAGGATCGTGTAATTCACGGCCATGCGCACGGGCCCACAGCAATAAATGGGTCAGTGTGCTACCTGGGAAAAACCCAGTCGTCTGCAAGGGGCTTTAGGGTGGTGACGCACATTGTACCCCCGTCCCCGGTTTTGCTGGCACCAGTATCAGTTAATGATATCCAGCCAAAATTCACTTCCACAGAAGTAAAACATCGGCAGCTGGGGATGGTTTGCGACTATAGCCACATCCCAGGTATGCTGCGTGTCACCACCCTTATAGAGGCAGATTTATCATGTCTAATAGCAAAACTGTCTTTGTTGCCCATAGCGACCAATCATAGTGCAGCTTTCATTTTTCAAAAGCAAAATACACAATAAAAGCTGCGCTGTGATTGCACGGATTTGCTTTCAGACATGCAATGAGTGAACTGTTCCTTTAAGATATGAGTAGCAGAGTTTATAGCGGTGGTGACACAAGGCTCCATATAATAAGAACATAAAGGGTCAATATGGGACCCGCTGACAGTTTGTCTTTAAATGAAAGGTTCTTAAGGAGTCTTGCAGGAGTTAATTGGTTGGTGCAGCTGCGAGCGGCCGTCCTCTCTGCGGGGCTCGGTCCCATGACACCGCTTCTAAACCTAATCCCATTCACAGTGCTTCAAATAACAAGGGCAGAATTGTACGATAATATCAGCAATAGACAGGATGGCGACATAAAATAATATTATCAAAAAATTCTCAAACATTTAATAACAATAATGCTGTATAGTTATATGGAGTGTCAGCTCTTGGAGCATTGTACTATATATAGATACCATCCTGATCCCTGCCACCCCGGAGGTGCACACTTTGCTATTCCTGGGGGCTGGGTGCTGGTTCAGCTCTTTCTTTCTCACGCTCCCCCCGCCTCGTGTTTTTGTGGGAGCACAAAGGATTTGTGACCTGCTACTTGCACACTCACAAAGGAGAGGCACACAAAGAAGCTGGATTAAAGGGGGCACACCGCTGCGAAGTTCTGTATTTAGCTCATTTATGGCCTCAATTTTTTAATTTTTTTTTTTTAAATGTGCAACTAAAAAAAAAGAATCCCAAATATTTTTGTAGTGACTTTTGCGGTGTCTTTGTGATTGTATTTCTTTCAGATGAGCGCTTCCTTTTTCTGTCACGCTGCTTGTCTCCCCACACACACACACAAAAAAAGTCACTCTCTACAAGCAGCCTTCTTGAATATTTTGCTGCTGTCCCTTTAAGAGCAGAGGGAGGGACGGGCTGTCATTTGTGGGGCTGATAAACACTCAGAAGTGGCAACTGTAAACTAGGAGATCTAGATTAGAGATCTGTGCGAGGACGCTGAGGAGAGACCGGGACCTGCAGGTGCGGAGGGGATGATGGGGGTTATAACTCCTGACACAGCAATTTGCCATAGAGATTTACATGAATGTGGGTATGTGGTGCGTGACCGGCTGAGATGGGTGTACAGAATGTGGCACTGTAAGGGTTAACATGGGTGTGCGTAACTGTCACTGCTCTCTTACACAATGTGGACAATGGCTATATATGTGTATTATGTGTGTCTATACAATATCATTACCTATAAGTGTGTACTACAGTATACAAGAGTGTGCACTTAGCTATATATGTGTGCAGTGTGCGTCTACAATATCCTACAAGCTTGCACTAGTGTATACAAGAGTGTGTACTTGGCTATATACTGTATGTGTGTAGTGTGTGTCTATACAGTATCATTACCTACAAGTGTGTACTATAATATATAAGAATGTGCACTTTGCTATATACAGGGGCATCTCAATAAATGAGAATATCTTTGAAACGTTCATTCATTTCAGTAATTCAGTAATACAATCCATAATCAGCGTCTTCCATGATTGTGTGTCCTACTGAACCAGACTGAGGGACCATTTAAAGTCTTAGGAAACCTTGGCAGGTGACACTGAATTTACAAGACTGAACTGAACTTACAATATTCTAATTTTCTTAGATTTGGGTTTTCATTACCTGTAATCCATAATCAACATTTACAGAAATAAAACACTTGAAATAGAAGACTCTGTGTGTAAAGAAACGTTTCAAAGATATTCTAATTTATTGAAATGCATCTGTATGTGTGTAGTGTGTGTCTACAATATCCTACAAGCATGTACTAGTGTATACAAAAGTGTGTACAATATCATTACCTACAAGTGTGTACTATATTATACAAGAGTGTGCGCTTGACTCTGTATCTACATTTGTACATGTGCACTTGATTTGTGTGTACTATATATATCTATCTTATATATAGGAGTATGCACGTGACATGACAATATGCACCTATACATATCAGTGTGTGGTCTACCTTTGGGTGTATGCTTGTGTATAAGTATGTTATTTATCTCTGTATAGGGGGCTGCACTTATCTAGGTGGATACAATACAGGAATGTGCCCTCACTTACCTTGATATAGTATGGATCTATATACAGGAGCAAACGCTGTCTACATGTGTACAATGCTGATCTATAGATAGGAGGATGAGCACAATTACCTGTGAACAACCAGGGCAATATGGACACTCTGGTCATGTGACCAAAAAATGTCTGCGACTTGCTGTGGCACCAGTGGCTAGGGCTACACGGCGACCAAAGATCACCGTATCGCCCTGCGACTCCTTCACTAGTGTAAGTGAATGGAGTCTCGCTGTGACCCTGAGCGTGGTGATGCTGAAAATGGAGGCACCGCTGAATTTCTTTGTGACTACAAGTCACAGTCACAGCACTTTCACTCCATTCATTTACATTGGTGAATAGCAGGGTGACACGGTGATCTCTGATCGTGCAATAGGAGTCACGGCCAACGCGATGCACTAAATGTGACTTACATAGTCTATGCTGGCAAAGTCACATGTGAACTGTTACCCGAAATCGAGCAGGTTTGGATTTTTAATGTCGCAGTGCAATTTGACATAAATTTTCCTGCTGTGCATTGTGTAGCCCCAGCCTACAGATGTAGCAGGCGCCACCTTGACCATCATGCCATGCTACTTGGACAGTGTCCCCACCTATGCAGTTTACATCGCTGCTGATTTACTTTGTATTGACACCACAGTGGGCCACAAATGTCATATGAATCGTAGTTGTGCCAAATTATTGCTCGTAACGCAACTATTTTTATTTAAGAAATGCTACATCTGCACGTACGAGTCCTGGTGCGTTGCGGCGGTTCACAGTTATTACGCACATCTGTATTACAGCGGCAGATCCAGTCATCTCAGGGATGTTCTCAAGCAAACCCAGACCCACTAAGGTCTCGTGTACACAACAGGGAAAAACAGACGCGTAATTTTTTAAAAGCCCATTTTTAGAGCAGTGGGTACATAACGGACCGGGAGTAACATCCCTTTAATATTAGAATGTGCCCTATTTTGCCTAACAGAGCCTATACAAGTCTATGGGGCAGATTTATTAAAATGGTTTTAGTTGCCTCTGTGCAGGTTTTGGTCCAGATCTTGAGGCCACCTGACCCTATACAAACCCTAAAAATCATCAGTGAATATCAAGATGTCATAGTTATTTCTTGAAAAGCTGTGTGGGCAACCGATATGACTTCTATATGACAGAAGCTGCCACTCAGCTTTCCAAGAACCCTGAATGACAAAACTGCAGTGCATTGATGACTCCAGGCTGACAACCCCTGCATTGCGAGCTGTACTGATAATTGCCTTAGATTCATTTTTCTTAAAGCAGCGATTTAAAGGCTGAGAAAAAAAAATGTCCTTTCCTTTTAAATTCTAAAAGTCACATTTAATATTTTAATTTCAGGTGTAAAAAAATCCAGGAGGGTTGAATATTGTAATTTCATTGTCACCCACCCTCCCCGCCGTCACCTTAGCCGCATTAATAATAGAGTGTGAGCACGGCGTATGTAATAATGGGGTCGGAGGCAGCAATTATGTGACAGGAGGCTTTGTGTGACTGAGAAATAGCTTATTCAGTGGCGGGAGGGGTGTAGGGTTTATATTAGCAGCTGGAGATGGGGGGGGGAGTCAGTCAAATAGGTGACAAAACTGCTCGGCATTCCTAATGAGATGTGAAAACGCCATGTTAGCTCCAAATTCAACGAAATGCCGCTAATATGGAGGCCCACCAAGAATAATGGAGACACAGATTGGAAAGAGACTCCTATTGTTGCCACGTGTCCTCCAACGTCAACATATTAAATCCACATTCACATATCTATGAATTAATGGGGTCTTCCATTCAGGACTCTCATCTAGTAGTCAGAGAGCAGCTATAAAAAGCATCTCTCAATCTGGAGGACTCGGCATGTCCATCCATATCCCGACTGTCTATTGATTTAAATTGCATATGTGTAATACATCATTTCACCTGTGGCGGTGCTGCAGAGAATTTGAACACTTGCTTACAGGATGCCCAGAGACAATCACCGGGGATCCTAACAATTGTAATGTTTTTGGACTTAGAAATTGTTAAAAAACTTAAAAAAAAAATACTGATCTCAAAAATTCCTCACTATATGTGGTCTCATACTGCCCAGATCTCCCACTGGTCTCCACTTCTTGGTCCCTTATGATACTCAGCAGAAGTGTAATTTGAAGCTCCTGGGCTCCAATGCAAAACAGGAGACAGGGCCCCACTTACCATGTGCTATCTATAATACTGGTGTCTTCCTATGTTGTACAGAGACCCTTGTGGCCCCCGGAGGCTCCAGGTCCTGGTAGCGATTGCTACCTCTGCACATCCTATAGCTAAGCCCCTGATACTCAATAAATTATAATTCGGCAAATCATTGACCCATTGATAATAATGTGTAGACCATCTCCATCCATGCAGGTGCTCCCAATGAAGGATCCGTAACCATCTCCTTCCCCATGCTCCTCCCCTTTCTGTTCCTCTGGGGCCTGGCCATACCAGGTGGCCATGCCTTCTTCCCCAACTTCTGGTCTAAGTTCCTGTCCTTCACCTGGGGATCGTTCACTCATCAGGATCTGACAGAAGAAGCCGTGCTCAACGTTACTCTGCAGATCCTACTGGACCACAAACATCCCAGCAGACCGCCGCTTCGCTGGGAAGACTTTGAGGTGAGGGGGATGGGGGAATAGTAACTGTAGATTTAACTTAAAGGACATGTACAATATTATTCATCAGTCTACATGTATCATACATACAGATGTCATGTGTGTACATTTCTAACATTAAAGAGAACCTTTCACCACCAACTCCAACTCTTTGAATCCTTCAATCGGTGTCGCTCCATTGATTCTGGCGCTGTTGGAATTTTTTCAGTTACCCCCACCATTCCTGAGTAATAATTTTAGTTAGTTTCAGGATGCAATATGCTAATTAGCCTCTCAACTGCCAGGTGGGCATTCCTAGACTTTCTGCTCTAGTCCAGGACCGCCCAATTAGACAGTCTAATTAGCATATTGAGTGTTAAAGCTAACTGCGCTGATTGCTCAGGAATGGTGGGGACTAGAGAAAAAAATTCCAACTGTGCCGCATTCAGCGGAATGACACCGATTGAAGAATGCAAAGAGTTAAAGTTGGTGGAAGTGGTGAAGGGTCTCCTTTAAGTATACTTTAAGTATATCTCATTTTCTTATTTAGGGGCACAATAGGCATTTTATTAAGTAGACCTCTTTAGCTGCGTGATGCATGGCTTGCCAAAATTACCTGCCCTGTGCTAAGACTCTGTTCACATTGGCTTGTGCTTTTACAAGATTAATGGCTGATATTTCAGATTCTATGGAATATCTTACAAAATCACAACTTCTAGCATGATGGTAGTTGTAGTTTTGCAACAGCTGAAGAGTCAAAAGTTAGGAGACATTGCTCTAAAAATGGCTGTTATTATACTGCCCCCTATGGGCAAAAACATAAGAACTCCATTTCTTCTCACGATTCTTTATAATGATATAATAATCAGACATGTAACTTGTAGCTTCTGGGCCTCGGTGTAAAATCTGTAATGGGCCCTACGTTCCTAGTTAGAATAGTGGTATATTTTATGTAGCAGAGGGGCATTGGGGCCCCTCATAGTCCGGGACCCTAGTAGAGACTGCTACCACCGCACCCCCTATAGCTGTGCCCCTAATCTGTCCCTGTAATAACGCCATGTGAATCACTATAAGACTAAGTGAAGTCCATTATGGTTTTGGCAGCTACAGGGGGGACATAATGGATTCTGATGCAGAGATCTCTGATCTGTTAGACGCCGCAGGATGAGGCTCAGGCGTCTTTCCAAGGTGCATGACTAAGCAGAGCAATGTAATAGATGATGTACTGACAAAAACTGGCAGCAATGCCTTACCCTGCTCTGTCTCTCACCCTTGTCCTGTTTCACGATCTCTTCATCGTTAGGGCATGCTGAGAGTTGTAGTTATACTATATGGGGAGAGCCACAGGTCTTGTCCAAAGCAAAATGTAGAGAAAAATTCCTTTCATTTGGCATCTATGGTACTGATGGGATATTAGATTTTTTTTTTAACTAATAGATGGCCATTTAAGTAGATCTAAAAATACTCAATTTCTTGCGAGAACTTCTCAATTTCTGCATTGTACTTGTAATTCTATACACAAGTGATCTCTGGATTACAATTTTACTGTATTATACAGTAGGTACTTTTACTATATTTGGTACAGCTCCAAATCCCATGCTTCACTTCACATAGTCAAGTTACTAAAATGTTGTGCACCTGCGGCAACCGCTAGGGGGGCGCTCACTGTATACAGATTTATACAACTCCCACTGATGTGAGTACTTTCATCTTCTGTGATCTCTATTGATGGCTTGTTGTAATTATAGCTGCCAACACTCCCAAAATGTCCAGGAAGCTGCCAAAATGAAATAAGGGGAGACCTCCTGGACTCCTAGAAGAGGTGCCAAATCTCCCAGGCCTCTCTCTAAGGCCTCATTCATACGACCACTGCAGGCCGGTGTTCTTCGTATGGGGGGAATCCAATGATCTATTCCATTCTGATAATTATAGAGTAGGTCCTTCAGGAGTTGAATGGAAGCCGCCATTGAAGCCAATGGGGTATGGAAGCCACTTGGATGTCATCTAAGTGTATTCCTCTAAGAAATCGTTCCCCTCTCGGTGTGTACACTCGGTTGTGTGCTTGTAGCCTAAAGCCCCATACACACAAATGTGTGTTTTGTCAACGTGCAGGCCATGTTTTTCACGGCTAGCACACAGACCCACTAATTTCTATGTATGGCCATACACTGTGTATTATCAGACGTCTGTGTATGGGGCTGTGAGTCTGGGGCAAAACTCAATATAGGTATTATTCCAGTACGTTTTGTGGCTTGGGCTCACTTAAGCAAATCAATGGGTCCTTGGAGGAACAAGGGTACACAGATATCATCCATGTGCAGTATATGTCGTTTTACCATGGACTCGGCACATGCGTGTACACTTATTCTCTATGCGACAAGGGCGCGGTATGTGTCGGTCTTGTCACAAAAAAGGGACGTGGCCCTATATTTCCACAAGAGGGAGTGGTCTTGTGGGAAAGGGGCGTATTACTGTAATTACATGGCGGTGAGGCGGGAAGCAGAGGATTTGGAGCTATGTCTCAGAAAAACAAAGACCTGCCCCTATAAAGATATATCATGAAATTAGCTAAAATCCAATTACCTCAGAATTTTGCCTATATAGATTTAAAGGGGACATTTATAACCTGGCCAGAGGATCGCTTGGTGCCTCACCAATAGGTCTCCCAATATCACTAAGGCGGGAATGCTCGGGACCCCTGTTCTAGTGATTGTGGGACCCCCTGCGACCATAAACCTTTTCACTGATCTTATGGACAAGTGTTAAATGTCCCCTGTGAGAAAATCCCTCTGAAAAACACTCAGTTATAGCCATAGACTGAGTCTTCCTACTTCTCCACTATCTTCTCTACCTTATTAGGTTTCCTCTGCGGACTTTATGCTTCCATTATACCTATAGGGAAATCGCCGGCATTTCCGTAGGTATAATTGACCACAACGGTTTTGGAAATCGCAGTGTGTCTGCTACACGTATTTTTCCGCAAGATGTGGATGGGTTTCGCTAAAATCCCATCCACCTTGCCGTGACTGTAAAAGGCCAAACCACTGCTTTACGCCACGTGGGGCCCCGGCCTTAGAAGAATTCCATTGAGGTGGAGAGCGATGGGTTCATATCTGCTCTAGTATTTCTGGTTTTCTATAGAAGCAGGAAACCAAAAATAATGTTACATGATGGCCACCATTGACTTATAATGAAGTCTGTAGCAACCAATCACAGTGTGGCTTTCATTCTCCAACATCAGAATCGGAAATGAAAGCTGTGCTGTGATTGGTTGTTATGGGCAACAACGACTATAATATATATATAAACCCATAACAATGCACGACGTGCTACTGGTGGCAAATATGCCGCAATCTGTGAAGGATTCTCTCAACAGATGTGAACCCTTAGGCAAGATCACACGGAGGAATTTAGAGAGGAATCTGAGGTGGTCTGAGACGGCGACTTGAGAGCTTCGAATTTCTGGCGCAGGTTTGCTCGGTTACCTCAGATACAACGGGACTGATCGGCGAGAGTCTTGTGTCATCGGTTCTGAACTAGCAGAATCTGCGGCAAAGTCGGGCAGGACTCTTGTTTTTCAGCATACTTAAAAAATGAATTGTCCTCCACTGTCTCCCATTGAATACAACTGGCGGCAGATTCTGTCCGGAATTTGGAGCTGATTTTGAGGCAGAATTCACCATAAAATCAGCTCCAGCTGTGTGAACAGTATCTTACAGATTGTGCATCGAGGTCCAGGATCTTCAGGCTAGACATGAACATCTAGACATGTTACACGTGATGTTGTGTAGACCACATGGCGTATAATTTCTGTGAATATTAGTGTATTTCTATATAATAGAAAACCTCCTGTCAATGCTCGGCCTCGTGGCTTGGTACCTGCCGAATCTCACGTACTCAGATCTTCCTCTGTGTCTATATAAGAACATGACATGATTCATGTGTGGTCCATGAGGTTTTGTATGTCAGGTTTATGTGACCCCGGGCTGAACGCAGTCTCAGCATCCTGTCACGAGTGTCCTACATGTAGACCGAGGTTGTCATCATTACATGTTATTGCATAATACTGAGCTCTGCAACTGCTGCGAGGGCGCTCAGCTGTGCATGTACTGCACAATACTCCGGGGAATTGCTGAAATAGCAATGATTTGATCTAGTCTTATTTCCAGAACTGCTTCTTTTAGCTTTAGGAGCAAACAAAACCAGAGTAGGTTGGCTGGAGGAATGTGAAATCCCGCATGGTGGCACTACAACCCCCAGCAGAAGCCTGCGGAGTACAGAATGGTGTAGTCTGTGACTGACAGACAGCACCCGCAGATCGGACTACCCCAGCAGTGCTGAATATTGAAATAACCTTTCCATTACGGGCATGCACCCACATAGACCAAACATGTAACTGCTAGGGGGCCCTTGGAGAGGTGGGGCCCAGACCTGGTTTGCCACGACTGTTTGCTACTGGCAATCTGCTCAGGACTCCTTTGTAAGCAACAAAAAAGGGGATGGGTGGGGGTAAGAATTGGCCCCTAGATCATGGAAAGGGGAAAAAACATCAGGTCATTCCATAGATAGGTGATAAGTTTACGATAAAGGTTAAGTCATCAGATTTTGGGTGCAGCTTCTACGTCCCATATGGCTAAGTCTTATGGCAAAATTACCATTTGAGCAATGTTGCGTCTTTCTTATACAGAGCTCAAAATCCTTTGCTTCCCATCAAAGAGTTAAAAATCATCCTTAGTACCCTGGGCCAAGACACTTTTCGGTCTTCCCTTGGTATCAGCTCACTCTCCTGGCCAGGGTTTTAGTTTATTTATATATGTAGTATCATGTTCACGTTCACTGACAGCAAGCAGAGGGCTTGAAAATGTGAGGAATTTATAAATTATATTATAAAGTTGCATTTAGGCTACGGCTACATGGCGAGGTTGGCCGCAACTATAGGCATGTGACTAAAGATCGCCATGTCGCCTTGCAGCTCCTTCACTAAGTGAATAGAGTCCCATTGTGACCCCGAGGCAACTGCGACTGCGACTTGTTGTCATAAAAAATTGAAAACTGCAACTATAAGTCGCCGTTCACAGTGTGACTCCATTAACTTACATTGGTGATGGAGTCGCAGTTTGACACAGTGATCTTTAGTTGTGTGATGGGAGTCCCGGTCAATATCGCAGTGTAGCCTTGGTCTAAGTTTTACGGATAATACATAGTCCAGGTAATCCAGATGTCGGAGAACTGAATTTGTCACTGGCCGAGTCTCTTCGAGATACAATTATGTATTATGTATGTGACAAATTCAGCTCTGCTACATCTAGAATACTTTTCTGCTATATGACTACGGCCTCACATTTCTGTGGCTTTTAATGAGATCACATCGCCCCGACTCCCTCACTCGCCCTGTTTGCTTTGGACTTCTCAGCCCTATTGTTCATCCTATTAATAATAGGAAAAGAGTCATTCGGGATTGGTGGGGGGGGGGGGCCGACAGATGATGGAGGGAGCAGGTGCATAAAATAATGAGGGGATGACCTAGCCACATCCTAGCCTTTAGAAGTGCCCCCTGCTGAGGTGGCCATTGATGTAATCTTCTGCTTCAGGGCACTGATTCTTTTTGGTGAGTGGGGGCGAGGGGCAGCGCTGCTGACTCACCACATACAAACCCCATGACAAGCGGCATTAGATCTGAATGGCATGCCGGCGCTATCCATGGTCCTGTATTCTACAAATACCAGGAACAGCAGTATAGGACACTATATACAGTATATTCATCATAGTAAAGACAGGGCTAGGACATGGTCCGTGAAATGTTTAACAGCATACTATTCCCAACTAGGAATGTCATATACTAAAGTCATACAGCAACCAAATAATACTGCCAAGAAGCACATACATAATACCTAATGCCTAAATATAACCACACAGAGCTTAAATAATACTGCCTTACAATGCCTAAATTATACTGCATACAGTGTCTAAATAATATTGCCATACAGTGCTTAAATAAAGCTGCCCCAAAGTGCCTAAATATTACTATTGTGCTGAAATAAAAATGCCATACATTGCCTCCATAATGCTGCCATACTGTGCTTATACCATACATCACCATATAGTTACCTCATACTACACATATCACCATATAGTGACCATATATACCAAATATCACCATATACTGCTTAAATAAGACTTCAATACAATGTTCAAAAAAATATCTTATGTATTCTTTCTTGGTGTTACAGGGCAAGACTCTGACAGCAGATGCCATATTGGGGGCATATTATGGAGATGACATGTCCTTGCGTCCATTTCGAGCCGCCATGAGGCAGATTGTTAGTGCCAATGCTAATATGGACTTTCTTAGTGGTACCCGCAATGATCCTATCAGGCACTTTGACTCTGAGAGAGTAAGACAAGGGAACAGCCTCCTGCTACGAGCCCGTGAGGACCTGCTGAGGAACATGAGGGTCAAGGAGTATGAAGGAGCGCGAGAGATACTAGGTCAGATATTACATTCACTGCAGGTAAGACTGGTGCCATATCAACATTATAATGGGAAGGGGCGGTATATTGAGGCTAGCCACATTCTCCTGTCCTGCTTTAAGGACGTTGAGCAGGTTGTGCCTCCCCTTTCTGTATAACAAACTAGAGAGCAGCTGCTATAAACAGACACTCTCCATTTTGGAGGAGAAATAATGTGCACACATTTTCCCCTTGAGCATTGTAAATCTCCATACACCAGCTAGATGAGAACCTGCAACCCCAAGAGTTCATCAAAAAATTAGCATGGAAGCCAATGTGACCATAGAGCTCAGCGGGCTTTAGAAGCTAAACCAGTGATGATCAGTAGATTGACAAGTTGGCTTTGTGAGACAACCCCATAAAGGACAGTTTAGGTCCAATGGTGTAACTATAGAGGTCACTGTGGTCACAGCTGTGAAGGGCACAGAAGCCAGAGGGGCCCACAGGTCACACTCACCCCACTAAGGCTGACTCTCCTTTCTGATTCCCTTTGATGGCCGCAGTCTGTGCATCGTAAATGTATTTCCCCTGTCCTCTGGTGCATTGTAGTGAGAAGATTTATGGTACACAGCCTTCCACTGTCAGAAAGGAGAACATTAAAAAACATGCAAAAATAGCAGTTGATTAGCTGCATATATTTAAGGAGGGATTCTGTGGAGGAGGCTGTGCCACAAAAATAGCATCATTGCTATGTGGGAGGCACCGAAAGGGGATGGGAATGATGGGAAGCTTCTGTGCACAGACATGTTCACGGCAAGGGTAATGAAAGGGAAATATAAATACTGCTAAAATGTGCAGATGAGACCCAGTGGATGGTTGTGGGCAAAAGTGGTGTAGCGGGGACCCAAACTGAGCTTTTCCACCAGGGTCTGTGAGCCTTTAGTTACGCCCCTGTTTAGGACTGGCTGTAAGTGGAGGTTATGTGGTATAGTTGCACATTTTTGGTTTGGTATAACCAGGACTGGTGTTGGGGGGAAGACTGGGCAATTGCCTAGGGCCCCCGTCCTCAAAGGGGCTGCTGGGGTCCGGAGCATCAGGCCTTTTTGGATCCCGGGAGCTCCACAGCTGTATCGGCGTGCTGTGCTGTGCACGCCGGTACGGTTTAATCCTATGTCAGAGCGGGGAGCTGAAAGGTCCCTGATCTGCCATAGAGAACCGCCGGTGACGCACAGGACGGCACAGGTGGCGTAATGACATCATTGCATCGAGCTACCTGAGCCACTGCTACAGGGAGAGTCCTTGGCTGCTCCGCTCATCGTGGGAATGCGGTAAGGTGAGTAAAAGATTTATTGTTTTCTGGTAAGGGAAAAGGATTACCTGATAAGGGGGCAAACTATTACTTATAGGGGGGGTTAATATTTATATAGGGGAACTATTAAATATAAGGGGGGTTATTGTAAGGGTGGACTATTATTTATAAGGGGATTCTGTTATATACAGTGGGGAAAAAAAGTATTTAGTCAGCCACCAATTGTGCAAGTTCTCCCACTTAATAAGATGAGGCCGGCCTGTAATTGTCATCATAGGTAGACCTCAACTATGAGAGACAAAATGAGAAAACAAATCCAGAAAATCACATTGTCTGATTTTTTAAGAATTTATTTGCAAATTATGGTGGAAAATAAGTATTTGGTCACCTACAAACAAGCAAGATTTCTGTCTCTCACAGACCTGTAACTTCTTCTTTAAGAGGCTCCTCTGTCCTCCACTCATTACCTGTAGTAATGGCTCCTGTTTGACATTGTTATCAGTATAAAAGACACCTGTCCACAACCTCAAACAGTCACACTCCAAACTCCACTATGGTGAAGACCAAAGAGCTGTGGAAGGACACCAGAAACCCGTGGGGTCAAAATGATCACAAGAACGGTGAGCAAAAATCCCAGAACCACACGGGGGGACCTAGTGACTGACCTGCAGAAAGCCTGGACTAACGTAACAAAGGCTACCGTCAGTAACACACTACGCCGCCAGGGACTCAGATACTGCAGTGCCAGACGTGTCCCCCTGCTTAAGCCAGTACATATCCGGGCCCGTCTGAAGTTTGCTAGAGAGCATTTGGATGTTCCAGAAGAGTATTGGGAGAATGTCATATGGTCAGATGAAACCAAAGTAGAACTGTTTGGTAGAAACACAACTCGTGGTGTTTGGAGGAGAGTGAATGCTGAGTTGCATCCAAAGAACACCATACCTACTGTGAAGCATGAGGAGGCAACATCATGCTTTGGGGCTGTTTCTCTGCAAAGGGACCAGGACGACTGATCCGTGTACATGAAAGAATGAATGGGGCCATGTATCGTGAAATTTTGAGTGCAAACCTCCTTCCATCAGCAAGGGCATTGAAGATGAAACGTGGCTGGGTCTTTCAGCAGGACAATGATCCCAAGCACACCGCCAGGGCAACGAAGGAGCGGCTTCGTAAGAAGTATTCAAGGTCCTGGAGTGGCCTAGCCAGTCTCCAGATCTCAACCCCATAGAAAACCTTTGGAGGGAGTTGAAAGTCCGTGTTGCCCAGCGACAGCCCCAAAACATCCCTGCTCTAGAGGAGATCTGCATGGAGGAATGGGCCAACATACCAGCAACAGTGTGTGCCAACCTTGTGAAGACTTACAGAAAACGTTTGACCTCTGTCATTGCCAACAAAGGATATAGAACAAAGTCTTGAGATGAACTTTTGTTATTGACCAAATACTTATTTTCCACCATAATTTGCAAATAAATTCTTTAAAAATCAGACAATGTGATTTTCTGGATTTGTTTTCTCATTTTGTCTCTCATAGCTGAGGTCTACCTATGATGACAATTACAGGCCGGCCTCATCTTTATAAGTGGGAGAACTTGCACAATTGGTGGCTGACTAAATACTTTTTCCCCCTCTGTATATATATATTGTGATCTCACAGAGAAAGAACTCCCCTGACACACGCAGTCGGTGTTATCGAAGCAGGTTGTGTTTATTAAAAACATAACATAATATTTTATACAGGAAAGTAAATGGTGTCAATTACAATAGGGCATGCGTAGAAACCTGTAATCATGATTGATCATTGGCGGGAGGAGGGTCTTGACACATCCCTTACTCATCTCCATAATCAAAGCATATTAGTCCTAAGAGCTACGTATCGCAAGGTTTGCTGGGACCTTTTGTTCTACATTGGCAGAGAGGGAGAAGCTGATTCTAAGCAGCACGGCTACGTGCCGGGGGCTGTCTATGTAAGCAGTGTTACTTTCCAGTCTCTCTGAAGCACAAGTTACAGAAAGTTTATAAACAAACCAGTCTAGTGAGACATGTTACCCTGCTTTGTTATCTGGCTGTCTGGCCTTGCTTCCAGTTCACACTTATCAACAACTGTAAGCTTCTTCTGCTAAATGCATTTCTATGATTTTTGAGAATAGCAAACTAAAAATTAAAGAGACATCACATTTCTATAACAAGACAAAATTATTATATCTAAGGCGGGCTATTATTTATAAGGGAAGAATTATTTATAATAGGCCTATAATAAGGGGGATGTTATATGGGTGACTATTATAATGTGGTCTCTTTTATTTATTTAGGGAAATTTTATCAGGAAGGTATTGTTAAAGGGGCTATTTATAAGAGGGAACTATTATTTCTAAGTGGGTATTATTGTTAAGAGGGTTAATATTTATATTGGTAACGTGGACTATTATTTATGATGGGGGCTATTACTGATATGGGGCACTGTTTATAAGCAGGGACTATTATATATAAGTAGGCGCTATAATAATGAGGGGGTGCGGAAATCTATTAGGCAGTACAAAGGTGGTTATTTGAATTGTGTGTGGGCATAAGAAGGGGTGGTTGTCACTGTTTTGGGGGCAGAAAGGGGGCGTTATTAAAGGGGCTTCCACTGGAAATATGATGGCGTTGGTATATCAGCATTTGGGGCCCCGCTTTTAATTTTGCCCAGGGCCACAGTTTGTCTAAAACCGGCCCTGGGTATAGCATACAATTATGGGCCTGCAGCAGAATGTGTTGTGGAGACTACCGTGTTTCTCCGAAAATAACACAGGGTCTTATATTATTTTATTCTCCGAGTAAAGGGCTAGGGCTTATTTTCGGGGTAGGTCATAATTTTTTCCATGAACAGCAATCACACATTTGTTTACTTTTTATTCCAATTTTTATGAGATGTGAAACAGCGAGAAAACAACAGGTAGGCACTTTTGATTTTTTTTTCTTTACACTACGGCATTCACCATATAGGAAAAATATTTTTATAAATTTGTAGATCGGGTGTTTTCGGACACAAGGATACCTAATTTGTATGTGTTTCACAGTCATTTTTTTTAGTTTTATTGTATGTATTCTAGTGAAAGTGGGGGGTATTTTTTAACTTTTGAAATTTTTTTTTTTACTATTTTATTAACCCCCTAGGAGGGCTCGAACCTGCAATCGTCCCATAGACTGCAATACAACTGTATTGTAGTCTATGGGAGATTTACTAAATTACTATTGAGGCTGGGCATAGACCTGCATGCAATCTCGCGGCATGGGAGCTGGCCTGCAATGAGAAAGGCCCGGGGCAGTTGTAATACTTTCGGGGAGGGTCACACTTGCAATCAGAGTCCATTAGTCCAGAGGTATTAGCTCCAGGTTTCCGCTGTGCATTACATAGTATGGTAGCTATGGTGGCCGCACTGCAGCACAGTGGCCACCATCTTTAAGGACCCGGCATCCACCGTAATCGCACAGCAGATGCCGGGAATGGGTTCAATGCAACTGTAACTAGGGCTTATTTTTGGAGTAGAGCTTATATTTCAAGCCTACTCCAAAAAACCTGAAAATCTAGATAGGGCTTATTTTCAGGGTAGGGCTTATTTTTGGAGAAACAGGGTATATTCTGGTCTCTGCCTCTGTCCTAAACGCTGATAATTTGTACCCTTAGGATTTCTACAGTCATACAAACTGGGTGGAGTTGGGGAACAAAGGCGTCCATCCTAATCTCGCCACCCCAGGGAAAGACCTGGACTCAATAGCCGAAGGTATGTAGCATTATCATACGCTCTGCCGTCCTGGCCTATGTCTACCTCGACTCTCCTTCAGTAAGACTCTTTATTGATTCCCTCAAGGTTCTCAACTATACTAAGTATCTCATGTACTATACTGTACTATCTATATTATACCCTAAAACAGCCCCTTCCCCCCCAGCACTTGTGACGTTCTACCTCTTTTACGCTCCATGTGTCTGTTCTTGGCTTTGTCGGCCTGTAGTGAGGGTTACCTGTGGAGATCCTGCACTGGAGCTTTAAGACATGCGAACACAAGTTCTCTCCATAGGTCACAGTTCATTTATCAGATGGAGAACTTTGGTTATTATGGGCTACAACTCTCTACTTTCCTTCCCGCTGTCCTGTAGACCTCTCCCATGACAGTTCCTTCTCTTTGTCTCTTTTCCCTCTCTCAGTCTCTGAACAGACCTGTACAGATTGCGCAGATGTCTCTTGTCAGAATAACATTGTGAAATCCATTGAAAAGAGACATCTCCTGACATCTGGATACTACGGAGTGTCACCTGTGAAGCCTCGAGGTACGTAGCATGTCCCTTGCCATACATGGAAGTAATGGGGCCCATAGCAAAGGTGAAATCGGGCAGCTCTTATGGTGACAGGTTTTGCTATCCCGGGCAGAAGGACTTGGTGTTTGTCTCTTGTTTTCCCCTTTCTCATGGGCCATAATAGAGTTTAGGGAGAGGGGCATCCTATGCAGTTTCTTTCCAAAGGTGATGGGACCAAACAAGACTGGACCCTCTCCATGAAAGGGCCCCACCGCAGCCTCATGGCCCGCCTGTATAATATTATGCCCTTTGTATTATAAAATGCAGTGGAGCACACAGTAAAAACTTGGTTTGTCTTTGGTGTTAGTTATCTGTACTACAGATGAGTAAATGAGGGCTAAGATGTAAGGTGGCCATATAGTCCAGCTTATATTTCTGCTGGTCAAACACTCATTCACCTGACAGCTACACCCCCAAACTCCACCATACCTATGCATGTATTCTCAGTGTGGAGAGGAGATGTCCAAATCCAATATTCCATTCACATCTACCATTGGGCAGGAGTGGGGACATCCTCTATACACTGCTTGTCCCATCGAAATTCTGGTTCAACCACCATTGTTAATCTAATGTGTATAACCATGTTAAGGACTACACACAGACTTTTTGTAGGGTGATGGCTGCAGCCTTTAGGAATACATTGAGTCATATATACAGTACTGTGCAAAAAGTTTAGGCAGGTTTGAAAAAAATGTTGAAAAGTAAGAATGTTTTCATAAATAGAAGGGTTAATAATTTATCTTTATCAATTACCAAAATTAAGTGAATGAAGAAAAGAGAAATATAAATCCCATCAATATTTGGTGTGACCTTTGCCCTTTGGAGGAGGAGTCCTGGAAGTGATGGTCCGGCCCCCACAGATATAGCCCTGATATCATCATTCTCCAGTCTGTCTTGGATGACATGAAGAGACAGACGGATTGGAGCAAGCAACATCCACAGAAGATCTGTGCTTAGTTCTCCAAGATGGCGGCGGGAACAACCTCCCTGCCGAGTTCTGCCAAAAACTGTCTGCAAGTACCGAGAAAAAGGCAAAGGGCAAAGGTCACACCAAATATTGATGGGATTTACATTTCTCTTATCTTCATTCAATTCATTTTGTTAACTAACAAAAATAAAAAATAAACTATTAACCCTTCTATTTCTGAAAGTATTCTTACTGCACAGCATTTTTCCATATCTGCTTTAAATTTTTGCACAGTACTACATATACAATTCAGGGTATAAGGGTTGCAGACATCACCCTACAATATGTCTGTGTGTAGCCCTTGACGTGGCCATGCACATTAGATTAACATTGGTTCCAAGTGTGCCTAAAAGTTTTGAACAGTACTCTATGTATAATGAGACTATCACTTGGCAAATTATTGAGAAAAGGAGCATGAAACTAAAAGTTGCCCAAAGTCTGTTTGCACCCCGGTCTTAGTAGGAATATATATAAGATATAATTTTTGATTTTCACTCATTCAGCCAGTTTTTGTCCCCTTTACTTTAGGAAAGTGCAGTCATGGAGGTCCATTTGACGACAGCAGAGAACGCAGCGCCCGAGGAGGGATCAACAAGGACACGGCCACTGCTCTGTTTTCCCCCCCACCATTTTCTCCATGAAAAAGCAGCTGAATTGGCTCTAAAGGCGACTATTAAATTTCTCAGTGAGCTACGGGGGGAGGTGACCGATAGAGATATGCTAAGGTGAGAGGAGGCTGAACATATGCCCTTGTATATGATGTGTTCCTATATAGCCCTAGCCTGAAAGTCAACAGGTTGTGTATGGATGAGTCACATGGCATTATACTCAGAAACCACAGTGCAGATGTGAACAGAGCCATACGTTTGTGTAAATCTATATTTCTCTGCTTATTGCTTTAGACTCCTGGGAGTTTCGGCCTTCCCAGCTCTGAGCTTTGTCCTGGACACCACAGGCAGTATGGGAGAGGAGATCACATCAGCTCGTCTACAGTCACGAAGAATTATTGAACGTCAACGTAAGACTCTACTGGAACCAGACTACTACATCTTGGTACCCTTCAATGACCCAAGTATGTTCATCAGTCCATCCATGCTTATGTATCCCCTTGTCTCTGGTAGATCCATCCAGTCAACCACGGTCATTTTTTATTTTCAGGCTTCGGCCCTGTGCATAAGACAAGTGACCCCGATGAATTTTTAAAAGTCCTCGACAGTCTTCACGCTCTTGGTGGTGGAGATGAACCAGAAATGTGTTTATCAGCTCTTCAGGTAAGCGCTCATGTCTTTAATAATAATAATAACTTTATTTCTATAGCGCCAACATATTCCGTAGCACTTTACAAATCAGAGGACGCATGAGACATTACGATGTGACAAAGAAATCAACATATCAAACAATAGGAGTGAGGGCCCTGCTCGCAAGAGCTTACATTCTATGAGGAGATAGCGGTATACAAGAGGTTAGAGGGCTTGTTTGCTACCATGGTCCAGCCATCTTTTAATAGAAAAGGTTGTGGAACTGAAGCTGTATGAGCTGTCACCAGCCTGTATCTGTGAATAAACAGACACTAAGTGCAAAGAGTACAGTGTAATGTCTAGATGGAGGGGCCAGGATCTGAGGAACAGAGGAGGAAGGATAAAAGGTGTTATTGTTCTCCACCTCCGCACACTACACTATGATCAGGGAACGTGATAAGCCTGACCATACAGATGTGATTTTAGGGCAGTTTTGAAGCTGCTGTAGTTGGAGATTAATCAGATTGCCTTGGGTAAAGCATTCCAGAGCACCGGTGCAGCTCGAGAAAAGTCTTGGAGACGGGAGTGGGATGATCGGATAACAGAGGATGCAAGTCTAAGGTTATTGGTAGAACAGAGAGGACGGTTGGGGCGGTAGACAGTGATGAGAGAGGAGATATAGTGGGGCGCAGCGCTATGGATGGATTTGTGGGTCAGTGTGATAATTAATTGTATTCTGTGATGGATGGGCAACCAATACAGCGACTGACACAAGGTAGATGCGTCTGTGTACCGGAGTGACAGAAAGATGAGTCTGGCGGCCGCATTCAGGACAGATTGTAGTGGGGAGAGTTTAGTAAGAGGAATCCCAATTAGAAGAGAATTACAATAGTGAAGACAAGAGAGAATCAGAGCGACAATGAGGGTTTTTGATGTTTCCACGGTGAGAATAGAGCGAATTCTAGAGATGTTTTTAAGGTGCAGGTGGCAAGAGCGTGCCAGTGTCTGAATATGTGGGGTAAAGGTGAGATCTGAATCAAATACAACCCCCAGACAGCGGGCATGCCGCCTCGGGGGTAATAGTAAGGCCACAGACAGAAATAGAGATATCAAGGTTAGGTCGGTTAGTAGATGGAGGGACTACAAGAAGTTCAGTTTTTGAAAGATTCAATTTCAGATAAAGAGAAGACATGATGTTAGAGCCAGCTCTCTATATCTCTATGTATTCCTATTATTTTTGGCAATTTTACATCACTGTCTTTTCCATTTCCTCAGCTAGCTCTGATCAACACTCCTCCATATTCTGAAATCTTTGTCTTCACCGATGCTTCCTCCAAGGATGCACATCTCCAAAGTAATGTTGAGGCTTTAATCCAAGAAAAAAAGATGAAGGTGAATATTTGATCCTTGAGACATTTGGGTGATACTTTTATGGCAAAAACTTGACGGTCAGTATAAGTGTCCTGAAGCCGTTGTCATGAAGTTCTAATGTTCTCCTCGTGTTTGGTTACTCCAAGAATCCAAAAATAAATTGCCTATATGTTGTGTCTTCCTGTGGTAGGGATATAAGATTGGAAACGATGCTGTCTTCCAAAAACAGCACCACATCTATCTATAGGGTATGTGGTATTGCAGAATGGGGGCAAGTTGGTTGCGATACCACACATAACCTATACAGTGTCTATTGTCTTTAGGTGTCTTTTCTAATAACAGAAGACCCTTCCAGAACAAGAGCAAGGAGCCGTCGGGAGTTATTACGACCAAACAGATTTGACCTTTACGCAGATTTGGCCTCTGTTTCTGGAGGTCAAATCATCTTCACCAACAACCAAGACATCTCTGAAGTTGCAAAAATAATAACTGATTCGGCCTACTTTGATGTGGTAAGAAAAGACCTGCCTATTATTGTGTAGGTACTCCTCATACCTCCATAAAACAGCTCCGATCTGTCAAGGAATAGACTCCTCAAAACCTCCAAAGGTGTCCTGTGGTTTTTGTCACATAGGTGTTATAAGTAGATCCTTGAAGTCCTCTTGTTGTGAGGTGCGACCTACAATGGATCAGACTTTATCCTCCTGCCCATCCCATAGATGTTGGATCAGATTGAGATTTGAGGAATTTGGAGGCTGAGACAACACCTTGAATACTTTGTCATGTTCCTCAAACCGTTCCTGAATAATTTTTGCAGTGTGGTGGGGCACTTTATCCTGATGAAAGAGGCCACTGACAGTAGGTGGGACGACTACTATGAAGGGAGGTAATTGGGTTCTACTATGTTTAGGTAGGTGGTACATGTCACTGTAACATCCACATGAATGGTGGGAACCAAGGTTTCCAAGCAGAACATTACCCAGAGGATCACATTTCCTCTGCTGGTTTGTCTTCTTTCTATAGTGTCTTCTGATCTGTTGGCCGGTCTCATAATGGTGGGTTTTTGGGATTAAAAGGGACAATAATATTTAAGATTACACTCCAAAGAATCGTGAGCATGTGAGTAATGGTGATTCTTTCCTGCTGCAGGTGACACTCCTTCATGTCCAGACATCAGAGGGAGGTATAGCTCATCATGTTTTTCCAGTGGATGAGTTTTTGCACAATGTCGTGCTGTACATAAATGGCGACGTCAGAGAATTCCGTGTACATGATCCAACAGGTAATAGTGTGTAACTGAGCTTCTGAGGGAGCCTAGAATATACTATATGAATAATATAAGGTATTATTAGGTATTACTTATCTCTTTGTTACTTTAACTAGGCCGAAAACAAAATGGCCGCCGACAGTCTTATGGTAAATTTCACCGAGTGTTCCTGTCAGATCCTCTGCAGGTGGGCAACTGGACAATTTTTATGAAAACAGTCGAACCCTACAGTATTCATGTACAAGGTAAAAAACCTATGAATGATCATAAGCACTTTTAAACATATTAGGGCAAATTTATTAAAGGGTTTATGCAGGACTCGAAAACATGGCTGCTTTCTTGTTCTCAGGATGTGACATCATGTCTGTTGTGCCAGTGTCACATCCAATTAAAATTAATGGGACTGACCTGCAGAATGGTCATGTGACCAACGGACATGATGTCACTTCCTGAGAAGAAGAAAGCAGCCTTGTTTTCGAAGTTCAGCTCCTGAAAAATGAAGGCTGCCTTGTAATTAACACCTGACAGACCCTATCCCCCGATGGACCCAAACAACGGAGAGGTGACGCTAGTGTGAGCCTAGCATAAGACACATGACAGGTACCTTCTGACAACTTTAATACACAAGTTAAAGAGGTTGTCTGGGCAAAACTATTATTTTTAAAATAGGCCAGGGAAGGTGAAAAAAAAAAATCATACTCACCTGTCCCTGGTGTTCCGGTGTCCTCCCGGTCACGTCCTGCTGCTTCGGCGTCTTCTCAAAGTGAAGTATTTCGCTGGCTGTGATGTCCCCGATCCCTTCCGCTAAAGCCGCTGATTTGCCTCAGCGGTCACGTGCAGTAGGGACTTCTGCCTTGAAGACAATAATGGACTTGGAGGACCGGACTGCGCTGAGAGGCACCGGAGCACCAGGGAAAGGTGCGTATGATTTTTTATTTTTTATTTTTTTCACCGCCCCTGGTTGATTTAAAAAAATTATCTTTGTGGACAGCCCCTTTAATGATCGTGCAACCTACAACTTTTACATATGGCGGAAAACATAGCAATTTTTTTCACGGATGTCTTAGTTAGCCCCACCTTGTCACGAGCTGAGAATCACCAAGCCATGTAGAATTTTTTTCTTCTAATTATGCAAATTAATTTTCATCCCGAGGAAGAAAACTCACATATTAGACAAACTAGACCCCCCTCTGTAGACAGCTGTTTCGGGTGAGTGTAGAGCAGGTACTGGTTGGCTGGAGGAGATGCTTTTGATGAAGCTCGGGGAGATACTTGTTCTCTCCATGCATCTGATGGAGCGTTTCAATGAGAACAAATGCCTCCCCCCATCTCCCTAAGACATCTCACCAAGTTAGCTAGTACCCTTCTCTGGAAAGTCAAAAGGCGAGAACCCCCAAAGCAGCTGTCTAGAGGTAGGTATCTGGTTTGGGTAATATGAGGTATTTTTCTTCCTTCTGTAGGAGAGCTAATTTGCATATTTGCTCCCATGGAGCATTGCCTGTATATAAGTC
The DNA here is from genome assembly GCA_947044405.1 of Leptodactylus fallax. Lineage (NCBI taxonomy): Eukaryota > Metazoa > Chordata > Amphibia > Anura > Leptodactylidae > Leptodactylus > Leptodactylus fallax. The sequence goes on along the minus strand of CAMRHE010000396.1, from coordinate 772,445 downwards.
TCCATCCACCAGCTGGATCTCCTCAATGAGGACTAGGCCACTCAGAGATTATTCTGATATATTGTAGCTCTTCCTCCATATAAAGGATCACACCTCCTATCCGATCACCGATTAATAATTTTCTCTTTCTTAGGTCGGAGCTCTGTGGATTTCCTCTATTATTTTGGAACTCCTGTAAATGGGTCTCATCCTGGACTCTACCAACTCAACAACCAACCGGTGGCAGGTGGGTAATGATGCAGAAGCTTGTATTTGGGTACAGATAGTACTGTGCAAAAGTTTTAGGCGTGTGGGAAAATGCTGCACAGTTGGAATGCTTTCAGAAATAGAAGGGTTAATATATATATATATATATATATATATATATATATATATATATATTTTTTTTTTTTTAATCAATGACTAAAAAGAAGTGAATGAAGAAAAGAAATGTAAATTCTATTAATATTGGTGTGACCTTTGCCCTTTGGAGGAGGAGTCCTGGAAGTGATGATCCGGCCCCCACAGATATAGCCCTGATCTCAACATCATCCAGTCTGTCTGGGATGACATGAAGAGACAGACGGATTGGAGCAAGCAACATCCACAGAAGATCTGTGCTTAGTTCTCCAAGATGGCGGCGGGAACAACTTCCCTGCCGAGTTCTGCGAAAGACTGTCTGCAAGTACCGAGAAGAACTGATGGAAGGGAAAGGGCAAAGGTCACACCAAATATTTATGAAATTTACATTTCTCTGTTCTTCAATTAATAAATTTGTTAATGGATGAATGAAGTTGGGGATAGCAGGTTTGGGCATATTGAATTTCAACATGTCCAAGCCTTTTCTTTAAGGAAAGATAAGCCACCACCAGAGATGTTTGGCAGCAGTTATTCCCTTCCGATGAAGAATCCATGGCCACTCAGCTGAGCCAAATATGCATGGGGATAGCTGTGAATGAGCATGGATATAGTCCGACAGTCTAGGGTACCACATTTTGTTTGGTATGTCTCTGCTGGTTCCATCGTTTCCTTCTGCCATCTTCAGGTGTCCCTACAATCCTGGTTGTTGATGCTATCGGCCTTCCACAGTCTGCCAACCTCAGCCATGTCAGCCTGACCACACGCAATGGGAAGACTCAGACAGCCGAACTAGAGACAGTCAATCAGGCGGGACTCTTCACAGCAAAAATCAGTGAGATCCCCCACGGGGAGTTTAGTGTTGGCGTTATAGGTCAGGATAGGAGGGGACTGGAGCTGAAACGGGAGGCGCCGCAACAATTAAGTGCAGCTGAATGCATTTTGGAGGTAAGTCCAGTGATTTATAGGGACTCTGTGCTGACTTAAGGTGTTCATTTATATGCTGTAGCTGTTTATAGCATCAAGCTTAAGGTTCCCTGCTGCAGAAAATTGGCGGGGAGAAAAGTCCTGCATGGAATATGGTATAAAATTGGCGGAAACCTGAAGCACACCTGGCAGACCCCATTATAGTCTATGGGGTCAGCGGGTGCCCGCTGGTAATCGCTGTTTTAATGGTCCGGCTCTCCATCGTTGGGGTCCCCGATGGACCCGAACGACAGAGACTAGTGCACAAATGTAAACCTAGCCTTACACATACATATTGTAATGTCTTCCAGATCTCCAGTAATTTACTTGTGACACCAGGTACCTTACATCCGGTTTCAGTGAAGGTCACCAATTTTAGAGAAACTCACTCCTATTCCGTCACCATGAGTAATGATGTCAGTAAGGACTCTGCTACATTTATGTAAGTAGGACAAGTTCTTCAGATCCTTTATAGGATGTTTTATGAGTATTAGTAGGTCCAGTTTAGAAAACTGCTGGGCCCCAAAGATTCACCAGTTGACCCAAATGCATTCAGTCACTTGTCACAATGTCTATTTCTTATGGATTACTCACAACCTTACTAGATCTTATTGCTGATATGTTCTGTGTGTATAATGATAGCAACAAAGATCTACATGGAAGTTAAAGTGGTTATGTGCATGTTCTGTATAGACGCGGGCCATTAGAAATATCTCCTATGGTGGGCCCAAAGAAGTCCAGTCCACTATTGAATTAACCTTGTTTGTAGGCATCAGGGACCAGGAGAACAAGGAACTTGGTTGCACCTGGACTACAACATCTCCACACTCAAGCAGCCATTACCTAATTGTGTTCTCCAGGAAATAGGTGATAAGTGTTTGGTTACTGGGGTCTCACCAGTCCCACCAATCTCACCATGTTCTCCTTGAAACTTCTTTGACTTGTGACTCTTGTGATCTCTACTCTACATAACCCTGAATCTTCTGAACTTCTCCTGGCAGTATACAGATGGAAGCCGGAAAATCAGAAATAAGGAACATGGAGATCAGGGTGCCTGACAACACCGAGCAGAATACTGTAGTCACAGTGATGGTGAAGGCTGACGTGTCTAACAGGAACTCGCAGCCTCCATGCTTTACCCACCTCTCATTGATAGTTATTGGGGAAAATGAGGTAAGTGATATCTGCTCTACTGGACGTCAATACAAAGCTATTTTTTCAGCTTGGACATTGTTTTGGGACCCCCCCCCCCAACGTCAGGAAACCACAACAGGTCCTTCTGTGGTCCTACAGGGGATGTATAGGATTGCAAAAACATAGTTGTTTTCTTCCAAAAACAACGCCACACCTGTCCACAGAGCTGCTATTGCAGCTCAGCATTATTCACTTCAATGGAACTGAGCTGCACTACCATATGCAACCTGTGAGCAAGTGTGGCGCTGTTTCTGGAATAAAGCAACCATGATTTTCTAATACCAGACAATTCCTCTAACTATAGTCCTATCAATAGAACCGTAATGCCACAACCATAAATGTGGTCATATTACAGTCAGGTGATGCCAGCCATATGTTCTATCCTCATGTTATATGTCATCAACTTGAACTAAATTAGTCAGAGGACATCAATCTACTGACAGTGATATAAGTACAGATATGGGGCCTGGGTTTGTAATGGCTCCTCCGGTGCACTACATGTAGAAAATAAGGTTCTAGGTTTCCTGGAACTCCACCTACGTCTAGAGACTTGCAAAAATATACTTAAATATTATTCACCCGTTTTTCTTTTTTTAATGTCTTAATTCACATGTCTTAATCATTTCCATTGTTGGTAAAGGTAGGATAATGAAAACAAAAAATTACAGGGTGTAGTTTCTGCATTTGGCCAAAGTATTTTTTATTACCAGTCTCTTGTACATGAACATAACCAACAGGGTAGGAAGTATATGAACCTCTATGGTGCTCAGGGAATACGAGGCACCTCTACTGCCACAGTCCATAAGGTACATGCAGACCAAGAGACTGACTGCCATGGTGGTCCAGGACACACCCTCAATAATAAGTATCTTCCAAAATCTTCAATAAACTTGCTATTGCAAAATTGGGCACCATGGCCTATGGAGCCACATGGTCAGAGGTGGATTTGGTCAATTACGTGGAGCCCCAGAGATCAGCGGTGGGTTAGATGGTGGCCTTGCTGACTCTATAGTTGTACTTTTTTTTTAAATTGGCTATTACCTATTGGATTATTCCAGAAGGTAGAGGCTGATATTTTACTGACCAGTGCTGACCCAGTAAAAGAGGTATTATACTGTGTGTGGCCAGTAAAGGGGGCATTATACTGTGAGGGGGTCAGTAAAAGAGGTATTATACTGTGTGTGGCCAGTAAAGGGGGTATTATACTGTGAGGGGGTCAGTAAAAGAGGTATTATACTGTGTGTGGCCAGTAAAGGGGGTATTATACTGTGAGGGGGTCAGTAAAAGAGGTATTATACTGTGTGTGGCCAGTAAAGGGGGCATTATACTGTGAGGGGGCCAGTAAAAGAGGTATTATACTGTGTGTGGCCAGTAAGGGAGGAAATTATACGGTGTGTAGCCAGTATAGGGGCCATTATACTGTGTGGGGCCAGTAAAGAAGGCATTATACTCTTTGGGGGGCATTATTTTGTGTGGAGACCGCCAAGGGTGGTTTAGTACTGTGTGGGGCAGTCCTGTGTGAAATATGGGGGGTGCAGGATAGGGTGCCTAGCATTTTACTAGACAAGATAGCACAGCATGCTGCACAATTTTGTCCTGATGTTTTGACCAGTAAATAGGGGGCGGTTCCTGTAAAGAGGGGGTGTGGCCTAAAAATTGTGATTAGGGGACCCTCAGACATAACTAGCACGCGGTTCCTTATTCTATCTCAGCTCTTGTAACGTATTCTCCATGATGTTTCTTCCATATTCTCTCTCCTATTTTCAGACCTCCACGGTGCCTCCTCCTGTTTGCCCTCAGCCATCGTATCTCCAGTCCTGCCCCGGTTCCTCATCTTCCAGTCACTGCAAAGATCGCCAGTGGATTGCCAGGCTCTTAGTGACAGACATTAATGGGATTAAGTCTGTCGATGTCGTGAATGGTTCTGGTACGGCCTCTCATTATTCTGATGCAGGAAATGATGGTGTCGAGTACACGTCCGACTGCTGCAACCGCCATGCTGAACTGTTCTTAACTAACCACAAGGAGGCAGTGTGGAGCTGTTCTCTCAATGCCCCAATCACGGCCATGCAGGTGGATCATAAAGTCCACTATTTACTGATCATACCGCTTCTGCTGATACTTGGAGTCGGCTTAGGCATATGTTACTTCCAGAAGAAAAGGAGAAGTAGGACTGACACCGATTACAGCAGCCCCAAAGACTACGAGAAAGAGTAACGTTAATGTGCCAAAAAATACTGGGCACCAGGTGTGAAAAGCACAGATGATCAGATAAGAAGGAGCACATTAAAGGGGTCGTCCCAAGATTGACACTTGGACATTGACCCACTGGGGGTCGCAAGAATGTGGATCCTGTGTTGATGGAACGGAGCAATGGTTGCGCATGCGCGGTGCTGCTCCATTTAATGTCTATGGGACTGATGCTTAGCTATCTTCATAGGACTGACACAATCCAAGAAGTGGGAGCCACATCTATCAGACATTTATGGGTGGATGTACCATAAATGTATACGATGGAAATACCCCTTTAAAGGAACACTACAAGCAAAACTGAAACACTGTGTTATGCCTAGTGCAGGGCCTACGATTTCAAAGGCGAAAAGAGAGAATTGTTATGTCATGCTCCGCCCATGAGGAACTTGGACGAGGCATAACCGAGTGTTCCAGTTTTGCCTAGTGTATTCTGGTAGGGCCTGATGATAGCACTTCCTGTTTTGCACAATTAGGTGTTCTGGCCATGTTGCCTTGGCCTTATCTACTCAGCCGATACAAGAGGACGTGAACCATGGCCAGAGTAGTTAGAAGACGTGCGATGCTTAGAACGTGTGTGGACAGTATGGTCGGTAGTTTTTGGCACAGATGTAATAGTAGTTTGTATATTGTGAAATATTTGGGGAGATATTCTCTACTTTGGTTTGAACAGTGAACTTTAGTCTTTTTAATATTCCGTTAAATATTTTGTGTTTCAATTGGCCGCCATTTTTAAAGGGTTTTTCTGAGCTTATAAACAAATCTGCCAACTGTCCCGAAACGTTCAGGACGTTCCTGCAAAAAAGGGGGTGACAACCTGGCGTACCGAAATAATGAACACACTTTCCGAGCCTGGCATCTGCCAAGGAGTGTGACACGGACTCTTTTACAAAGAGGCGTGGCTTTGTAAGAGATGGCGGTCATCTGAGAATTTCCTCTGTACACTTGGTATGTTGTCCCTCGTAATTCCCTACAGAAAAATCTGGTAAGTATGCTTATAAGACTGAACTGAAAATCGTGAGGGTCCAACACCCTGTGGATTAGCTCCATGATCCCCGCTTCCTCTTTACAGGCCATTTGACTTCCCGTTCATTGGTGTCTTCATGGCCTGTTTACAGCTCAGTCCTATTCAAGTGAATGTTTCTGGGCTGCAATACCAAGCACAGCCACTATACAATATGTGGCGCTGTGCTTGGTTTTCAGTGAAGAGACAGCAGTGCTTGTCCATTAAAATTTGCGATCTCTTCAAACTGCTGATCACGGGTGTTGGACCCCCTGTCAATCTTTGATGACCCATGATGCAAAGGTCTTCAGTTATAAGCAGCAAAATACCTGTTCGCTCACAGAACATTGGGCTTCAGTTATCAAAACTGTGTAACTTAGTCCAGCTAGGTCGCCCTTAGCAGCCATCTCACCTCTACCAAGTACGAGGTCTTTGTGACGATTTTCAATATACTTAGCCATAGGAGGGCTTGTTTCTTGCAGGAGAAGTTTTACTTTTTAATAGCGCCACTTAATATTCCATACAGTGTATTGGAAAGATGAAAAAAAAAATTAGGACTGGGGTGGAATTGGAAAAAAACCTCAGTTGCTCCATTTTTTTCAGGTTTTGTTTTTACGGCCTTCACTTTGCGGTACATATTTCCTTTATGATCATGTGATATAATTCTAAAGATATCAAATTTATATAGTTTTTGTTTTGTTTTAAAAAATTATGAAACTTTTTTATTTTTTATAGCATCTCCACATCCTGACACCCATTCTGCTTACATCAGGAGCTCCAGAGAGGAGTCTGATAAGAACATGGTGGTAGTTTTAGTGTCTCTAATCCCATTCCATTTAAGTTTTATGTACATAAAACTGGAAAATCCTGTCTCAAGTTTTAATATTATTCTCTAATAACAGGATAGGGGATAATACACGGATCGTTACAGGTCTAAAAATACTACAAAACCAATAGGTTAAAGCACCCCCTAACAAATAAAGAGCGGCCGCTATAATGGCACGTCAGATCACAATATTTATTGGACCATCAGAGAATACAATGGCCACTGGCCCACCAGGGACTATAGCTGCCACTAGACCACCAGGCCATAGGTTCGAGGATGAAATCCGGGCAGATCTGATTGGACAATAAAAGCAGTAACAATCCCAATGTGGACTGAGACGTAAACCTGTAATATAGAAGGAGGGACCAAATTCCAACCCAAGGCCTGGGTCAGAAGTGAAGGAACTGCGCTTCACCCAGATGGATAATATGCAGTAGTCTTTATTGACTCCAAAACACTTTGCGTTTCAGGGACTTCAACCAAATTATCAAGTGTACAAGGAAATAGCAGTGAACCTGTAATAATCTTTTATCATTTCTGTTGTAAATTGTTGAATGTTTTTGTAGATTCTTCTTGATGTTCGGTGGTCGGAGGGTTGGTTTTGCGGTGAACATATTATATTTATTGAGACGCAACCTGCAGCTATTCTGTGTTATATACACAATTGTTTCTGCGATTTCACAGCACAAGGCATTTGTAATAAAAATATGAAGAAACCTGTATACTGTCAGTTTCCCCGTATACCATCAGCTTCCCCGTATACTGTAAGATGCCCCTTATAGTGTTAGAAACCGGAGATTCTTCATAAATCGCTCAATCCCTGCCAGTTGGGCCCTATATTAAGGCTGGCGTACGATTCACCAATAAATCTACCCCAGGAACTTCAGCAGCAGAATACAGAATACAGCTCTGGAGTATCATTTTTGTACAACATTGATAAGCACAGGCGGATCTGTCTGTTGAGGATTTTATAAAGTATATGGATACAGCGACTTGTAGGCAGGTAAATAATGTGACATTGATATAGTCTGTAAATCCCAGAATCCTTTGCTGTTATCATAAGGAGACGTTCACTTTCTTCAAGTGTCTAATGAATAATCTGAGGTCTAGATGGACTCTTCATACAGAGTGTGATTTACTTCCAATGCCGAGGTAAATCTGTGAGGAGAAAAATACATTATTGTTATAAAAATGAAGCAAAAAGTCCAAATCTATCTAACAATCTATCTCATATCTATCTCATATCTATCTCATGTCTATCTATCTCTATCTATCTAATCTAATATCTATCTATCTATCTATCTATCTATCTATCTATCTATCTATCTATCTATCTATCTATCTAGCTACTACTACATCTATCTATCTATCTATCTCTATCTCATATCTATCTATCTATCTCTATCTATCTATCTACTATCTCATATCTATCTCTATCTATCTATCTATCTATCTATCTCCTATCTATCTATCTATCTATCTATCTATCTATCTATCTATCTATCTATCTATCTATATATCTCATATCTATCTATCTATCTATCTATCTATCTATCTACCATATCTATCTATCTCATCTATCTATCTATCTATCTATCTCATATCTATCTATCTATCTATCTATCTATCTCATCTATCTATCTATCTAATATCTATCTATCTATCTATCTCATATCTATCTATCTACTATCTATCTCATATCTATCTATCTCAATCTATCTATCTATCTATCTATCTATCTCATATCTATCTATCTATCTATCTGTGAAGAATATCGCCTCGCCCAGCCGCCTGGCACGCCTGCGATCAAACTTCTTTCTTAACCTCCCACTCACACACTGTGAGTAGACCGGGTCATAGGATAAAATGAAATGAGCGATATAAATTTTATATGTTTAATAACCCAAGTGGGTCGGTATGAATTAATAGCATATACAGAAATATACAATATTAATATGATCAAGCATAAACATACAAGCAAAAGGGAAATGATACAATACACAAAAATAAACAGGGGAATTAAAAGATAGAGAAAATACCGGCATAGGCTCGTAGTCCGTTTCTCTAGGCCGCAGCAGAGTTTTGGGCCTAGGGCGCAAGCTTAAGCAAGTTGCATAAAACAATCCTTCTACATGTTGTCCAGAACAAGTGAAAGGCTTCAGGCCTCACTGCTAGGCCCTCAAAGCATTCCTCAGTAGGGCAGGCCCTCTCATCTTCTCCCAGATCAGAGCTCCTTACTGCCTCTTTGCTGAATGACCCCAGAATCCAGGTCTGCCCACAGCATATGGCTAGTGCTCCACCCACCCCTTGCACCCAGGCAGCCCCCCTTCTCCCACCTTTGCAGAACCCTCGGAGAGAAGGGTGAAGTTAAGGCTTGCTATCCCCCATCCCATCTGTCCAGGGATAATAAAAGTGCCTGGCTATAGCAAGCCATCTCCAATGAACACACATAAAACCAGTGAAGCGTATCGTCCAGCAATGTGGACTCAACTAAAGCACCGCATTCCAAGTGGGGGAAGGACTGACCTAAGCAAGTAAAACACACTTCCAAGAAAGATATAAAACTGAGGGTCGGTTCATCACACTATCTATCTCATATCTATCTATCTATCTATCTATCTATCTATCTATCTATCTATCTATCTATCTCATATCTATCTATCTATCTATCTATCTATCTCAATCTATCTACTATCTATCTATCTATCTATCTATCTATCTATCTATCTATCTCATATCTATCTATCTATCTACTACTATCTCCTATCTATCTATCTATCTATCTATCTATCTATCTCATATCTATCTATCAATACAAAAAAGAGCAGCAGCCTCTGACACAGCACAAGGGCATATAAAGAACAGAGAAGGAAACTGCATGACTGCCATTATTGGCACATATAAACTAATATGGTCTATAAACTAAATCTATAAATTTGAGGTTCTTCGTTATTCATATTTGATCAAACAGTAGGAAGCCCACCTGCCCCTGTGCTGCCCCTGTGCCTGCCCAACGTGCCTGCCCCCGTACCTGCCCCCGTACCTGCCCCGACAAGGCAACCTCATTCAGGTGGGACCCTACACTAATACCTCTAATGGACCCAAAATGAGTCTACAGTGTGAACACAGAGCAATAACATACCTCTCTCGGACCCAGAACAGATCTACAGTGTGAACACAGGGCAAATAGGATCCAGAGCCGTACTCAACTTAAAATAGCTTTGGACAGATGGAGAACTGAAAGGCATCCTCTATTCCATTTAAATAGGCCCATGCAATTGAATGGGCAAGTGCAGAAAACTCAGCAGCACCATGACGTATAGAGAATACAGATGTAAACTGCATGACTGCTATTACTGGATATACACATATAAATGAGCTAATATGGTCTATAAACTACACATATAAACTAGAGGTTCTGCCCTGTATTCACACTGCAGATCTGTTCTGGGTCCGAGAGAGGTATGTTATTGCCCTGTGTTCACACTGTACTGTAGACTCATTTTGGGTCCATTAGAGGTATTAGTGTAGGGTCCTATCTGAATGAGGTCGCCTTGTTGGGGCAGGTACTGGGGCAAGTACAAGGGCTTCTTACTGTTTAATGAAATATGTATAATGAAGAACCTGTAGTTTATATGTGTAATTTATTGACCATATTAGCTCATTTATATGTGTATATTCAGTAACAGCAGTCATGCAGTTTCCATCTCTATTCTCTATACGTCCCGATGCTGTATACAGAGGCTGCTGCGTTTTCTGCACTTGTAATATTACTATAGTAGCTTGCACCTGTTCACATTGGAGTGCGCTGTCTGAATTTTTTGTCTTCTATATATATTATATTTGATGACCCTTTAAGTTCTGTAGGTATTTAGGGACCTCCATTAAGGGGATGGGGCCTGTAGTATATACTGTACTGTGCACTGCTCACATCTAGGATCCCCACATCTCAGGAAACTGGAGACCCCCTGATGGCCGGTATGGCTGCGGATATTCCTGACTTCTTACCTCTCACTGTCAGTCCCTTGTGAATCACTTGAGGAGAAAAACTGGAAGCAGAGCCAGGAGAAGGAGAGAGATCAACGGGGCAGAACCTAGGAAGAAATCACATAATATTCTTTATAATGTAGGCGGAAACCTCTGCGGACTTTCTGTGAACAGCGCTGCAGGAAAAACCACAATGCATTTCCATCACGGTCTTTTCCACAGCACTTTTTAACTGCGGCCCGCTACGTGGGGCCTTAGCCTAAAGGAGTCTTCGAGAACTTTAAAGAGTTTTTCCAAGATTGTAATATTGATGATATATCCCTTAGGTCCAGTAGGGGTCCAACACCCAAGACCCTCGCTGATCAGCTGTTTGGTGAGAGCAGTGTTTGATGTTGGTCATCGATATTTCACTCTCAGAAGACCCTTTTAATATCAACTACCTTTAGAGTAGGTGGTCAGTAGTAGATCAATGGTCTGACTCCTAGCACCACCAATCGGCTGTAAAGACTGTGTGGCTCCCTTTAGCTCAACGCTGACTTGTTATTGACTATACGCGTCCAGGTGGTCGGCATCTAGCGGCGCCTATACAAGACCGAGTTTGTCTTAGAGGCCCAACCCTAATGTATCAGCCCCAGTTACAGGGGAAATCTTGAAGCCTCCAGGAGCTGCTCTGTAGAAGTCTCTGCTCCCGGAGGCAGGATGTGTGTGACGTCATCACATCATATCTACGGCTCTCGGGGCTGGAACACACGGGGCACAGAGGTAAAGCAGGGAGCAGACCAATGTATATCCTCCGGACATACCTCCTGCCGACCAGGACCTCAGGACAGGACCCGAAATCTAGGACTCTGGTGTGTCCAATTCTTGGGCTATCCCTTTAACACTCTAACCAGCATCTTTAAAGGGTTAAGCAAATTTTACATACAAATTGCTTTACCCAGAAAGAGTGCCACTCCTGTCCACAGGTTATATTTGGTACTGCAGCTCAATCCCATCCTCTTCAGTAGATCTGAGCTGTAACACCACACACAATTAGTGGACTAGTATGGTGCTTTTTCTGGAAGAAGGCAGCCACGTTGTCTTCATCTTGGAAGACCCCTTAAGTTATAATTGCCCGTCTTACTTCTGTATTACATACACATATCTTGTGTTATACGTAAAATGTAACTCACACAAGGCAGATTGTCCATTCCCTCTGGTGGTAGTAATAAAATTAGCATCAAGGTGAAATCTTGAAAGCTCCGTTGCTGCCGAGTACGAGCGTCTTGATGTGGTTTCTTCATCATACAAAAGACAGATTGTGACTGTGAGTCTGTCCACTTCATCATCCGCCATCTGCGGTATTATTTTGACTTCAGGTTCAAAAGGTATCACAAGCCGTAGAGACTCATTAATGGAACCGGAATAGTTAAAACTTGTTCCATTCATTGCCCTCACGGACACCGACACATTGAGCTTTGGCTCTTTGACCAAGGAGGTGCAGAGGGGATCAGTGGATATGCAGTGGGTTACATTCTTCACGGCGATGACTTTGTACATGAATTGGTAGACATCTGATGAAGGGGGAAATGCAGATTCAATCAAGGTGTCCTCGAAGTGGGATGATGGGACAGAAACCAACATATTTACATAGGTCTCCTCCTGAAATCTTAGGGTTCCACCTGTAGACAAAAATATCAAAAAGAATATGAGTTGTGTAGAAGAAAAGAACTCAGTTAGGCCAGGTTCACATCTCCATCCTTGTGGTCTGTCAACAGAAGAACGGACTAAACATTAAAGGGGTTGTTCAGGAATTGGACCAAAACCTGTGGCGGCCGGGGGCAGCTGTAACATTAAAAGAAAGGCATACTTACCCGTTCCCTCTGCTTAGGTCTCCACCGCTGGTATCCATTTGGTCTCCTGCCAAGGATGTTGCCGGCAGTCTTTGGTCACAGTGGTCAAATGGGGCACAGGACTTCTGGCGACAAGGACGTGGCATGAGATTGAACAGACACCGTCAGTGGACAGCAGAGCCTCAGGGACAGGTGATTTTTTTTTTTTTTTTTTTTATGTTACACCTCCCCTGGCCTTCAGAGAGGTTTGTCCAATTCCTGGACATCCCCTATAAGATGGATCTGTCTATTGATCCCGAAGGACCCCCTGGACTACAGATGTGAGTATGGCCTTAAGCAGATTTCTTTTTAAGAACCTCAGTCACATGACATAAAGGGCCTTTAGGGCCACACAGTTTTGGACCTTCTCTATTTATCTTGCCCCATCATCATCCATTTCAATCGTCTCTTACCGAGTGCGCAGAGAGTAAGGAAAATCAGAGTTTTCTTTCCACAGTCCATCATTTAGCCTTCAGCAGAGATGATCGGTGATCTGGTGAGGAACCTCTCAGTAGCTCAGAGCACTATCTACTGACAGAAGAGACACATCCAACAGTATAATACTTCTTCAGTGGTGGCCCCCTGTGGTATAATCCCCCTTAGTGACCCTTGCACAGTATAATGCCCTCTCAGTGGCCTTTACATACTATAATGCCCCTTCAGTGTCCCCAGACACTGTATAATTCCCCCTTAGTGGCCCCACACAGTATAATGACCCCTCAGTGCCCTCATATAGTCTAATGACCCCTCAGTGGCCCTTACACAGTATAATGCCCCCTTAGTGTCTACCACACAGTATAATACCCCCTTAGTGGCCCCCACACACTATAGTGTCCTTTCAGTGGCCTTCACAAAGTATAATGCTGCTTCAGTGGAGGCCCCTATGGTATAAGCTCCCTTAGTGACCCCTACACAGTATAATGACCCTTCAGTGGCCCTTACACAGTATAATACCCCCTTAGTGGCCCCCACACACTATAGTGTCCCTTCAGTGGCCTCCACAAAGTATAATGCTGCTTCAGTTTAGGCCCGTATGGTATAATCTCCCTTAGTGACCCCTACACAGTATAATGACCCTTCAGTGGCCCTTACACAGTATAATACCCCCTTAGTGGCCCCCACACACTATAGTGTCCCTTCAGTGGCCTCCACAAAGTATAATGCTGCTTCAGTTTAGGCCCGTATGGTATAATCTCCCTTAGTGACCCCTACACAGTATAATGACCCTTCAGTGGCACTTACACAGTATAATACCCCCTTAGTGGCCCCCACACACTATAGTGTCCTTTCAGTGGCCTCCACAAAGTATAATGCTGCTTCAGTTTAGGCCCCTATGGTATAATCTCCCTTAGTGACCCCTACACAGTATAATGCCCCTCAGTGCCCCCAGACACAGTTTGAATAGTTGCCTGTTTACACGATGCATTATGTCTATGTAATTTAATTAACAATGTATCATCTGTGTTTAGTATACTGTACAATACTTGGTTGAATAGGCGCCTGTGTATACAACACATTAACTGCACAAATATATTTTGCTCATGTAATCTTACAAAGTATTATCTGCTTTTAACAGCATTTGCCCATCTATACAATGCGGTATATGTTTGTATTTACGGCTTTGTCACGTGACGCATCATGTGATTGTGCGCTACTCCCTGATGGTAACAGGAAATACACGGACACAATAAAGCATTCCACGTGTGCGGATGTTTCCTTATAATTTATTGATGTGATATAACATATACTTCTAGAACGTTATTCCCTATTGTATGTGTATTGTATAAACCTGGCAGATTTCCTGGTGACCCCCGGGTACGATCACATATAGCCGCAGTGTCTATACATTGTATATTGTGTATACATTGCCTCATTTACTGCACTTTTTTTTAATCTGTTTACAGTGTTCTGTTATTTGCACGTGTGATGATAGGGTTAATATTTGGGCTGGGTGTGGTCCCGTGCTTGTTTTGGATTCCTCCTGTTATCCATTGTCAGCATGCTATGAGTAAGGGGTTTGTTGTACCCTGAAGCACGTCAGCAGCCGTGTTGTGTGGACTGTTTTCAGGATGATAACCTTTTTTTTATATCGCATGGATTAAAAGTTAATTTTTATATATGAAGATTTGTCAATATCTCAACACTGGACCTTTTACCATATTTTTTGTACAGTATAATGTCCCCTCAGTGGCCCCACACACCATATAATGCCCCCTCACTTGCCCCACATACCTTTATAATGCCCCTATAGTGGTCCCACACAGTATAATGCCCCCCTCAGTGGCCCCACACACCATATAATGCCCCCTCACTGGCCCCACATACCTTATAATGCCCCTTCAGGGGCCACACACACCATATAATGCCCCCTCAGTGGCCCCATACAGTATAACGCCCCCTCATTGGCCCCACACACACAGTATAATGCCCCCTCAGTGGCTCCACACACCATATAATGCCCCCTCACTGGCCCCACATACCTTATAATGCCCCTTCACTGACCCCACACACAGTATAATGTCCCCTCAGTGGCCCCACACACCATATAATGCCCCCTCAGTGGCCCCACACAGTATAATGCCCCCTCAGTGGCCCCACACACCATATAATGCCCCCTCACTGGCCCCACATACCTTATAATGCCCCTTCAGGGGCCACACACACCATATAATGCCCCCTCAGTGGCCCCACACAGTATAATGCCCTCTCAGTGGCCCCACACACACAGTATAATGCCCCCTCAGTGGCCCCACACACAGTATAATGCCCCCTCAGTGGCTCCACACACCATATAATGCCCCCTCACTGGCCCCACATACCTTATAATGCCCCTTCACTGACCCCACACACAGTATAATGTCCCCTCAGTGGCCCCACACACCATATAATGCCCCCTCAGTGGCCCCACACACACAGTATAATGTCCCCTCAGTGGCCCCACACACCATATAATGCCCTCTCAGTGGCCCCACACACAGTATAATGCCCCCTCAGTGGCCCCACACACAGTATAATGCCCCCTCAGTGGCTCCACACACCATATAATGCCCCCTCACTGGCCCCACATACCTTATAATGCCCCTTCACTGACCCCACACACAGTATAATGTCCCCTCAGTGGCCCCACACACCATATAATGCCCCCTCAGTGGCCCCACACACCATATAATGCCCCCTCAGTGGTCCCACACACACAGTATAATGTCCCCTCAGTGGCCCCACACACCATATAATGCCCCCTCAGTGGCCCCACACACACAGTATAATGTCCCCTCAGTGGCCCCACACACCATATAATGCCCCCTCAGTGGCCCCACACACCATATAATGCCCCCTCAGTGGCCCCACACACACAGTATAATGCCCCCTCAGTGGCCCCACACACCGTATAATGCCCCCCCAGGGCCTGATAGTTTGCTGCCACCACAGTAGATGGCTTGATTACACTATAACATATTGCTCCATCAGGGGGGCACAAGAGGTCCCTCTGCCACATAAAATATACCACTATTCCAAAAGGCACATAGTATTCAGGGGCCCCATTACAGATTTTACACTGGAGCCCAGGAGCGTCAGGTTACGTCTCAGAATAGACCTTCATTATGGGAAAGACTCACATAGGGAAGGTTTATCTGAGAATCTCCCCATTTTATCAGTAACCTGGCCATTAGACAGAAGAATCGCTCCACATTTTCCAACTAGTTATACTTAACTCTGTGGTCCTGGACCAAAAGTAGTGAAAAGAGGAAGAAGATGATTTACCCTCCTTTAAAAATCACTCACCCCGCTAGTAGAGCTGTAGCCAGGCTTTCCGTCAAGGGGCAAAAGTTCATTTCATTGCCCTTACTCTGCATCTAGATACATAATACGTCCCCCTCAGGACACATGTCCAGTTGTCCCCCCATCCCCCGGCTACGCCCCGGCTACTTATCCTGCTCTGTGATGGCTTGTAGAAATAATTGGGAATCCCATAAGTAATTTTATAATACAAGTGTACTCTGGAGCCACCTAGTGGTGTATTTGTAACATTACAACACCAATGTATTACGCTACAGGTGCAATACAAAGTAACATTTGCCCATTAGAGGCTTTTATTTCTGGATGATGATTGTACTCGGTATATATCATATTTGTGACTCTTTTATTGCATTTAATCAGGTCTATTCACTGGTTTTATTATTTATTACTATTTTTTGACTATTTCTCAGTCATTTATTATCCATCATATTCTGTGTTTATCACTGGACACATTTTCGTGTTTTTTTTGTACCTGCAGTTTTAAGGGATATGTTTTTTTTTTCCCATTTGGGTTATTCAAATAATGTTTGCATCTTTTCTTGCTGATAATCCAGCTTTATTTTTATTTTATTTTTTTAGCATGTCTTTTTCTTTAATATCTGGGGAAATGCAAACATAAAAGGAGAGGAAACGCGTCTGTTTTTCACATTTTTCATGTTTTTTTTATTTTAACTAATATCACAAAGTGCTATTAAAAATTTTTTAGATAATTTTCCCTCTCCTTAAGGTCATTTTTATGTAGATGACACATAGCGTGGTGCCGCAGGGGGCAGGGCTAGAACCTGTGATGTGGGCCTGGTAGTGACATTATTAATTTTTTTTTTGGTGTGTGTTTTTATTTATTTTTTTTATACATTGGGCTCCCGCATAAGGTCATAATAATAAACCTTTGGAGGGAATTTTGACATGACTTTTTTTCTGCTGATTTTCCCCGTAGCTAATACATTAGCCCCAGTTATAGGAGGAGCGCAGCCCCCTGAAATGAACTGCAGAGCTGGTCTGGATCCTCCCCATTCCCCAAGAGCTGCCTTCTCCTCTCTCTGCTGTCTTGGAGCAGCAGGCACCATGACATCACTACATCACGCCTGCCCATGTCCTCGCCACCAACAGGAGACACAGAGTAAATGGTGAAGCAACTTCTGGCTTCACTACTGTGCTCAACTCTATCTGTGTCCTGAGGGTGCAGAAAGAGTGGAAGCCGGGACAATGGTAAGTTCGGGACAATGGTAAGTTCGGGACAAGGGTAAGTTCGGGACAAGGGTAAGTTCGGAACAAGGGTAAGTTCGGGACAATGGTAAGTTCGGGACAATGGTAAGTTCGGGACAAGGGTAAGTTCGGGACAAGGGTAAGTTCGGGACAAGGGTAAGTTCGGGACAATGGTAAGTTCGGGACTGTCCCGCTAAATCTGCACTGGTGGAGAAGTAATCTTTAAAACTAACCAATTTTCGAAGTCCCCGGTTCTCATGGGACTCTTTTCTGGTCCATGCGCATCTCTCCGATCATGCCGAGGTCACTGCACATACGATGCACAGGGTAGAGATTTGTTGATCAAGCCAATAAGGGCAGGGAGAAATTTCCCAGCAGGGTCATGTTCCCATGCCTGGATACATCTCCCAGTACAAGTGCTCATCCTAAAAACAGAGGGAGACATTTTTAAAGGGGTTGTGTGGGACTTCAAAAACATGGCTGCTTTCTCAGGAAGTGACATCACACAAATTGGTTACTTGTCTCATTCATTCATTTCACTGGGACACAGATGTGGCGTTGCTGTGTGACCAACAGACGTGATGTCACTTCCTGAGAAGAAGAAAGCATCCATGTTTTTGAAGTCCTGCACAACCCCTTTAACCTATCTACGCCTGTTTTCTGGCACAGATGGGTGTAATTGTGGCACGTCTTTAGGGCACGGCCCTTTCTTGCACCAAGGATGTGCCATGTTGTTGGTTCCTCGCCTTGCTCTCTATTTTTTTCCAAGGTGGGTGAAGGGCAAGGTGGGATTATTATATCAGCCAGAAATGGTGAAAAATATGACATCACCAGTACAGCCTCACTACTATGGAGAGCAAAGATCTGTGAAGTATTCGGTGACACCTCCCATACATAATGTCTTACCTTGATGTCCAGACACAGGGTAGTGATGACTTCTTGGTCCATGTTCCCTTTCCGTCTGTTGCTCGGAGATCTTCCTCCGTTGTGTTCTCAGGGCCCTTTTGCCTGCCCCTCCCACCAGTCTTTTACCTCAGATGAGGATGTTGAGAAATAATACCAATAAGGCAAGAAACTTGTGCAACTGTGTAAGAAATGATCGTGCAACACCCAGGGCTAGCAATGTGGAGATGGTGCAGGCAGAGGAGCCCCAAGATGGCAGCTGCTCACTCCTTTTCTGGTCATGGTGGGTTTTGGTGCCAAATCCTTTTAAGGGCCCTGAGATGGTACAATAATGAGGGGGTCACACTTGGCTGAGGGTCCCCCAGGACACTCCCTGTTGTGGGTCTCCCATGTGAAGCACAGGTCACAGGCTGACATTTCAACAGGCGAAGCTCATGGCTCTGTTTACTTAGCAGGGTCTCAAACTAAGATGGAGGCACGATTCACTTTCCGCAGCAGGTTTCAGACGTTTGGCACTTTACACGCATGGACAGGAGTGACTATTGCTCTTTACTTTCTCCTCTTGTCCTCTGACACTTTCCAAAAAAGCTTATTCTGCAAGCAGAGGATTCAGTGACATGGACTGCCTTGTTGCAGCCCTAACTACCACTAACTAACCTGAAGAGCAGAAGGTGCTCCTCCCCAAGCAAGTGCCTTTGACTAAGACTAACTCCAGACTGAGAGCAGGCCCTGAACCTACCGGTTGAAGACTGGGTAACCAGTGTGGGACTGAGGTTCCTTTGGCCCAATTTACAACAACCCCTAGGAAATACACTATAGTACCCTTCAAATGTGGGTGTCTTCTGCTGGGCCATTACTGTACTTGAGCCTGGAACCATAAGAGGATCCTGTGGTGGGAGAGTCCGACACTGTGGGTAACCTAACAATGACTAAACTCCTTCCGCCTTCTAGAATCCTCACGGCACACAGCAGTATAGGAATGACCAATTAACTGGTCAATGGGAGCACCGGAGATAGCCGAGTGCTGTACTTCAGCTATCTCCAGCCCTCCCATTGAAGTGAATGGGAGTGCCGACCACCACCAGTCCCGCCCACATTCAGCCTGACTGGAGTATGGTCTTGCAGCATTCACTTCATTGGAAAATCCCTTTAATAATGCACAAGTAATAAACAGATACATTTTGATACAAATTGCTAATTTTTAGTGCTATTTTTTAGTATGATTTTCAGTGAATTCCTACTAAGGGGTTCCTGGACTTGCATTTGGGGGATTAGCCAGAGGGAAACTGAACATGGTCCCTTGCAGAGTCTCATTATCAGTTCTCTATGTTCGGGCTCTGGAACTATTAGGTGTCATCCTAGTAAACAGGGGCGTCTGCAGGAAAGGGGACGTTTAGGCGACTAGTAAGTAATAGTGCCCTTTCTTGTCTACCACACAGTATAATGCTCCCTTAGTGTCTCCTACAATTATGATGCCCCTTTAGTGTTGCCCACACACTATAATCCCCACATGGTATAAGCCCCCTCAGTTCCCTCCACACAGTAGATTTACCCCCTCCCACAGAATAATGCCCCCTTAGTGGCCTCCGCATGGTATAATGTCGTATTGATGGTACCACCCAGTATAATGCCCCACAGTTTGAGGCATCCTTAATGGTCTCCACACATTATGATGCTCCCTTAGTGCCCCCACACAATATATTACCCTCTCCCACAAAATAATGCCCCCTTAGTGGCCTCCACATGGTATAATGTTGTATTGATGGCACCACACAGTATAATGCCCCTTAGTGGCCCCACACAGTTTGATGCTTCCTTAGTGGACCCCACACAGTATAATAACTCCTTAGTTCTCTCCACACAGTATATTACCCCCTTGTCCCCTTAGTGGATGCCACATGGTATAATATTCTTTACCCACACAGTATAATACTCTCCAGTTCTTTCCGCACAGTATATTACCCCCTCCCACAGAATAACACCCCTTATTGACCCCCACACAGTATAATGCTCCTTAGTGGCCCCTACGCATTTTGATGCATTCTTATTGGTCACTGCATAGTATTATGCATCCTTAATACTCCCACACAGTATAATGCCCCCTTAGTCCCCCACACACAGTATAATACCCCCTTAGTCCCCCCACACAGTATATTACCCCTCCCACAGAATAATTCTGCCTTACGGTCTCCACAAGGTATAATGTCCAATTGATGCTCCCACATAGTATAATGCATTTTAGTGCCCCTCCACACCATGCCTTACTATCTCTAGCTTGGAACGGCAGGTGTGATGACATCATTGCCCAGCCTTAGCCACAGTGCAAATTTCCGATTGGATGATGGAGCCGAGAGCTAACAGCTTTCTGCTCCATAACTGTATTCTGCTCTATCTGGTCCTGAGGGTGCAGATAGAGTTAAAGTTGGGGCATCAGGAAAGCGCAGACGGCAAGTTCAGTGCAGGACAAGGCTGAGCCCGAAATCCAAGACTGGGTGAAATCTAGCTGGAGCTGCGAGGGTTTGGATTTATCCGTGAAGCACCCCCTTGTGTCCCCCCCGTCAATAAAATGATATAAACTGTGGATTAAAGCTACAGATACAATAAAATTCCCACTGACTGCAATGACATTTACTAGAGACTTGCACAACTGCTTAGAAATCACCCAAAGTAATTGCCCAAGAGATTCCAGAAATCCTGTAATGATTGTAGTCAGTGACCGGCCCGAGAGGAAACAACAGGTTGTATGAAAAGACAAATATAGTATGTGACCCCTGCCGAGAGATCGTGACTATAGGAAAGCACCGGGCCACTATGTCTGCTAGTCACACAGAATAAAGGCCCCACAAATAAAACACGGCTCTGTATAGGAAGCAGAAAGGACCCCGAATATACGATAGACACAGCTACAGCATAGACAAGCGAAACCAGATCTTTATTGAGGAGATAATAAAAAAAAATTGATATTTCTAGGTTGGTAGCAGGCAGGTAAGTAATGTGATGTCATCGTCCTATATTGATGTGATGTCATCGTCCTATATTGATGCATTCTGTCACTAAATCCCACAATCCTTTGCTGTTGTTATAAGTAGCCGATGACTCTCTCCGAGTGCCTGATACATAATCCGAGATCTAGACTAAGTATTCTTAAGGAGGTCAAAGCATATTCTATCTATCTATCTATCTATCTATCTATCTATCTATCTATCTATCTCATATCTATCTATCTCATATCTATCTATCTATCTATCTATCTATCTATCTATCTACATATCTATCTATCTATCTATCTATCTCTATCTATCTCATATCTATCATATCTATCTATCTATCTATCTATCTACATCATCTATCTATCTAATCTATCTACTATCTATCTATCTATCTATCTATCTATCTCATATCTATCTATCTATCTATCTACTCATATCTATCTATCTATCTATCTCATCTATCTATCTACTATCTATCTATCTATCTATCTACTATATCTATCTATCTATCTATCTATCTATCTATCTACTCATATCTATCTATCTATCTATCTACTATCTATCTATCTATCTATCTATCTATCTATCTATCTACATTATCTATCTATCTATCTATCTACTATCATCTATCCATCTACTATCATCTATCTATCTATCTATCTATCTATCTATCTCATACTATCTATCTATCTATCTATCTATCTACTATCTATCTATCTATCTATCTATCTATCTATCTACTACTATCTCTATCTATCTATCTTATCTATCCATCTCATATCTATCTATCTATCTATCTATCTATCTACTATCTATCTCATCTATCTATCTCATATCTATCTATCTATCTATCTATCTATCTATCTATCTATCTATCTATCTATCTATCTATCTATCTATCTATCTATCTATCTCAATCTATCTACTATCTATCTATCTATCTATCTATCTATCTCATATCTATCTATCTATCTCCATCTACTATCTATCGATCTATCTACTATCTATCTATCTATCTCTCTATCTATCTATCTATCTATCTATCTATCTATCTATCTATCTCATATCTATCTATCTATCTATCTCATATCTATCTATCTATCTATCTCTATCATCTATCTATCTATCTATCTATCTATCTATCTATCTCATCACATCTATCTATCTATCCATCTATCTATCTATCTCATATCTATCTATCTCATATCTATCTATCTATCTATCTATCTATCTATCTATCTATCTATCTATCTATCTACCATCATCTATCTATCTATCTATCTATCTATCTATCTATCTATCTATCTATCTCCATTTATACTTGTATATCTTATCTATCATCTATCTAGCTAATATCTATCTATCTACATTGAGGACAGAAGAATAAGGACCCAATATTTATACAAGGAAGGGAAGTTGTGTAAGTTGTTGGGTAGGAGCAGTGTATACAGAGGTCACATCTCAGGTAATGGAGATCTCCTTATGGTGGTTCATCCAGTACAGAAGAGGTAGAGACATATGGCTGCGGATATTTCTGACTTCTTACCTCTCACTGTCAGTCCTTTGTGAATCACTTGAGAAGAAAAACTGGAATCAGAGCCAGGAGAAGGAGCGAGATCAACGGGGCAGAACCTGGGAAGAAATCACATAATATTCTTTATAATGTAAGGTGCAGGCGATTCCAGCAACTTCTACTCTGCACTATCCGCCATCGCTCCGAGGATTTGCCTCCTAATAGAAGATCTGTCAGATCTCCTGTCTGGCAATAACAATTCTGGAGCCTGTTGTTTTAATTCTGCATAATGCTGATCCTCTGTTATTCCTCCTGGACATTGGACATTACCATTCCCCTTGTTGATAGGGTATGTTATCAGCACTGATAGGACAATGTCACACTGTGTATGGACACTCCCCATTAACAAGGGGAATGGTAACGCCCAGTTGCCAATTATACTTTTCCAAGTGAAGTAGCAAAGAAACACTTTGTATAAAGTTGTATAACTTTTTATTATACCTTTGAGTTACAAGTCCCCAATCCTCTGCACTTATACCCACCATGTGACTACTAGAGCCAATCATTGGGCTTATTGGTTGTGTGTTAATCTTTTCACTGTCTTCCACAATTTTTTTGTGCCGGCCAGGGGTGGCTAAAAACCCCTTTAAACTAAATTTAACGAGGACCTTTCAACACCTCACCAACTCTTTGCATCCTTTAATAGGTTTCGCTCCAGCACAGTTGGGATTCCAGCACAGTTGGGATTTTTTCTCTAGCCCCCACCATTCCTGAGCAATCAGTGCTGTTAATTTCAGCACAATTATGGTGTCAGATGGGAGGTTTCAGGCAGGAGCAGACAGACAGGGACCGCCCACCTGACTGTAGAGAGCATAACTGTACTGAAACTATCAGAAATGATTCCTTGGGAATAGTCGGGCTAGAGAAAAAAATTCGAAGGGCACTGGATTCAGTGGAACGGAGCCTATTACAGAATGCAAAGCGATGGAGTTGGTGGAGATGGTGAATGTTCCTCCTTAAATAAATGAAAACCCTTTATCCAGAAATAGCTCCACAATTGTCCACAGGATGCGCAAGGTACTGCAGCTCTGCCCTATTTACATTAATGGAGCTAAGTTGTGAATACAGCCAGCGGATTCGTTCGGATCTATATCTATTTCTGAATGAAAGCTGCAAGGTGTAATACCAGGCACAGCCACTAGGAGCAGTATTGAATATTAATTTGTGAACTTTATATATATAACTCCATTCTTCCTTCATCACTATATACACGTGTACAGTAGGTTCTCTACTCACGCAGGGTAGATTGTCCATTGTCTTGCCCACTGTCTTCGTGTGTGATTTCCACGTTGAGTTGGTATGTTGTAGATGTTATACTTTCTTTGGTGATGTCACCTCTCTTAAAATATGGAAAGATTGTGATTGTGTCATCTATTTTATGCAACATCCGAGGTTCAGGTTGTGTTACACTGCCGTCAGGTTCAACATGTATCGTGATCCATTGTGAACTATTAAAAGTTTCGGAATAGGCAAAATATTTCCCATTACTCGCCCATGAGGACACCGACACGTCAACTGTTGGCTCGTTGATCGAGGAGGTGCAGAGGAGATCGGTGGAATTGATGCAATGGTTATGATTCTTCAAGGCTTTGATTATGGGAGCAAATCCGCTCCCCCCTACCACAAACCCACTTAATCGTTGAAGCCGCGTGTCTTCAATGTGGGTTGATGGGACGGAAATCAAAACCTCTAGATGGTTTGTGACTTCTTGAAATCTTTTGGCTCCAACTGAGGATGAAACGGCAAGAGAATTAGTCAGAGAATAGTCACGACCACAGAAAATTAAATTTGTCATTTTAGTATTCTACATAGGCATTGTTATACATTGCTTATTCCTGGCCTACAATAAGTAGATATTTATAATCCATAGTGTGCTGGTTATTGGGCTTTGTTATTCTATATGTGTTGTATAGAATGAAATTTATTCACTTAAGATGTGTTTTCTTGTTTTGTTCTTTTTCTTTACCTCTTAGTTTATATTTTTGGTTTTATAAAGGGAATATAAAGGGGTCGTCGAACATAGTTATATAATGTTCAATAGGACTGGTGAGAGGACCATGAACATTTAGAATCATCACTCACCTCTCCCTGCTCCTCCATTTCTAGTGACACCAGCAGCCGTAGCAGTTGCTACAGGACTCTGGACTCTAACGGGGGCCCCAAAGGTTCCGCTGCCACATAATTATACCTGTCAGGAATCTCAGTCCAGTTGCTATTCCTTTAAGATTACCTGAGAAGCTTCTGCAGTGTCAGAGTTTCTCTGGGTTTATACAATTAGCAGCTGAAGAGGTGTATATAAACCCCCCTTCCTCCTGAACCAGGTGCCTGCTAATTTTTGTTAGGCTCTGAAATCTGCTTGTGTACACTGGATAGCTTTATACTGACCCTTGCTTTGATACTGGTAATCTGTCTTCTGATTCTGTCTCTGACGTGACCTCCTTTATGTGACCACTGGCCTGGACGTTAATCTTCCTGATTCACCCTCCTGATCGGCCTAGTAAGATCTGGTTTTGATTTCTGATAGTGTAGCATTTATTTTCTGTATGGTTTCTGTGGTGATAACTTGAAACCCAAATTCAGCAAAGTCCATCTGCCTTGTGACTGGCGTTTGGGGGTGTCTGGACCTATCTTTCAGTGATGTATAGGATTTAAACAGCTAGTTCTACTGCTTTCTGTTATCAAGCATCCTGCTATTTTCTGATATAAACTCTACCAGAACAATACCATTAATCTAAAGGGTGCAAGGTACAAAGTGGCCCCATCAAAGATTTTGCATTGGGGTTCAGGAGATTTAAGTTACGGCTCTAGCTGTGGCCTATCATTGGCTGCAGCGGGCACCTAGAGCAAATAGGACATCACTTTTGACGTTATCAGGAAGAGCTGTAAACTGAATTTTGGGCCTGCCGCCCCTAGAAATGGAGGTCCAGGGAGAGATGAATAAAGTTTTATGTGTTTTCTATATTCACGGCCCCTTCAGTAACACTGGTAAATATTAAGAAAATATGTTGGACAATTTTCAATATTTTCATTTATCACAGGGGGCGCCAGAGAGGCCTCAGCACTTCTTTGATAGCTGGGGTGAGACCTTCTCTATCTTATTGAAAATCATCATCATCTATTTCAATCTCCTCTTACCAAGTGCACAAAGAATAAGGAAAATCAGGGTTTCCTTTCCATAGTCCATCATTTAGCCTCCGATAGTTGATCTGGTGAGGAACCTCTTAGTAGCTCAGAGCAGGATCTACTGACAGAAGAAAATAACCCAAGAGTCTTTTTACATCACTTAGCAAAGGATAATCTGATCATAATTAAAATTGCATCAAAATCCCACCTTCCCAAGACCATAACTTTTTTATTCTTTTACTGACATAACTACGAGGGCTTGATTTTTGCAGGACAAAACTTATTTCACAATGGTACCATTTATTGTTCTGTATGATCTACTGGGAAGCTGGAAAAAAATTCTGGAAGACTTGAGGTTATACTTGGAGATTTGATACCTATGGGGCAATCGAATTACTATGGACAAATATATGGTGGATAGTATAGAGATGTTTCTAATGATTTCTTTACACCTATGCCTGTAATCCTGTACGTCTAGAGGAAAAAAGGTTTCAACATTGTCATAGGCGGGGCATCTTTACAGAAATAGCGGTGAGACTATGGAACTCACTGACACTGGATTTTGTGATGGTTTATTAATTATACAGAATCCAGCATATCACCCCAGCCCTGCAGAGAGATAGGTTAGTGTCACCAGAACCAGCATATCACCCCACCCGCCCTGCAGATAGATAGGTTAGTGTCACCAGAACCAGCATATCACCCCAGCCCTGCAGATAGATAGGTTAGTGTCACCCCCCCCCCCCCCCCCCCCCCTTTCCCCCCAGCCCTGCAGGGTTCTGTCACCAGAACCAGCATATCACCCCAGCCCTGCAGATAGATAGGTTAGTGTCACCAGAACCAGCATATCACCCCAGCCCTGCAGATAGATAGGTTAGTGTCACCAGAACCAGCATATCACCCCAGCCCTGCAGATAGATAGGTTAGTGTCACCGAACCAGCTTCACCCCAGCCCGCGGGTTAGTGTCACCAGCCATATCACCCCAGCCCTGCAGATAGGTTACTGTCACCAGACCCCGCGGGGGACCAGCATATCACCCCAGCTCTGCAGATAGATAGGTTAGTGTCACCAGAACCAGCAAATCACCCCAGCCCTGCAGATAGATAGGTTAGTGTCACCAGAACCAGCATATCACCCCAGCCCTGCAGATAGATAGGTTAGTGTCACCAGAACCAGCGTATCACCCCAGCCCTGCAGATAGATAGGTTAGTGTCACCAGAACCAGCATATCACCCCAGCCCAGCAGATAGATAGGTTAGTATCACCAGAACCAGCGTATCACCCCAGCCCGGCAGATAGATAGGTTAGTGTCACCAGAACCAGCATATCACCCCAACCCTGCAGATAGATAGGTTAGTGTCACCAGAACCAGCATATCACCCCAGTCCTGCAGATAGATAGGTTAGTGTCACCAGAACCAGCATATCACCCCAGCCCTGCAGATAGATAGGTTAGTGTCACCAGAACGAGCATATCACCCCAGCCCTGCAGATAGATAGGTTAGTGTCACCAGAACCAGTATATCACCCCAGCCCTGCAGATAGATAGGTTAGTGTCACCAGAACCAGCATATCACCCCAGCCCTGCAGATAGGTTACTGTCACCAGAACCAGCATATCACCCCAGCTCTGCAGATAGATAGGTTAGTGTCACCAGAACCAGCATATCACCCCAGCCCTGCAGATAGATAGGTTACTGTCACCAGAACCAGCATATCACCCCAGCTCTGCAGATAGATAGGTTAGTGTCACCAGAACCAGCAAATCACCCCAGCCCTGCAGATAGATAGGTTAGTGTCACCAGAACCAGCCTATCACCCCAGTCCTGCAGATAGATAGGTTAGTGTCACCAGAACCAGCATATCACCCCAGCCCCGCAGATAGATAGGTTAGTGTCACCAGTACCAGCATATCACCCCAGACCTGCAGATACATAGGTTAGTGTCACCAGAACCAGCATATCACCCCAGCCCTGCAGATAGATAGGTTAGTGTCACCAGTACCAGCATATCACCCCAGCCCTGCAGATAGATAGGTTAGTGTCACCACAACCAGCATATCACCCCAGCCCTGCAGATAGATAGGTTAGTGTCACCAGACCCAGCATATCCCCAGCCCGCATAGATAGGTTAGTGCCCCCAGAACCAGCATATCACCCCAGCCCTGCAGATAGGGGCCTTTCTTGAAAACAAAAATATCACAAGTTATCGGAACTAAAATTTTTGGATGGGATGTTGATCCAGGGGATTTATTTTGGAGTCAAGAATTAATATTTCTATAAGGGGAAAAAAATCTCATGTTTTTATTTCCTTCAATTGGACCAAGATGGTAGAATTCTAGGTTGCTCTTCATGGCTCTTTGTCGTTATTCAGCCTTATCAGCTGTTGCTATGAATGACATCTATGAAGTATTCGGTGATATCACCCCCACATAATGTCTTACCTTGATGTCCAGACACAGGGTAGTGATGACTTCTTGGTCCACGTTCCCTTTCAGTCTGTTACTCTGAGATCTTCCTACACATAGTAGTTGTGTTCTCAGTGCCCCTCTTGCCTGCCCCTCCCTCAATATTTTACCTCAGGAGAGGATGTTGACAAAGAATGATACCAATAAGGCAAGAAATTTGAGCAACTGTGTAAGAAATGATCACACAATAAGAATTTGCTAATTTTTGGACATAGAGTTCCAAAACATTTGTGGGCCCAGTGAAAAAATGTCATGAATGGACCCATCCTGTAAACATTTTCGCCCTGACATTTTAACCTAGAAAGGAATACAAACCCCTTATGGGGCCCTATGATGTACCACGCCAAATTTAGAGCCAAGCGCATATGTGTGTAGGAGGGTCAGGAGGAGGAATGGGGTTCGGCCGACATCTGATATCGATCTAATGTGTATGGTCTGCTGTATTTTTGAGAAGTCCTAGAAGAGAACTCAAGTAACCTGACCCAAACCCCATCCCTTCATCCACATCTTCTCTCCTCCCCAAATTGAACATGATGGATGATGTACCAGTGTGCCAAGGAAATGCTTCATTTGGCAGGATGGTTGGATAGGAACTTCTCCTTTTTACTGATGAGAGAACTGGTTTGTAAAAAGTCAGGTTGATTATGAATTTTACAATTTTAGGTTTGGCTGAACCCGAAACCTTTGAGGTTCACTGCACATGAATTATAAGCAGAGGCCTAGTGGAGGAGAGTAAACATAACAAACAATGATACTCACCTCTCCGGGCACCATTATTTCATCCGGTGCGGGTCTCTGTCATCTTCCTATTCCGACCTCCTGATTGACATCAGTGGTCCCAAGGAACCACTGACACTTCTGAATGCTCCTCCGAGGTCTCCTGGGGTGCTTTGACAACTTGACAGAGACCCAAAGAAGACAGGGACCTGCATTCAATGCCTCCACTTATTATACTCTGGGGTCTGGACTGTTCCCATTTCCATTTTGGACTGAACTTGTTTGCTCTGCTGGGAAAACTTTGCGAATGTTTGTGAAACTAATCTACTGAGCCTTGGCTTGATACAGTTGAGTACAACACCATATAGAGTACATACTGCTCATCTCTATACCATAACCAGGGCCGCATCGGGAGACAAGATGATTTCTGATCTTACCATGACCAGGAAGAAGAAGAGAAGAAGAAGAAGAAGAAGAAGGAGAAGGAGAAGGAGAAGGAGAAGGAGAAGGAGAAGGAGAAGGAGAAGGAGAAGGAGAAGGAGAAGGAGAAGGAGAAGGAGAAGGAGAAGGAGAAGGAGAAGGAGAAGGAGAAGGAGAAGGAGAAGGAGAAGGAGAAGGAGAAGGAGAAGGAGAAGGAGAAGGAGAAGGAGAAGGAGAAGGAGAAGGAGAAGGAGAAGGAGAAGGAGAAGGAGAAGGAGAAGGAGAAGGAGAAGGAGAAGGAGAAGGAGAAGGAGAAGGAGAAGGAGAAGGAGAAGAAGAAGAAGAAGAAGAAGAAGAAGAAGAAGAAGAAGAAGAAGGTGGAGGAGATACAGTACAGGTTGCTGAAACCAAAGAGGTTGAACCAGAACCTGTGGAAGGTAAGGATGCTGACCTGGATGAAGAGTGTTTTAAGGAAAATGATGCACTAGATGATTTGTTGGAAACCTGCCTGGTCCTCTGGGAGTTCAGGAGACTCACACCAGTCTTGATAATCCCTACCCCCCGATTTATGACAGTAAGCACGCCTTACTGGTGTAGGTTTCTGACATCAAGAAAACTGACATAAATGATGATAAATCTGACATGGTCATAGGCCCTGTCCCCACTAGTGCTCCCTTTAAGCAAAATGTCATGTGGTGTACAAAACTCAAAAAGTTGCATTTTGTGTGCAAAAATTCTGACTTTTGTGCTACTCTTTTCATCACAAGCATACAAGTTTTCTAGCACACAAGGCATGATGAATCCACCCAATAGGGGGGGAATTTATTAAGACTGGGGTTTCCTACGCCAGTCTTAATAAAGTCCTCGACTGAGTGCAGGGCTCTGTCATGTGAATGTAGCCTTACAAAGGTTAAAGGGAACCTGCCACTATAATATTTGGCGCTAGTAAACTACCCAAATGTTGTTATGCTGTGGTCCCAAACCTGCCATTCCTGCAATCTTTCTCCATTGACAGGAAGTGTTGTCCCGGAACTGGAAGCGCCCCAGGCAAAACTACTACCACCACCATCAGGTAGTACCACCATCGTAGTGTACTCAGCCTATCTGATGGCATGTCATCCACCACTACTACTCTCATCTTCTGGTTCCCTCCATCTGGGCTGCGGGGATATGACTCGCCGCACCATGTGCCTACTGCGGCCAATTATCAGTGGGGCACCACAATAGAAGACCAGTGCTGGGTAGCTGCGGCTGGGGCAGTGGGATGTAGGACAGTGTATGAGTATGTTTCATTTTTATTTTAACACCTTCTTTGCTCTTTTCTATACTTGGTCCAAAGGCTACAAAACTCCTTAAGGCTAAGACCCCGCGTAGCGAACCAAAAAGCGCTGCAGAGCTTTTCACAGAAAATCCACAGAGTTTTCCTCTACAGACTTTCTGCCCCTATTATACCTACTGTACATGGCAAACGTCAGCATTTCCGTAGGTATAATTGACATGCTGCGATTTACGTAAATGTGAGCGTTTTTAAAAATGCAGCTTTTTCGCTAGCAATTTTTTTTTTTTATGCAATGTGTGGATGAGATTAGCCAAAATCCCATCCACTTTACAAGTAAAGTAAAATGCAGCGTTTCCGCCATGGCCTAAAAAGGTCACCAGGTTTGGGGCCACTAAACTAGAATCATGCTGGGATTCATGGCCCAAAACCAGGTGACCTCAGTCCTGTTCGCTACTCCATTTGCCCAATTTTGACTCTTCTCTTCCATACATATGTGCACTGTGCAGTTTTTTGCCGTATAGGTGCAATGAAGCAAAGTGTACACTCACCCAGGGGCAGACACAGACAGAAGAGGGCCCCTGAGCAGGAACCATACATGGGCCCCTGCTGTCCAATAGCTTATCGTAAGGAAATATTACCAAACAGTGTGGGCTACAGTATACATTCAACAGCTCAGGCCCATGCAACTTAATAGAGAGAATGCTGCTGCTTTCAAGGTGACATTTTGGGCCCCTGTGTAGTTGCACAAATGGTATGTCCACCCCTGAACTCAACGGCTTCAACCGCGCACAGCGCATGCGCCGGGAGCTGCTGCAGAAGAGTCATGGTTCTTCTCTGCAGGAATGTAAGTTTTGACAGCGGACCAATGAAGCGACAAAAAGGCTGAGGTCACCAGGTTTGGGGCCCTGAACCCCAGCAGCATAAGGATTACAGGTTTGCTTTCACCTTGTATCCATAAGTATGGCTTCCCCAGAGATCCAAGTGGTAATACCCGACACATGATGGATATTTACAACTGATGGTTGGGATTTCTAACGTTGGACTTGGGGCGAGCAGTTTCTGAACTGTCAGATGGCGGAAGAAGCGAGCGCCGCTCTTAGGTATGTCATCATAAAAAACAAGAATATACAAAAAAAATCACATTTACTATGGACTTGCACAACCGGTTTAGAAATCACCTGAAGTTTTTTTAAAAATTGCCCAAGAGATTACAGAATTAACGATTTTATTATGTTACCAAACTGAGAGGAAATAACAAGGCCTGCCAGATTCTGGGCCTTAAAGGGGTATTCTGGGAACTGAGCCAAAAATAAAAAAAAAATCAGTTTTTCCATTCTTCTGGTATTCTGGTGAACCAGATGAACGGACAAGACTGCGCAGATATATACATTGTGTAAAGCTAAGGCCCAAGGTAGCGGGTCACAGTAAAAAAGCACTATGGGAAAAACCGCAGTGGACATGCATCACGGATTTTCACAGATCGTTTTTCACAGAAAGTCCGCAGAGTTTTCCTCTGCGGACTTTCTGCTTCCATTATACCTATAGGGAAACCACCAACGATTCCGTAGGTATAAATAACATGCTGCGATTTCCAAAACTGCAACAGTTTTGGAAATCGTAGCATTTCGCTGCGCGTATTTTTCTGCAATGGGTGGATGGGATTTGCTAGAATAAAAAATTTATAGGGCTTGGTAGGTGACAACGGAAAAAAAGATAAAATGGTTTGGTCCTCAAAGCCTAGAAGAGGCGGTCACTGAGGGGTAAAAATCATCTGTGACTTTTCACTGTTGTGTGAATAGAGCTTTAGTCTTTGCTGTCTTTTTTTGTGTAGTGTATGTCTGATTAGATTTAACATGGATACAATTATTATTTATTGGTGGTTTCGGCAATAAATTTTGGAGCAAATTTTTGTAAGTAAAACCAGATTTTTATTGACAATATTATAAAATACATTGCAGACAAGTAAGTAATATCATCTTCATCTGTTGATATAGTCTCTCCCTAAATCCCAGAATCATTTGCTTATTATAAGTAGTTGATGACTTTCTCTAAGTGACTGACGGATAATTTAACATTTCGATTGATGCTTTATATGGAGGTCAAAGCCTTGACTAATCTGCGAGAAAAAAAAATACATTATTGTCACAGAAAAACTGAAACAGGTTTATTTTTTTTTCATTGTCACAGTCATAACTTTTTTATTATTCCATTGACTCCGCTGAATAAGGGTTTGTTTTTTGCAGGACAAGTTACATTTTTGTTTTGTTTGAATGTTCTGTTTTTGTGGTATAAACGTCAAAAATGTAAAAAGAAAAAGATCGACAAAAAACTTAATGGAATAAATTTTATTAACTGATTCGGTGGAAGACTAGGAAACAAACCCGTAATTCTGCCATGGTTTGCTGTGATTTGGATTCTGTGCCATTCACTGTGCAGTGTAAATACCATTTTACCTTCATTCTATATGTCGTTACGATTCTGGTAACGCCAAGTTTTTTTTAGGTTCTACAACTTTTGAATAATAACAATTTTTTTGGTTTCTGCATTCTAAAGCCCCTTGCAGACGACCGTGGCCGTGATCAGCGTGCTATCTGTGTATTTCCTGGATAGCACACTGACCCATTCATTTCTATGGGCCCGTACACATGACCGTGAATGACACGGTCACGTGTGCGGGCCGACAGTCGGGGCCGCAAAATATAGAACATGTCCTATTCTTGTCCCATTTTGCGGCCCTTGCTTCTGTGGCTCCTATTCATTTAATGAAAGGGGCCACAGAAGCACGGCTCGTGCATGGGCGCAAACGTGGGACATCCGCGTGTGCCTTTAATTCACGGCTGGCCGGCAGCACACAGCCGTCTGCAACCAGCCTAAGAGTCATAACTTTGTTTCATTTTCCAGTCAATGTACCCTTATGAGGGCTTGTGTTTTGTGGGAGGAGATGTAGTTTTCATAGTGCCAGTTTGGGGTACATTAGATTTACTGATTATATTTTATATATTTGTGGGTGAATGGAAAAAAAATAATTTATCAGATTTTTTGCGTATTTTTTCATGGCATCCACTACGCAGTTTTTAGTTTATATACATGTTAAATTTATTGGGAGGAATTTATCAAGCCCTGCACTCTGGCTTAAAAAAAAGTCGCTAAATAAGAATTCCCTTCTTTCCCACCAGCAGCACAATACTGGGGTATTTCTGCCCCAGTATTGTGCTGCTGTTGGGACTAAGGGAAAACAGATTAACATCATAATCTACACTTTGTGACCATTTGAGCTCATTTGAGCAAAAATTCTGTAACTTTTTGCATTTTTAAGCCACTCACTGCACTTTTGAATAGAGGGTGGGAAATTGTAGTGTACAGTCTGTACTCCAGGTTTATTAACTGCAACTTCTTAAAAAGTTGCAAAAATTGTCGCAATTGTCGAAGTGGTGTAGAAAGTGGAATGACATCTGGGGACAGAACGCGCACCAAATTTATCAAATATCATGCAGCATTCATAAATTTAGCACAAATTACACCAACACAGACTCCATAAAGGAAGGAACAAGCAACAAGCCAGACTGGGATATGTGTAGCCTTCTTACAACATGGACAAGGATTCTCCACCCTGCAAGCCGATAAGGCAGGTGGAAATTTTAATGAGCACCTAAAGACTATATAAAGTGCTGCAAACACTTTTGTGCTTTTTCTGTCTTACCTCTCATATTTTTCACTATTATTGCCATAATTTTCACTATTATCCCAGATGTTTTTGTATTTTTGTCTATCAAGATCCAACCAAATGCTTCTAGCAGTATAAAGTCACTTCAGTGTTTCTGTGTTATAAGCCTAATCGCAATGAGGTCAATCACCACTAAAGCCCCGTATTATTGCTTAGGTAGTGAACTTTGTGCTGTCGCCACCTCATGGTCGGTTTTTTCAAACTACAATTGTAATTTTTTTTTTTAAACTTTTGGACAACTTTTGATTTTCTGGCAGTATTTGTGTCATTAATACATTTTGTAATATATTTTATTAACAGATTTTGGCTCCTTTCTGTGAAATCCTGCATGTCTTTATTCTTCCCTTTGTTTCTCCGTTTTATAATGTCCAAGATATAACTGTATGAAGTGACCTTCCACCTCATTTTCTCTACATGTTACACAGCCCCGTACTCCATACACAGTAACATTCAGTGAGAGGCAGGAACAGCTCTCAATACAGGAGCAGGGGAAGAATGAAAACATGCCAGATTTCACAGAAAGGAGACAAAAATTGGTAATAAAGTATATTACAAAATTTATTAATGTCACAAATACTGACAAAAAAATCAAAAGTTGTTAGAAAGTTTAGTTAATCTTTAAAGGGTTGTCAGGGCTATTTATTCAGCCTATCCCTCCAACCGATCAGCTGTACAGAGACACTTTTGATCGAGAAGCAGAAAATTCTGTCTTATGTATAGCGGCTGGGCGCTGTCAAGTAATCCGGGAGGTAACGGCCTGTTATAAAAAACACTGAGGACGCCTGGGAAAGAAGACAAGACGCAGCTGCAGAGTCCAGGAAAGGTGTGACGACACAAAGAGAAATGGATTTGAATGGGCGGAGTCAATTTAGAAGTAGGAGGAGCTAAATTGCTGCGGCGCACACTTAGCACGACACACATTCTGTCCCTCTTTCAGTCCTTTCAAAATAGGGAGGTATAGTCAATGGCCATTTTTGACCTAGTGATCTAAACTGAGAAGGGAAGGCGGTAGAAAAATTAGGCCCCCGATATGTAAATGGAGGGTAGTGTATCTAGGACCCAACATCTCAAGATCCTATCCAATGGAGAAGAGGTAGAGACGTCTGACTGCGGATATTTCTGACTTCTTACCTCTTATTGTCATCAGTCCCTTGTGAATCACTTGAGAAGAAAAACAGGAAGCAGAGTCAGAAGGAGTGAGATCAACGGGGCAGAACCTGTGAAGAAATCACATAATACTCTTTATAATGTAAGGTCCATGCAATTCCAGCAACTTCTACTCAGCACTGTCCACCATCAATCCTAGGATGCCAAATTTACCTTCTTAGCTTTTTTTGTTGCAGATTTTGTGGCATTTTTTTAGCCAAAGCCAAGAATGGCTACAAAAGGAATGGGAAGTATCTAGGAAGTTCTTATACTTCTCCCTTCTGCTCAATCATCTCCTGGCTTTGGCTCAAAAAACGCAGCAAAATCTGCAACAAAAAAGCTGCGTTTCTGCAACGTGGGGTCTCAGCCTTAAAGAAGTTCTGTCAATGTTGATGGCGGGATTGTTCGAGCAACCAATCCCTTCTTCGATTCGTCTGAAATCTAAAATGGCCTTAGACTCCCACCAATCTGATAGTGATCGCCTATCCTCGCCATCAACACTGTAGTTCCGGTA
This sequence comes from Leptodactylus fallax, assembly GCA_947044405.1. NCBI lineage: Eukaryota > Metazoa > Chordata > Amphibia > Anura > Leptodactylidae > Leptodactylus > Leptodactylus fallax. The sequence goes on along the minus strand of CAMRHE010000396.1, from coordinate 736,153 downwards.
ACCTCTGTAGATATTACTTTTTGATCTTCACATTCTTCCTTCATCATTATATACATATAGAGTCAAATATTTTGCATTTTTTTTAGTTAAAGGTTTGTCAACTCACGCAGGGAAGATTGTCCATTTCCTTGTCCATTTCCTTGTCCATTTCCTTGGCCATTATCTTCCTGGATGTTGGTACTTGTGCGAAGATTAACATTCAGGCTAAATGTTGTAGGTTTCCTACTGGAACTGAGTGAGCCCACTAATGTTTTGGCGCCGTCATAAAGCACATCTAGAACAACTAAGAGCTTGTCACTTTCACCGTTCAGCATCTGAGGCGTTACAGTGACTTCAGAGTCAACAATGATCACGAGCTGCTGTGACGCATTAATGGTTTGGGAATAGGTAAAACTTTTTCCATTACTTTCCCTTGAGTTCACCGACACGTCAACTGTTGGCTCTTTGATCAAGGCGGTGCATTGGGGATCGGTGGAATTGACGCATTGGGTTTCATTCTTCTGGGCTGTAACTTTGTACAGGAGTGGGTGACCACCAGTGATAGTCAGGACTGCTGACCCAATCTCTATGTCTCCTAGGTGGGTTGAGGGGACAGAAACCAAAATTTCCAGATTTCTTTCAATCTTCTGACTACTATTTACTCCAACTGGGGAAGAAACATCAAGAAAATTTAAGTTGGGTAGTCGGAAGAGGTATCAAATCCGATCATACCTGGCTGACACGTTAGAAGCTCCCTTTATGGAAAGGTTTATTAAATCCATTTTTAGGACCACAGAAAAGTAAATTTTTTATCTCTGCATACTGGAACAAATTTTTTATTTTTTGATTCTTCAACACCTTATCAATATTGGGATTATCTCATTGCAGAACAAGTTGTAGTTTGTACAGTTACCCTGGGGACATATATGTTTGGATTTCATTTATATTTATTTCATTTTGAGGGGATAAATAAAAAATGTGATCAAAAATTAAAATTTTGGGGAACTCCCACTGATGCAAATTCTTAGCATGAGAAGATTCTTCAAATTTAGAGGGAACCTGTCACATGGAAAATTACAGTTGTTTTGCAGTCTATGGGACAAGCATTCTAATGATCATACGTTCAAGCGCCCCAAAAATTTTTAAAAAAAATGTATAAACATATTTAAAAAAATATATATAAAATTCAATTCCCCCTCTTTCCCTAGCTCTCAAATAAAAATAAATAAATAAAGCCAAACTTAAACAATTTAGTTCTCCCCACATCCAAAAATTCCTGAACTATAAAAATCTAAAAATATTTACTTCATACGGTGAACACTGTAGCAGTAAAAAAAAAAAATTTTTAAAAATCAAATTTTTTCCCATTTTTTGTCCCAAATAACATTGAATAAAAAGCACGGTATTTTTTGGACTATAAGACGCACTTTTTTCCTCCAAATTTGGGAGGAAAATGGCGGGTGCGTCTTATAATCCGAATGCTGCGGGCCCTGGGCACGAGGACTGGGTTTCCCGACAGTGCGAACCCTCCCCGGCATCTGCCATGCTATTAGAGTGGATGCCAGGCAGAGACGATGGTGGCCGCTCTTCTGCAGAGCAGTCACCATAGCTACCAGGTCTCCACTGACCCGGAGCTAATGCAATAGAATAGAATATAGGGATATGTCATTTTTACTGCATAGTGAACACTAAAAAAATAAAAAAAATAAATTAATAAAAAAAAAAAAAAATTGGCAGGGTGGGAAAATAGAATGCAGTGACAAAATTGGGCCAGTGGATAGTGCCATTGTACCAAAAATTGTCCAGTACACTCTGCTAGAAAAAGAGGATGTGCCAGGGTTTGGTTTGTGTCATTAGGAGTAGGATGGGCCCTGATAAAAGCACCCCATGGAAGCCATCTTGGGCAGAGCTGGTTGTACAAGAGGGGGCCTGCTTCAGGACCAAAGGGCAAGCTGAAGAAATTCCTGACTGTGGCTTGTAGGCAGAGGCATAACTTGAAGCAAAAAGGGGCATTATACTGTGTAGGGACTACTGAGGTTGCATTATACTGAGTGGAGGCACTTAGGGAATCAAAGTGTCCCCGCTTGTCTTACCATCATCATCATCATCATCATCATCATTCATTTCAATCATCTCTTACCGAGTGCGCAGAGAGTAAGGAAAATCAGGATTTTCTTTGTATAGTCCATCATTTAGTCTTCGACAGAGATGATCCGGTGATCTGGTGAGGAACCTCTCAGAGCAGGGTCTACTGAAAGAAGAGACACATCCAACAATTTCTACGTTTATATTACAGGAAAGATGTGAGACCTCCAAGAAATGGAACATATAATGTCACTGAAGAAGAGACTTTCATCTTCGGACAGGCTTGTACTGCCATATTGCCATGATCACTAATATTCCTCCCCCAGGGGTTGTCCAGAAAATACAGTTTTCCACAAGGTGAAGGCGAAAAAAACCCATACTCACCTATCCCCGGTGCTCCGGTGTTCCTTGCCGCTGTCCGTTCCAGCAGTGCCCAGGGGCTTCTTCTGGCGAAGTCCTCCTCTCACGTGACCACTGAGGCCAATCAGCAGCCAAAGGAAAGGGACCAGGACGTCACTCACATACATCACCTGTGATGTCACATGTCCTTTCCTTAGGTTGCTGATTGGCCTCAGTGGTCACGTGAGAGGAGGACTTCCGCCAGAAGAAGACCCAGCAGAACTGGACCTTGGTGGGAGGTACCGGAACACCAGGGCAAGCTATGGGGATCCTTGCCATGGGACTTCCTGCTGTGGCCTAACCACCACTAACTAACTTGAAGAACTGGTGGTTTTCTATCACAAACTACAGCTCCCTGGAACATGTCTGAACACTGGCTAAAGGCTGGGATTCCTAGAAATGGCTCTAAGGCTAGGTTCACACCTGCGCCTGCTCTCCGTTTGAGGTTTCTGTGCTGTTCTCCTCATATTTGTTAGTTAACTGTCCTGTATTACCAATTCCTTCTCATGTTGTTTCTATGCATTGTTGGTTGCTGCCATCTGCTGGCCAGAATTTGCATGCCATACGCCTTTGTTCTTGTTATTAAAGTTTTTCTCTCTGGGCGTGGTTTTAGGCAGCCTTGGTCCATGTCACTTCCTGCAGCCATTTTACTTCTTCATAGCTGTGTGACTGGACTTACTAATAAATTGGGCTCGTGAAGACATCAGTTTTTGACCAGCAGTTAGCCTCAGGAAAGACACCAACAGGACAGCACCAATACCACTACTACCAAAGCCATTACAGTAGTGTGTCATCGCTTGTCGCTGTTCTTGGGTCAAATAAACCCACGTTGATTCATATCATCGTGTCTTCGTTTGAATCCATCTAACCTGAGCTCCTGCCGGTCCGGTCCGCTCCACTGCTTGGATACGAAGATAGGAAAGTCACACAACCGCTATCAGATACACCTTCATTCGCCTTCATGTGGGACAGAACAGTCAAAAACTGCCTTAAAGCTCTATACCCCAGCTAGAGATTCCTTCAGAGTCCAGCACCACACTCTGGAATCTCCCTAGCAACAGGACCACGTGCAGCAAATCTGCCCGGCTACAGCACATGTCCGGAGAAGCCTAAGGGAAGCACTGTGCATCCGCGGTATCTATACACCCGCCTGGGAGTCCTCCACAACTCGCCAAGTCATCTTCCACATCCTATATGAACTCTTGCTTGCATAATAGAAAAACTGTTTATGCACGCGGGGTTTCCCTCAAACCACACCCCTTATAGAGACTCTCTGCATATCACCTTACATTGCCACGGACACCCCTACCCCAAAACTCGGCAATTCACTTAAAACACCTTCGGAATATTATCAAGGTGCTCTATCAGAGCCTGCTGCAATTTTCAGCCCCCAATTCAAAAGAGACAGCGCACTTTAAATCAAAATGGCCGAAAAAGACCTTGTACAGTTCCCCAGTGATGAAATACGGAAAATGCAACCTGATACTGATCATTATGAACAGCAGGAAGCAGAACTCACACTTCCAGCAGACCAAGTTGCGCGACCAAGATGCTCTCTTTCAAACCGACAATAAAGGTCAATGAAAGCTATCACACCATGAAAGATGAGCTATGTGATAACCTGGAAGAGCAATGGGAACGAGTCTCCTCCCTCATGTCAGGACTTAAATCCTCCTCAGGTGATGCCGCAAGCTTACAAGTTTCCGTTGGACGACTGAACACAACTCATGAAAGATACAAGAGACTGTCCAAAAGACATATAACCTTTCTAAAAGACTCTAATGTCGATGAAGCCCTATCAGAACTGAGCAAGGCAGATTCAGTAGACAGAGAAAGAGACGCCATGGTGCAGGATGTTAAAAATAAAGCGGAACTCCATATCTCTCATTTGCATGAAACTAGATCACACAGATCAAATTCATCTAAATGTTCCTCTCGGTCATACAGATCACTGTGCTCGAGAAGCTCAACCCTGAGCGACAGAATACTAGAGGCCCGCATAAATGCAGAGCAATCCAAAGTGAGATGTTCCTTCATTGAAAAAGAAGCTCTTGCTAGAGCAGAAGCAGAGGCTAAGAGAATAGAAGCAGAAGCAGAGGCTAAGAGAGTAGAAGCAGAAGCTAAGCGAACAGAAGCAGAGGCTAAGAGAGTAGAAGCAGAGGCTAAGAGAGTAGAAGCAGAAGCAGAGACTCGGATAAAGATTCTTGAAACAGAGATGGAAGAGGAAATTGCATTAGCTAAAGTAAGACTACTTGAGCAAGCTTTGAACGAAGGTCTCGATCCCGTCTGCTCGCCACCACAGGAAATAGACAATCCAATTGACCACACCAGTGACTATGTGCTGAAACAGCTATCTGCGCTACCCCCCGTTTCCAGTACTGTCCAAGCCGACAACGACGAAACCTCCAAGTCAGGTCTACCTGCGGCGCCAGCGCCACCCACAGCACCCAAGCAAGCTAATAACCGTCACCCGGATGTGCCCTCTCATGGACAGTTATTACAGCAAGATCGCTATCAGGTGTTTTTTGGCCTACCTTCACAGCTCAAGCAGCAGTCGTCAGAATCTACAGCGGCTAAACCATGGCTCAACCCTGCAGCAACTTCTTTCTACCCGGAAATATCTCACCCTTTCACGTCAGGCAGCCCATACTCCCAAGGGGCATCATAAGTTGTCATGGCTACAAGCAGAGAGAAATCAGATATGTCTGAGTTCACCAGGTTTATGGTGAGCAGAGAGCTAATCAACACCAGTCTCTCAAAATTTGATGACCGTGCGGAGAGCTACAGAGCTTGGAAAGCAACCTTCAAGGCCGCCATTACCAACCTCAACCTAACCGCAAAGCAGGAGCTTGACCTCGTGATCAAATGGCTGGGCCCAGGCTCTACAAATTGTATCAAGAGCCTCAGAACTATCTATGTGGGACAAGCAGAAGCAGGTCTCGCTGCTGCTTGGCAGAGACTCAAACGTACCTATTCAAGAGACTACGGAACATCCCGAAGATCAATCTCAAGGAAGTCCACAGGCTTCAGGACTTAAGTGATCTGCTCATTAAATTGGAGCTTGCCAAAAGAGACCCTCGTCTGTCTGGGCTGTGCTACCTGGATACAGCACACGGAGTGAACCCAATTGTCGTGAAACTACCATACAGTCTGCAAGAGAAGTGGGCGGCATCAGTCTCAAGGTACAAAAGAGCGCATGATGTCACCTTTCCCCCATTTATTCATTTCTGCAGATTCATCAATGAACAGTCCCCGATGAGGAATGACCCCAGCCTTGACTTCCTTGAGTTCAACTCTACAGCTTCAGTGACATCATCACCAAAGTATGAAAGCATCATGCATAAACATTTAAGAGCAGCGTGAGTGTTAGAAAGACTGACCTACCTGCAGTACCCACGGGTAAACAGTACACTACCTCATCAGGAGACCTTCAATCGTGAATGTCCCATTCATAAAAAACCACACTCACTGAACAAATGCAGAGGGTTTAGATCCAAAACCATACAGGAGCGCAAGAAAGTCCTCACCGAGCTCGGGGTATGTTTCATATGCTGCGCTTCATTGGAGCACATGGCCAAGGACTGTAAATCTGTAATCTGTAAATCTGTCATCAAGTGTGAGGAGTGTCATAGTGAAAGACACGCCTCAGCTATGCACCCATCTCCACTCGCCAGATATTCACCGGCTGCAGTCGCCATTAGTCCTGCTCCAAGTCATGGCGGGGAGCCAGAGAATCATGCTAACACCGCCACAGCGGTTTCCTGCTCATGCTTGGACATATGTGGAAAGAGCCAGAGTGAGAAATGTTGTGCCCAAATATGCCTAATCAAGGTCTACCCAGACGGACTACCAGAAAAGGCAGTAAAAATGTATGCTATAATTGATGACCAAAGCAACCGGTCCCTAGCAGGACCTAAATTCTTTGAAGCCTTTGAAATCAAAGGACCATCAGAACCCTACACCTTAAACAACTGCTAGGGTCTCATAGAGATTAGTGGCAGAAGGGCACAAGGATTCATCGCTTCTCCTATCAATGGGGATACGGGATGCATTTCACCAACCACACCTAAGGCACCTGGCCAGTGTTATCCCACCTATGGACATCAACTCCGATATTCTACTCCTGCTCGGCATAAACTATCTAAGGGTACACAGGGTGCATCAACAGTGCAATGGTCCCGACTAGGCTCCATATGCCCAGAGACTGGACTTGGGATGAGTAGTCATAGCAAATGTATGCTTGGATCAACCAGGAATTGACTCCTTCAAGAATTACGTGCGTGGAGATGGACACACAACTTGCATTATGCCGTTTCCTCATCACTATGACTTCTCTCCAGACCTCGTACAGCCACCTGACATCATTTCTCCCCTCTTTGCCGACAACTTGGGGAGATCAGTCTTTCACACAACCAAGGACGACGATAAAGTATCTTTGTCAGTAGAGGAAAGAGAATTTGTTAAGATAATGGACAGTGAGTTCTTTAAAGATGAAAACAATCACTCGGTTTCTCCATTACCCTTCCGAGCTACCAGGGAATTCCATCTCTAGAATCCATTCCTGTCTTTTATCCTCAGTGGGATCCTAAGAGTTACCAAGAAGGACAACAGGTGGAAGAAGAGACACCTTACCTTCCAACCAAGCCGGAAGAACCGGCATCAGTTCCCAATTCTGAAGGCACAGAAGACCCTGATGTGACTGCACCCGAGAACTTTATTAATTCTCCTTTTCTCCAGCCATCTAGATAATTTTCTGTGGTAAGTAGTGGAGCATGCAACTTAGATTTAGCTGCTGTTAAGTTTCCAGAAGTAGCACCTCCTTCTTCGGAAGCTTCCTCCAAAACTAGACAGAAATCCACACACTCCGTTCCTCCCAGCCGCAATACTCTGTCTAGGTCTCCTAGTTTGCAAGCTGCAGACTTCCAACTTGAAGATTTGCCTACTAGTCAAGGAGGATCTGATAGTGTTTGTAGTACTTTGAGGAGGACAAAGAAGGCACGGCCAGCATCCCTGAAGAAGAAGGCTGGTAGTGCTAAGAACAAGAAGACGCTGTTAACACTAATGACTCGAAAGACCCCAGTCAAGCAATATCTGGAAAGTCACGGGAAGTAGAGGTGGATAGAAATGTGCAGTAGCAACTTTCTCCATCCCCTCTTCCTCCTCCTGAAACAGATGTCAACTTGCCAGTAGTTGGGAAAGAGGAAACTTCACCCCCATAAGAGTTGTCCCAGATTGATTCCCAGTTTGGTGTTGCTGTAAGTTCTCCTCCAGTTGAGATCTACCAAACGCAAGCAACAGGAAAGTTGTCACCACCTATACCTACCAACCAAGAAAATTGAAGTGGTCCCAAGTGGCCCTGAATTACCAGAAAACCCTGCAGTGATCGGACAATCAGTGAGGCTGGAGTTTTATTATTCTGAGGAAGCACGAGAGGGTCAGTCTCCCAAAAGGAAAGGCAAAAAACCCGTGGGCAAAATGCCATTGTGGAAACCAAAGCCCAAGAAGACTGGAAAATGCTCTCCGATCCATGACATACCCCAGACGTAGTCCATGTACCTCATGTTTGAGGCATCCCAGGATAGCCCAGGAAAAGCACCAGCCATACTGACTCCGGCTATTCTCCTTACTCAAAAAACTGAGACTACACTAATGCCTAGTGGACAATTTACTCATGCGAACATCTACCAGAAACACTGGAAACGTGTGCAATACCTAGCGGATTACTTCTGGAACAGGTGGCGAAAGGAGTATCTAGTGATTCTTCAAGGAAGAAGAAAATGGCAACACCACAAACCAAACTTGAAAGAAGGAGACCTCGTATTGAAGGAGCAACAAACCAAACGGATTGACTGGCCTATGGGACTAATTACAAAGGTTCTTCCTAGCAAAGATGGCAATGTCCAGAAGGTGGAGTTGAAGATCTCCAGAAAGGGTGAGCCTAAAACGTTCGCAAGGCCAATTAATGAACTCATTCTGATACTACCTATCGAGACCATCCTTGCAGAATGAACAGGACTGAATTTGAAATTCGTGGATCTTCTCCATTCCAAGATGGGAACAGGACTATGTCATAATGTTTTCTATCACATTCTAACATGTCCTTTGTTACAGGTTGTTATATATATTTTATGGACACTTGTCATAGTGAAATCCCCAAAGGGAATTTCAGACGGGGAGTGTGCTGTTCTCCTCATATTTGTTAGTTAACTGTCCTGTATTACCAATTCCTTCTCATGTTGTTTCTATGCATTGTTGGTTGCTGCCATTTGCTAGCCAGAATTTGCATGCCACATGCCTTTGTTCTTGTTATTAAAGTTTTTCTCTCTGGGCGTGGTTCTAGGCAGCCTTGGTCCATGTCACTTCCTGCAGCCATTTTAGTTCTTCATAGCTGTGTGACTGAACATACAAACACTTTGGGCTCGTGAAGGCATCAGTTTATGACCAGCAGTTAGCCTCAGGAAAGACACCAACAGGACAGCATCATACCACTACTAAGCCATTACAGTATTGTGTCATCGCTTGTCGCTGTTCTTGGGTCAAATAAACCCACGTTGATTCATATCATCGTGTCTACGTTTTAATCCATGTAACCTGAGCTCCTGCCGGTCTGGTCTGCTCCACTGCTTGGATGCGAAGGTAGGAAAGTCACATAGCGGCTATCAGATACACCTTCAATCGCCTTCATGAGGGGACAGAACAGTTTCCGTCCACAAATCCACTTGAAAAATGCGGATAAAAAAGTCATTTTTCAGGTGGAAACCTGACAGACCCCATTATAGACCCCCATTTAATCGAGTGGGTTTCCATTTTTTGTGTCCTCAAGCTAACCTGACACAGGAGGCTACTCCTGTTTACTAAGTAACATAGGAATGATTAACTCTTTAGCAATCGGCATAAAGTTAGGGCGCTGCACTAGCAGGGAGGGGGGACTATTAAATAAGTTCCTCTTTATTATAACTCTAATATTCTGACACCTGTAACTCTTATATATTTCCATGTACATGGCTGTATTAAGAGTTTTTTTTTTTGTGGAGCCAGATGTACTTTTTATATATACCATTTTGGGGGATGTCTATTGCTCTGATCCCTCTCAATTCAAATTTTTGAGAGGCGAAAAAAACGACGGTTTGATTCTTTTGATTTTTTTTTTCCCCTACAGCGTTACCGTATGGGAAAAATATTCTTATAAGTTTGTAGAACGGGCATTTTTGGGCACAGGGATACCTAATGTGTATGTGTTTCACTTTAAAGAGGACCTTTCATGTCCTCGCAGATCGGTGGTATTATATACCGCAAGGATACAGAGAACTGTTAGCTTTGCCGCTACGCGCCTGGGTGCCGGAGATATTGGTGCTGTTAGTTTCGGCGCTGATATTCCTTCACAGTCAGAAGGGCGGGACTTACTACTCAGTGTCATTGCTGGGTGGTGAGGAACGCCCCCCTGACAGTACAAGGCTATGGAAGAGTACAGCCGGGGGGGGGGGGGGGGGTTCCTTACTGCCCTGCGAAGAAGCTAGGCTGTAAGACCAGCCCTTCTGACAGAGAATGGATATTGGTGCCGAAGCTAACGCCACCGATATCTCCAGCACCCAGGTGCATACCGGCAAAGCTGACTTCAGCGCACTGTCAGCTTTCTAGGGGTATATAATACCGCCGATCTGCGAGGACATGAAAGATCTTCTTTAAGTATTTTTATATGTGTTCTAGTGAAAGGGGGAGAAGATTGGAATTTCTCATTCTATTTAATATAAATGTATATATAGAATTTTACTGTAATTTTACTGTTTTTTTTCAGCCTCAATATGGAACACTGGGTACATGTATATATGCCATATAACAGGGGTATGTATACCATATAGCAGGGGTATGTACACCATATAGCAGGGTTTGTATACCATATAGGTGGGTATGTATACCAAATAACAGGGATATGTATAAAATATACCAGAAGTATGGTTACCATATAGAGGGTATGTATACCATATAGTGGGGTATGTATACCATATAAGAGGGGTATGTATACCATATAACAGGGTATATATACCATACAACGGGTATGTATACCATATAACAGGGTATATATACCATATAACAGGGGTATGTATACCATATAGCAGGGGTATATGTACCATATAACAGGTATGTATACCATATAACGGGTATGTATACCATATAACATTGGTATGTATACCATATAGCAGCGGTATGTGTACCATATAGCAGGGTATATGTACCATATACAGGGGTATGTATACCATATAACATAGGTATGTATACCATATAGCAGGGTATATGTACCATATAATAGGGGTATGTATACCATATAACAGGGGTATGTATACCATATAGCAGGGGTATGTGTACCATATAGCAGGGGTATGTATACCATATAACAGGGGTATGTATACCATATAACAGGGGTATGTATACCATATAGCAGGGTATATGTACCATATAATAGGGGTATGTATACCATATAGTGGGGTATGTATACCATATAGCAGGGGTATGTATACCATATAGTGGGGTATGTATACCATATAGCAGGGGTATGTATACCATATAATAGGGGTATGTATACCATATAATAAGGATATGTATACCATATAACAGGGGTATGTATACCATATAGCAGGGGTATGTGTACCATATAGCAGGGGTATGTATACCATATAACAGGGGTATGTATACCATATAACAGGGGTATGTATACCATATAGCAGGGTATATGTACCATATAATAGGGGTATGTATACCATATAGTGGGGTATGTATACCATATAGCAGGGGTATGTATACCATATAGTGGGGTATGTATACCATATAGCAGGGGTATGTATACCATATAATAGGGGTATGTATACCATATAATAAGGATATGTATACCATATAGCAGGGGTATGTATACCATATAATAGGGGTATGTATACCATATAACAGGGGTATGTATACCATATAGCACGGGTATGTATACCATATAACAGGGGTAGGTGTACCATATAGCAAAGGTATGTATGTCCGAGGACTAGAGTTCCAGCTCATCCCCTGTGATGGTGTGGAGACAGGGCAGAGAGAAGCGGAGTGCTAACACATAGCACACTACTACAAGCCACACCATCAGTGCGTATACAACCTGTACATGGGGTTGGCCACTATCACCATGAGACAATATAAGTGCCCCGGACAATAAGGAAAGGTGGCTACAAGACACACAACATGCTGCACAAATGAAGTTTATATCATCTGTCCACCAATAAAACATCCTGCGGGATCATCAGTCCCTGCACAGGCTATGGAAGTGATGATCCGGCCCCCACAGATATGGCCCTGATCTCATCATCATCCAGTCTGTCTGGGATGACATGAAGAGACAGACGGATTGGAGCAAGCAACATCCACAGAAGATCTGTGCTTAGTTCTCCAAGATGGCGGCGGGAACAACCTCCCTGCCCAGTTCTGCCAAAAACTGTCTGCAAGTACCGAGAAGAACTGATGGAAGGCAAAGGGCAAAGGTCACACCAAATAGTGATGGGATTTACATTTACAAAAATAAACTCTTAACCCTTCTATTTCTGACAGCATTCTTACTGTGCTACATTGTTTCCACACCTGCCTAAAATTTCTACAAAATACTGTGATTCAGATTTGGATTAACTGTATTAACTATGTAAGTTTGCAAATTTTGGGTAAGTAGAGTAGAGTATGATGAAGAGTTATGGACGACATGTATAAAGTATATACCCCGCCCAACACACATAAGGTCTTACCTTGATGTCCAGATACAGGGTAATAATGACTTCTGATTTATCAGCTGAGTCCTTTTCAGTAGGTCATTCCCTCCTCTGTACAGTCCCATGATTCGTTGCCCGCCCCTCCCCTTGGTGTCTGCATCAGGATCAGATATTGAGAAACTCTAATGTCAATAGGAAATGAGTAATTGTACTGAAAATGGTCGCAGGAGAAATTTCCTAATTCTAACATTGATGGGTCCGGTGTAAAAATGTCACAAGTGGAAATTAAGACGACCCCTCTGTAACCCTATTACGTGCCATAAGAAAATGTAAGGTTACGTCTTGCCCTGGGTTGGTGGTCTTTGTTGCATTTGATGAGAGTTTAGAGAAGTCTTACCAAAAGTGATACCAAATTTCTATAGTTTTTGTTACGTTTTAACAAAAATCTAAAACTTTGAAAAAAAAAAAATTCTTGGCGTCCATATTTGACATCTGAAATTTTTTTATATTTTCCAAAACGGTCTTTATTTAGAGAGGCAAAATGGTAAAACAGTTCAGTTGTTTTTCTTGCTATGGCGTTCTCCGTATGGAAAAAATATTTAGTATCGTTTATAGGTTTGTGGCTCGGGCATTTTCGGATATTTAATCTGTTTATATTTGTTTTTATTTCGAATCTAGAGAAAGGGGGAGATTTGAACTTTTGCATTTTTTAAATTTTTAAAAAATATTTTTTTTTTTAACATTTTTATAGCCCCTCAGATTGCTTGGGCCATAGACTGCGATATAACCGGCTTGCCAGGCCTGGAAGCCTTCTTGCCATGCGGGGGCTGTCCGATAAACAGAAAGTACAGTCATGGCCAAAAGTTTTGAGAATGACACAAATATTATATTTTCACATGATCTGCTGCCCTCTGGTTTTTATGTGTGTTTGTCAGATGTTTTTATCACATACAGAAATAGAATTGCATTCATATTATGAGTAACAGAAGCTTATATTGACAGTTAGAATGAGTTAATGCAGCAAGTCAATATTTGCAGTGTTGACCCTTCTTCTTCAGGACCTCTGCAATTCTCCCTGGCATGCTCTCAATCAACTTCTGGACCAAATCCTGACTGATAGCAGTCCATTCTTGCAGAATCAATGTTTTAATTTTGTCTGAATTTGTTGGTTTTTGTTTGTCCACCCGTCTCTTGATGATTGACCACAAGTTCTCAATGGGATTAAGATCTGGGGAGTTTCCAGGCCATGGACCCAAAATCTCTATGTTTTGTTCCCTGAGCCATTTAGTTATCACCTTTGCTTTATGGCAAGGTGCTCCATCATGCTGGAAAAGGCATTGTTGAGCGCCAAACTGCTCTTGGACGGTTGGGAGAAGTTGCTCTTGGAGGACATTCTGGTACCATTCTTTATTCATGGCTGTGTTTTTAGGCAAGACTGTGAGAGAGCCGATTCCCTTGGCTGAGAAGCAACCCCACACATGAATGGTTTCAGGATGCTTTACAGTTGGCATGAGACAAGACTGGTGGTAGCGATCACCTCTTCTTCTCCGAATAAGCTGTTTTCCAGATGTTCCAAACAATCGAAAAGGGGATTCATCAGAGAAAATGACTTTACCCCAGTCCTCAGCAGTCCACTCCCTGTACCTTTTGCAGAATATCAGTCTGTCCCTGATGTTTTTTCTGGAGAGAAGTGGCTTCTTTGCTGCCCTCCTTGAGACCAGGCCTTGCTCCAAGAGTCTCCGCCTCACAGTGCGTGCAGATGCACTCACACCTGCCTGCTGCCATTCCTCAGCAAGCTCTGCACTGCTGGTAGCCCGATCCCGCAGCTGAAACACTTTTAAGAGACGGTCCTGCCGCTTGCTGGTCTTTCTTGGGCGCCCTGGAGCCTTTTTGGCACCAATGGAACCTCTCTCCTTGATGATCGCGATGCGATAGATTGTTGACTGAGGTGCAATCTTTCTAGCTGCAATACTCTTCCCAGTTAGGCCATTTTTGTGCAGTGTAATGATGACTGCACGTGTTTCTTTAGAGATAACCATGGTTAACAGAAGAGAAACAATGATGGCAAGCACCAGCCTCCTTTTAAAGTGTCCAGTGGTGTCATTCTTACTTAATCATGACAGATTGATCTCCAGCCCTGTCCTCATCAACACCCACACCTGTGTTAATGGAGCAATCACTGAAACGTTGTTAGGTGGGCCTTTTAAGGCAGGGCTGCAATGATGTTGAAATGTGTTTTGGGGGATAAAGTTCATTTTCTAGGCAAATATTGACTTTGCAAGTAATTGCTGTTAAGCTGATCACTCTTTATAACATTCTGGAGTATATGCAAATTGCCATTAGAAAAACTGAAGCAGTAGACTTTGTAAAAATTAATATTTGTATCATTCTCAAAACTTTTGGCCATGACTGTACTCCGCTATGTAAAACATATAGCGCCCGTTCTGATACTGCTACCGCAGATATCAGCAAAGGGTTAAGACTGTCTGGTTTACATTTCCACTGTCTTAAAATTAGACCGTAGACAGTATTAGTAAATTTACCCGACTGTGCTCCAAACAGCTGATCGGTGGGGTCCTGGATGTGGGACTCCACCAATATAAAATTGGCAACGTATCCTAATGGATATCCTAATATCCATCATTGTAAAGTCTTGGAAAACTCCAGAAAGAAAGTTAAAGCTCCCCCTTGAGATACAACAAGTATTTCATGAGATACATATACCATAAATTCAGAACCTTGGGTCTAGGTCAGTTTTTCATCCTAGAAACCCGAAAATATCAGACAGTAGAAAAAATGAAGGCTACCCAAATATGATATCATGACAAAAGCCATATAGACATTAGAATAAAACTGGTGGTACATATAGACGGTAGAATAAAGCTGGTGATACATATAGATGTTAGAATAAAGGTGGTGGGACATATAGACGGTGGGATAAAGCTGGTGGTACATATAGACGGTGGGATAAAGCTGGTGGTACATATAGACGGTAGAATAAAGGTGGTGGTACATATAGACGGTAGAATAAAGCTGGTGGTACATATAGACGGTAGAATAAAGCTGGTGGTACATATAGACGGTAGAATAAAGCTGGTGGTACATATAGATGGTAGAATAAAGCTGGTGGTACATATAGACGGTAGAATAAAGCTGGTGGTACATATAGACGGTAGAATAAAGCTGGTGGTACATATAGATGGTAGAATAAAGGTGGTAGTACATATAGATGGTAGAATAAAGCTGGTGGTACATATAGACGGTAGAATAAAGCTGGTGGTACATATAGACGGTAGAATAAAGCTGGTGGGACATATAGACGGTAGAATAAAGCTGGTGGTACATATAGACGGTAGAATAATACTGGTGGTACATATAGACGGTAGAATAAAGCTGGTGGTACATATAGACGGTAGAATAAAGCTGGTGGGACATATAGACGGTAGAATAAAGCTGGTGGTACATATAGACGGTAGAATAAAGCTGGTGGTACATATAGACGGTAGAATAAAGCTGGTGGTACATATAGACGGTAGAATAAAGCTGGTGGTACATATAGATGGTAGAATAAAGCTGGTGGTACATATAGATGGTAGAATAAAGGTGGTAGTACATATAGATGGTAGAATAAAGCTGGTGGTACATATAGACGGTAGAATAAAGCTGGTGGTACATATAGACGGTAGAATAAAGCTGGTGGTACATATAGATGGTAGAATAAAGGTGGTAGTACATATAGATGGTAGAATAAAGCTGGTGGTACATATAGATGGTAGAATAAAGGTGGTAGTACATATAGATGGTAGAATAAAGCTGGTGGTACATATAGACGGTAGAATAAAGCTGGTGGTACATATAGATGGTAGAATAAAGCTGGTGGGACATATAGACGGCAGAATAAAGCTGGTGGGACATATAGATGTTAGAATAAAGCTGGTGGTACATATAGACGGTAGAATAAAGCTGGTGGTACATATAGACGGTAGAATAAAGCTGGTGGTACATATAGATGGTAGAATAAAGGTGGTGGTACATTAGGGGGGGGGGGGGGGGGGAAAAAAGGGGGGGGGGAAGGGGGGGAAAAAAGGGGGGGGGGTAATAGGGGGGAAAAAGCGGGGGACATATAGACGGCAGAATAAAGCTGGTGGGACATATAGATGTTAGAATAAAGCTGGTGGTACATATAGACGGTAGAATAAAGCTGGTGGTACATATAGACAGTAGAATAAAGCTGGTGGTACATATAGACAGTTGCATAAAGCTGGCTGTACGAATATACTTGCACTGGCTGAAGAAATTGTGCCGTCAAAGAAACAAACAATAGACTTGCACAACTGGTTTTGAAACCGCCTGAAATAAGAAACATTGGCCAAGACATTGTGGGATTCCTGTAAAGATTGTATGTAATTGCCAAACCAAAGGAAATTATAGGGTTTGCTGCAGATAAGACAAATAACCCTTACCAATAGCTAGAAGGAAGTGTCAGGAGCATTGTGGGAAAGCCCCGTGCGCTGCGTCTCCTATCCCTGCAGCACGCTCCTGGCACTTTGCTCCAGTAATCATTAGTGGTCACAGTGGTTGCCACCAATATCTGTCCTGAACCGTCCCTTTAACACCTTATTTTGCTGCAGTTCTCTCTAGGTAGCAGTGATGGAGTTTTGTGCTTCACCAGTTAATGCAATATAGAAGGTAAAGCTCAAGCTCCGCGCTAGAAAGAATAGTATAAGTGTAAATAAGGCAGTGAATCTAGGCCCCCCTGATGTTAACCCCAGAGCCCACGGCAAGGCAGGATGGACTTGGCTGCTCAGGACTCATACCGAGCCGGATTCAACCCAAATATTCCAAATTGTTTGTTTTGTTACAAAGCTGAACAAAGGGAGATTCATCTTGGGTGATCCAAAATGGCCACCGCATTATACTCTGGGGTCTCTCCAGGTGGAGGCTCAGGGGAGGTAACAAAAATAAACAAACATTCATACTCACCTTCTGTTACCACTTTTGGGCCTCCTTACGACGTCCAGCGCTCTCCTGGTGACATAATGTACCCCGGTCACCACTGAGGTCTCTTATTGGGCCATCAGCTGCCACATGGGCATTCCGAGTGTCACGACATCACTGAGGAGACAGAAAGGGAGCGCAAGACGCCACGAGGAGGCCAAAAAGAGATAAGGAGAGCATGAATATTTTTTTATTTTTGTCACCTCCCCTGGGCCTCCACCTATTATACTCGGGGGTCTGAAGAGATGAAATAGTATAATAATGTCATTTTCCCTTTGACATAACTTCAGCTGTGTTTGCCTAAGAGAACTAGAAATTAGATAGGTAGGATCCAAGGAGCCCTAACAGTATCCAAGGAGTCCTGACAGTGTCATACACTATGTTTTATAGATAGGTTCCTAGGAGCCCTGACAGTGTTATACACTATGTTTTATAGATAGGTTCATAGGAGCCATGACAGTATTATACACTATGTTTTATAGATAGGTTCCTAGGAGCCCTGACAGTATTATACACTATGTTTTATAGATAGGTTCCTAGGAGCCCTGACAGTGTTATACACTATGTTTTATAGATAGGTTCCTAGGAGCCCTGACAGTATTATACACTATGTTTTATAGATAGGTTCCTAGGAGCCCTGACAGTGTTATACACTATGTTTTATAGATAGGTTCCTAGGAGCCCTGACAGTATTATACACTATGTTTTATAGATAGATTCCTGTCCTGCTATTTGGTTTGCAGCACCATCATGTGCTCACTGTATAATACCATTATATGGTACTGTGTGGTGCTATTATTTAGGATTATTATAATACTATTAAATGGACATTTTATACCAAACATGAGGGCCACATTTATCAGTAGAACTTCTGTCTACATTTATATCAAAATGTGGTGTATGTAATTTACAGTATGTGCTATTTTTGATGACCCATTAAAAGGACTGTCAAAAAAATAGCAGTGAGAATAACTCCACTGAAATCAACTGCTTTGATAGTGGTGTAAAAACTGTCCGACACACTGCCATATTTCATTGTCGTGTGAATAGAGCCTTAGTTTTTGCTGCCTTTATTTGACTGTTTTTACACAATTGACTGTATGTAAATTTGATTATTTTTTATAGTTGGATTTAACATGGACCATCATTCATTGGCCGTTCTGACAATAAGTTTTTGTACAAGTTTTTGTAAGTAAAACCAGATCTTTATTTATTGAGGATATTATAAAATATATTGTACGTTCTTACAAGTAAATAGTATGACGTCATTTTCTTATGTTGATATATTGTCACTAAATCTCAGAATCCTTTGCTTCGCTGATGTCTCATGGATAATTTTACATTTGGATTGATTTCTTATAAGGAGTTTAAAGTCTTGAGTGTAATTTGCTTGCAATGAATCTGAAAAAAAAAATTATTGTCACATTGTTACATTCATAACTTTTTTAATGTTCCATTGATGTAGGTAAAGGCTTGTTTTTTGTGGGACAGATTGTATTTTTGCCTTGATTGGTTTTGTTTGCATGTTCACCTGTGTTTTTCTTGTATAAATCACAAAACTTCAAATTCAGAAATCTGAAAAAACTTAATTGAATAAATTTATTAACTCTTTCTGTGGAAGAATAGGAAACAAATTCGCACTTCAGCCTTTTTTTTCCCTGCCCTTTCAATTTTGTGCCATTGTGTTTTACAACTTTGAAAAATTTTTTACTACCCAAACACTGGGTGTGCTTTATCATGAAGGGAATTTTTAACCCCTTCCTGCCGCAGCCATTTTTGCATTTTCATTTTTGACTTCTTGCCTTCCAAAACCCATAACTTTTTTATTTTTCTGTTTACAGAGCCGTAGGAAGGCTTAATTTTTGCGGGACAAATTGTACTTTGTTTTTTTATGTTTTAACCCCTTAAAAAAAATTCAGAACATTTCAAAAAGAAATTTTTTTTGAGTCGCCATTTCCTGATACCTGTAACTTTTTTATATTTCCATGTATGGGAATGCACGAGGTGTCTTTTTTTTTTCGGGGCCAGATGTATTTTTTTATTTATAATAATTTGGGGAATTTCTATAGCTTTTCTCACTTTTTGTACAAATTTTTATGGGAGGCTACATTTTTGAAGAGGCCTTATAAATGAGGAGAATGTTCCACCTGCATCGGGAATATGAAGACTGGCATATCCAGTGTACATGAACAGGTTAGCCTAAATAATGGCTATAGTCGCCGGGCATTTATGACCTAGTGATCTACACTGAGAAGTGAAATAAATAGAGAAATGAGACCCCAATATGTATAAAATATATTGGATTTTAACATATTTAGGACCCCCAATGGAGAAATGTTGGAGACGTACGGATATTTCTGACTTCTTACCTCTCACTGTCAGTCCCTTGTGAATCACTTGAGAAAAAAACTGGAAGCAGAGCCAGGAGAAGGAGCGAGATCAATGGGGCAGAACCTGGGAAGAAATCACAATAATATTCTTTACAATTCCAGCATCTTCTACTCAGCGCTGTTCGACATTGCTCTGAGGATGCCAAGTCCTTAAAGAAAATTTCTCAGCTCTCCTAACTTGCAATAACAGTTCTGGAGCATTTTCTTCACTCTATGTTCCTTCAATATTCCTTCGAAAAATTAGGAATGATAACGCCAAGTTGTCAAATTGTTTATACTTTTCCAGAATTGCAAAGGAACGTTACAACGCAGAATTTTTTTTTAAAGAAAACATGATCCAGAATTGTTGGAAATAGAAGTATTTACTAAAACAGACTCAAGTCATGTCCATTTCAGATGATGAACAGCCGGCTGTCTGACATGTAAATGCAGCGAATCGTTGTCTGTAGCTGGCCTAGGGCAGACTTTAGTCTGCCAAAAACAGATTGGCCACGCTGGATATTTTTGGCTGAATGTCGGTCTAAAATCAAAAATAATATGATGTCATGTCACCTCAAATCAGGAGCAAAAGGCAGATACAAGACTCGGTGCAAGGAGACAAAACTCCAGTCTGGTACCAGGTGCTGATCAGAAAAAGTGTGGTGTTATTCCAGAGTCAGTGATATATTAAAAATCCATTTACTGAATCCAAAAATTTAAAGACATATTTTGCACAAGACGTCCCTCTTTCCAGCAAGATACCCCTGCAAAAAAATATATCATACATAAAAAAATTATTTTGAAATTTTTTTCCCCTTTTCAATTCAATTTTTTAAATGGATTTTTAATATATTACCATTGTCCTGACCCTGGAATATCAACACATTTTTTCTATTAGTTGACAATGCCAGTGTTTGTATGATCATCTTATTTTGCCCAACTTGCTCAGACTCGATGCTCTTCCCTTTTTTAACAACTAAATACTCCCCAATTTAGGTAGTTTGGTTGTTAATGGTGGGATGCTTTGCACAAGCAATGGACGGCTGCAGTATGACTGTCTGAAACCAGAAGTGCATGGCCACATTTATCTTAGATCCACATGACCGAGTGAAGTTCGGTCACCTCTGTAAATATTACTTTTTGATCTTCACGTTTAACCATCTATCCTTCCTTCATCATTATATACATATACCATCAAATATTTTGCATTTTGTTTTACTAAAAGGTTGTCAACTCACACAGAGAAGATTGCCCATTGTCTATTACATTTCCTGGTCCAGTTCCTGGTCCATTTCCTGGTCCATTGTCTGTTCCATTTCCAGGTCCTTTGTCTGTTACATTTCCTGGGCCATTTCCTTGTCCATTGTCTGTTCCATTTCCTGTTCCACTATGTGGTCCATTGTCTATTACATTTCGTGGTCCATTGTCTGTTCCATTTCGTGGTCCATTGTCTGTTCCATTTCCTGGTCCATTGTCTGTTACATTTCCTGGTCCATTGTCTGTTACATTTCCTGTTCCATTGTCTGTTCCATTTCTTGTTCCACTATGTGGTCCATTGTCTATTACATTTCGTGGTCCATTGTCTGTTCCATTTCCTGTTCCATGGTCTGTTACATTTCCTGTTCCACTATGTGGTCCATTGTCTATTACATTTTGTGGTCCATTGTCTGTTCCATTTCTTGATCCATTGTCTGTTACATTTCCTGGTCCACTGTCTGTTCCATTTCCTGTTCCATGGTCTGTTCCATTGTCTGTTGCATTTCCTGGTCCATTTCCTTTGTTGTAAATTGTGAGAAAGTCGACATTTAGGCTAAACATTGTAGATTGTCTACTGGATGTGAATGAGCCCACTGATGTTTTATTGTGGTCATATATCACATCTAGAATAACTGAGATTTTGTCTTTTTCACTGTTCATCATCTGAGGCGTTACACTGACGTCAGGGTCAACATTGTATCATGAGCCAATGTGACCCATTAAAGGTCTGGGAATAGGTAAAAGTTTTTCCATTACTTGCATTTGCTGACACCAACACATCAACTTTTGGCTCTTTGATCGAGAAGGTGCATTGGAGATCGGTGGAATTGATGCATTGGGTTTCATTCTTCTTGGCTACAATTGTGTGCTTCAGTGTATGATCGGTCATGGAAGACGAATCTTTTGGCCCAATCTCCGTGTCTCCTAGGTAGGTTGACGGGACTGAAACCAAAACTTGCAGATCGGTTTTAATCTGCTGATCTGTTGTGGCTCCAACTGTAAAAGAAATATCACGAGAATTTTGGTAGGGTAGAAGAAGTCAATGGAGGTATCAAAACACTCCTGACTTGTTACACGCCTCCTGTAATATTTTAATTATGTTATAGAAAGATTTAGTAAAGCCATATTATTTTTCTTTTTGCATTTTGGAACTATACCATTTTTTTTTTTTATTTCATTAGCATATCAATATAGGGCTTCTCTTTGCAGGACAGGCTGTAGTTTGCACAGTTGCCCTTTTAGGTACATCTACAGTACAGTCAGGGGTGAACCTAATCTCTCTACTGCCTGAGACAAACTATAGAAAGGCGTCCTCCCCTACAATACCCCACCTTTGTGATCTTTGTGTGATGGGCCCCACTATTTAAAATTGTAGGCCACCCCCTATTTTCAGATCAAAAAAAATCCTCTTATTTGGCACTCACAGTAGAATGCCCCCTTTACTGTACCCCACATAGTATAACACCCCCTTTACTGGCTCCCACGTAGTATACTGCCCAACCTCATTGGTCCCCACACAGTATAACACTGCCTTAACTGGCTACTTGCCCCCCACACAGTAGATTGTCCTTTGGTAGGCCCCAACATATAATATTGCTTTCTTGTTGTTGGCTCCCACACAGTATATTATTCCTTTTTAGGCCCCCACACATACTATGTCCCTCTTCTTTTAGGCCCTCACACAATATATAGCCTTCTTCTTTTTGGCCCTACACAGTGATATGGTAGCCAAATTTTCCAAAAAGTTTCAGGCTTGGCACAAACTCGAAAGATTTGGGGATCATCACTCACAAAGCACTATTATACTCTCTCTCTCTCTCTCATGTATATATATATATATATATATAGTATAATAAGGGGAGGGCCGAGGGAGTTGAGTAAGTATAACAGTTATACTCACTTTGCCCCACCTCTCCTGAGCTTCCTTCATGGATTATATTGGCCCCATGTTGAAGGGCATTATACTGTCTGAGGGCATTATAGTGTGTATGGGGAGCTCCTACACCCCACCCCTGGTGAACCCCGCTTCTGCATAGGTACCTGCAGGTTATATGGATTGGTGCCACGCACTCAGCACCAAATATGGCACCTATTTTTGGATCTTCTCTATCTCATTGATAGGTGTTTGTCTCATCATCATCATCATCCGTTTCAGTCATCTCTTACCGAGTGCACAGAGAGTAAGGAAAATCAGGGTTCTCTCTCCATAGTCCATAGCTTAGTCACCGACAGAGATGATCACGTGATCTGGTGAGGAACTTCTCAGTAGCTCAGAGCAGGATCTACTGACAGAAGAGACACATCCAACAATCTCTACATTTATATGATGGGCAAGAGGTCATTGAAGAGACTTTTGTCTTAGGACAGTTATCAGGTTTTCCTTTGGTGTCCTGTCGGTAACTTTAATTCTCGGGGACTTGTAAATAAGTTCCTCTTTGTTACAACCAAGACTAGGTTCACATTTGCTCCAGATCTCTGTTCCTCTGGTCTGTCAGTAGACTAGAAGGGAAGAACAGACTGCAAAAATAGACATGACTGGAGCATGAGGGACCCAGCAAACTATAATGGGGTCTTTCTGGTGTCCCTTCTTTTTAACTGAAATTGAATGAAAAAAAGCAGCATCTTTTTGGCTGGCGATTTATGAAGGTTCTGCATTGGACGTACACCCGGCACAGATGTGAACCCACCATGACTTAACACTCAGTTCACTACTTGTCTTAGACAGGTATGGTCAGGGACACTTTCACCGTTATTCAAACAGTGCACTTGCAGAAGGCCCTATGGTAACAGGGGACCATTGGGACAGCGGGTAGGTCCACCATTTAGAGCACTATCCCGCTGTTCCAGGCAGTACGAGCTGCCCTGGTATGTCAAGACTCCAACTCATCTGTGTCCTCTGGGGCAGATGAGTTGAATACAATGGTGAAGTAGTGAGCCGTCCACTCCTTACTTCACCATTCAGCCCCTGATTCACCATTTTGCCCCTACCTCTTGTTCCCCGTGTCTTGGGAGCAGTTGGTGCCACTTACATTGCGCCCGCTGCTACCTGAAGCTTCCGGGATTTAGCAACAGAAGAGAACAGGGGAACGGGGAAAGGTGAGTATTAGGTGTCTTTTTTTTCAGGAGGGGGACATGAAACTGAAGGGGCAATCAGGAGGGGGAAATGAGACTGAAGGGGCAATCAGGAGGGGCACATGAAACTGTAGGAGCAATCAGGAGGGAGACATGAAACTGTAGGGGCAATCAGGAGGGGGGCATGAGACTGTAGGGGCAATCAGGAGGGGGACATGAAACTGAAGGGGCAATCAGGAGGGTGACATGAAACTGAAGGGGCAATCAGGAGGGGGACATGAAACTGAAGGGGCAATCAGGAGGGGGACATGAAACTGTAGGGGCAATCAGGAGGAGGACATGAAACTGAAGAGGCAATCAGGAGGGGGACATGAAACTGTAGGGGCAATCAGGAGGGGGAAATGAGACTGAAGGGGCAATCAGGAGGGGCACATGAAACTGTAGGAGCAATCAGGAGGGGGACATGAAACTGTAGGGGCAACCAGGAGGGGGACATGAGACTGTAGGGGCAATCAGGAGGGAGACATGAAACTGTAGGGGCAATCAGGAGGGGGACATGAGACTGAAGGGGCAATCAGGAGGGGGACATGAAACTGTAGGGGCAATCAGGAGGGGGACATGAAACTGTAGGGGCAATCAGGAGGGGGACATGAAACTGAAGAGGCAATCAGGAGGGGGACATGAAACTAGGAGCAATCAGGAGGGGGACATGAAAATGAAGGGGCAATCAAGAGGGGGACATGAGACTGAAGGGGCAATCAGGAGGGGGACAGGAAACTGTAGGGGCAATCAGGAGGGGGACATGAAACTGTAGGGGCAACCAGGAGGGGGACAGGAAACTGTAGGGGCAACATGGAGGAGGACATGAAACAGTAGGAAAACCTGGAGTGGGACATGAAACTGTGGGAGCCGCTGGGGGAGGCAGTTTAATGTCTGAGGGTTCACTAAGGAGGACATGTTACTATGTCATGCCACTGCAGAGGCATTTTATTGTGTGAAGGCCACTAGGGGGCATTATATTATGTGGGGACCACTGAGGGGGCATTATAATTTGTGTGGGCTACATATGAAACCTTTGCACTGGGCCCCACAACAACCCTGGTTATAGTTTCCTGCACCCTCTGTGCTTTAACTGACAGGTTAGAAGTTGCATGGAGGAATGGAGCGGCCACTAATACTAGAAAGTGGATAATCCCTTTAATTACCTATCTAGTCTAATACAAAGTGTTGTGGAAAAGATGCTGAAAGGCTCATTCAGATGATGCTTATTACATCTATTTAACAAATGCAAACGGATACCCTCACACAATACAATGCCCCATGATTGCCCCCGCACATTATAATTCCCCACTAGTGCCCCGACACAGTATAATGGCCCTTAGTGTCGGCACAGAGTATGATGCCATATTATTTCCCTCCACACAACATAATTCCTGGACAACCCCTTTAAGGTATGAGAGTAGGGGATTTAGGAGAGCTAGAGAGGGTTCGTTCACCTTGTACGGGTTTTGTCTTCCTCTGGATCAACGCTGTAGCATTATAGTTTGAACCAGATACCCGTGTCCTATTTCAACCTTATTAACTATATTAATATATATACTGTGTGTGCAACTAAAGGGGGTCATGAAACTGAAGGGGCAATCAGGAGGGAGACATGAGACTGAAGGGGCAATCAGGAGGGGGACAGGAAACTGTAGGGGCAATCAGGAGGCGGACATGAGACTGAAGGGGCAATCAGGAGGGGGACATGAGACTGAAGGGGCAATCAGGAGGGGGACATGAGACTGAAGGGGCAATCAGGAGGGGGACAGGAAACTGTAGGGGCAATCAGGAGGGGGACATGAAACTATAAGCAATCAGGAGGGGGACATGAGACTGAAGGGGCAATCAGGAGGAGGACATGAGACTGAAGGGATAATCAGGAGGGGGACATAAAACTGAAGGGGCAATCAGGAGGGGGACATGAGACTGAAGGGACAATCAGGAGGGGGACATGAAACTGTAGGGGCAATCAGGAGGGGGACAGGAAACTGTAGGGGCAATCAGGAGGGAGACATGAAACTAGAAGCAATCAGGAGGGGGACATGAGACTGAAGGGACAATCAGGAGGGGGACATGAAACTGAAGGGGCAATCAGGAGGGGGACATGAAACTTTAGGGGCAATCAGGAGGGGACATGAGACTGAAGGGACAATCAGGAGGGGGACATGAAACTGAAGGGGCAATCAGGAGGGGGACAGGAAACTGTAGGGGCAATCAGGAGGGGGACATGAAACTGTAGGGGAAATCAGGAGGGAGACATGAAACTGTAGGGGCAATCAGGAGGGGGACATGAAACTGAAGGGGCAATCAGGAGGGGGACATGAAACTGAAGGGGCAATCAGGAGGGGGAAATGAGACTGAAGGGGCAATCAGGAGGGGCACATGAAACTGTAGGAGCAATCAGGAGGGAGACATGAAACTGTAGGGGCAATCAGGAGGGGGGCATGAGACTGTAGGGGCAATCAGGAGGGGGACATGAAACTGAAGGGGCAATCAGGAGGGGGACATGAAACTGAAGGGGCAATCAGGAGGGGGACATGAAACTGAAGGGGCAATCAGGAGGGGGACATGAAACTGTAGGGGCAATCAGGAGGAGGACATGAAACTGAAGAGGCAATCAGGAGGGGGACATGAAACTGTAGGGGCAATCAGGAGGGGGAAATGAGACTGAAGGGGCAATCAGGAGGGGCACATGAAACTGTAGGGGCAACCAGGAGGGGGACAGAGCTGTGGGGCACAGGAGGGGGACATGAAACTGTAGGGGCAACCAGGAGGGGGACATGAGACTGTAGGGGCAATCAGGAGGGAGACATGAAACTGTAGGGGCAATCAGGAGGGGGACATGAGACTGAAGGGGCAATCAGGAGGGGGGCATGAGACTGTAGGGGCAATCAGGAGGGGGACATGAAACTGAAGGGGCAATCAGGAGGGGGACATGAAACTGAAGGGGCAATCAGGAGGGGGACATGAAACTGAAGGGACAATCAGGAGGGGGACATGAAACTGAAGGGGCAATCAGGAGGGGGACATGAAACTTTAGGGGCAATCAGGAGGGGACATGAGACTGAAGGGACAATCAGGAGGGGGACATGAAACTGAAGGGGCAATCAGGAGGGGGACAGGAAACTGTAGGGGCAATCAGGAGGGGGACATGAAACTGTAGGGGAAATCAGGAGGGAGACATGAAACTGTAGGGGCAATCAGGAGGGGGACATGAAACTGAAGGGGCAATCAGGAGGGGGACATGAAACTGAAGGGGCAATCAGGAGGGGGAAATGAGACTGAAGGGGCAATCAGGAGGGGCACATGAAACTGTAGGAGCAATCAGGAGGGAGACATGAAACTGTAGGGGCAATCAGGGGGGGGGCATGAGACTGTAGGGGCAATCAGGAGGGGGACATGAAACTGAAGGGGCAATCAGGAGGGGGACATGAAACTGAAGGGGCAATCAGGAGGGGGAAATGAGACTGAAGGGGCAATCAGGAGGGGCACATGAAACTGTAGGAGCAATCAGGAGGGAGACATGAAACTGTAGGGGCAATCAGGAGGGGGGCATGAGACTGTAGGGGCAATCAGGAGGGGGACATGAAACTGAAGGGGCAATCAGGAGGGGGACATGAAACTGAAGGGGCAATCAGGAGGGGGACATGAAACTGAAGGGGCAATCAGGAGGGGGACATGAAACTGTAGGGGCAATCAGGAGGAGGACATGAAACTGAAGAGGCAATCAGGAGGGGGACATGAAACTGTAGGGGCAATCAGGAGGGGGAAATGAGACTGAAGGGGCAATCAGGAGGGGCACATGAAACTGTAGGGGCAACCAGGAGGGGGACATGAGACTGTGGGGCAATCAGGAGGGGGACATGAAACTGTAGGGGCAACCAGGAGGGGGACATGAGACTGTAGGGGCAATCAGGAGGGAGACATGAAACTGTAGGGGCAATCAGGAGGGGGACATGAGACTGAAGGGGCAATCAGGAGGGGGACATGAAACTGTAGGGGCAATCAGGAGGGGGACATGAAACTGTAGGGGCAATCAGGAGGGGGACATGAAACTGAAGAGGCAATCAGGAGGGGGACATGAAACTGAAGAGGCAATCAGGAGGGGGACATGAAACTAGGAGCAATCAGGAGGGGGACATGAAAATGAAGGGGCAATCAAGAGGGGGACATGAGACTGAAGGGGCAATCAGGAGGGGGACAGGAAACTGTAGGGGCAATCAGGAGGGGGATATGAAACTGTAGGGGCAATCAGGAGGGAGACAGGAAACTGTAGGGGCAACATGGAGGAGGACATGAAACAGTAGGAAAACCTGGAGTGGGACATGAAACTGTGGGAGCCGCTGGGGGAGGCAGTTTAATGTCTGAGGGTTCACTAAGGAGGACATGTTACTATGTCATGCCACTGCAGAGGCATTATATTGTGTGAAGGCCACTAGGAGGCATTATATTATGTGGGGACCACTGAGGGGGCATTATAATTTGTGTGGGCTACATATGAAACCTTTGCACTGGGCCCCACAACAACCCTGGTTATAGTGTCCTGCACCCTCTCTGCTTTAACTGACAGGTTAGAAGTTGCATGGAGGAATGGAGCGGCCACTAATACTAGAAAGTGGATAATCCCTTTAATTACCTATCTAGTCTAATACAAAGTGTTGTGGAAAAGATGCTGTAAGGGCTCATTCAGATGATGCTTATTACATCTGTTTAACAAATGCAAACGGATACCCTCACACAATACAATGCCCCATGATTGCCCCCGCACATTATAATTCCCCACTAGTGCCCCAACACAGTATAATGGCCCTTAGTGTCGGCACAGAGTATGATGCCATATTATTTCCCTCCACACAACATAATTGCTGGACAACCCCTTTAAGGTATGAGAGTAGGGGATTTAGGAGAGCTAGAGAGGGTTCGTTCACCTTGTACGGGTTTTGTCTTCCTCTGGATCAACGCTGTAGGATTATAGGTTGAACCAGATGCCCGTGTCCTATTTCAACCTTATTAACTATATTAATATATTACCTGCAAATTTTGGACAAATCGGTCAGTACAAGTCACAAGCACAGCCAGGAATGACATCTATAACATATACAGTGACTACACCCCAGCCCTCCCAACGCCGATGTCTTACTGTACCTTGATGTCCGGATTTAGGGTAATGATGACTTCTTGTTTTGCAGTCCTTTTTAGTTGGTCGCTCCCTCCTCCCTACAGTCCCATCTTTCATTGCCCTCCCCTTGGTGTGTGCATTAGGATCAGATGTTAAGATCCTCTAATACCAATAAGATACAGATGAGAAACTGCTGGAAATGATCCCACAATAGTATCATTATTATATTGGTGTGGCTGGTGCAAAAATATCTCGAGTGATCCCTTTCACCCACTCAAAAATTTTCACTCCAACATTTCAACATAAAAAGGAATACAACCCCTTTCTCTCCCTTCTGAAATGCTATTCAGGCCGGGGCCCCATGTAGCGTAAATGCTGCAATTTTTCTGCAGGGTTATAGAATCCCTGAAAAGTGGACGGGATTCTGGCTAATCCCATCCACACATTGCAGAAAATGTCAATTATACCTACGGAAACACTGGCATTTTCCATATAGGTATAATAGAAGCAGAAAGTCCTCTGCGATGTAAAGTCCCTCCAAGACACAAGGGTGTGTTCTTCTTGTCTGGGGTAAGAAAAGTTACAAGGACGACAGGGCTTCATTACTGTAAGAGCTGTGAATCTGCGGAGTAGGCCCCGCAGGAGAGGGCTGACTATACACATCCAAGTGATCCACTCCAAACTGTGCAAGGACATACCTATACGTCTCTGCAGAGTTAAGAAGCTGCACAAAATCGCGCAACTGCATGACACGAGGAGTCGGCTGTTACCATAGCCGGCCCTGCCATAGAGAATGCAGGGACGGTTTATTACCACCCCTGCCTTCCCAATCACTGTGTGCACCGCTATGGGAGCCACCATGATGTGGTCCGGTGAACAATATGTGTCACCTATGTAAAAATTAACATAATAGAAAGGGAATAGTCATTTTAAAAAAAAAAACTTTTAATACCACTTAGTGCTATAAAAAAACAAAAAAAAAAAACATGAAAAATGTGAAAAACAGTCACGTTTCACTTCCTTTTTTGTTGGATATTAAAATAAAGGAAAAACATGCAAAAATAAACAACACAAAAATAAACCCCCAATTTATCACCAAAAAAAAAAAATTGCAAAAATTACTTGACTAACCCAAAGGAGAAAATATTGTAGCCTTCAAAACCAAATGCACTAAAAAAACGGAAATGTCGCCAGTCCTGAATCAGGGAAAATGGCCTGATCCTGAAGTGGTCAAGCAGAACGCAAAAGTGAATGCTCCTATCTCTGATACCCGCCCGCTTTTCAATAAGGTTTGGGCACCCTGGGTCAACAGGTCTCGCATCGGGCATCGAGATTGTGAACACCTATAAGTACCTGGGTTTGCTCCTTAATAATAAGCTGGACTGGGCAGATCATATGGAGGCCCTGTACAGGAAGGGCCACAGCAGGCTCTACCTGCTTAGGAAGCTGAGAGCCTTTGGAATCCGGGGGGCACTTCTTAGGACTTTCTTCAACTCGGTAGTGGCATCAGCCATCTTCTTTGGAGTGGCCTGCTGGGGGGAGCAGTATATCAACCAGGGACAGAAATAAACTTGACAAGCTGATTAGAAGGGCCAGCTCTGTCCTGGGGAGCCCACTGGACCCAGTGCAGGTGGTGGGTGACAGAAGGATACTGTCCGTGGTGAGCTCCATGCAGAAGAAGAAGTCCCATCCCATGCATGAGACTGTGGTCGCGCTGGGCAGTACTGTCAGTGACCGACTGCTCCACCCTAGGTGTGAGAAGGAGCGCTATCGGAAGTCTTTCCTCCCCACCGCGGTTAGGCTGTACAACCAACACCGACCTAAGCGGAGATCATTACACACAGAGAACTGAAATATCTCTCTGCTTGTTATATCCCCCCCCCCCCCCGTCTGCTACATCCTATCAATGTAATGCCTCTCACCTTGGAACATTCCTGTACATGTTGTATTTGTATTTGTATCTGCTTATCTTATCTTATCTTTGCTGCTGTAACACACTGAATTTCCCCATTGTGGGACTATTAAAGGACTGTTATTATCCCCAGTGTGCCATACTGCCTTCAGCTCTAATTGCCGGATAAGACAGAGTATATTTTACCCCCTCCCCTTTTTTCAGGTAGGACCCTCCCCACACCCACCTCCTATCCACTTACACTATAGCACTAAACACTCCCCCATATTCCTCTCATGTTGGTTTTAGATATTGGTACCTTTTCACCCCTTTAGTTTTTGCTGACTTCAGATGTTCAGCGGGCATCATGTTTTGTATTTCTAGTATTTTACATTTTTAGATTTATATGACGATTGTTTCGTTATCTGGAATGTTTTATGTTCTTGCAATATTTCAATAAATGCTTTTGAAACTAAAGATCTCTAAGACTGAATATTAATAGCCTAACCTTAGGATAAGTCATTAATAGCAGATTGGTGGTGTTCCGATACCGAGCACTCCCACCGATCAGCTGTTCTCATAACAGTGTACTGAGCTGGAGGAAGAAAGCCACTACACAGTGTACGGAGCTAGAGGAAGAAAAGCACTACATAGTGTACAGAGCTGGAAGCAAAAAGTCACTACACAGTGTATGGAGCTGGAAGCAAAAAGCCACTACACTGTGTACAGAGCTGGAAGAAGAAAGTCACTACACAGTGTATAGAGCTGGAGGAAGAAAGCCACTACACAGTGTACAGAGCTGGAAGAAGAAAGCCACTACACAGTGTATGGAGCTGGAAGCAAAAAGTCACTAAACAGTGTACAGAGCTGTAAGCAGAAAGTCACTAAACAGTGTACAGAGCTGGAGGAAGAAAGTCACTACACAGTGTACGGAGCTGGAAGAAGAAAGTCACTACACAGTGTACGGAGCTGGAAGAAGAAAGTCACTAAACAGTGTACAGAGCTGGAGGAAGAAAGCCACTACACAGTGTATGGAGCTGTAAGCAGAAAGTCACTACGCACAGTGTACAGAGCTGGAGGAAGAAAGCCACTACACTGTGTACGGAGCTGTAAGCAAAAAGTCACTAAACAGTGTACAGAGCTGGAGGAAGAAAGCCACTACACAGTGTACGGAGCTGTAAGCAAAAAGTCACTAAACAGTGTACAGAGCTGGAGGAAGAAAGTACTACACAGTGTACGGAGCTGGAAGAAGAAAGTCACTACACAGTGTACGGAGATGGAAGAAGAAAGTCACTACACACAGTGTACAGTATACTTCAAAACAAAAATAAAAACAACGCCGCCGAGCGGCACATAGCGTAATATTGCTTAAAAAATAGGTTGTACATAGATAATTGTGTTGAGAACAGGAGGTAGTCAAATGATTAGAGAAACAACACCTCATTTTTTGGGAGATTCTCCTACCAATCCATTACACAGTGTACAGAGCTGGAAGCAGAAAGCCACTACATAGTGTACAGAGCTGTCTGCTTCTGGCTCTATACCCTGGGCAGATTTACTAATGAAAATGTAGTAGGTGCTTTAAACCTCCTTTATTAACTGTTTAGACACTTTCTAACAGTTTCTGCACCCTACCTGACAAGTGGGTGGGATTTATCGGAAAAGGGTGGGGTTTAATGCACAAAACTGAGTAGCAAAAAATATGACGAACTTTTATCATGCTCTCCTTTTCTGGAAACAATTTGTGGACTATCAGATGGCAGAATAAATGAATGGTACTCAAGTATCATATCTTGACTAAAACCCTATAGATGGTGGAATAAAGTACTGTCCCAGCTGTAAGAAACATTGGCCAAGATGTTGTGGGATTTCTGTAAAGACTGTATGTAGTTGCCAAACCCAAAGGACGTTATAGGATTTGCTAGATATAAGACAACCCGTAGCCATAGCTAGAAGGACGTGTCAGGAGCATTGTGGGAAAGCCCTGTGCCCATAGTTATCTAGCACTGGCAGGCCCGGGCACCTTCACAAGACTCCCCGCTGCCATATTACCATATTGCCACAGTTACAGTAAATCTTACCTGGGATTACTTGGCTTTCTATCTGACGTAATCCTCCATCTATCTATTTATCTTTCAGTTATGAGGACTTGAAGGCAATTTCCTCATTCATTAGGTCTTCTACTAATCGGCTCATGCAATGTAAACACTACCCAAACTTCATCGCGTCCTCCTCTTATAGTCCACAGTCAGTACTTGGCATTGTCGTGAGACAAGGACAATGAGTCGCTTTGTGTATGGGATCGATATACATAAAGCTCTATTACATAGTTGCCACTTACTGTGGATATATATGGTCAACCAAATCAGCTTTACTGGTACACTTTAACCCCTTAAGCGCTGTACTGTTACGGCAGATATCAGGGTTTTAAATATGGCGCTGGTTCAGGAGCTGAGCAGGCGCTATAACTACCAAGTAGAGACGGGAGAACCTCTAATGATTTGTTTTGTTTCAGGTTCAGCCCAAAGATTTGTTTCAGGTTGAACAACTTCAGTGAAATTATTATACTCTGGGGTCTCTCCCCCTCACGGCGTCCGCGGCTCTCTCCAGATCCTCTTCTAGCCTCTTGTGTGATGTCATGCACACGGAGTCAATGGCGAGTCCTGGAATTGGCGGTCACATGGGGTGCATGTGATCTCCAATTGGCAGGTGACGAACCCCCAAAGTTTTGGGTTTCTGGTCAAACCCAGAACTTTTAGAATATTAGGGTGGAATCTGGCTTGTTACAAATTGGTTCTTCCATCTCTACTGTCAAGGACCCTGCAGCAGTGCCTGTGACCAGAGATGATCATAGACATATAACCACTCAAATGCTGTGCTCAGGTGCACCCTTGGCATCTGAGTGGTTACTTTCACTTTCATTTTTACGTTCCTGGGGATTTTGCAGGAGATTTGGAATATAAATCAGTAACTACCTTGTATTGTGATCGTTCAGAAGAAAAGCATATGGAGATTATGTGAATTATATGAGATTATTTGTTTAGTCTGGAGAAGAGGTGGCTACAGGGAGATATGATAAACCTGTATCATATATAAATGCCCATACAAAAAATATGGGCAAAAGTCGTTTCATGTGAAATCCCCCCAAAAGACAAGAGGGCGCTATCTCCATCTGGAGAAAAAAAATCTCCTGTGGTCTTCACTGCAAGGACTGTGAATCTGTGAAATCGCCTACCCCAGGAACGGATTCTTAATTTTGAAGGACTGTATATCTGCAGAATAGCCTACCCCAGGAGCTGGTTCTATACTGTAACGACTGTGAATCTGTAGAATAGCCTACACCAGGAACTGATTCTTTATTTTAAGGATTGCGTACATGTGGAATAGTGTACCCCAGGAGCGTGATGTACACTGTAAGGACTGTAAATCTGTGACATAGCCTACCCCAGAAGCTGGTTCTTTTTTGTAAGGACTGTGAATATGTGGAATAGCCTACCCCAGGAGCTGGTTCTATACTGTAAGGACTGTGAATCTCTGGAATATCCTACCCCAGGAACGGATTCTACATTTTTAAGGACTGTATATCTGTGGAATAGCCTACCCCAGGAGCTAGTTCTATACTGTAGGGACTATAAATCTATGGAATAGCCTACCCCAGGAGCTGGTTCTTTACTGCAAGGACTGTGAATCTGTGGAATAGCCTACCCCAGGAACTGATTCTTCACTGTAAGCGCTGTATATCTGTGGAATTGCCTATCCTAGGAGCTGGTCACAGCAGCAACAGCATGTTGAAGTGCATGCATATTACGTGAGGTATACAAGAATTATATGAGGTCTATGAAGATTATGAGAGGGATAAGGGAATTGCATGTGGCTAACTGGGATTTCTAGGGACAAAATAGGATTACATGAGCCACAGAGTTTCTAAAGTGAGGTGAAATAGTTATACTAATGTGAAGCACAATAACCTCATGTACCTACATGTCTGTCTACTGCTGGCTCCCTATACTGTGCTAGTTTGGGTGGCCGCAGCTCTGGATATCATCTGATCAGTGAGGCCGCTGGATATCAGACCCCACCAATCTGTAGGTTATCAATAGCTAAATCCCGGGAAGCCTCATTAAAGAGAAGAACCTCTAAGATAAAACTTATTTGGAGAGATCTGGGACATTCCCTTTAAATTTTGAGTTATATACTTTAATGAAAAAAAAAAAGATCAAGACAAGATGGCGGCACTGATGTTTTTACTTTTATCACATTTATTATGAACTATAGTGACATTTACATCTTGCAGAACTTTTTCAGCCAAAACCTTTACTATGGCTTTACTGGACTTTCAATGACAGGTCCATAGTCCATGGTGGACTTGGGTAGTCTCTGGATTTCATGTCTCTGGATATACAGTGGTGACAATGGGGCGTTAACCACATACCTGAGGATTAGTAATCTGTATAGAGAGAAAACATAAGAGGCAGCATATGTAAACCGCTGAAATATATCTGTAAAAGATGTGGCTCAAAACACAAGCACTATGTTGTGGTCACTGAATAATACTGTACTGATGTGTGATATGGTTTGGTGGTATTATATGCTGTATATATTATATACTATAGTGCTGTTACTTGGGCTCTATAATACTCTATTATAAACTCACTGTATATGACTGTGTGGTGGCATTATTTAGGCACTATTGTGCTGTTATTTTGGGCACTATGTTGTGCCATTATATATTCTCAGTACGTGACACTGTGTGGTGGGATTATTTGGGCTTTCTATAGTGCTATTGTGTTGTTATTGGGGCCCTGTGTTGCACAAGTATGTGGTATTATTTAAGCACTATATTGCCCTTTTATTTGGGTCCTGTATTTCATTTTTATTTGTATATACTGTATACAGTGCTGGCCAAAAGTATTGGCACCCCTGCAATTCTGTCAGATAATACTCAATTTCTTCCCGAAAATGATTACAATCACAAATGCTTTGGTAATAATATCTTCATTTATTTTGCTTGCAATGAAAAAACACAAAAGAGAATGAAAAAAAAAGTCAAATCATTGATCATTTTACACAAAACTCCAAAAATGGGCCGGACAAAAGTATTGGCACCCTCAGCCTAATACTTGGTAGCACAAACTTTAGACAAAATAACTGCGAACAACCGCTTCCGGTAACCATCAATGAGTTTCTTACAATGCTCTGCTGGAATTTTAGACCATTCTTCTTTGGCCAATGTCTCCAGGTCCCTGAGATGTGAAGGGTGCCTTCTCCAAACTGCCATTTTGAGATCTCTCCACAGGTGTTCTATGGGATTCAGGTCTGGACTCATTGCTGGCCACTTTAGAGGTCTCCAGTGCTTTCTCTCAAACCATTTTCTAGTGCTTTTTGAAGTGTGTTTTGGGTCATTGTCCTGCTGGAAGACCCATGACCTCTTGAGAGAGACCCAGCTTTCTCACACTGGGCCCTACATTATGCTGCAAAATTTGTTGGTAGTCTTCAGACTTCATAATGCCATGCACACGGTCAAGCAGTCCAGTGCCAGAGGCAGCAAAGCAACCCCAAAACATCAGGGAACCTCCGCCATGTTTGACTGTAGGGACCGTGTTCTTTTCTTTGAAGGCCTCTTTTTTTTTTCCTGTAAACTCTATGTTGATGCCTTTTCCCAAAAAGCTCTACTTTTGTCTCATTCTGACCAGAGAACATTCTTCCAAAAAGTTTTTGGCTTTCTCAGGTAAGTTTTGGCAAACTCCAGCCTGGCTTTTTTATGTCTCTGGGTCAGAAGTGGGGTCTTCCTGGGTATCCTACCATAGAGTCCCTTTTCATTCAGACGCCGACGGATAGTACGGGATGACACTGTTGTACCCTCGGACTGCAGGGCAGCTAGAACTTGTTTGGATGTTAGTCGAGGTTCTTTAGCCACCATCCACACAATCTTTCGTTGAAATCTCTCGTCAATTTTTCTTTTCCGTCCACATCTAGGGAGGTTAGCCACAGTGCCATGGGCTTTAAACTTCTTGATGACACTGCGCACGGTAGACACAGGAACATTCAGGTCTTTGGAGATGGACTTGTAGCCTTGAGATTGCTCATGCTTCCTCACAATTTTGCTTCTCAAGTCCTCAGACAGTTCTTTGGTCTTCTTTCTTTTCTCCATGCTCAATGTGGTACACACAAGGACACAGGACAGAGGTTGAGTCAACTTTAATCCATTTCAACTGGCTGCAAGTGTGATTTAGTTATTGCCACCACCTGTTATGTGCCACAGGTAAGTAACAGGTGCTGTTAATTACACAAATTAGAGAAGCATCACCTGATTTTTCAAAGGGTGCCAATACTTTTGTCCACCCCCTTTTTTATGTTTGGTGTGGAATTATATCCAATTTGGCTTTTTGACAATTCTTTTTGTGGTTTTCCATTGACGACAAATTAAATGAAGATATTATTACCAAAGCATTTGTGATTGCAAGCATTTTCTGGAAGAAATTGAGTATTATCTGACAGAATTGCAGGGGTGCCAATACTTTTGGCCAGCACTGTATATATATATATATATATTCTCCCCGTGTTTGCGTTGGTTTCCTCTGGGTACTCCGGTTTCCTCCCACTCTCCAAAGACATCCTGATAGGGAATTTAGACTGTGAGCCCTGTATGACAATGTCTGTAAAATAAGCAAAATAACTAAAATATGATAGTGTTTGGTGGTATTATTTAGACACTGTTGTCCTGTTATTTGGGCTCTATAGTGCACTATTATGTATTACCTTTATATGATACTGTGTTGTGGTATTATTTAGGCACTATATTGTAATGTTATTTGGGCTTTGTATTGCACTATATTACAGTCACTGTATCTGATTTAGTTATGTGGTATTATTTAGGCACTATATGGTGCTGCTATTTCAGCTCTATATTGTACTATTATGTGGTCACTGTAATATGGGGCAATCTACTGTATATTGTTGCTATTTTGGTTGCAGCGCCATTGTGTGGTCACTGTATAATACCGTTACATGGTGCTGTGTGGTGCTAATATTTAGGGTTCTTATAATACTAATAATGGACATTCTCTGTGTCTGATAAATTATATATATAATATACTATAATGTAATGTAATATAATATAATATAATAGGAGGTTTTTTTTAGATCTCCCTTATAATAACTTACAGAGTAAACAACCATTAGAGAGTCAGCTGATGGAAAAAACCACAAGAAGCATCAACAGGAGGGATCCTCTCAGAGGACCTGCGGAGGAATAAAGATCTTAGAATCTACAGTCTGCACCAAAATTCATTTTGCACACAGCCATACTGCTCCCTCTCAGCTTTACATATGGGTCTTGTGGGGGTCACGTTGGGTCTGACTGGCCGGCCAGCAGATACAACAGATCCAGTCACCAGCATGATTTACAGTGTCCTACAATACCCCATCAGTCCGGGCATTACAAGCTGGGACCATGACCGATCACAAGAACTGGATTCTTTGCACCCCAGTTTTGAATGGAGTGGCTGGTTGGACGTTGTGCGCTGCTCTATTTATTTCAATGGGTCCACGAGGGAGAGCTCAGTGCTGTGTTGTGACTTGAAATAAATGTAATGGTATGGGTTGTCCAACCAGTCGCTCCATTCTAAACTGGGCTGCACAGTAGAGTGATCACAAATGGGGTGACAGGTGGTGGTCCCAGCAGTTGGACCCTCACCAATTAGCAAGTTAACCCATATTCCTTGAACTTTCTGTGACTGGAATAAGAGTCTTAAAAAATAAAGTGATCCTATTGTGTCTTAATGACTAGAATCCTGGAGATCAGCAGTGATCTGGGAGGGATCATTGTAGCAAGTGTTCAATTTCTCTGCAGTGCCATCGCTGGACACATGAGGCATTACATGATGCCCACTGAAATCAATGCACTGCCCTTGTAATACATGGACTGGTTGGGTCCTGCAGTCAAAAAGATACTCTTTGTGGACACTCCGACTTATCGATGGAGGCTCTAAAAGAAGGAATTCCTCAATAAACTCAGAATAAACTAATAGGGTGTCTTTTTTAACCAAACAGCCCCTTTAAGATAAAAAAAAACTGGAAGGTGACAGGTTCTCGTACACATCATATCTGGTACAGCTATTTGTAGGCTTTAGATTCCTTCTACTTACATAGATCAGGCTGTCCACTGTATGGGGTGTTAGTTGTGGGTAATATAGGGGTCAATAAAGTTTGCACATTGACAAAAACATCCGACGAGTTGGAACTCTTATATATTTTTTGAAAGCTTTCAGCCATGAAATTGAGATAAATTGTTGTGGTTGTTGGGTCGGGATTATATTTGGGCACAAAGACCAGTTTACTTCCCATATAAATTTTCAGCATTAGTGTCCCACCGGTGACGCTGACATTATAGGTGTAAGGTTCTCCATTGTTTACCACACCAACCAATGTCACAATCAGTTCCGGCCACTTGTTCGGTGACTCGCAGGGGTTGCTGGTGTTGGTGGATTTAGTACAGTTCTCCATCTCATCGGCTATAATGGTGAAGAGGCAAAGGTTCTCTCCAGACATGGTCAGGTCTGAGGAGACAATCTGCGCATTCCCGTTCTCAGATTGGGGTATGTAAGCCAGGGCAGTCACATCAATAAAAACCGGGCCATTGGTGACTGACCGCTCGCTCTGGAGAACTTCATCTGGAGAACTTGGATCCAACAGGTCTTTTCGGAAGAACCTGGTTGATGTAGATTGAGCTGGTAAGAAAAAAAATGGAATATCTATGAGAATTTTGGGTTAATAAAAAAAATTCAAGTCATCCTTATCTAGTCTTACAAGAACAGTGTAGATATCACTCATACTGGACCCATAGACCTTGAGACTTCTCGATATAGCCAATGGCACTATATCATTGACAACATGTAGACCTTTTCTCCTGCAAGAACTTCAACCAGCATCAGTAGAGGGGGGCCATCCTTAAAATGCATGTCCACCCTTAAATGGGTTGTCCCATTATAGACAATTATCTATAGTGGATCAACCCCTTTAAAAAAATAAAAATCTATAGGTCCATATTTTTGACTGCCTGTAGCCATCACTAGGGGGAGCTTACTGCATACTGTTTTATTATTGATTTTAAAGTGTGAACAGTAGGCAGTAAGCTCCTAAGCTCCACCTAGTGGTGACCCTAGGCATTATTTAAAGGGTTGTGCAGGACTTCAAAAACATGGCTGCTTTCTTCTTCTCAGGAAGTGACATCATGTACGTGCTGCAGCTCAGTCCCATTCATTTTTATTGGATGGAAATGTGACATTACCATGTGACCAACAGACATGATGTCACTTCCTGAGAAGAAGAAAGCAGCCATGTTTTCGAGTCCCGCACAACCCCTTTAAATGTACGTCGACATAAGGTAGTAGATTTGGAGCTTTATATCAGAAGAACTATAAAAATATATGATAAATTAATTAGCGCAGAATTTTTGAAATAAAAAGAATATGGTATTAAATAAGTGGACATTACCTTTAAATTAAGAAAAATTCTAAATTTTTGCTAAAATAAAAAATAAATAAAATAACTGGATACACTCAATTCTGCGATCACTGGGCCTTATTTTGTAATAATTTGAGACCCAATTTAATGGGCCAGGCCTGTGACAACCTTAAAAAAAACTTGTCACAAGGCATTATGGGAAAGGAGCTGGGGAGCTCATGCGCCCTCTATTGGATGTAACAAATCCTCAATTTGCTTTTGACTCACCGAGCCTTGAGACAGCAAAAGGGATTTTAGCCAAGCCAATTTCACTTATCTGTATACAGCGCTGTTTCCAGATTGTTGTCCTTCATCAGTACAGAGCAAAGTGAATTGGCTGGCTTAGTGGGAGGCAATGAGTGGGTTAGGGACAAGAATCTCTCACATTGAGGAGAGCACCAGTGAAGGTGTGTAGAGATTTTAATTGCCTTTTGCCCTCTACTTAGCATCTACATATCACAAGGCATTATGGGAAAGGAGCTGGGGAGCTCATGCGCCCTCTATTGGATGTAACAAATCCTCAATTTGCTTTTGACTCACCGAGCCTTGAGACAGCAAAAGGGATTTTAGCCAAGCCAATTTCACTTATCTGCATACAGCGCTGTTTCCGGATTGTTGTCCTTCATCAGTACAGAGCAAAGTGAATTGGCTGGCTTAGTGGGAGGCAATGAGTGCTCTCCTCAATGTGAGAGATTCTTGTCCCTAACCCACTCATTGCCTCCCACTAAGCCAGCCAATTCACTTTGCTCTGTACTGATGAAGGACAACAATCCGGAAACAGCGCTGTATGCAGATAAGTGAAATTGGCTTGGCTAAAATCCCTTTTGCTGTCTCAAGGCTCGGTGAGTCAAAAGCAAATTGAGGATTTGTTACATCCAATAGAGGGCGCATGAGCTCCCCAGCTCCTTTCCCATAATGCCTTGTGATATGTAGATGCTAAGTAGAGGGCAAAAGGCAATTAAAATCTCTACACACCTTCACTGGTGCTCTCCTCAATGTGAGAGATTCTTGTCCTTAAAAAAACTTGTGCTGTCTCAACCCACATAAATGTTAGTATAAGATGCAGCTACCAGGAAGAATGGGTCAAACCGAAAAACAGTGGCAAAAAGTACGCCAAGGACAAAGAACAATGTAATAGGGAAGTTATAGATTTTGGCTAAAGCTGCCAATTAACTGTCTCCAGTCAGTGACTTGCCAAGATAAACAGAGTCCCAGCGTCAAGTCATTTCCTTGTGAAAGACTTAATTGTAACTGCTTTCTATAGAGTGAATGTCCACAATATGAGAATTTCTACTTTGTAAAAAATTCTTGAAAAAGTAAGAAGGCTACAAGTCTTCCAAGACCCACCCACTGCTGATCTATATAAGGTCCCCCATAAAAAGGTTCCAAGCACGACCAGACCTGAGCTGCCCTCACTTAGAGGAGCAAGGTTAGCAGAGCCTGGCAAAAACGTAGCAACAATTTAAGGCATATGGGGGTCTCCTAACTGTCCCTGCAAAGGAAGATTGGGGGTCTGATTCTTCGCTCATGGGAAAGTCAAAGTCAGGGTATGGCCAGGAAAGGTGAAAAAAAACAAAAAAACAAAACAAAACATACTCACCTGTCCCTGGTGCTCTGGTGTCCCAGGCCACAGTCCAGTCCCAGGGGCTTATTCTAGAGGAAGTTCCAGCCACACGTGACCACCTAGGCCAGTGATGGCGAACCTTTTAGAGACTGAGTGCCCAAACTGCAACCCAAAACCCACTAATTTATCGCAAAGTGCCAACACAGCAATTTAACCTTAAATTAACCAGGATCTGTTTTATAGTGACCGTGCAATGTTATTACAGCCTGTAATAATATCACATGTCTGCTATAAAACAGATACCGTGTGATATAAATAGTGAAGGGCCCCCACATAGTACA
This sequence comes from Leptodactylus fallax, assembly GCA_947044405.1. Classification (NCBI taxonomy): domain Eukaryota; kingdom Metazoa; phylum Chordata; class Amphibia; order Anura; family Leptodactylidae; genus Leptodactylus; species Leptodactylus fallax. The sequence continues at coordinate 693,802 of CAMRHE010000396.1, read as the reverse complement.
ATTCGATCTGAAGTGGCCCCCAGATAGTACTATATGCTTCAGAATGGCCCCCAGACAGTATTATATGCTTCACAGTGGGCCCCACATAGTAGTATATGCTGCACAGTGGGCCCCACATAGTAGCATATGCTTCACAGTGGGCCCCCACACAGTAGTATATGCTTCACAGTGGCCCCCACACAGTAGTATATGCTTCACAGTGGCCCCCACATAGTAGTATATGCTGCACAGTGGGGCCCCACACAGTAGTGTATGCTTCACAGTGGGCCCCCACACAGTAGTGTATGCTTCACAGTGGGCCCCCACATAGTAGTATATGCTGCACAGTGGCCCCCACACAGTAGTTTATGCTTCACAGTGGGGCCCCATACAGTAGCATATGCTTTACAGTGGGGCCCAACACCGTAGCTTATGCTTCACAGTGGGCCCCCACACAGTAGTATATGCTTCACTGTGGCCCCCACATAGTAGTATATGCTGCACAATGGGCCCCCACACAGTATTATATGCTTCACAGTGGCCCCCACACAGTAGTATATGCTTCACAGTGGCCCCCACATAGTAGTATATGCTGCACAGTGGGGCCCCACACAGTAGTGTATGCTTCACAGTGGGCCCCCACACAGTAGTGTATGCTTCACAGTGGGCCCCCACATAGTAGTATATGCTGCACAGTGGCCCCCACACAGTAGTTTATGCTTCACAGTGGGGCCCCATACAGTAGCATATGCTTTACAGTGGGGCCCCACACCGTAGCTTATGCTTCACAGTGGGCCCCCACACCGTAGTATATGCTTTACAGTGGGGCCCCACACAGTAGTTTATACTTCACAGTGGGGCCCCACACAGTACTATATGCTTCACAGTGGGCCCCTACACAGTAGTTTATATTACTTACCTAGTCCCATGAAGAGCTGCAGTCCCACGAAGAACATCCTCCTCCTTCCACTCGCGTGCGCTGATGACTGGCGTCATCACGCCTGCGTCGGGGCAGAGGTTACACTCTGCACTCAGTGTAGGCCGCGGGCCGGACCGCGGCCTACACTGACAGCTCAGCCGAAAGACGTGATCGCTCACTAATAGGGAATCCTGTACAGATTCCCCGTTAGTGAGCGATCATGGCGACGGCACGTGTGCCAACTGAGAGGGCTCTGCGTGCCCTCTCTGGCACGCGTGCCATAGGTTCGCCATCACGGGCCTGGGACCACGGAGCACTGGTGAAGGTGAAGTATATATATATTTTTTTTTTACCCTTTTTTTTTTTACCCAGGGATAAAAACTGTTTTTCCTGGACAACCCCTTTAAGAGGATGACCCCAACCCATCCTTGACCATTCCCACATAAGCAAGTCCTTACCCAGAAAGCAGGGTATGGAGCAGTATATCTATAGATTAACAAATGTCTCCCTGACCATCATATTGGCAAACCCACCCCATTTCTTACCTTCAGTGGCCCAGACCACCATGAAGACTAGTTTGCAACATGACTGTGCACACAAACTTCCCATCATTTGCATCCCCTGTCGGTGCCACCCACGTAGTAATTGTGTCCCCTTGTGTGCCACAACTTACTCCATAACTATATACTGCTGACTGATAGGGTTTCTCCTTTCTGACAGTGGAAGGCTGTGTATCATAAATCTTCTCACTCCAGATCACCAGAGGACAGGGGGAATACATTTATGATCTAATGACTGCCAGCCATCAAAAGGAAATCAGAAAGAAGATCAAAGATGTTTATCCAGCCCTAGTGGCATCCTTCACTTTTACAACACCTAAAGATATGCCAGTGACTGCGAACCTTCTTCGCGAGAACCACCCTCTAGAAGACCTTTTGTCAGCGCAGTTTTGGGTAGTCATCTCACACAGCTCTCACTGTATCTGAAACATGTATTGCCTGACCTGACATAGTTGGTTCTTTCTTAGGTACTAATTATAGTTTGGCCATAAACAGGTCGATTTTCCCCCGATCATTAGTAGCATAGAGTCATATATATATAACTGGTTTTGTCCACGGACACCTTTTGTCTTAGGACAAACCGTTTTTTCAACAACTTGCACCCTCAGAAATAGCAGCCGTTCTAGCTAAATCTGACTTTTACACCTTTTGAAACATATTACCAAGGGACATCAACCCAAAGTTATCTATGGCATATCCACAGTGTTTGCTTGTCCCATACACAGAAATGGAGACACCCAATACCTGTTCCTCAAGCCTTCACTTTTGCAGCTAACTGCCTCCACGTACAACATGGGTGCCAGCGGATCCCAGTTCTCCAGAGGTTGAACAGATTTGACAACTTTGGTCAGACCTTAAATGATGAAATGCAAAAGCACTCACACACCCAAGATCAACCAACCAACTAACCATTCTCATTGATGGTGATGCTCCACCAAGCAATGTCCGAATAGTCAACCCATGAATTTTGGAGAACAAGTACAGAAAACATGAAGCTACCAAAAACCAGTAACCTTGATCTCAGAAGCTCTATTGATCTAACTTGGTTGACTCCTCATTTAACCTACAACCATATCAGTGTCCAACACCCAAACCTTGCTCCAGCCTTTCCTTACCAAGTGCACAGAGGGCCAACACCAAGACGGTTCTCAGGCTACAACTCATCGTTCACCCGTTGTCCAAGATCTTTTCTTGTAGAACCTCAGGAAGGCGAGACTCATGTAAAGTAAACCCTCTCTGGGACTTTTCACAAGTTTATATCAAGGACCTTATCAGGAGACACCTTATCATTGTAAGTTACGCTTAGGTTTTACCGATACCTTCTGTTGGCTAACATATTGTTTTTCCAGGAACATAGAGCAAAAAATTCTGAATTGATTTGGACAATCATTGTTGGAGACTTCATGCAAACTAAGCCCGCCTAAGCATGGAGTCAGTTTGGTTGTAACAGGCTCACTATGGATCCATAAGGACCCGCCTATTTGGGTCCTTAAAGGGGTTCTCTAGGAATTGGAAACCAAAATTAATACATGAACATATAAGGGAATTTGTACTAATACATTCCTAAATACCCCCTAGATATGGAGCTTGACTGTAATTATTCCTGTGTGAGAAACCCATCCTAGAAGGTAACCAGAACAGATTACGTGGTTCTCAGGACCTGTTCCACGCTGTCAGTATGTCATATCTGTCACCACATTCTCCATTGGAAATGCCCAATGGGGATGGGGGGAGGGGGTGTGGCTGTGGTAGATGCTAATAGGACATGTTGCTATACATCTACAATATGCTACTAACAGTGGTGTAACGATAGTGGTTGCAGTGTATGCTACCGTGCCCGGAGGGGTACAGGGCCCTGGCCAGCTGGAATTAGCCAGGGCCCAGCACCACCATGATAGTGGTGGGGGAAACAAGCTTTCCCCAACTGCTATACATATTGTTAATAGAAAGGGGCCTGGTCGGGCCCCTTTCCAAATTGATGCCAGCCCAGGGGAGGTGACTAAAAATAAAAAAAATTACTTATACTCTCCTGTCCTGGGCTCAGCATCCACTCTGGGGCTCTTCCGGTCATTAACTGAGGTGGCGCACCCCAGACCTCACTGCTGTGGCCTGTGATTGGCACCAGCGGTCACATGGGGCACGCTGGCGTAATGACGCCATCTCGCCCCACGTGACCACTGAGGCCCAATCACAGGCCACAGCAGTGATGTCTGGAGTGCAAGACCTCAGTCGCCAGACAGAAGAGGACGCAGGAAGATGCAGAAGACAGCTGGATGGAGCAGGATACACAGGAGAGGCGAATATAAGTGTTTGTTATTTTTAATCACTTTTCCTGGGCTTCTACTTAGGAGAGGAGTCCCCAGAGTATAATAATAGCACCAACTCTAGGAGGAAGGGGGGGCTCTTGGGAGCTCATAATACTGTGTGGGGCCACTGGGGGCATATAATACTCTGTGGGGGCCACTGTGGAGAACATAATACTGTGTGGGGACCCACTGTGGAGCACATAATACTGTGTGGGGACCCACTGTGGAGCACAAAATACTGTGTGGGGCTACTCTGGAGCACATAATACTGTGTGGGGCTACTCTGGAGCACATAATACTGTCCCAGTATTGTGTACATGCAAGGTGCTGCGCTGCTCACTCGCCGTATTTTTATTAACTGCAGTTGTAGGTACTAAAGCTGTATCCCTTTCAAGTATCAGAGATATTGCTACAGCACCCGTAACCCCCACTATCAAGAATTCGCTCTAAGGAGGGGGTAGGGGGCCCCGGATAAAAGTTTGCACCAAGGCCCACAAGACTTTAGTTCCGCCTCGGCTGCTAAGTAACATAAATACTTCACTTGCAGTGACCTAGAAATATATCACATCTTCTCCTCCATTCACATACAAAGTGCCTTTCTGCCGACTTCCATTTAATCCTATAGGGCCATGTTCCAAAAAGTTTCTTACGCTCACCTTTACTGCTGTCACTTTTTCACAGTCCAGAGCACTGTTTGCTTTGCTTGCAGAGATTACAGGTTTAAGGAAATGACTGTATTTTTTCTACTGTATATATCTATAAGCAATCTTCAGTTTTTCTATAGCTTTATGTTTGCCTATTAAATGATTGCAATGTCATTTGTAGTTCCAGGCATGGTGGACACACACAGCTGAGAGTCCCCAAGCATCCATATCCACGGGGCCCCCTTTTTTTTTGCAGCATGTCTACAAATTATATCTTCTCATATTTCAACAAAACTGTTTTTACCTGCAAAACAGAAGAATCCCTGGTGGTCTAGGACAGTAGGGGGTGGATACAAGGGCGTAAATACCGGGGTAGCAGCTGCCACAGGGCCCGGGACTTTATGGGGCTCAGGGCCCGGAGCCCCGTGGCAGCCGCTAACGTGAACACCACGAACACTGCTATCATTATACTCCGGAGTATAACGATCGGGGGCCCGGGAGAGGAGAGCGAACATAAAAAACACTGTTAAGTACCTTACCTGCGCTCCGGCAGGCATCGGGCCTGTTTGGTGACGACCCAGATGTCAGCCGACGTCATTATGCGTCGCAACGCTGGCCTGGATCACATAAGATCTGGTCCAACATTGAAGATGGCCGAAGTAGCGGGGAGTGCGCACATGCATGGACCTTTTATACTATTTTTTATAAGAGAAGTTGAAAGTAACTGAACCCCTTTATTGGGACTGGTTGTTAAAGGGGGTTTCCAGGCTAAAAATAATGATGACCTATCCAAGATACTGCAGCTTACTTCCCATTCAAGTGAATAGGTCATCAATATTTTTAGCCTGGAAAACCTCTTTAAGGAACTACAACTACCTGATATGATCTCAGTTGCTATACCATACTGGGAAAGAAGGCGGAGATATAACGTTTCTCATGCTTGAAGACCACCACGATACAATAGCCCAACACAAAGGGGAACTTTATGTACACAGGAAGGAACAGAGAGGCAGCAGCGAGATATTGAGTAAATGCAACTGAACGTTGCAGAATTCAACAACCTTAGTTGTGACCTCTTCTGGCCGGGGACACGTCAGCTATAGCCCTGGGTGCCCAGCTTTAGAGACTGTCTTGTTATTTGCAGTGAACGTGTACAGTCTCCATCCCGGGCACATGTCTAGGTCTTCTTGCGGACATGACAGATGGATAGTCTTCTTTCTGGGGTTGTATGTACCACCTCTGCCATGCTGACACTCCACCCCTGCAATGTTTTCATTGCTTATACGTAGGCAGTGGATTGCCAGAACCTCTCTGCCTGGCCTGGCTGACCCCAGCTCACACTAACAGGGGGTTTACATATGTAAGAACTGAGTTTGCTTTTGATTAGTTCATTGTCTATCCAGAGTCTGTGCAATGTCCCAGTAGCTGCTATTACTCAAGATGTTTCCCAATCTCAAGACATCCTTGGTGGTAAGGCTGAAGGGACATGTGGCCGTTGTATGATGCCATCCATGATATTGGGTAAATAACTGTTTACAGATTGTAAGAAATTGATCTGTTTATAATCTGCAAAGAATAATTGTCTCTACAAATATGATCCCAATCATGGGCCCCATACAATTGTATCTGTGTACTGGTTATCATGGAGACTTTTCTAACTCCACATGACATAAAACAACAACCTTCAGAGCATGGGTTGCTAAGATTAGTCAGACTTTAGTCATAGGGGTTATAAAATGGGTAGCATAAGGTCTAAGACGCAAGACAAAGCCTTTACCTTGGCTGTGTGTCAATCTATATGGATTCTTTACAGACATCATGATGTCAAAACACTCTGAGACTGTTGTAATGAAACCAGACTTTCCCTCGTGATACAGAGACCGGTGACTAGATGGGTACAGAGGAAGCAGTGACATACAAAAAGGCAAGAAAAGAAAAGATTGTGTCCCCATTATGGTGCCAGGTTTGACCATTCAATAGCCCCTCCACACACTTTCCATCACATATAGGCCTCCATAGTCCTCCACATGGTTTTACCACCCTAAAGCAAAGGGGATGGGACCAATCAGTGCTTGAACACCAAGAAGCAAAAAGGTCCAATTATGACCTAAAAACCCCTTTCTTATCCTATCTATGAATTACCAATTATTAGTTATTGAGTGAATACATAAAACAGAACTTTTAATGCATCTTGGGTCAGGGTTTGATCTCTTTTCTCCGGAGGTCCTACAAAACTGAGTAACCAAATACTGCCACACAGTGAATAATACCACAACCCGGCAGTTGAATAATATCAGTGTGCAAAGACTGAATACAACCAAGCAATAGCTGAATAATACCACCATATGGTGACTGAATAATACCACCGTACACTGACAGAATAATACCACCGTACACTGACTGAATAATACCACCATACAGTGACTGAATAATACCACCATACACTGACTGAATAATACCACCATACACTGACTGAATAATACCACCATACACTGACTGAATAATACCATCATACACTGAATAATACCACCATACACTGACTGTATAATACCACCATACGGTGACTGAATAATACCACCATACACTGACTGTATAATACCACCATACGGTGACTAAATAATACCACCATACACTGACTGAATAATACCATCATACACTGAATAATACCACCATACACTGACTGAATAATACCACCATACAGTCACTGAATAATAGCATCATACAGTGAGTGAATAACACCATCATACAATGACTGAATAATACCACCTAAACTGACTGAATAATACCATCATATAGTGACTGAATAATACCACCATACAGTGACTGAATAATACCACCATACACTGACTGAATAATACCACCATACACTGACTGAATAATACCACCATACAGTGACTGAATGACCCACTGGTTTAAAAGGTATCTGAGTTTTCAAGAAAGTTTAAATATGTGCAGGGTCTTGCTGGGCAGTCTTCTATGACAGTATAACCCTTCACACATCAGTTTTTCTGCTGCTAATAATCACATTATGGCTGCAGCACATTTTACATTTCTCTCTGAGATTGTAGATGTGTACGATAAGCAGCAGTCTACCCCCACCCCTATCCATTACTGATAATGTTCTGTCATTCTGAGTAACTATACAATAGCAAACAAATAGCTGAGAAAAGCCCAAATGACCATAATATAGATCCAGGGACACTGGACTGTAAATTCAGGGCAAACACATGCAGCCTAGCAGATTAACTACAGGAAAAAAAAAAACTGTATAAGAGCACAGTAAAAAAAAACTGCTTACTGTCTGTGAATAATATCCCATCTGTAACCATGCAAGCAGCCAGAAGAACATAGAAGGCGTTTCTTACATTGTAATCTGTGAGCTTGGAAGAATTTTCAGTCCTTTGCACAGAGCAGTTTGCAGACATGCTGTGAAGAGAATCAACCCCTCCCATCTACATGAAAACAGAACAAAACCTCCCCTTCCAGATGTCTTGTTCTGTCTTGTATCTACAGTATGTACAAACTTCCCTGGTAACAAGTCAACTTCAAATTAGCTAAAAAGTAGACACCCAGTGGTTTTTCAGGCAGACGTCACCTTTAATTGATAATCGTTTAAAAATATGCAATATGTAACTGAAATCAACGCAAACTACTACTATAAGTGATGTAAAATACTGGAATGATAATTCAATTCTCAACACATTTCCCTCTCAGAGAGTTCATCAGGAGATCACATCTAATAATTAACCCCTTCCAGCCGGAGGAATTTTTTTGATTTTTGTATTCAACTCCCCACCTCCCCATAACTTTTTTATTTTTCCATTCTCAGAGCTATAGGAGGGCTTAATGTTTGCGGGCCAAATTGTTCTTCATAATGGTCCCTTTTATTATTCTGTACAATGTACTGGGAAGCTGGAAAAAAATTCAGAATGGGGTGGAATTGGTGAAAAACTGCATTTGTGCGAATTCCTTACGGGCTTCGTTTTTAAGGCGTTCACTCTGCAGACAAAATGACATGTCACCTGTATTCTATGTTTCAGCATGATTCCAAATTTATATAGTTTTATTTACATTTTAACCCCTTAACAAAAATCTAAAAATTTTTTTTTTCTAAAAGTCGCCATATTCTAACTTTTTTTTAGATTTCCGTGTATGGGTGTTTTTATTTTGCGGGGCCAGGTGTACTTTTTAGTTGCACCATTTTGGGGAATGTCTATTGCTTTGATCACTTTTAATTCAAATTTTTATCAGGAGGTAAAACACCAAAAAAACTGCGGTTTGGCACTTTTGATTTTTTTTCCCGCTACGGCACTCAACGTACAAGCAAAATATTTTTATAAGTTAGTATACGGGGCTTTTCGGACACAGGGATACCTAATGTGTATGTTTTTCACTGTAATTTTTATATTTTATATGTATTCTAGGAAAAGGGGGGTGATTTGAATTTTTAATACTTTTTTTTTTTTTTTTTTTTTTTAAGTGCATTTATTAGACCCCCTAGGGGGTCTGATCACTAATTCAATGCATTACAAAATATTGGCATGTGTAGGAAAGGCTGCATAAAGCATTGCGGCCGTCACGTGTATCATTCAGTATTCCATCAGAATTGCTGAATGTTCTCAGTGTGCTTCCACTCTTTTGGTTCGGGTTAGACTGCCTGCTCAGAAAATTTCCAGAACTTCTGTATAATTTCAATGGAAACTCGTGCATGTGTGGCCCCTTCCCAGTTACTCGTGGCCCTGTTCTAGAGATAGATTTGGTCCCAGAGATGGCAGTTATGGTATATCCTATGGACGTAACCATACATGCTGAGATAGGAATCCCTTTAATTTCCAAAATTGCTTGAGCTGCTTTTTATAACCTTTTACTACCCGTCTGCTGTAGATCAATTTCTGCATTAAGTTCACTGTAAAATAAAAGTGAGTCACAGAAGGGCAGAGGGGAGCAGACGGTGAGGGCTCTGCATGTCTGTGTGAGCTGTAAGGATCAGGGGCAAGGTGCAGGGAAGGGCAGGTGGCCAAAACCAGGTACAGTTTTCCACCTAAGCAAATCTATAGACTGATGGACCTCGCAGTTTTTCAACACTATTCAACATTCAACTTTTTCCTCATCTCTATCAGCTTATAAACAGTTACAGACACCGTCTATAGGAAGGCTCCGCCTGCAGGTACCCCGCTGTCTTTCTAACCTGACTCTGTACAGCGGCCTCCTAATACATCTGGATTGATATGACCTGCTTCTGGCAGTCTCTTCAGTCTCTTGGGCTTCTCCTGGCAGTTCTGGTGCTGGGCTGATACCTATAATCCGCTGTATTCCCTGAGTTCTTGGATAGTTCTTACTGTCTGGGACTGAGGAACTGTGTACCAACTGCTGATCTCCTCTACCAGCTGTGGCGATCAAAGGGTTAATAGGCTAGGATTGGTGAATCTAAGCCATGGCCATTGCAGAGAACAAAGCTGTCAATGGACAGCCTGCCCACCTATTACAGGGCTGCCCAGGACACTTGCTCCCTGCTTATCTAATGGCAACATAAAAGGACAGCCCCATTGAATAACGTCCCTTGAGGACCTCTGTAAAAAGTTGTACTGGCAGTCAATAAGGGGTTAAAAAGACCCAAGAATCTAAAAGGTTGAGGTTTACATGCCCATCCCATTGCTCCATATCCACTGCCATAACATACAGGTTCAACTAAGCAGATCATGTATGTTAATGGATTATTTGGGGCCAATAGTTTTCAGCTATGCATAGACAGCGATAGCCAATTTTATCAAAGGCGGTTTTGACTCTTCGTCTTATCTTGTTCACGATGCCCTCGATGTCTGTATCCGCGAATCTCGTGGACGGTTTCACAATTCGCTTACAGATTCATCGGTATTGTATATTTTCTATACTTCTTATACTGTAGTTTACGTCCCAGGGCTTGAATATGTCCTATATCCTTCAGCTGACATTGTCTCTACCAGTTGTGGCGCTGCCCTTATCTCAAGCAAAACACAAGATAACAGAATGTATGGGAGCGGCTGTTATATAGGGGTCATTCTATAGGTATAACAGAAGCAGAAAATAAACATGTGATCTGTGACCGCTCTGTACATGTGCGTTATTTCACATCATGCTCCTGTATAGGTGCTAGCCCATAGTATTATTTGCAGGGGACATCATGGGGGCCCCATAACAAAAGTCAGAATTAGGCACCCAATCCAAAAAATAAAATAAGAAAATGATGGGAAAAGCAGAGCAGTAATTGTAGAAATAAAGTATTTTCTACAGAATTTATAAAGTAAATGTATTTGAGGAAATAAATAAATAATACAAAAGAAAAAAAAAACACTCAAATACAGCAATGGGGCCCTACCCAAAGAGTGGGTACCTACAGCGTGCACTAGTCCAGAATACTGTATCCCTATCAGCTACATACAGGCAGAATACTGTAACCCCTTCGGCTACATACAGGTAGAATACTGTAACCCCTTCAGCTACATACAGGCAGAATACTGTAACCCCTTCGGCTACATACAGGTAGAATACTGTAACCCCTTCAGCTACATACAGGCAGAATACTGTAACCCCTTCGGCTACATACAGGTAGAATACTGTAACCCCTTCAGCTACATACAGGCAGAATACTGTAACCCCTTCGGCTACATACAGGTAGAATACTGTAACCCCTCAGCTACAAACAGGTAGAATACTATAACCCCTTCAGCTACATACAGGTAGAATACTGTAACCCCTTCAGCTACATACAGGTAGAATACTGTAACCCCTTCGGCTACATACAGGTAGAACACTATAACCCATTTACCTACATACAGGCAGAATACTGTAACCCCTTCGGCTACATACAGGCAGAATACTGTAACCCCTTCAGCTACATACAGGCAGAATACTGTAACCCCTTCGGCTACATACAGGTAGAATACTGTAACCCCTCAGCTACAAACAGGTAGAATACTGGTAGCCCCTTCAGCTACATACAGGCGAATACGTAACCCCTTCAGCTACATACAGGCAGAATACTGTAACCCCTTCAGCTACATACAGGCAGAATGCTGTAACCCATTTACCTACATACAGGTAGAATACTGTAACCCTTTCAGCCACAATCATCTCCACAGCCTCCCTTATTTGACTACATACTGACATACTACTACTTTTTTTTCATTAAAGGGTTAATGATATCCTGGGTAGGGGCCTTGTCTGACAGACTGTGACATAGGGACAAGAATCTCTCACATTGAGGAGAGCACCAGTGAAGGTGTGTAGAGATTTTAATTGCCTTTTGCCCTCTACTTAGCATCTACATATCACCATAAATCTCAGTAAATAGAGCAAGGAGAAGGTTTTATGACACTAGGACAGCCGGACATCAAAAAAGATCAAAGTGTTGTGAGATGGACCTGCGGGCCCCATATCCACTGCCCACCCTGTATTCATGGTATGTACACTATTGATAATTGTATCGCTAGGCACATCAGTATACTGTAGGATCACTATTGGTTTTGCCATACGGTTTGTGAGTTTTTGAAGAAGGGTGATGTGTGGTCAACAGGGGTGTAGCTATAGGGGGTGCAGAGGTAGCAATCGCTATTGGGTCCTGGAGCCTCAAGGAAACAAAGACATAACAGCATAATAAGACGCTCTGTTACATATTTTGCATTGGGGCCCTGGATCTTCAAGTTACACCTCTGGTTGTCAAGACTGCAGTGGTTTTATATCAGTTGGGGGTCTTTATAGGGCATTGTGTGGTCCACTTGGTTGTTTTCACAGTAAAAGACTATGGGTCTCTTGGAGGGACCTCTTTGTGGTTGATATATGGTTATCGCTTTTCTGAAAGATGTTGGGCTCTGTTTGGGTGACAAGGACCACCACCATATATAAACCTCCAATTGGGTTCTCCAAAATACATACAATCTCCTAGAATACCACAGGACACACGACTATACAAAATCACCAACTGGACTGTACACATCATCTTTCAGAAGACACAAGGGCATTTATAAACCAATAAGTGGACCACACAATGTTCTCAGCAACACCCATAACCATATATATACTAACACGTGGACCTAATAGCAGTCTCCAAAGAAGACCCCTAACCATATATATATACGTATATATGTATATACTAACACGTGGACCTAATAACAGTCTCCAAAGAAGACTCACAGCTGTAAGTAATAAAGTAAATACACCACCATTATGTGGTCGTATTGCTGGTGTATATGTGTTGCTTGGTCTTTCTAGAATATTTTGGAGTACATTATGTGGTGTAGTTGTGAGTAGAGTATTTGGACCACTTGGAGGTTTTCCGTATGGTTATAGATTTTTTGGGGGGGGTCCATTAAATGGGCCACTTTATGATTTTTTATATGGTTGTTGATCTTTGACAGCACATTAGGTGGGCCACTTGGTGGTCTCATATATTGATGAATATTTGGATTTGCATTTTAAGCATTTTTTTTTTTTTTTAATTAGGAGGCTGGACAAGCCCTTTAAGACAAAATATGTTATTTCCCATAGAAACAGTTGGACATTTACGCTCAACTATTTACAAGGGAATGGGGCTGAGCTTCAAAACCAAAAATGGCCCATGGATATAAAAGGCGTTTCTAAAGAAATTAATTCAGCCCTTTAGGTCTCGAATTCCCCTCCAACTGCATAACAAAATGCCATAAAAGCTTCTAGAGTTTGACTATAGAGTACACACCATATTCTAAGGACTTACATATATGGCATAGCTCAAGGTAGGAACAGAAGTGTAACGCTATGACCAACTTGACAAATAAACCTTATCAGCGAGATATAGGAGTCTATCAATAACAGTCTCTCCTTGGTGACGGCCCTTTAATGCTAAACATCTCGATCAGCCTATCTCACCTTATATATACCAATCTGCTTTACTGGTGCTTAGACCTTGTGAAGAAGAACGTGTGGAGCTCTGGCCAAGGCATGGACATCCCACTGAAGACCGTCACCCTGCTGGCATTGTGTATACTTGGTAAGTGTCTTTAGATTATTAGTGACTATAATGGTCCAATGTTATTAGATCTAAAAAACAAACAAATATAAAAGTAATAATATAAAAGTCCAGTAAAGAGTCAAAATAAGATTGTATCTAGGTCTACGAGTCATGAGGCTTGTATAGACAATACTAGCAAACACCGACCTATGACTAGCCCCACATATAGAGCAGCGAATATTAGTGAATATTACTATTATAAATCAGCAGTTATAGTAATAATACACCTAGAAATAAAAATAAGGAAAACCTAAAAAATGTTTCATTTTCTTTTTTTTTTTTTTTTTTTTTAAATTAAATTATTGTTGATTTTCAAAGATTCACAGAATTTATTCTTATAAAAAAAACCCCAAAGGTTATATTCACATAACAAAAATAGTGTCGCTGACTCCCATTGAAACCAATAGGAGGTAGATTTTAGGTATTTTTCATGAATCAGAATTGGCCTGTGAACACACCCGAAATATATTATATAGAGAGTAACTACTGTGTATATAAAATAATTATAATATAGATTATACTAATAAGGATGATGATGATGAGCATGATAAAAATGAAGATTTTATTTACCAATTTAATAATGAATAAAAAATAACATAATAATAGCAATGAATAATACATACTAATATTAATAAAAATATTAATAAAATAATAAAATATTAATAATAATAATAATAATAATAGCTATAAATAACAATAAGAAATAAAAATAATTATAAAATACATAATAATAACAATAATGATACTAAGAAGGAAATTAGTACATAGTGTAGTGCGCCCCCTTGACCTGGGGTGACCGAGTCCCCCTGTGACTGAGGTGACTGTTCTTGTATGATCAAAAAATTCTAGATGTTCTGCCTCATAAAGGGGGATCCCACCAGATGTCCCTGTGACCTAAAAGTGTATATAGAAATGGGGATTGTCTAAAGATAACCTCCAACATTACATAATCTGACCATTATACAGAATGTTAGGGTTAAAGTTCATCCCAATAAATACAAGCAATATCAAAATGTGAAGTCTGGCCAAACCTGGTGGGAATTCTAGGGGGATGTCTCCTACTTGGGGCTACCTGACATTGTATTACATCATGTTCTCATAGATCGTATCCCATTTTTCTTTGCAGCAAATTCTGAATCCAGAGACCCGTCCCTCAAACAAAGCCCTTTGGATGATAAACAGATTCATAAGATAAGTGAAACTTCTCTTATCCAAAAGAAGATCACCCTGAACATTACGATTTGTATCCCGCCATCTGTGACCGATAACACAAAGTTTGTACAAACCAGCTTGGAAGCCGTATCTAGCACCAACATTGTGATTAAAGTGGAAGCGCAAAGAAGTGGATCTGATGCCCAATGTAAAGATACGTCCACAGATAAATCCTGCAAAACATCACCCAAAGAACCAGAACTAAATGTCATGTTGTTCAAAAAAGTGGGATCGGAAGATACTTTAGTCTGCTCCACCAACGTCACGGATGAAAACTTGAGCGCAATTATAGATATGGAAGGCAGGGAGATTGGGATGCAGTCAGATAAGACAAAATGGCCACAAAACACAGCAAGTGTGACTATACATGTTGTCTCTACTCACATATATTCTGTGCAGTATTTTAGCGGAGTATCAAGAAGAGTATCGTATTTGATTGAAGCAGTTCAGTCCTGGGTGCCCACCACAACTCATCCTAGTACCACAGTTCCCACCAAGGATAGAGCAACCAGTGAAGAAATAAGCCATGTAAACGATAAAACCAATCATATCCCAGTTCCCACCAAGGCTGGGGCAACCAGTGAAGAAACAAGTTACGAAAATGAGAAAACAAGTCACACCCTAGAATCAACTGAAACAACAGTGTTTCATTCCAGCAAAGGAAGACGTCTTGGACCTACAATCTCAACCACATCTACCACTACGTCCATGGGAGAATCCAGTTTGGGTAAGTAGCAAGTCTTTACTAACAGTAAACCAAAAATGATCCATGGTTTTGGATTGGTTCTTGATATCCAGGTATCTTCTCTTACAATAATGCCATACACAAGGCTGTACATATTATAGAAACAGACCATGAGGTTGCTATGTGGCCTCAAGGAGAGAGGGGCCAAGCTTGGGATTCCCTTTGCCATGGGATGACAACAACCTGTGCAATGTCTCCACTCTCGAGAGGGACTGCATGGTAAGGATAGGTCAATGGCCCAAGAGGCTTAGAAGGGGAACACTTATCAGGTCCACTTTGATTGTTGCTATGGGGAATCTTCTCTTCATTGGTAGAAATTCTCAGACCCAGTTCACCATTATTTTCCTGCAGGTCGGGGTCCATTGAGTGGGCTTATTCTGCTGGCTCTGCTTTCAGTGTTCCTCCACAATTGAATCAGCTTTTGTAAGTATCACCTGCCCAAATATGAAGCAACATAATGTGCTCTGTGTGTAGTTCAATGGATTTATACTTCTCCTCTTTACTTTCACAGATAACTTTTTATATATGGATCCAAGTTCACTAATTAGCCCTTGCCATATGAAGAAGTCAAGTAGCCGAGAAGACCTCCGAGGCCGTAAGGACTAATGGAGAGACAGAGGATTCAACTAGAAAAATATCTGTCTGTGACTTGTAGCTGTCAATGTATCACAAGAGTTACATTAAATACAGAGGAAGACTATAATGATCCAAATACTCTGTTCTTTTATTTCTTATTCATACACAAACACAATTTCAGGCTTTTTTGTTGCACAATGGCATCTGCAGCTACCAACTACTTGTCTCTGTTTGGAGGGCATAGCTATAAAGGTATATGACTACTATAATACTGCCCCCTATGTACAAGAATATAACTACTAAAATACTGCCTCCTATGTACAAGAATATAACTACTATAATACTGCCTCTATGTACAAGAATATAACTGCTATAATACTGCCCCTATGTACAAGAATATAACTACTATAATACTGCTCCTATGTACAAGAATATAACTACTATAATACTGCTCCTATGTACAAGAATATAACTACTATAATACTGCCCCTATGTACAAGAATATAACTACTATAATACTGCTCCTATGTACAAGAATATAACTACTATAATACTGCTCCTATGTACAAGAATATAACTACTATAATACTGCTCCTATGTACAAGAATATAACTACTATAATACTGCCCCCTATGTACAAGAATATAACTACTATAATACTACCTCCTATGTACAAGAATATAACTACTATAATACTGCTTCTATGTACAAGAATATAACTACTATAATACTACCTCCTATGTACAAGAATATAACTACTATAATACTGCTCCTATGTACAAGAATATAACTAGTATAATACTACTCCTATGTACAAGAATATAACTACTATAATACTGCTCCTATGTACAAGAATATAACTACTATAATACTGCTCCTATGTACAAGAATATAACTACTATAATACTGCTCCTGTGTACAAGAATATAACTGCTATAATACTACCTCCTATGTACAAGAATATAACTACTATAATACTGCTCCTATGTACAAGAATATAACTAATATAATACTACTCCTATGTACAAGAATATAACTACTATAATACTACCTCCTATGTACAAGAATATAACTACTATAATACTGCTCCTATGTACAAGAATATAACTAGTATAATACTACTCCTATGTACAAGAATATAACTACTATAATACTGCTCCTATGTACAAGTATATAACTACTATAATACTGCTCCTATGTACAAGAATATAACTACTAT
Organism: Leptodactylus fallax; assembly: GCA_947044405.1. Classification (NCBI taxonomy): domain Eukaryota; kingdom Metazoa; phylum Chordata; class Amphibia; order Anura; family Leptodactylidae; genus Leptodactylus; species Leptodactylus fallax. Next base: position 676,620 of record CAMRHE010000396.1, on the reverse strand, counting down.
AATACTGCTCCTATGTACAAGAATATAACTACTATAATACTACACCTATGTACAAGAATATAGCTACTATAATACTACTCCTATGTACAAGAATATAGCTACTATAATACTGCTCCTATGTACAAGAATATAACTACTATAATACTGCTCCTATGTACAAGAATATAACTACTATAATACTACACCTATGTACAAGAATATAACTACTATAATACTACACCTATGTACAAGAATATAGCTACTATAATACTACTCCTATGTACAAGAATATAGCTACTATAATACTGCTCCTATGTACAAGAATATAACTACTATAATACTGCCCCCTATGTACAAGACTATAACTACTATAATACTGCTCCTATGTACAAGAAAATAACTACTATAATACTACCTCCTATGTACAAGAATATAACTACTATAATACTACTCCTATGTACAAGAATATAACTACTATAATACTACCTCCTATGTACAAGAATATAACTACTATAATACTACACCTATGTACAAGAATATAACTACTATAATACTACCTCCTATGTACAAGAATATAACTACTATAATACTACCCCCTATGTACAAGAATATAACTACTATAATACTACACCTATGTACAAGAATATAACTACTATAATACTACCCCCTATGTACAAGAATATAACTACTATAATACTACTCCTATGTACAAGAATATAACTACTATAATACTACCTCCTATGTACAAGAATATAACTACTATAATACTACTCCTATGTACAAGAATATAACTACTATAATACTACCTCCTATGTACAAGAATATAACTACTATAATACTGCACCTATGTACAAGAATATAACTACTATAATACTGCACCTATGTACAAGAATATAACTACTATAATACTGCCCCCTATGTACAAGAATATAACTACTATAATACTACTCCTATGTACAAGAATATAACTACTATAATACTGCTCCTATGTACAAGAATATAACTACTATAATACTACTCCTATGTACAAGAATATAACTACTATAATACTGCTCCTATGTACAAGAATATAACTACTATAATACTACTCCTATGTACAAGAATATAACTACTATAATACTGCTCCTATGTACAAGAATATAACTACTATAATACTGCTCCTATGTACAAGAATATAACTACTATAATACTGCTCCTATGTACAAGAATATAACTACTATAATACTGCCTCCTATGTACAAGAATATAACTACTATAATACTGCTCCTATGTACAAGAATATAACTACTATAATACTGCTCCTATGTACAAGAATATAACTACTATAATACTGCTCCTATGTACAAGAATATAACTACTATAATACTGCCCCTATGTACAAGAATATAACTACTATAATACTGCCCCTATGTACAAGAATATAACTACTATAATACTACTCCTATGTACAAGAATATAACTACTATAATACTGCTCCTATGTACAAGAATATAACTACTATAATACTGCTCCTATGTACAAGAATATAACTACTATAATACTGCCTCCTATGTACAAGAATATAACTACTATAATACTGCCCCTATGTACAAGAATATAACTACTATAATACTGCTCCTATGTACAAGAATATAACTACTATAATACTGCTCCTTATGGACAAAAATGTGAATATGAATTTAGAAGAATTTTCCTATTTAGCTGTAAAATTTCCCTTATATATTTGCACATAATTATATACTATAAAAAGTTATGACAAGTCATTGTGGATATTTCGGGTCTTTCCACCCTGTCTTGGTTTATAGCCATGTATAGCTTGGATGGCATCCCTGGAGATGTGGCGACATAACATGTCAGGGCTGCTTGTCATAGATAAAGCTGCAGCTTCATTTCCTCATCTCCTCCCGATGCTGGATGAAGGAATATGAGAGTGAGAGAAATTGACACATCGACACTGCGGCCCCGCCATGTAGACATGGACCAAAAGACGGTGGCAGGCACATGGGTAATATAGACACATGGACGGCCACACAAGTGGTTTACACACAGACTAGCACACAGGTGGTATAAACATAGTAATGATCAGAAAGACAGAATAGTAAAAGTGACTTCCACACATACAGGATTGTCACAAAGCTGGTAGCAGTGACTATCTGTAACATAGATGGCAGACAGTGCGAGCACATTGGTAGTATAGGCACAGTATGCTCAGAAAGGTGGTATATATTCCATAATGACTGGCACACAAGTGGTATATACATAGTAATGTTCAGTTAAGTAATACAGTGACTGGCATACAAGTAGTGCTACATACCCAGTGACTGGCATACAAGTAGTGCTACATACCCAGTGACTGGCATACAAGTAGTGCTACATACCCAGTGACTGGCATACAAGTAGTGCTACATACCCAGTGACTGGCATACAAGCAGTGCTACATACCCAGTGACTGGCATACAAGTAGTGCTACATACCTAGTGACTGGCATACAAGTAGTGCTACATACCCAGTGACTGGCATACAAGTAGTGCTACATACCCAGTGACTGGCATACAAGCAGTGCTACATACCCAGTGACTGGCATACAAGCAGTGCTACATACCTAGTGACTGGCATACAAGTAGTGCTACATACCCAGTGACTGGCTTACAAGTAGTGCTACATACCCAGTGACTGGCATACAAGTAGTGCTACATACCTAGTGACTGGCATACAAGTAGTGCTACATACCCAGTGACTGGCATACAAGCAGTGCTACATACCCAGTGACTGGCATACAAGCAGTGCTACATACCTAGTGACTGGCATACAAGTAGTGCTACATACCCAGTGACTGGCTTACAAGCAGTGCTACATACCCAGTGACTGGCATACAAGCAGTGCTACATACCTAGTGACTGGCATACAAGTAGTGCTACATACCCAGTGACTGCCCCGGCATACAAGTAGTGCTACATACCTAGTGACTGGCATACAAGTAGTGCTACATACCTAGTGACTGGCATACAAGTAGTGCTACATACCTAGTGACTGGCATACAAGTAGTGCTACATACCTAGTGACTGGCATACAAGTAGTGCTACATACCTAGTGACTGGCATACAAGTAGTGCTACATACCCAGTGACTGGCATACAAGTAGTGCTACATACCCAGTGACTGGTAGTCAGGTCCTAATATCACATGAAAGACTATAACAGGCTGAAATACTGAAGCTGAAGAACAGACGCCCACAGTGATACAGGATCTGATGGATTTTTGGGTCATTCTGTTGCTTGGTCTTGTGGTGACCTGTGGCGTGGAAGGTGAGACGGGCAGCACATTGTATTGTATGTTCTGGGATAGACTGTGATCCTGAGAGTGTGATCCTCTGGTTGTGTGATCTCCTTGGTATGTGATCCTGGGACTGTGATCTCCTTGGTATGTGATCCTGGGACTGTGATCTCCTGGGACTGTGATCTCCTGGGACTGTGATCCCGGGTGTGTGATCTCCTGTGACTGTGATCTTGGGTGTGTGATCCCAGGTGTGTGATCTCCTGTGACTGTGATCTTGGGTGTGTGATCCCGGGTGTGTGATCCCGGGTGATCTCCATATAACAGATGATACATTATAAGTATTCTATATCTGCCTGAATAGTACAAATATTGGACATAGGATAACTAACCCCTCCTGCACACTATATGGGACTATTCCCTGTGTTTCACTACTAAACCGTATATAATGGAAAGTTCTCCAACCCTCTGATATACTCTGATGTGTTTCTGTTCCCCCACCATTTTCAGGATCTCTGCTTGCTTTCAGAGAGTAGAAACCATCTTCTTCCCTCCATGTTTCTCCTCCTCAGGTTGCTCCGTCCCGCAGTCTCTGTCCCTCTCTCTTTCCATACAAAACTCCCTGCAGTGTCGCCTCTGCAGTAAAGACTACTTTCGGCACAATTACACCTTCACCCTCACCCGCAATGGTAAACCGGTAAAATTCAGCCAGGTGGTCAGCCGGAGGATATGGCATTCACTGGACACCAGGAAGAACAACACCGGCCTGTGGAGATGTCATGTGCAGGAATTTCCTGACCTGAGTGCAGAGTATTACCTGGGGCCCCCCACACCGGGCCCCCCAGCCGGGGAGAAGAAAGACACAGGTAGGTTGGGTGATAGACACTGAGTATAAAGAGGAGCACTGGTAAAGGTGTAATATTGTGACCCAGGAAGAAGTGTCATAGGATGAGAATGCGATGCAGTTACGAGGTTTACCCTTTTCTAGATGGGTTATAATGACACGTATATACTAGATGGGGTATGTTTTGGTCCCTCCCCATGTAGGGTGATAATACGGCACAGATAGTACTGCAGTATGAGCTAGTCCCTCCCCCTGTAGGATGATAATATGACATAGATAGTACTTCAGTATGACCTAGTCCCTCCCCCTGAAGGGGGATAATAAGGCACAGATAGTGTGAGCTAGTCCCTCCCCCTGTAGGGGGATAATACGGCACAGATAGTACTGCAGTATTAGCTAATCCCTCCCCCTATAGGGGGATAATACGGCACAGATAGTACTGAGGTATGACCTAGTCCCTGCCCCTATAGAGGGATAATACGGCACAGATAGTACTGCAGTATGAGCTAATCCCTCCCCCTATAGGGGGATAATACGGCACAGATAGTACTGCAGTATGAGCTAATCCCTCCCCCCTATAGGGGGATAATACGGCACAGATAGTACTGCAGTATTAGCTAATCCCTCCCCCTATAGGGGGATAATACGGCACAGATAGTACTGCAGTATTAGCTAATCCCTCCCCCTGGTGGATGATAATATGACACAGATAGTACTGAGGTATGAACTAGTCCCTGCCCCAGTAGAGGGATAATATGGCACAGATAGTTTTGCGGTATGACCTAGTCCCTCCCCCTGTAGGTGGATAATACGGCACAGATAGTACTGCAGTATTAGCTAATCCCTCCCCCTATAGGGGGATAATACGGCACAGATAGTACTGAGGTATGACCTAGTCCCTGCCCCTGTAGAGGGATAATACGGCACAGATAGTACTGCAGTATGAGCTAATCCCTCCCCCCTATAGGGGGATAATACGGCACAGATAGTACTGCAGTATGAGCTAATCCCTCCCCCTATAGGGGGATAATACGGCACAGATAGTACTGCAGTATTAGCTAATCTCTCCCCCTTTAGGGGGATAATACGGCACAGATAGTACTGCAGTATTAGCTAATCCCTCCCCCTGGTGGATGATAATATGACACAGATAGTACTGAGGTATGAACTAGTCCCTGCCCCAGTAGAGGGATAATATGGCACAGATAGTTTTGCGGTATGACCTAGTCCCTCCCCCTGTAGGGGGATAATATGGCACAGATAGTACTGCGGTATGACTTAGTCCCTCCCCCTGTAGGGGGATAATATGGCACAGATAGTACTGCAGTATGAGCTAGTCCCGCTCCATGTAGGGTGATAATATGACACACATTGCCATGGTGCTGCCCCCCTAGGGCATAGCTATATCAGGGGCAGTGATATCAGTCACTGCTGAATCCTAGACCATTAGTTCCCACTGGCAATATAAGATATACCACTACTTTAATGGCACAAGGTAGGGGCCCCATTATAGATTCTGTATTGGGGCCCGAGAGCCTCAATTAAGCCTCTGCTTTTTTTTTTTGTCTCGTCCACATGTAAGAAGTGACCTCTGTTCCTGCCTCCACAATGTCTACCAGGACCCTGCTGACCATCATGACCGCCACACTTCTACTAGCGCTGCTCATTATCGGGATATCCTTCATATCAGGCGTCTGTATAATGAAGCAGCACAGGTAGGTGAGGACATCAATGAGGTGAAGATGCAGCAGAGCTCAACTTGTCATTTGTGCACCATGGTGCTGCACTACTGCTGTCAGAATGAGGTGCCTTAAAGGGGTTGTGCAGGAAAACATGGGAAAGTACAGGGAATATGTAAAATAATAAGCATACCGATGCCCACTCCCCCGGCCACAGCTTCCAGTCCACAAAGTCAGGTTTACATGGCTGCAGCAGGGAGGCGCCATACAGATCACTGCTGCAGCCAATAAGGGGCCTCCGTGGTATAGGACACCAGTGACTGGCTACAGTGGTGATCTGTGTATACAGCGCCTCCCTGCTGCAGCCATGTAAACAGAGGAGGACTGGAGAGAAGCGCTGGAAGCTGCAGCAAGGAGGACAGGGGAGTATTGTCCATTTATTATTTTACAACCTTCCCTGCACCTCCCCAGGGTGAGAACTTGGTACAGCCCCTTTATTATTATTTAAAGGGAGTGTGTTTGCAGAAAATTCACATTAAACATATTAAGAATTTTCAATGATTTTATTTTTTTCATTTTCATATCTATATTTTTTAAGAATAGTACTATATCCTGCAATTTTCACTCAGGGCACTAAGCCAAATTACAGAATGACACAGTCCAATTCTGTAGGGATTTTCTTTGCGGCAGTCACCTCATTTACATCACAGACAGGGCTACAATAGACGATAGCACCTCTATAACACCACTGACCCATCATTACATCACTAGTGACAATAGATGATGTCACTGCTTATTTCCTCCCCCTCCCAGCACAGAGCAAGTCTAGAAAATTCTCCCATAGACCTCAGTGAGTCTGCTCCAGACTATTGCTGCCTATAACCATGACTATGCTGTAAACGGAGGAGAGATCAGGCAAGATGGCTGATCCATTCTTTTTAGGGTTTTATTCACACGACTGTGTTCTGTCCATAAAACACGATCTGTATTTCCTTGTCTGACTTTGGCCAAGTGAATGGACCTACATCATAGTGGGTTATAATGCAGTGCGCTCCTGATCGACCGCTTCGCTACCGTACTAAACTGACATAAAAGCTGTGAGCACCCTCTAGTGGCAGCTGCTGGCAGACACTGACACTGTCCTAAGGGCTATATTAACAGTTGAGAATTTTTAAGGTTTTATGGTCATGTAATAATGTTACATAATTATTTTTCAGGAAAAAATCGGCTACACGTCGACATCACAAAGGTAAAAGATTCTGGAAAACCATAAGGGGTTCACTTACATAGCAAATAGTTTCATTTACTTGCATTGATCTTCATTGACTTGACAACTTCTTCTCCAGTTATGACCAAAGCTAAATTCGGTTCTCATAAAATCATAAGGGGTTCACTTACTTTGCAAATAGTTTAATTGATTTGCATTGATCTTACGTTACATGACATCATCTTCTCCAGTCATGACTAAAGCTACATTCAGAATTCTGAGGTTTCCTCTTACCAGGCAGTAGTGCATTGTGGGACCTTAGGTAAGAGTTGGTCACATGCCTAACAGCAGGGTGGAGCTAAACTCGAGTGACTAGCAGAATTCTGAATGCAGCTCTGGAGATGATGTATTAAAGCATATATGCAATTCTAGAACATGTGAATATAACTTATTAGGCTTCTCTTGTTCACACAGTCTGTTTATCTCTATAGCACACACAGAAGTCTATGGAGAGGGGAGGAGGAGGCGGCGGCTGCTGGGGGCCGATTTATTGCTTAGCTTGATAGATCGGGTCAGAAGAGCTCTCTCACTCACAGAGCAGCACAGTGTGTCTTTTCCAGCATGCTCCTCCTCCTCCTCCTCCCCTCTCCATAGACTTCTATGTACAAAATAACTCTGATAAATAGGGAAAGAAGCATTTTTCTTTAATAAGATCTATTACAAAGTTTCTTATATTTGCCTGGACTATTCATTTATGTAAAGTTGTTTTATAGTTGGAGTTACACTTTCATTTTTTTTCTCTTCTTGCATTTGCTTTCTGTGCTACAGATGGAGACAGATCAGACAGTTTCCCTCTCACAGAAAACATCAGCTCTGACCTAAGCAGCCCTAGACTGGAAGCAGTGAGTATCAGCGCCTTCAGTGTCGCCCTCTGCTGTAGAGTAGAAGAATTACATACTGATATTCACAAGACTTTTTTGTGCTTATTGTTCCAGGACACAGAAGTTTATTACGTGGATCTAGAGATTATTCGGGATCCCTTTCGAAAACCCTCCATGAGTCATAATACAATATATGCGAATATCATGTGAGCTGAGGATTTTGGGTGTAGCAGATACAGCACATGTATAGGATATCTTGTGATGCCCGTGACTATTCCCTCTACCAGTGTAGAGGCACATTAGAATTTGGGTGACAGTTTCATTTTAGTGGGTTTTATCCATATAGAATTTGGCAAACCCACCAGGACAATTTCAATGGGCTCCACCCACAAGCCTGTCTAAAGGACCTGGCAGGTCATCAGCTGACAACTGCCTGCTTGAGGATCTGACTACTTGGATTTTACCATTGCCATCCTTCCGTTTCCCATTGAGATAATCGTCTTCTATGCACCTCATGAGCCGCTTATCTCTGGCATATTAATGCAGGACTATAAATGCTCCTCTGTTGTTCTGTATTGCTTTATCTTTTACGGTATTTCTTTACACGATGATTCCAGACCATAAACTGGTCATAATATAAGTGATAATAAATAGAACCAAGCACAGACAGAGCGGCTCTACACTATGGCCAGGTCATGAAATGGTTAATGGATCTGTGTGATCACCTTTAAGCACTAAAAGGAAATCTACATAAGGCTGAGGCCCCACGTTGTGGAAACTCAGCTTTTTTGTTGCAGATTTTGTTGCGGTTTTTTGAGCCAATGTCAGGAGTGGATTGACCAGAAGGGAGAACTATAAGAACTTCTTATATATTTCCCATTCCTTTTGTAGCCATTCTTGGCTTTGGCTCAAAAAAATCTGCAACAACAAAAAAGCTGCGTTTCCGCAACGTGAGGCCGTAGCCTTAAAGGGGTTTTCCGGGCAAAAAAAAATTTTTTTTTAAAGTCTGTTAGTACTAGTAATGGGTTAATAAGTGCACCCAAGTACCTTTAACAGTGTTTTGAGCGATTTCTGGGTTTCTCTGGGATCTTCTGCATTTGTTTACATGGTGTAGTTTCCTGCTGTCTTAGGTAATGCAATGCATTATGGTAGTTGTAGGCTCTCACACTATCTCCCTCTCACTCCTCGCCCCTCTCTAACACCCCCTCCCTGTCTCCCTAGCTATCCTGCCCACTACTAGCCATTCCCAACTAACTCAGCCCACCCTCCTACCCCATTATACTTACCTGTCTTCTTCCTATCCAGACTTCCTTCTGTGGGGACGGCTCCTCCTCTTCTCTAACTCTGCCAGCGCCTACGCTGCAGTCCCGGCACTGTGCTGTAGACTTTACTCCATCTCTACTGTGCAGGCATGGGCGGCTCCTTCGGGCTCCCACGCTTGCACAATAGAGATGGAGTGTCGGCTACAGCGCAAAGCCAGGACTCCAACTGCCCGTGCAAAAGAGCCGTCACAGAAGGAGGAGGAGCCGTTCCCCGCAGGAGGAAGGGTCTGGAAGGAATACATGTAACTATGAGGGGGGGGGGGGGGGGTATCGGTGACGTTCCATTTCCGTAACCGGAGTGTCAGAAAATGTGCATAAGTGTGAAAATATGGGTAACACTACATTTTTGCTCAATTATCTAATTTAGAGAGTAGGTGGGTGGAGAGTGTTTAGATTAGTGCAGGGATTTCTATTTATCCCGGACAACCCCTTTAATGCCCCCATCCCACTATAGGGGGTCAGCTTAGCTGTTAGGGGGTGTGTGACAATAACCGTTCTGACTGTCTCCAATGACAACCAATGTAGCTCTGGAGCATAATACAGGATATAACTCAGGATCAGTACAGGATAAGTAATGTAATGTATGTACACAGTGACTGCACCAGCAGATAGTGAGCGCAGTTGGAGTGTAAGGGGGGGGGATGGGGCGCGCTCTGGAGTATAAACAGGGTGTAACTCAGGATCAGTACAGGATAAGTAATGTAATGTATCTACACAGTGACTGCACCAGCAGAATAGTGAGCGCAGCTCTGGAGTATAATACAGGATGTAACTCAGGGTCAGTACAGGATAAGTAATGTAATGTATGTACACAGTGACTGCACCAGCAGAATAGTGAGTGCAGCTCTGGAGTATGGTATTAATAGCACATTGTAGTAACTGCGTAGAGTAATATCATGGACAGATACCCTAAAGAAATACTCTAAAAGGGGTCATCCAGGAATTTGGACTTTATGGCCTCTTAGCATGATCCATAAATATCTGATGAGGGGCTGTGTGGCCCCTGCATTGGTCAGCTGTATGCCCATGCTAAAACCCAGAGCCGGAAGCAGTTGACTCAGAGCCCTGTGTGGAGATTTGGGCACCATATTGCAGCTCAGCTACCATTGAAGTCATTGATCAGATATTTATGGCCTATCCTTGGCCATATTCCTGGACAACCCCTTTAATATCTTCTTGGTACCATCCACTGCCCACCATTTTGAACATCAGAACAGGTCACATTGTCTTAAGCAGTTTATTTATAAATTGAAAGGGTTAAAAAACAAAACAGTTTCCAGCATATAATAGATGAGACAGGATGGGGGAGGGGCGATCTACTGGACCTCCGGACCCTACAGAGAACCCCAGAGAAGGGACAGATAATGCATTTAACAAGATAAACAAAGATCAATCGCTTTCCAAAACCGCAGGGGTTAATATCGCCCCTCACCCATTCAACCAAAAATAGCACCAGAAGGCAATGTCAGAATACCGCCAGCTAAGATATGACAGCCGTGATGTGCCGCAGACAACGGCAATGGTCACATTCATGGTACAACCATGACAAGTGGTGAGACAGAACAAAGTGAAGAGTGGTGTCGCCCCCTAGCAGTCAGCCACCTGGAGGACAGCGATGGCCAAACAAACTATTGCAATGAAGACCACCATTGCCCCTTAACAGCTGAGGGAATGACCCAAGAGGGTGAGAATTGCCCAAAAAAAATAAATTTGATTTGCTAGGCCCAACATGGAGACAGACATCCGATTGGCTGGACCGGTAACCATTGTTTTTCCTTTGCCCAACTATACATTTGTGGCCCTTATATTTGATTTAAAGGGGTACTCCACCTAATACAAAAATCTGATTCATAGCACATCAAGAGAGTGAAAAGGGTCAGCTATGCACTTTGCCACATCTTTGTTCTTGAGCTTAAAGGGGTTGGCCAGGATTAGAAAACATGGCCGCTTTCTTCTCAGGAAGTGACATCCCATCCTTTGGGAACAAGGTCATGCTGCAACTCAGCACCATTCAGTGATGTGATGTCACTTCCTGAGGAGAAAGCGGCCATGTTTTTTTAATCTCTAGGACAGATTGCTAGGGACAAGTTGCCCGAGGACCATATTGAGAGGACTATGGTTGTTAGGCAGTGTAGCCATAGCAACCACACCGTCAGACTTACATTTATTAGGCAGCATCATAACTTTATTGGCACTGTATCTGTAGTAGGGAATGAAAGACTCCCCAGTCCGATCTGCCTTATTAATCAGATTTTTCTCGCAATACACAAAGTGGGGAAAAAACCCCCCCAAAAAACACAAAACTGAAGCCCCTTATCCCTTAGGGGGGTATAAAGCCAGTGGAGGAAAACAGAGAGAAGGAGTGAGGTAGAGGACAGCAAAAGAAAAAGTGGTTTATTAATGTATCGAAGGATTTAACTTATCGTAGGCCTCATCACACAATACAAGCCGCCATTTTGTAGGGTCATGGTTATTCAGCCAAACCACTTCAAAATGGCCACCAGAGAGTGTAGGAGACAAATACAGCTTAAACAGATGGAGTGACAGAGACCAGAGAATATAGGAGATCTAGCACCAGAAAAACTGCAAGCAAGCATCCGTCTCCAGTCCTGTTAAATAGACACAGCGGACGTAGCTTAAGGTGGGCTCCCGTCTTAACAGGTGTTTGAAAAAAAAAAATCTGATTAATATGGCAGTCAGATGTAGAAGAATACAGAGTGAGTTCCGACAAACCTCCCTGACCCTCCATTACACTATTAAGTCGAGTCCTAGACACCCAAGTAATCCAAGACTAAGGTTGCTAAGGATATGCTGCCTAACAACCAATCTCGAGACTGTACTGACATGGTCGGGATGACCATCTACGGTAGAAAAAGAAATACCATGTGACTCCCCATCACAGCCTGCATTAGTAATCAGATTTTCTATACCATCAGTTGTGGCCATATTGCATTTTCTAGTGTGCATCATCACCATCTAGTGGCCATATAAGACATTACAGCAACAGTCATTCCAATAGGCTTTCGCTAGACTTTTGGAGGGATACATTAGACTTTGTACTCCAAGTTGAAGCCCCGACAGAGCCTCAAACATTTAGGAAAGGGTTAATTTTGCTGGAATGTTATTTATAAACTATACGGTATAAGCCACTAAAAATAGAGAGAATCGGCAGCCCATGATAACCGGACATAGTCATCTCCACCAAGGTGGTCTACATCCTCTCACCTATAGGAAGAACTGGGGGAAAAAAAAAAAAAAAAAAAAAAAAAAAAAAAGTCTAATTCCAGATAACTAGTGAAACCTACCGGCAGCCTCGGACATTCAGACGGTTCTAGATATGTATATACACACTGTGTGCATTAGTGGAAAATATGGAGGATACCATTAAACCCATAGACGGATACGTTTGCTGTATGGCGATATAGGAGACATTATAGAGGAGGCTGCCTCTATACTAACAGCGCATTGTCAGCGTGGATGGCCTGACAACTAGCCTGAGGATGGACGACGACTCAGAATTCCAGCCTGCGATTGATCAGTATAGAGCAGGAAGTCAGACATCCTCCGATCTTTGACACCTCTGTGCAAGACGCTGGGACTAACGTATAATCTGTCAGCTTCTGAAAGACCTGCAAGAAGGAAACAGCAGATAGGTTATACTGGGTGCACGTCATGGTTGCAGACAGTAGTCTAGCACCAATGCAAAGGAGATTTGGGGATTTTACATGTAAGAGGGATAGTATTTACCATGTGGCCCTTGACCATGCCATGGTACCCCAGACTAGGATGGCACAGTAATGGAGACTGACAGCATGTAGAACTTTACTTCGGTTGGAGCCTGAAGTGTAATGGTTGCAGACAAAGTCCCATACATAAACCATTACAGCTAACAGATGGGATGAATGTTCTAGGTTCATGTACGATTGATCGCTGAAGGTTGAAGGTCCACCACTTCAGTAGTCTACAGTCTGAGGCATATGGCCAGCAGTCTGCATCCTAAATTTATTCCCCCTGCTCTATGGTGCACTGGAGTGAGATTTATAATATGCAGCCTTCTACTGTCAGAAAGGAGAAAGTAACCCCTTCATATAGCAGTTCGTCAGCAATGTATCGTCATGGAGGGAATCTGGAGTGAAAGAATTAGCAGAAAGGGGATGGGAATGATCTTGTGTACACAGACATGGTTTTAATATGGGACGCAACCTACGGTTGCATAACCCCCACCCCCAACTGTGCTGTTGTCCTGGTTGGTTGGAGGCATGTCCCAGCTTCAACTCATGACACAAATTAGTTGAATACAATGTTGAAGGCCTCTGCTCCATGCATCACCATTCAGTGCCAGGAGGGGGACATGATACTGTTGGGGCAAGTGGAGGGGGTCACAAAGAAATGTATGGGAATGGGAGGAGTCAAAGTGGTAGTGGGTGGGGCTAAATTCCCCTCAGCACACTGTTTGTGTCACACTATTTGTCCCTCCTTCAATCCTTTGAAAGTTGGTAGGTATGCGGTTGAGAGTAGAAGTTAGAGGGTCCCCTGCCACCCCCTGAGCTTTTGCACCAGGATCCATGAGCCTTTATTTATGCCCCTGCTTTCAATGGCAGCACGGCAGACCCTCAGAATCACCCGGAGTCGTGGAGCGGGACCCCCACAGACCAGAAAACAATGGCCTGTCAAGACAGAAATGCCATCTGTAAGAGACCCCTAGAGCAGTTCACACAGGATATACCCACCTGAACGCTGTTTGGGTATTCCTCCGCACTGCGATGAACCAAGACGTTGGATTTGGGCCCCACGCGAGCATAGATGCAGTTGGCGGCAGCGTCGTCGGGCACAGTCAGCATCTCATAATGGTGATCCGTCAGCTGCTCCATTATCTGAGAGTGAAGGAAGTTTATGCGGCTTTTAAATTTTCATTGCATTATTTATAGAGAAAGCCGTGAGGTCTAATCTGAGCGACTTGTCTGACAAATGGGCAGGCGTAGGCTGGTAATTCCGTAATGCAGGCGGATTGTCCCTGTCCTCTGAAATCCTGATCCTCATCATTTATCAGTCTTACCTTGAGCGATTTCTTAGCGATGTCACTGCTGCCGATGACCAGGGTGTCAGGGCCGCACATACTGCAGAAACTTTTTAAACGTAAATCTCCTCCAACGGGCACCATGGAAACGGCATAATCCTAGGAGAGAGAATGGGGAAGGTTTAGGACAAGTTCCCAGGGGGATGAAATACAGATTTTCTGCAGGGAAAAAAAAAAAAAATAAAAACCCCTGCAATTTTTCTTGCAGATATCATTGGAGACATGCTATGGATTTGCCAAAGTGCAGCATATGGACGCTCAAATGTGCCCCGGAGGTCAATTGTTAAGTTTCCTAAAATCTCAACCACTTTTCTGCTACTGTAAAATGCTGCAGATTTTCTACAGATATTTTGCAGCATTTCAGTCTAATCCCATCCACACATTGCAAAAAAAAAAAAAAAAAAAAAAAAAAAAAATCTGCAGTGGAAATGCTGCAATTTCAAAAAAGCTCACTTTTTTTCTAAATCACAGCATGTCAATTATACTTACGCAAAAGCCAGCAGTTTCTGTATAGGTATAATAGAGACAGAAAGTCCGCAGAGGAAACCTCTGGACTTTGTGAAAAATGCTGCAGAACAAAACTTCAATGGGTTTCTGGCTGCCACGTAACAGCATCAGAGCTGTGATTGTTCCACTCCCACCAAAACACTTTAGATGCCGCGGTCCTGGGCATTAGGAGTAGGTGCCCTACTAAGAGTACACAGCCGGGCACCCACCTCTGACAGTACCAGAGACCCAACACTATTCTGCCATTAATGTCCAATGGAGAAAGTCTATACATCGGTCACTAATGTGATAAGATGCTGGGGGTCCGGGTCCCAGATCAGTGTAGGAAATATGGCAACACCTGACCTGTATTAAGTAAACAGAACCCATCCATGTAAACTGACCTAAAGAATTTTTAGGATTCAGGAAATTGCCTCAATAGGCCATCAATATCAGATCAGCAGGGATTCATCACCCTCGCTGATCAGCCATTTGAAGAGATTGTGGTGCTCGGTTGATCCTGTAACATCACGTTCATAGGTCACACGGCCTGTGTGCAGCTCAGTCCTATCCAAATGAACACTACTGTGCTGTAATACCAAGCACAGCCACTGTACAACGTAGGGCGCTGTGCTTGGTAAGCAGCCAAGAGACTGCAATGCTTGTGTAAATGCTGCCCCCTCTTCATGCAGCGGATCATGGGGGGGGGGAGTACAAGGTGCAGGACACCAACCCCGAGGACAGGTCAGCAATATCAGAAAACCCCTTTAACGGATCAGGTAAACAACGCAAAAATCACTTTAAAGGGTATGTACAGTTTTGCGAGCAATTTTCCATTACTGCAATGCATCTAAGATAGAATAGCTCTGCAAAGACTCTTATTAAAAACCTGTGCGTCTCCATGGTTACAGACTACTAAGATACCCTGTGTAGTCTGATGACGACCAGTCATACTAAGGTCTTCCGATCAGGACTGCAAGACTAAACGTCACGGGTTTGTAAAGGGTTACCACGGATACTAATAGGCATTCATAGGAACCGAAGGCATCAAACAATACAAGGGTTTAATTAGGAATAATTGCAAAGACGCTTCATTGTTCCCATCTTTTCCTTAAAGCAGCAGAGCCTAGAACAGAAAGGTCCGGCCATTGCTTCTAGTCTGGTGCCCTTTTTACCACTACTCATGAAGATTACTTGATAGCCCCGATCTCCGGTTCTAGCTTTTACCCTTCTCTGTTCACCTTCAAAGTTATGTTCACAATTCTGTTGCTTTCCCTTGGAACTGAGCAGTATCTCGCCATCATACACATCTCCTACACAGTCATCTCCTGTCCCATAATGTAAGAACATACTACATCAGACTAAGGTTTAGGCCTCAGTCTAAAGACTAAAGTTGACAGGAGCTCCAGGAGAGCCTGCAGACTTGCAGAGTCAGATGTGAATGGAGTAGAAGACATGAGGTTACTCTTGTTCAATACTAGACATGTTCATATCTGCCATTTCGGGTGGTGAGGACCTTAAAGTGTCTGGTTTTGGTCATGTGTAGTTTATGGAGACCTCGGGGATTCCAGGTGGGCTCATGAACATCAACCTGTGACTGTCACCAGATCTTGTGACCTCATATTCTGACTAGAGAAGGTTCATCCTGGCTATGACTGTTTGAGGTTTCTGAACACGTCTCAAGGTATGACCATCGACGTACCCAAATATGTGCCAGAAAGAAGGAAACACTGGTTTACCTGGTAGGTTTTTGCCACCACCTCAGCGCCTCGGAGATTGGTCCACTTTGACAAGCCCACAAAGATTTCTGTACCTGTGATAAAAACCATTAGTATAGAAGTAATATACCAGCCATACAATGTATGGGACAGAGCTACAATACCGGCAAAGTCAAAAATGCAAGAGTGGTTGAGTTCTTAGAATGGAAGCCAAGACTTTGCCACCACACAACTAAGCTAAGATAGTCCATTTTAGATTGGGTTTTGGTTGCCACACTGAAAACTCATCACCGCCACTGCATACGAAATGAGAACTAACTGAACGTATTCCATAGTTGTGTGTATACAGCTTCTATACAGACCTCTGTCTCTATGGTTACAGACTACAAACCAACCCCTCTACTCACTACCCTACAGCTAATTGTAGAGAAGGCAAATGGAGACACCTACTGATAGTTTCCCTCACTGCTTCCATTTGGCCAAATACGTAGGCATTTTTTTTTTTTTGTTATTTTAAGGGGTTATTGCTTGTCCAATCCAGTCCAACCCCTCTTAGTCAGGCTACAGACAGATCGTCTACAGATCCTGAGTCTTTGCCTATGGCCATCCATAGTTTGGGCAACCATTCACATTATATAGGTGTAGGACAATCCAGCTGCAAAGCGGAGGAATCCAACATGCCTGAACCTTTTTTCCTGCTCAATATCTGCTGTCAAGGAAGACATTGGAGATCTTCAGATGTAAGTGGTTATTGGTGGGGCTGTCCTGATGTTCATGGCCAAGACCTTGACCTTTTACATGGTCTACAATTTGTTCAAGGAAAGCCACCTTAGACCTCCACACCTTCCCCCAGGCGACCCTGCTTTTCACAACTCCTCTTTGTGTTATTCATTGTGCTCATATATATGGTTATACCCAGAGAATTATCACATATTGATCATGTTGAGTCATTGGGCAAACATGACTACCGTCTTACCTTTCGAGTCCAAGGAACATCTCATGCTGCACTTGTTCTCTAAAACCCTCTGCCTCCTGCCACCAGACCCAAGACCAAGACACGATCACTTACCTGTGAAGAGAATGTCGCCTGCATCCACTGTGGCTCTTCCATCCGTAAGTTCAAACACTCGAAATTTCAACTCTTCGAACAACTTACGTAAACCTTCTGTCTAAGAGTAAGATGGAGAAGAGCAGAGAGTGAGGAGGCACGAACAGATGGCAGATTATGAAACAAAGATGGGATGCATACATAATCATAGCCAGACACCTACATTAGTACTCACCTCTTTTCTCCTTGCAGGGTTTGACGGGCGGGTGATTAAAGCTGTATCTGCTATTACCACTGCCATGTCACCTATTAGTTGCCCTCGGGGTAGTTCTTCACGGGGGGAAGCTCCATCACTTGAAGCCCCAGTTTCTGTCTTAAGATGCCACTAAAGACTCCACTTTCCCTCTGCGCCCTTGCAAGGTCCACCTTTCCATCTGCCTCCTGGGCCAGAGAGGAGGGCACCCCTCTGACCAAAGCATGAGTGTATCTACCAGTCATTTCTGAAGCACCAAGATAGGGGTCACAAGTCAAGTCAAAACCTTTGGGTTGTCACGGCCTGTCCAATGTGGTACCCGTCTTCTCCCCTCGATTATTCCTCCTTCTCGTCCCTGGTCTCCTGCCTGGATGAGTTCCTCTCTCCCCTTCGCCTCTGATTTCCTTCCTGAATTCACTTCCTGCAAGAAAAAGGAATGACAGCTATGTTCAGAAATGTATACATGTGACAAAAACACACCGCGGTCACCATGTGGACGACAAGTGGACAGTAATATCATGGTAAAACCTCATACCGATGGGCAGCGGCACAGCCGCTCTTCTAAATTTGGTCCCAAAATTTGTTCCCTTGCAGGAGGTGATAAAAGCCCATGGGTAACAGCAAAGCCTCTGAAACTTCTGGACATTCCACCGGTATGATGAATCGGACAACTATAGATGACAGAGCGGTCCTTGTGATGATATCTAGTAACTTGGTATGATCCAAGTGGGAAATAACCCAGACTGGGGGCTGCTACTAGACACCATGGCCTTGTTGTGGCTGGGCCGGTGGACCTCCTGCGACCTAGTCCAAAACTGTCAAGTGTCAGTGTCAAGTAGTGTCAAAAGGGTTCATTTAGCTCAGCTACATCTGTACATCTAAGGAATTTCCCAGCACAAGCTGTCCTGATCCCTGCCTTGAATATAGGGGGTTAAGTTACCACTCTTATTCTCTTTCTGAATATTTTAACCGATTCAGTGCTGGAAGAGTCACACGTAACACCCTTCCTATTAGTGACAGGCATGGCTTAAAGGCATAGTGCTCAATTAGCCATGTTCACGCTACTTAGTTGACTGCTGGATGTAATACGGTACATATAAAGTAATGCCATGCTGTCGCTAAGCCCCCCAGAGCTGTGCAAGGGATCGGCCCCTCCCAGGGCTGAAAGGGTTAATCAAAGCCATACACTGTGGCGATTCAAGGGTTATAGGATCACAATGCAGTCTTATAAAGCATCAGGCGTATATTTTTTTTTTTTTTTTTTTGGGGGGGGGGGGGAATACAATACCATTAGTGGCAATATAACAATAGATTCGGGTGGTCCTACCCCGGCAGACCAGCGTGGTAAGTTTCGGGCCCACTGGTTCACAAGGATATTAAGGATTCTACTTAGCTGCTCTTGATTTTAACCCTTCATAGAACAGACTGACAAGTGAATTTTGGAGGGGGGTGGCGAGGACAGATGGATGAAGGGATGGGAGACACCATGCACTGGAGAAGACATGAAGTCACAGGGCGGAGGGACCCAGCCAGACACCGGCAGGTCCCATCCACAGGAGACTGCGGGCACCTGGAGGATGAGAGCAGGACATGGGCTGTGTGCAGGGGGTAACATGCAGCAGGGCTGAGGGGCGAGGGCTGTGACAGCAGGGAGGAGGGTGACAGGGTGAGGCGCACACCGCAGGGCCTGGGTGCAGGGCGGGAAGTGAAGGGTCACTCACCACAGGGAGGACAGGGTCCAAACACGTGACAAGTCCTTGTCCCTTGTCCCCAAACCGCAGAACGCTGGGGTCACCCAGTCCAAACCGTCCCTGCTGCCTCCCCCCTCAGCCCTCCCCTCTCCATCTCCCCTTCATCCCTCCCTCGTCTCTCCTCCATCCCTCCCTCCTCGCTGCTCCCTCCTCCTGCAAGCACAGCCCTGGAAATACACAAGGAATGGGGCTCAGACTGCCATGTACCCCTCCGTATGTGTATACAGAGATATATATATATACAGATTACACACACAGCACAGGCACCACTATCATCTGTATACAGGAGGCTGACACTTATACACTGAGTATATATAGACACACAGGGGAAGAGGGGTGTCTAGCCTAAGTGTCTATATATACACACAGTATAGAAGTTTTAGACACCCCCTCACCCTGTATACAGGAGACTGACACTTCTACGCTGTGTATACACAAGATGGGATCACTTCTACACTAATATATATATACACATATATACATACACACACTGCTCTATTCATATACACAGGACATGCAACCCTCTATATATGATGTGTATATATATATATATATATATATATATATATATATATATATAACACACACACACACACACACACACACACACACACCAGCATGTGCCCCTCTGCTCCATACCATATACACATACCCTCACTCAGTATACATAAGATATGTACACTTCTATACCAACAACTGCATGTATATATACATACATATACACCCCCCTCTGGCTATACATATACTGAACATGCCCCCCCAGTTATATACAGTAGCATGTGCCCCTCTGACTATATACATACACCTCTCTGTTCCATTAGATGTGAACACACAGACTATACATACAATCCTCTATATACTCAGGACACCACAATGTCTATATACACCGCCATGTACCTCTCTGTCACACTCAATATACTTTTCTATTGTGTACAGACATCATATATCACCATCAATACACTTGGTATAGAAGTGGGCACCATATACTGAGCCCTACAGAACTCTAGTCCCGGACACCATTATAATATAATAAGGTCTTGACCAGTCACAAATATATATATAAATATATATATATATATATATAAGGGTTTGTGTCCATATTAGACCAGGGTTACAAGGCCATATAAATTGTCAGCTCATACACCAAGCCAGCTCTCTCTAACATCAGCTCCTACACCTATCACACCTCACATTACCTTCTGCAGATCTCCCCACAGGCAGGGCTCATTACCCTTATAACCCACCAAGCCTGTCATTAGGGAGGGGTCAGTATAATTAACCCCTCCATAGCTGAACAAGTCTGTACTAGTCCTGTGTAATCGCTTGCTCAACAGTAGCAGGTCTGACTTCTAGCGCTGAGTTTCTTTAGTTGTAAGTGCCCCATAAATTTTGCAACCTGAAGTCATGCTGCGTATTAGGGCACCCAATGTTAACTCTACACCCCTTTCTGAGGGTCTTTGTATGGGCCCTATATGGCTGCACATGGAGTCCTGATGGGACTATATTATGGGCCAGTAGATGCTCGGGGGGAATTTACTATTCCATCTCAGTCACTGACGT
Source organism: Leptodactylus fallax (assembly GCA_947044405.1). NCBI lineage: Eukaryota > Metazoa > Chordata > Amphibia > Anura > Leptodactylidae > Leptodactylus > Leptodactylus fallax. The sequence continues at coordinate 655,543 of CAMRHE010000396.1, read as the reverse complement.
TTATGGGCGTATATATGGGGCACATCTTTTGCACACATCACAGATCCCTAAAAAAGGGGCAACCTCCAAGACTCCTGAAAGTGCAGACAAATATTCCAGCCCTGGTGGTTCATGTGTGTAAAATGGACATGACCAGCACATTTTATGTCTATGCCCCAAGAAAGGGGCAATGTCCTAAAAGGGGAATGGCTACCCCCTGTGGGCATCGCTGCAATTGAAAAATTGTTGTGTATGCCATTCTCCCGGAGGGGATATCAATAATGTTGGAAAATATGGTTATTCCTGAACTCTAGGCCAGTCGTTGGTTAGTATAGATTTCAGTTCAGGTGCACAGGACCTCTCATGGCGCCCCTTAATAAATCTGGTGCATCCTGGGCCAGCGGGGATTGTAATAAAACTGGCAGCACGGTATAATCGGATGGGGTATCAACCACATGCTGCACCATGACCATGCACCCTTTCATATATCCATACTACATGGACTCTTAAATCCACCACATACATGACATACAAGCTCCATGAACCACCAATCGAGATGAGTGTCCATCTTTTGTTTATTGGGACCTCCCAAATCTCCACCAACAGATGATATCAGGAAGGAAAAGGTCGAATACCATGAATTTTATCATGCCCAATCCTGTGTTACTCCTAGCAGGCAAGCTATCTGGTAATTAATTGTTTTCTCCCTATAGAAAACACATGCATGCTCTTCTGAACTGAGCATGCATGTGTATAGGGAGGCCAGGAAGTTTCGAAGTTGTATGACCACTGTTAGTGTGACTTGGCAGAATTGTAGGGTGGTTAGTGGGTAAACCTACACTTATATATTAGAGAATCGTTCCCTACCCAGTTATTACTGTGGTGGGTTATGGTGATCTGAGGTTGGCTTAGAAGAACCACAAGAGCTTACGGGCTCTGCTCGGGTGGCCACAATGCTGGCCTTAAAATAGAAATGTGTTATGAGCACCCTTAGGCTTAAGCCACATGTTGCAGATTTTGCTGTGTTTTTTGTTGCGGATTCAGATGCATTTTTTTGTTGCAGATTTAGCTCTGTTTTTTTTGTTGCAGATTTAGCTGTGAGGTCTTAGCCTAGGCCTCACATTGCAAAAATGCAGCAGAAATAAACACTACATTTTACAGTACCAGCAAAGTGAATGAGATTCAGGATAATCTATAAATTTATATATATCTTCACCCCAGTACATAACAAATATCCACATAATATATCGCACTTGTGCACACGATCCTGATATCTGTATATGGCAGATTTCCCATGACCTTTCCATAAAGGAGGTTGCACTTTCCATTTTAATGCTTTATCCTTTGCGGTTATAGATGAAGGAAATTTCTATGTAATCCACAACATATTATTAGACTTTGCAGTCATGTTTTACATCTGGCCTCATATACTGTATAACACTATTGTTATATATATCACCATATAGAAAGTCAGAAGTTGTATGGTGCAGATAACTCTATATATATAGGCAGGGTTGGCTCCAGGTTTGTGTTGGCCCTTGGGTGACAGTCGCAGTGGGCCCCTTTGCAGCACATTCATACGGGGGCAGAGTATAGGATATAGGAATTATAATAAACAATTTATAAGTAGTACTGTGCATGCACAGCAGGGTCACATATCCATACAGCAGATCCCCGGTCTATAGGAAGGACATATGTTGGCACCTGCCCCAGTATCCCTGAGAATGCAGATTTCTAGTCACTATGAACCTGTGATATCACTGACCGCACAGTATCTATTAATCCCATTAGGAAATCAATCGTCCATAGGTCCGCTGTGAATATTTGCACTGTAATAGTCACCCGCTGGTATAGCTATGGTACTTGCATACTTTGTAACCTAGGCAGGGCATAGAGATTTTAAAGCACAGAGGAGTCTAAATTATTTTGCACACTGTAATACCTCCTTGGCCCTGCGGGGGTGCTGCAGGGAAATTGAACCAGGATTACAGTGCAGATTACAGGGTCCCTAATAGCAGGACACCCTGTTCTCTGTTTATTTTCAGGGGGAACATCAGAAATTTTTAATAATAACTTCATTTTTAAGGACAAGAACTTTTTAAAAGAAGATACGGCTATCATCCTTCCTTCCTGTCTCACACTGGCCGCTATCTCCGAGCACAGGCATCCTATACTTGGTGTAAATAGTAAACCTCAGGCCTCTGTACATTATGACTCAAGTGTCTCGCTGGCCAATGGCAGGAGGTCATGTTGATTTATATAAAGTGACAGCTTCTTGTGGGAATCCTTGGAGACGTCTCTGCTAATGCATGGAGATGGGGTCATATATTGAAGTCTGCTTGATGCTATTATATGTGACATGTACATTAGGGGAGAGACTGGTAAGATTGTTCTCCGCGCTCCATTAAGACTCATTACTCTCATCTCCTTGGTTGACTAATGTGTTTTCTTGTTTCTGATTTTAAGGGATGTCCACCAACTTGTCAGTGTCCGGAAATGTCTACTTGTCCCCCAGGTGCAGCACCGGTGCCAGACTCCTGTGGTTGTGGATGTGCAGTTTGTGTCCGAGGCCTTGACTCTGAATGTGATGGGTTTAGACCATGTGATACTACACAATATTTGATCTGTGACTATCAAGGAGACTCAAGCGGACAGCGAGGAGTATGCAAAGGTTTGTTATATTAAAGTTCTATTTCTGCCAAATTCAATGGGTTGGTCATCTTCAGACAACGTTAACACTTAAAGGCATTGCATCACCAAAACCCAGCCTATCACCCAGTCCTGCAGATAGATAGGTTAGTGTCTCCAGAACCAGCATATCACCCAGTCCAGCAGATAGATAGGTTAGCGTCACCAGAACCAGCATATCCCCCCAGCCTTGCAGATAGATAGGTTAGTGTCACCAGCATATCCCCCGAGGCCTGCAGATAGATAGGTTAGCGTCACCAGAACCAGCATATCACCCCAGTCCCGCAGATAGATAGGTTAGTGTCACCAGAACCAGGATATCACCCCAGCCCTGCAGATAGATAGGTTAGTGTCACCAGAACCAGCCTATCACCCCAGCCCTGCAGATAGATAGGTTAGTATCACCAGAACCAGCCTATCACCCCAGCCCTGCAGATAGATAGGTTAGTGTCACCAGAACCAGCATATCACCCCAGCCCTGCAGATAGATAGGTTAGTGTCACCAGAACCAGCATATCACCCCAGCCCTGCAGACAGATAGGTTAGTGTCACCAGAACCAGCGTATCACCCCAGCCCTGCAGATAGATAGGTTAGTGTCACCAGAACCAGCATATCACCCCAGCCCTGCAGATAGATAGGTTAGTGTCACCAGAACCAGCATATCACCCCAGCCCTGCAGACAGATAGGTTAGTGTCACCAGAACCAGCGTATCACCCCAGCCCTGCAGATAGATAGGTTAGTGTCACCAGAACCAGCATATCACCCCAGCCCTGCAGATAGATAGGTTAGTGTCACCAGAACCAGCATATCACCCCAGCTCTGCAGATAGATAGGTTAATGTCACCAGACCCAGCATATCACCCCAGCCCTGCAGATAGATAGGTTAGTGTCAACAGAACCAGCATATCACCCTTTTCCGCCTTTTCTTTAGTCCGCTACGAGGGTCAGTCCTGCTTCCACGATGGCAATGAGATTCCCCATGGAGAAGACTTTGAAATAGACTGTGAGAGCTATTGCAGATGTGAAAATGGGAAAACTGTCTGTACCCCTCTGTGTCCCGCACCTAAGAAACCCCTCAACCCTAACTGCAAGGAAATGCAACTGGTGACTGGTAAGAACATTTATAGCCTTGGTTATAGGAGGGTAGTTGTTACACCTGGGGTTTGAGGGCACCCAGAAGCTCCTCAGGGGGCCTGATACAGATTTTTCATTGGGGCACAGAAGCTTCAGGCTACTCTACAGCCAGTTGATGCTTTCCCATTATATCTGTTATAGGCATATACAGTAACAAAGTAAAAAAACTCTATTTTGTGGAACCAAAAACATATTTTTTCCAAAAACAGCGCCACTCTTGTCTATAGGCTGCATCTGGTATTGCAGCTCAATTTACACACCTACAGATGAGCTGGAATACTAGACACAGCCTACGGGTCAAAGTGGCGTTGTTGCTTTGCCTTTTATCTCTTGGACACCCTCTACTATTATTTGAGCGACATTAATGTCACTCTCATTTAGGTAGAGCTAAACCCTTGCAGATCTCTTCCTAGCATTGTTGCAGGCAGATTATCTCCCATGCCCGCCTGATTTTGTATCTATGTTCATGAGGTTATTGTCATTGGTAAATGTTTTCGAATTTTTGTTTATTCCACGTATATGATATATAGTTTAGGATTAGAAAAATATGGCTACCTTCTTCCAAAAACAGTGCCACACCTCTCAACAGGTTGAATATGGTATGGCAGCAATGTTAATCACTTTAATGGAGCTGAGTTGCAATTCCAAACACAGCCTGTGGACAGGGGTGGCGCTGCTTCTGGATGAAAGCAGCCATAGTTTTCTAATCTCTACAGCCCCTTTAATTCGGGGGTCTTATTGCTCCAGGGGGTCAGTTCAGGCTCTTCACATGTCAGATGTAGCAATGTTCTTTGTATATTATCATAACTTCAGTTCCAGGTGAGTGCTGCGCTCAATGGAGATGTGCGGAGGAGTCAAGTGGGTTGGCTGAGCCCCGTGATGTCTACCAAGCTCCAGATGATGTGTCTATGGATGAAGAGGCAAAGACCAGGAGCAGAAGAGATGCCCCTGATTCAGGTGGTGACTTAGGACTGGGTGTGGAGGGGAAGGGATAGAGTTTTGGATGGTGGAGATTGGGGACGGAAGATACAAGTGTTGGTGCGTGGATGTCCATGCGACTGCTCAGAAGTTCAACCTTGTTCCTCACAAAGTTGGACCAATGAAATGATCTAAGTTAGTTGGTGCAACTATCCCGTATCGGACTGAGGTTCTTTGGACACACCAGGTAAAATGATTCTGGAGGCCTGCCTTCAACTACCCCTAGGACATAGACCATAGAGACCATAGTACCCTTTAAATTTGGGAGTCTTCTGCTGCACCATTATTATGTTAGAGCCTGGGCCCACCGGAGGATCCTTTGGTACTTTGGTGGGCCAGTCCGACACCGCTGCTATCCCCTCTAAATACCCATATTCTCCCGATGGTTTGCTAAGGAGGTCATGGACGTGTCCATCCAGCATGCCCAGGCACCACCAATTCTTGGAGACATGACTAACTGGGCTGGGGAAGTTCTAGTCATGAATGAAAATTCATCTTTTGGACCTTGTGGTTACTAGTTCAGCATTAAGGGGGTTATTCAAAATTAGGATCAGAGGCGTCACATGAAACTACCATTGTACTGGTCCCCTCATATTTGGAAGAGCCACATCCGACAGCCGACAGCGCCCTCTGCACCCCTTCAAATGACTCCCCTGATTAGTATACACAGTCTAGTATATTTCCAGAAATAGCACCACAGCTTCATAGGCAGTGTCTGGAATTACAGCCCTTTACCACTCAAGTGAATAGGAATAAGCTGCAATACCAGACACAGCCAGTGGATAACGGTGGCGCTGTTTCCAAGAAAAAAAAAAAACAGACCTCTTTTTTCTAGTACTGAACAACCCTAGATGTCACAATGTAAATGGGACTATCCTATTGGCAGGTTCTGCTCTGGATTGACTTACTGTACCAGTAACATCTATGATATATACTAATATTAGCGGCAGGATTTTACAGTACTTTGTGGTAGTTCTGAGTCAGGACTGTGTGAGGCTTCGTGTCACAATAACAATATAAGGTCATCTCATTCTCATGCTCCACAGATACAGAAGAGAATGAGGAGCCAATGGAAGACCCATCACCCTGTAAATCAGATACGGAGTGGACCCCCTGCTCACGCACATGTGGATTTGGCAACTCAGTGCGAATAGTTTATGACAAGGAAAGTTGTATCCCTAAAGCTGAGAAGAGGTTATGCATGATCAGGCCCTGCAAGGGACAATACCCCAGCGCCAATTACACGGTAAATTCTACATTTCTAGTTCCTTCTAGTATTTAAAGGGATTATCCAGTTTTTGCTTTTTAAATATGAGCCAAATAAGCAAATGCATCAATACAAAACACTTCCTAATATATATCCTGTTTAAATTCAGCACCATTTATCTGATTTATTTTCAGGTCATTGATCACAGCTGTGATGTTTCATTTACAAACTCACTACCCCTTCCTGTGAGCAGTGCAGCCAGCAAATGAAACATCACAGCAGCACATGACCTTGAATGTGGGAGTGACTTATTATTTGTGGTTTCATTGCAGGGAAGAGTGGAGAAGGGAGGGGTACACAGAGAGTGAAAGGAAGCAAATGAATCATGGGAAATGTAGTTTGTTCACAGATTCACTGCATGTAAATAACAGTGACACAAGGAGGAGCAAGTAAATCAAAGCCAAGCAGAGGGAGCACAAGAGAACAGGGAGGATTTAGCACTGCTGTGGATATATTTGCAGAACATTTTTGGAAGCTGGATAACCCCTTTAATGTCCTCCTTCTGATCAAATTTGTATAATAGAAGTCTATGGAGAGGGGTGGGGCAAGGAAGAGATGAAAGCAGAAAGACATCATAGAAATAAAAGATCCCTCTGCACTCTAGAGAGACAGTTTTCGTTTACAACACAGCTGGGTTGTCAGGAATTACTGTCCGGCCTTCTCCTGACGGAAATGTCTCATTTCATGCTGTAGACGGCCTCATATCTCTGTCTCTCTCCTTCTCCCTCTCCATAGACTTCATTGTAACCTGGCACTGTTTGTTTACATAGTACAGACAAAATCACTCATATAAGAAGTATAGATAGACGCAGATAATTAAAGGCACGGGCACACTTCTTCAATGAAATATATTGAAAAGTTTGTTCCCTTCACCTGCACTATGGATTTATGAAAAAATAAGTAAAAGTTTACTTACACTTTAAAGCATCCCTCCAATTATAAAACAATATTACATTTCACCACCTCCACCAACTCCATCTCTTTGCATCCTTCAATAGCTACTGTTTCACTGATTCCGTTGCAGGTGGAATTTTTTCTCTAGACACCACCATTCCTGAGCAATCAATACTCTTAGTTTCAGTACTCAATATGCTAATTAGGTTCTCTACTGTTAGGTGGGCGGTCCCAGACTATCTGCTCCAGTGCAGGACCTCCCACCTGATGGTGGAGATCCTAATTAGCATATTGGATACAAAACTAACAGCACTGATTTCTCAGGAATGGTGGGGGCTAGAGAAAAGATTCCAACTGCACCAGAATCAGTGGAAGAGTGCCTATTGTAGGATGCAGAGTTGGAGTTGGAGGATGTGGTGAAAGGTTCTCTTTAAAGAGGATTTCCATGTTAGCTATAAATATTCTGCAAATAAAATTAGCAAAATACTGTATTTTTTACCTTCACGCTTCTGTCTGTGTAATATTTAGTGACAGCCCTAAGCCGATTGCTCCCAGATTACCAGCGTGCCCTTTCAAAAGTAGTCCTGCCGAGTCTACCCCTGACCCATGCAAAAACAACTCCTGGCTGAGGCTAGGTTCACATCTGCGTCTGAATCTCCGTAGGAGAATCCGCTGCACAGAGGACTTTTCTGTCCGCCAGTTTCAGTATAAAAACTGCGGAAACCCGACCGACACATGGCAGACCCCTTTATAGTCTATGGGGTCCGCAGGTGTTATATATATATATAATGTATGCGCTGTTGTAACCAAGGATAATCCTGATGATCAAACCAACCTGTAGAAGACAGAGAGAGTGCAATGTGTATGGCCTCCTAGGAGGTGTTTGCTCTTATCCGTGGTATCCGCTATCGGGCGGGCTTGAGGGTCTTACTGGTTATCTCTTTCATATTCTTGTCTTTTTGGCAGGTCCTTAAGGCAAACAATGTCTGCAGCCATATCATGCGCTGGTCCCATCCAATGCATCTCCGTTTCCGTGACTGTCTGTCCAGCCGCCCCTTACTCCCCAAATTCTGCGGTCTTTGCTCAGATGGGCGTTTCTGCACACCTCTAATGAGTGAGACGCGTCCAGTGGCCTTTAAGTGTCCCCAACTCAACAAGAAAGTCACCCGCCAAGTGATGTGGGTGCAGAGGTGTCAATGTGGGGGCAAAAGGGGCAAGAAAGGGAAGAGAAAGGGAGAGAGTGCAATAAAGCCAAAGGAAGAGATCACCAATGAGGTGCTGGGAGATGACTAAATTGGTGCCAGTAAGGTGCCATAAAGCTTCAGGGGGTATTCTGCCAAATGAGCATTGAAGCGGAAGGTTTAATAAAAGGAGACAAAATGGCCAATGAAAATAGGGAGTGAGATTATATCACTGTCAACCTCTATGGGGTCCAGCACCCATGGTTGTCTGATGGTATTTAAAGGGAATGTGTCACCAGAAACTGCCCTATATTTTAAAACACGTGTTTTATGTTAATCTATTTTGTTAAGAATTTTTGATGATTTAAAAAAAAAAATTTCCAATTCACTATTTTACAAATAAATATTAAATCCTGCAATTTTCACAGTGGCCACTAAGCCTAATAATAGACAGACACCTGCCAATTTTGTAGGGCTTTTCTTTGTAGCTGTCACCTCATTTACATCACAGACAGTATTATTATAGAAGATAACACCACCATAGATAACACCCTTAGTGACCTATCATGGACCAATACATGATGTCACAACTTCCCTAGACAGAGCATGTCTAAAAAACTTTCCCATAGACCTCAATGTGGCGGCTCCAGCCATTGGAAGATGACACATTCCCTTTAAGGTAGCCATCTGAAGAGTCAGTGTGGTCACACTCAGTGTCTTCCCAATGTGTTGATCTTACTTGCTTGTTACCCGGTGGATAGGCCATAGATACATGAGATGGGAATACCCCTTTAAGCTCAAAAGGAACCAATAGCTTTGGGCATTGGAGGAACATTAACCCTAAAGTTCCAGCTCCCTTCTGGCAATAGTCTATCCTTTGGCTCATGTGTGGTCCCATCATGGAGCAGTGGGCTTGCATCTTGCTCTGCTTATGGTCCAGATTTGCAGTTTTAGAATTCTATTCATATTCTCTCTCAGTACAGAATCACTTTTATGTTCCGCATCTGTCAATGAATGTAATAAAATACTATCACATGTTTCCTCTGCCTCTTGTGCTGTACATAATGAAACGCAGATGACAAGTGGGGGTGGGATCGAGGAATTCAGAACAGGAATGATTGAAACAGCTGAACATCATATTATTATTATTATGTGACATTTATATATCACTGACATAGTCTGAAGCGCGGTAGTCATTCATCATGGTGGGCTCGTAGGTTCCCTATCTCAAGTAGTTTACACTAGGGTAAATCTTAGTACAATACGAGGAAACCAGAAGAAACAGATTGGTTGCAAGATGACAACATTTCTAAAGGTTGATGTACATGGAATCTTATTCCCTGAGAAATCTCAAGTCTATGGGCAAAAAATGTAATAAGTATGGGGCCCTTTCTAGGTAGGTCTTTCCCTTATTTTAATGATTGTTGAGGACCTGCACAGTCATGTGATCTCCAGAGGACTTGTAATATCGGTGGAAACTGTTGCACAGATCTTAAAGTAGCCTGGGGGCACCTGAGCCTACAGTCTTGGTTGGATAAGAGTATGTTCATGTCAAGGAGCTCCTAAGTGGGGCTCCATCTTTACTGCTGCAATTGGACCATCCGACATCTATGTAGACCACTGCCCCATTTCTATAAACAAAACCCAAGTTCTGGTGAAGACAAAATGAATAGACAAGAAACAGAGGATTCGGACAAAGAGACAGTGTATGGCAACACCCCTGCCCCCTCCGAGCTTCTTATAATGGGAGGTCTCATCCCTTGTGATAATCACGAGGGTGTTCACACACAGCTATAGTGAGTCACTGAGGAGTTATGTAGGGAGTGAATACAGCAGCTTATTATCCTTCTAGAGTCTCCTCGTCCACCTCTTATAAACTGCTCCCCTATTACTGGATGAAGTGTTGGGTACTCTCAGGGATTCCTTCTAGATGTTGGTCATTCTGGATTATCCATGAAAGCCAATAATTCTTTGTAGGGTTACCTGCAATTTGGTAAGTTAGGGTAAAATGTTAGAACACGTGTACCTAAAATTTAGACCCAAAGTACTGACTTTATAGAAGGTGTGAGGGAAGGGGGTGAGGCTGGTCCATACATGATGATCTACAAATGGGAAGATACAACACTCTGTAAGGAGGTCTAAAAAATATCCTGGCTATGCAGAGTAACCTCCATGAACCACCTCTGACCGCCAGCTGTGCCCTGATGTCGGCACAAGATGTTAGAAGTCACAGCAACCCACCAACACCTCCATATCTCCGCTGTGATCCTTGGACCATGAGTAGTTTGTATGTATACTAAAGGTACAGGTACTGAGAACAATAGATCAGCCATCGGGTCTTCCATGGTGCGGCCAAAATTATAGGGTGGGCAAGGACACAACAAGTAACCATGGGGTTAGTGATGTCACAGCACAGGGATCATACACACAGTGATGTCACAGTACAGAGATAGTACACACAGTGATGTCACAGTACAGGATAATACACATAGTGATGTCACAGTACAGAGATAGTACACATAGTGATGTCACAGTAGAGGGATAATACAGTGATGTCACAGTACAGAGATAATACACACAGTGATGTCACAGTACAGAGATAATACACACAGTGATGTCACAGTACAGGGATAATACACTAAGTGATGTCACAGTACAGGATAATACACACAGTGATGTCACAGTACAGGGATAATACACACAGTGATGTCACAGTACAGAGATAATACACACAGTGATGTCACAGTACGGGGATAATACACTCAGTGATGTCACAGTACAGGATAATACACACAGTGAGGTCACAGTACAGGTATAATACACACAGTGATGTCACAGTACAGAGATAATACACACAGTGATGTCACAGTACAGAGATAATACACACAGTGATGTCACAGTACAGAGATAATACACACAGTGATGTCACAGTATAGAGATAATACACACAGTGATGTCATAGTACAGAGATAATACACACAGTGATGTCACAGTACAGAGATAATACACACAGTGATGTCACAGTACAGGATAATACACACAGTGATGTCACAGTACAGGTATAATAAACACAGTGATGTCACAGTACAGGGATAATATACTCAGTGATGTCACAGTACAGGATAATACACACAGTGATGTCACAGTACAGGGATAATACACACAGTGATGTCACAGTACAGAGATAATACACACAGTGATGTCACAGTACGGGGATAATACACACAGTGATGTCACAGTACAGGATAATACACACAGTGAGGTCACAGTACAGGTATAATACACACAGTGATGTCACAGTACAGAGATAATACACACAGTGATGTCACAGTACAGAGATAATACACACAGTGATGTCACAGTACAGAGATAAAAAACACACTGATGTCACAGTACAGGGATAATACAATAATACACAACAGTGATGTCACAGTACAGGGATAATACACACAGTGATGTCACAGTACAGAGATAATACACACAGTGATGTAACAGTACAGAGATAATACACACAGTGATGTAAAAGTACAGAGATAATACACACAGTGATGTCACAGTACAGGGATAATACACACAGTGATGTCACAGTACAGGGATAATACACACAGTGATGTCACAGTACAGAGATAATACACACAGTGATGTAACAGTACAGAGATAATACACACAGTGATGTCACAGTACAGAGATAATACACACAGTGATGTCACAGTACAGGGATAATACATACAGTGATGTCAAGGAACAGAGATAATATACACAATGATGTCACAATACAGGGATAATACACAGTGATGTCACTGTACAGAGATAATACACACAGTGATGTCACAGTACAAGGATAATACAAACAGTGATGTCACAGTCATCACTATTTGCACCTTAGGTCTCAGTGGAATTTGTCCACCTTAGCTGTTGGGCCCCATAGCAGCTGTTATGTCTGTTATCCTGGTAGCTATGCCCATAGTCGCATGACATCAGACAGACCACAACTACCTCCATAAATTTGACTAGAAGAAGATCTTCCACAGGAGAGCTTACGATGATGGATTCTGGTGGATCTCCTCTACTCCGAGCAACCACCACATCCTTCCAGCCATGAAGTTCATTCATATTCCTGGAGTTGTCCTGGTTGTGTCAGACTATTGGACACATTCTTTAATTTTCAGATTGGGGGTTATGAACCTCCAACTACGATTTACGTCCCGTCCCTATCTACATAGACTCAGCCCCAATAAACTGTGGATTAGGAGACATCACCAGATATATCCCACCATCTCTAGGTTTCATGGCTTGGGGCAGGACCAGCTCAGTCATAGCCGGAGATTCTAAACCAAGCGAAATAAATGAAATTACATTTAATTACGAGAAGGAGGTTGATAATAAAAGAGAAGGAAGGCGATATATAAGGGGCAGAGGAGGGATACAGGAAGCTCACTGGGACGGGACTGACAACGATGAAGATCCTGACTGTGGCTATGACCTTGGTCTTCCTCATACAGTATGGTAAGTGAAGAGAATATACCATAGGTGCATGTCTGAAATGTGAGCGGATTGTACAATGGACTGAAAGCACAAAGTAACTTCTAAGTCATAAGCTGTAGGGATCATTGATCCCTACAGCTAATGTACCATCCCTTCTACAGTAGGTTCATGTCTTCCGTGTGTAGCTAGACCTTCCTTCTCCTGGGGCAAAAATTTTGCTTTGTATACCCTGACCAAGGCAAAGTGGCTTGTTCCTTACCCCCTTAATACCCAGCAGCCAGGGAACATACCACAACATCTACTGCCCCCTAATGTCTGGCATATTCACTGTAATGGTGCATAGATGTACCAAATATTGGTATACACCCCAAATATATAAATCATTGGGGACAGAAAGCCCATTCACTGAGCTGCAATACCAGATTCAGCCACTTGACAAAAGTGGCGCTGTTTGAGGAAAACAACAGCAAATTTTTTAATTCTTATCTCACTTAATCCTTGAGCCAGACACAGACTTGTGACGTCTCATCCCATGGGAGTGAATGGAATCTATTACATCCAGTTTTTCATTACGGTCCAAGTATTTGTGGGACTTGGCTATAACGCAGGTCACACCCCAGAGAAGACCGTGGAATATTAGTTTATGAAGTCCTGGCCAATCCCATATCTGCAGGGTAAATGCAGCCGGTGGTAGATATGAGAGCCTCACTAAGAGTAACATCTACGTCTATAGGGACCGACATTGTATCTGGACCCGCTGAGGTTTGGTCATACATGGATCTGGTTACTTTACCCACTTGACCTATTGGGGGCAATAAAGAGCACAGGAGGAGAAAATATCGAGTATGTGTTTCCCCCTTAACCATGACGGGAGCGTCAAATTACTTTATTAAGTATTTGGATCCCTTTTTACTATTAGAGACTTCTCAACATTGCCATTGGTAATATAAGGGCATTTAAGTCCTGCTCTCAGGCATGACCACACCCAAACCTGCCCCCAAATCGTGTGGGACCTTTAGGGTGGGGTTTGTAAGCCACACCCCTCATTGGCACAGAATATACCCAAATTGTTTCCAAAAAAATTCAGGACCATAGTCACTGGTTCTTACTGCATAGTGTCCACTCATGCCAAGAGAGACCTGCCCTTTCTAGTTGTTCCTTGCTGTGGCTAAAGTGAAGGATCCCTTTAAGATTTCCATATGTCCTCATAGGGTATCACATGATAATGGGTTATCTTCATAGTCCAGGAAATGTAGTATAGACGAATCAGGAAGCAAAGCAAAGATGGTGATGACACCATAGAAATCAAGAGATAAAATGAGAGACCCCATAAAAGCAATGACAATAGCGCCCCCTTTATGTTTTAAGGGTTGTCTCACAAAGACAAGCCCTGTTAACATACCCAGTTAGGTTATATGGACCTCATAAAGGAGGACTCTTGCTGTGGTGAATTTGAACCATCTACATATGGCTGCCTGTAATACTACATTTCACCTACAGGGGTGACAAAGAGCTCCTCCCTGTGTAAAGAGAATATGTACTCCACTCTAGGGCATGATGGGAGAGACATGGAGAAATCTGGACTAAATTCAGTACATACATTGGCCGGATTTCCTGATCCAAACCCAGTCCGAAATGCCGGAGTCCAAGCAACATAGTGATTTATGGTACTGAGAGTCCACACTGGGTTTGGGTGGGGAAATTTGGCCGGTGTACAGACTGTATTTTCTGGGTTGCTGCTTAAGAACAGGAAAGCCAGACTTAAAGGGGTTGTTCAGGATATTAGGTGGGGGCCCCAGCATGGACTAGAAGTACGAGGCCGACCCTGGTGCCCGTACTATACACAACACAGGGCCCAAAGCAGATGACTTCGTGCTCTATACAGTGGCCGGGGGCGCCGATACAACAGTCGGCTGCCATTGACGTTAACCCACACCCATGTATTAGATATTTATGTTTAACCCTTTAGATCAACCCTTTAGATAGCTACATCAATTGCAATCACGACTTAAGAAAACTACTTTTTTTTTTTATCCCATTTTTCATTATTATTTAAAAAACAATCATTTACCATAAAAATCACAATCATAATAACCTAAAGGAAAAACATGGCTGCCTGCCTCCAGAAACAGCGCCACACTTGTCTTCAGGTTGGGCGCGGTATTGCAGTTCAGCCCTATTTATTCCAATGGAGACGTGTGTCCCCGATTCTAGAAGAAAGCGGCCATCACAGAAATCAAATGTAACAACTAATAAATAAATTCTAAGGACCTCAAAACAGGATCAATAAAAAGTTTAACCCATCCAGCAAAAAAAAAAGCCCAAACCCTCATACAGCAAATTAAACTGGAAAAAAGGCCTGGACATAAAGGGGTTAAAGATCTAATCCTGACTTCTCGTGAAGCGAACCCAAAATAGCAATGACATCTTTCAATGAACGTGTCACTTTCCTTTGGCTTTCATGAATTTTCGCTTCTTCTGTGTAAATCTGCATATCTGTAGGGCATGACCAGGAGGAACATATCTAGACTGACACGGATGGATTGTAACGCTGCAATGTTTAACCCTCTAGGGGACTCTCTGAGATGCTACACTTGCCTGTTTCCAACCCTCTCGCCAATGGACTGTATTAAGTTCCCGGTGCAATGTCCTCCTAATGAGAGATGCCTGTACTCTACAGCCACCGGCAAAACAAGTAAGTGCCCCCTGGTGGTCAGTATGTGCATGACAGCTCGATGTACAACATTAGGCCTAGTGGTGAGAAACATCCTGTAGAGCAGCAGGGTGGAAAGTGAGCCGGGACCGGCCATGTGGTCACAAAATGCACAACAAATTACCCAGCTTTCCGATACTGTTTTAGCCACATGATTTGTTTCAATGTTTTTCAATTGTACTAGCCAGTTGGCCAAAACTACAGAGAACTGCAGCAGATAGCAGTAAAACAGATGCCGATTTCCATCACGTGGCACATTACCTGCCCATGCGAATAACCCCAAGTACCAGGTCATAATACAGTCATTATATGGATTATATAACATCCCCAAATCCCATCCCATCTGCGCTCTCATGACCCGAACTAGCAGCATTAGAGAGAATTATAATATGCCTACTCCCAGCTTGCAGGCGTAATATTCAGAAACAAGGCCGAGGTCAGGATCGGGGTCAGGACAAGGAATGAGAGTATGAACCCCATCAGCAGGCTATGCATGGCAGGAGGATTTCCCTGTAATAGACTGTCATGGCTGACACCATCTTTAGGCGTCCATCGCTTTATACCTGACATTGCCCCCTCCTGTTATTCTTAGTATTAGATACCACACCAATTCCAAGACAAAGCAGGTGGGTTAGATTTCCATTTAGGAGACTAGTATTTAGTTACTACAACAAATGCCGAGGCGGAGCTGGAGCGGCAGAGAATGACGCATCCGCTGCCTAGCGAGCAGATCCAGCTGTCACCAGGGGCCATGTCAGTATATTCACCCTATGTAGCTCTGCCCATTATAAACCTTATTAGATTGACGTTGGGCAAATTTTAAGATTTTTGTTTGCGGTCATTTCCTATTACAAGTCTGAAAATCTCTTATAGAATTTGTCATGTCTCACAGCTGAGGGTTTGCTACCATTGCATCTAGTTTGGCAATTCTTGTCAATCCGATGAGCCTAAGCAGTAATGGCTACAGAAGCCACCTAGTGGTGATTGTGGGTATTCCAGGTTGTAGACCTCTGTGCAGTGATGCTCCATTTCTCCCACAGAAAGCTTCCCATTTATCTTACATGAGATGAGCTGCGCCGTGAACAGTCTGTGCGGGATCAGCGGTGAGAAGAGTACGCTGGGAATCAACGTGACCTACCATAACACCTGCTGCGATACCGACCTCTGCAACTCTGCCATTGCGTCCAAATTGTCCCTGAGCCTTGCCCTGCTACCGCTACTACTGCTATTCCTCCTGTCATAGAGCTGCACTGACAAGTAGCCACTTTTCTCCATACAAGTTACAAGTTACATAGTATATCCCTGCACATGTTAGTCCTAGCTATACTGTAACATACAATGATGTGTCTATATATTCTATATGGTATACAGAAGATAATAAATCAATAGATGTCCTCACAGGACACGCTCCTTTTCATTTTAGCATTGGGGGAAAAATATGCAAAAAAGTCCACCTTGATGGAAAAAAAAAAACTTGCTTTAGGTATCTCCATATAGATCAATGTCTGGTTTTCTGGAAGCCTGGTGACATGATCTGGGAATGGAATAAAACTTCAAAAAGGAAGAGCGACCCAGACGCTGACAAATGTTTCGGGGTTCCTGCCCTTCATCAGTGCAAAGCAGAGTACTAGCTGGCTGGGTGAGGGGTCCTAGATCTGGGTTAGAAGCGGTACTATGTCTCCTTAAGGACAATGCATTTTCAGGGACTTATAGACCATACATGTTCTACTAAGGATTCTGCGATATGAATATGGAAATAAATTCTTCTTAATGGAAAAAGGAAAACTTACTCTTGCGCCTCCATTTGGATTGTAGCTCCCTATAGATCAATGCCTGGTTTGCTAGAAACCTAATTTCTTGATCTGGGATTAAAGCCAAGCTAGAATATCTCCTCCAAAAAGAAGAGGGACCCATTGAGTGATAGTGTGTTTACTGTAGGTTTCTGTTATTGGCCGCACATGTGCAGGGACCCTTCAACGTGTACATCAGTGGGGCCTCCTGATTACGCCCCTTCGTAGGTTGCTGGTATCTCATCCAGACGTATCGTCCTCATCCTCTGCAGCACTCCCGCATATATGAGTCTATGTAGCATGCAGCAGCATGTTCAGGACACGGCAGGTTCCTGCTAGAAAATTATTTCCCAACATTTGACGTGTAATTTATTTGCATCATCTGCTCAAATCCGTGGGATTTATTCTAAGTGTAACTCCACCCAAAATCCATAATCACCCAATTATTCCACATCCTTTGTTTACCAAGGCACCCGAATACTGGGATTCCTCCCATTCACATACCCATGATACACCGGGAGCCGCCCACAACTTCACAGCACTGTGTATAGTACCAGAGTCCGGCGCCAGCCTTAGGTGCAGCATTCGCAGTAAGCCCACAGGCCCTCTGCCACATGGTGTCATTTTTACATAAGGTTAATGAAATAAGTTCTTTCCATGTACCGTACTTTTAGCCAGCACCTGGACTCATGGGTGAGGTCTCCTAATAAGGCAACACCCCGCCATCTGCCCTATCCCACCCCTGAAGTGCACATAATCTCAGATGCAATGATCTGCCCCCTCTCGCCAGCAGCGACCTGGAAGTAACCCAACAATTTTGGAGGAGCAGCATGATGGCCAATGTGGGACTAGGACCACACATGGACCCTACTGCCAATCATAACTCTAGCCGCAACAGTGCAGGGGCCTAAAAGGTACACGGGGCCAGACCTGCGCAGCCACCGTATGAGACCCCACACCACAACAGCCACAAAATCGTAACCAAGAGGGTTCACAGGTATCAGTTGTAGAAATAATTTTCACTCAGCTCTGTCTACTCTCTATAGCGGCAGTGCCGGGGTACCGCAGCTCCATCTTCTCTACAGCGCCAGTGTACCGCAGCTCTGTCCGCCTTATAGCAGTGGTGCCGGGGTACCGCAGCTCTGCCCACTTTATAGCAGTGGCGCCGGGGTACCGCAGCTCTGCCCGCTTTATAGCAGTGGCGCCGGGGGTACCGCAGCTCTGTCCACTCTCTATAGCGCCAGTGCCGGGGTACCGCAGCTCTGTCCACTCTCTATAGCACCAGTGGCAGGGTACTGCAGCTCTGCCCACTTTATAGCAGTGGCGCCGGGGTACCACAGCTCTGTCCGCTTTATAGCAGTGGCGCCGGGGTACCGCAGCTCTGTCCACTCTCTATAGCGCCAGTGCCAGGGTACCGCAGCTCTGCCCACTTTATAGCAGTGGCGCCGGGGTACCGCAGCTCTGTCCACTCTCTATAGCGCCAGTGCCAGGGTACCGCAGCTCTGCCCACTTTATAGCAGTGGCGCCGGGCTACCCCCGCAGCTCTGCCCACTTTATAGCAGTGGCGCCGGGGTACCGCAGCTCTGTCCACTCTCTATAGCGCCAGTGCCAGGGTACCGCAGCTCTGTCCACTTTATAGCAGTGGCCCCGGGCCGCCCCCGCGTGGCGCCGGGGTACCGCAGCCGCCACCGGGAAGCGCCAGGGGCCCGGGCGCAGCCCCCCTATAGCAGTGGCGCCGGGGTACCGCAGCTCTGCCCGCTTTATAGCAGTGGCGCCGGGGTACCGCAGCTCTGTCCACTCTCTATAGCGCCAGTGCCAGGGTACCGCAGCTCTGCCCACTTTATAGCAGTGGCGCCGGGGTACCGCAGCTCTGCCCACTTTATAGCAGTGGCGCCGGGGGTACCGCAGCTCTGCCCGCTTTATAGCAGTGGCGCCGGGGGTCTCTTAGCGCCAGTGCAGGTACCGCAGCTCTGCCCGCTTTATAGCAGTGGCGCCGGGGTACCGCAGCTCTGTCCACTTTATAGCAGTGGCGCCGGGGTACCGCAGCTCTGCCCACTTTATAGCAGTGGCGCCGGGGTACCGCAGCTCTGTCCACTTTATAGCAGTGGCGCCGGGGTACCGCAGCTCTGTCCACTTTATAGCAGTGGCACCGGGGTACCACGGCTCCGTCCACTCCATAGCTGTTGTGCCGCTCCATGCTTATTACTTGAATAGGAGCAAAACCCAAATCAACAGTGGGACTCCTTGCTGACTGTTGCCATACAGACAAACCATATACACAGAGACAACTCCATTGTGTGGTTTTCAGGTTCAGTTTTTAATATAAATGTGAATATTCAGGTTGATTTCTTCAGAATATTAAATATACAACTTCTATGTCGGGTTTATAGCGTGAAGATGAGTCCTACCCAAATTATTGCAATAAACACGTTACTTGCAGCTGATAGGAGGGGACTCTAGGGGGCGTCATTGCAGTCTACTAATCAAAACTAAAGGTCAGTGTCTATTAGAGGGATATGTACGGTTATGTCTGTTAATCCAAAAACAAAAAGGCATCTTAA
Source organism: Leptodactylus fallax (assembly GCA_947044405.1). Taxonomy (NCBI): domain Eukaryota; kingdom Metazoa; phylum Chordata; class Amphibia; order Anura; family Leptodactylidae; genus Leptodactylus; species Leptodactylus fallax. The sequence goes on along the minus strand of CAMRHE010000396.1, from coordinate 635,871 downwards.
TGGGGTCATCTGGATTACAAAAACATGGCTGCCTTCTTCTAGAAACAGTGCCACACTAGTCTACAGGTTGCATACTGCATCGTGGCTCCATTATACTAAACAAGGGCTGAGCTGCAAAACCACAAGAAGCCTGTGACCAGGGGAGGCAGTATTTCTAAAAAAAAAAAAAAAAAACACCCAAGTTTTTCTAATAAAGTACAACCCACTTAAATATACAAAAAGGTCTATAAATGGCAGGTTTTATGCCCTTGAAGTCTTCTGCTGCAAGCTGTTGCTCTCAGTTATCAGATACCCGAAGACTCCTGCACAGTCACTCACTAACAGGGAGTGGGGTGCACTGGAAAAAGAGGCTCTCCCCTATAATTAACCCCTTCTAGATTCAGATTTGGGAACACTACTATAAAACTATATGGTAAAAAAGTACTTAAAGGTGAAGGGTGTCTTAAGAAAGTAAAGCCGTGACCATTGCTACCTTCAGATGAAGTACATGGAATGTATTGTCCTACTTATTATTAAGCCTCTGTGCTCTTCAGCCTGGTCTTCTTATCATAAGTCAGAGGTCTGCTCTTCGGCCTCTCACATTCTACTTTAGATAACAAGGATAGGATAAAGATGTTGTCCAGTTTGGATGATCCACTTTTTAGAAGGTGGCCTTATGCTGACCACATGGTTTTCTGCTGTTGGTATGCTCGATGATCACCTGTGATTGTTGCTATCACCTGGCACCAAGTGTTCTATATTCCTGCAGTGCCGCCACAGGTGAAATAAAGTATTACACTCTCCCCACTGACATCACTGGACAAATGTGTTGTGGATGAACATGTCAGGTCCTCCAGAGCCAGAAGAGCTACCTAAAGAGACTCTGTGCTCAGAACATGGGACCTCCTACATTAACGCTTCTCAACTAGACAACTCCTTTAACCATCTCCTTAAAAGAAGCACAAGAGGCTGGAGGAGAATTCTGTGTATCAAAATACGCATATGGGGTCCCCTATACTTGGTCCCTTGTCCTCATCCTATTTACAGCAGGTGGGTATTACAAGGCACTTGTGGCACAGGCTTGGGGTGTGATCGGACTCAGACTATCATCCCAAACATAAACATTACATGTCTATATGGACTACCGTATAGCATAGAAAAGCTCTTCGAGGAAGAGGTAGCAGGAACTGATTGTCAAAGCCCATCTATTGAAATAATGGAATCTATTAGAAAAACATAAAAATCCATACAGGATGGGGTCACAAACCGTAAAAAAAAGTAGCCTTAATGCACAGCGGAAATGGATCCTCCTCTATGAACAAAACAGTGGGAAGGGTCACAGCCAATAACAGAAATTTATCATAAATACTGCCACCTGGAGGTGGAGTTTGGGAACCACACTGATCCTGGTCTACAGTGCCCTATGTTAGATGAGGAGGGTCTCGGATTTACTGAGTAGCTGTCAGACAGGCCAATCTTTGCTCTTTCCTTCTTAAGGGGACAGAAGCTAGGGCTTTTTTTTTTCTCGCTATTTTTTTATTTTAAGGAGTTTAAATAGGAGGAGTTCCTCTTTCTGTCTTGAGGAGCTGGTCTTTTACTTGAGGGGTTTGGCCACCTGGGCGTATGCAAGTTCAATTTCCGCTTTGGCCGGGCACGTGCTAACAAATTCTTCCCGCTTGTAGGCGTTTGAGAGATAGCGATGGATACCTGTGAACTCTTCTGGGATTTTAAAGCCTCGAAATGTCTCACAGACCACCTGAAAAAGAGAGAGGAAAAGAGAGATGAGATTTCAGGAGTCTGAAAGACATGGAATATCTGAAAAACTGATAGGAAGGTAGGAGGGGGATGGAGCTGCAGTTTCTCCATCTCTGTGCTGCTGCACGTTGTCAGAAGGGAGGGGGAGCTACCTCATATTATCCTCATGGATGACCTTCACCTGCATTTTGGCTGCGCTCAGCCTACCTTACATCATGCATCTAATCTGAAACTCATGCTGATGCCCTTTCCCTCCCCCATGCTTTATCCTGCAGCTCTGCTTGCTCAGATTTAATACAAGTTTAACAAGAAGTGAATGCACAATAGAGCGAGTTCGACCCCCCGCCACGTTCCCGCTCTCTGATTGCCCCAGTCCTGCTAGATACTCCTCTATGGTTTTAACTTGCCCGTTGAATCAAAGACCCTAGGCAATTGGCAAGTTTGCCACACCCCCTATAGCCGGCCCTTCCTACAGCTACACAGGGTCAACTCGTACTAATTCACGTGTACGTCAAGACTGTGGCCGCTTCTCACCTGTACTATGTGTAGCTTAGGGAGGAGGTTGCAGTCAGCTAGTGTCAGCTCATCTCCATCCAGGAACTTGCGGTGAGACACGGTCTCATCCTCGGCGCTGTTCTCATCTATTTCTTCTGGAAGAGGAGTGTTCAGGTAATTGTCCATGGACCACAGAGCCTTCAGGAGGCCTTTCTCCAAAGCTGGGGGGTAGAGAGAAGGCAACATCATACAAAGAACTGCTCACGTACGAGACCATGCTGTGCAGGGGGTGGAATATAGGGAATTACCAATATCCAAAGTAATACTTCCTAGAGTGTATGCTCATATGCAGACCTATGTATCTCCATGGCAACAGACTACAAACAAAACCTGTGTAGTCAGATCCTGCAGTCATAAGATATACCGCTCCAGCTGCCTTATCTTCTAGCTAACGTACAGACAGCCAAGGAGACTGCAGAAGGAATGGAGTAACACATGACATGATTACACAGAGTTTGTCTGTAGTCTTTAACCATGGAGACACATAGGTCTACATAAGAGCTGCATACAGAATCGTTCCGAAAATTTTTCACCAAGACTTTTGAAAAGCTGCTTCATTTAGCTTTATTTTAGACAAACAGGAACAATAAAAATAGTTGTAAATGTGGATATACCCCATATAACACCATGAGCAGGTGCATGTCACTAAGGGTTTGTTCAGTTTTCAACCAAAGCTAGGGTCCTAAGATAGGACTGTACTGATAAAATGGTCATGTCGTTCCCCTTTACAGGTTACAATCCTGGTTTGGGCTGAAAACAGCATCAAAACCTGTACCAAAATTGCACTGTGTGAATATAGCCTAAGGCCTTGTTTGTTTTCAAAACTTCTGCAACGAAGGAAACTCCCTCCAGCTAGATGTGACCTCATGTTCTACACAAACCACGGAAATAGTGTGCAGTCAGCAGACACTGGCAGAAAGAGGAAGCTGTGGTTAAGACAGTGGCGGGCTCCCATTCTTCTACATGTACAGAAGTGAACGTCTTCTGTATCTGACAATTGCATCAGTCCAGCCATATACATCTAGGGGAGCGGATTCTGTATGTAGCAGTGGTATAAAATGGACCCCCACTGGTGCAGATTAAGGTTACCATACTCCTAACTACCTAGGCCAGGCCACCGCTCTCTAGGGGCCCTTTAGCAGTCCCATGGGGTACTGCTGTGGTTTGTATGGCCTCCATTTAGGATTCAGTCCTGATTTTGGAGGTGCAGGTTGCGTTTTCAGAGGTAATAATGGGGGAGATTTATCAACACCGGAGTTTAGTACCCTGATCTTGATAATCCCTGCATCGCTGGGGCTGTGTCTGGAGGAGGTGCACGCCTTGTCATAAATCTTGCAGCGGGGCTGCACACCTACACTAACATCTATGCCATTTTATAGCTGGTGTAGATTTCAGGCACCATGTATGACCATAAACTGGCATAAATGATCATAAATCTGATGGGGCCTGCATCCCCGACAACATTCCCTTTCAGGAAAGTGGCAAGGGCCGCGCAAAAGAGAACAAAGTCACAATATTTTTAACACTAAAAATTGCTACTTTCTCATGCTTTTTATGTCAGAAAACCAACATACAAGGCATAATAAGTTTCCCCCACTCTGTGTGGGGGAAAAGGGAACATGGCGGACCCCAGCCCTCATTTTGCACTTACTTTGGTTCAGACCAGGGTTGGGATTCTTGATGTAGGCAGAGAATTTGGCAAAGACATCGAGTCCAGCTGTGTTAGACTCTGGGTTTTTGGCAGCCAACTTTGGGTATCTGAGCAAGAAACATACAACACGTTAGATGCAAATTAAAAGCGGTATGGCTGAGTAAGCACGGCCTAGTTTTATTTAGTGCACTGGGTGGTTATGTCTACTTGGGTGAGGATATACAATGCATATACTGTACTTGAGCCAATACAGCAACAAAAAAAACAAACAAAAAAACCCACAACTGGTCTCAAAAATCCCATACATATAGGTCTAGTCTCCATTGCTCTGCATGTAGAGGACTTGATGTTGGTCAAAGTTTCCATTAGGATTATCTATTGATAATGCAGTGGAGACTATCGATGGGCGAACCGAGCCGGGTTCGTCCTGAATATTCCAAATTGTGTTTTTTTTTTTTTATTCGTCTTGGGCAAATTATTATTATTGTTTATTTATTTATATAGAACCATTAATTCCATGGTGCTTTACATTATTATATTAATTCCATGGTGCTGTACATTATTATATTACTTCCATAGCGCTTTACATTTGAGGGTTTACATATGGTACACAAAAGATACAAAAATACAATACTAACAGTGACCAACTGGCACAGTGGGATAGAGGGCCCTGCCCGCAAGGGCTTACAATCTATGAGGGAAGAGGGATAGAGACAGAAGGTGAAAATGGCCACCATCTTCAGACCACAGAGGAGGTCCTCTTGGTGTCTGGCGCTCTCCTGTGACATCATGCACCCAGGTAACCCGAAACGCGTTGTGTGTCCTGGTTCCAATAAAGGATTGTTCTGAAGATTCCTGGGTAAGCGCGGTTCTTTTCCACATTCCATACCTATCTGGATTTGGATGATTTGTGGTTCTGGTCCTGATCTGCAATATCATGCACCCAGGGTCATCGCTGAGGACTGTGGTTGGGCCACCACTGATCACAGGAGAGCACAAGATGTCACTGAGAAGGTGGAGATAGAGCACCGGATGCCTCAAAGAGGCCCAAAACGGAAGGAGTGTATGAATTTATTTTATTTTATTTTTTTTATTTACACCTCTGCTGGGCCTTCACCTATTATACTATGGGGTCTGAAGAGACCCCAAGAATATAATTATGACACTTTCACTTTGGCTAAGTTTGCCTTAAAGAGCTAGAAATTGTATAGATAGTGTATAACACTGTCAGGGCTCCTAGGAACCAATGTTTTATACATACGTTCCTAGGAGCCCTGACAGTGTTATACACTATGTTTTAAGCCATTTTAAGATATGGTTCGTACTGAACTTGTTTGACTGGAAACGAATCTTGGACCCGAAACTTCTCAAAGCAATCCTGAGAGGTTCGCCTATTTCTAGTGGAGACCCCGGCTCCGTCAGAATGCAAGCAATGGGTTGCATCAGTGAGTAGACTATAGGTTGTTTTATTTTTCTTTTTTAGCAATTTTAAACCCTCCTTTTTTAATACACATTTTTGTGCGTCCTCCCTATGCTCGGATGTCCCATAGAAATGAATGGAGACAGCTGTGCATGCATGTCATACTCTCCACTCACTGCAGCCAAAACGGGTTGGGAATCCCAATTATCAAGACAGATGTGGGTTTCACCGCTGGGACATTTATGACGCGTAGGGTACATGCCCACAAACCCACCAAGCTACACCCCTACAATACAGTTGTGCATAGTTTTTTTTTTTTGTTTTTGTTTTTTTTTGGGGGGGGGGGGGGGCAAAAAATAAAAGTGTTTCTTTTTGAGAGTTGACATATTGGTTCAACCAACAAAATGGCTGCCATTACTGGGCTCTAAAGGTCAATGCTCCTTTATATTCTTTTGCTGTTCAAAGAAGAAGATTTAATTGCGGGCAGCAACATACTTTGGGGGGCACAGGATCTCTTCCAGGAATTCCTCTATCTTGTTGGTGTCTGTTCGGACCTCTCCTCGGAACAACAGGAAAGGCGGCTGAGCTCCGGGCGCAATATCCTTCAGGATTTCTAGCTTCCTAAATACAAAAGGCAATATAAAAATTTTAGAAATGTAGAATTCTGTAATTATAATATTTTTTATACAGTGCCAGTGTGTTCCCACATTCATCAGACAGGCCGCTAAACCTGAAATACTGGATCTCTTGAGAGTAATGCAAAGCAGAATTTTATAAAAGTTCTAGAAGTGGCAGCTATCGATAAAAGTAACTGACAAGATCAATGAATAAGACAAAGGCTATGCTACAAGGAACTGCCAGATCGGGGTCTGGGCATCCACCTGGGGTCCCTGCTTGATTGGTTCCTCCTGTAACTGCCATAGATCTGTAGGGACAGACACCTGAGCAGTCTAGTATGTAGCTAGACTCCTCTCTATGCTCCCATAGATAGAGGTGCCACCTCTGGGACTAAGAAGCATGCCTATGTCAGAAGTATTATACAAGGATGGATAGGGGGTATAGCAGCCATGGCTAGGCTCTTCCCTATTCTCCCATAGATAGAGGTGCCACCTCTGGGACTAAGAAGAAGCATGTCTATGTCAAAAGTATTATACAAGGATGGATAGGGGGTAAAGCAGCCATGGCTAGGCTCTTCCCTATTCTCCCATAGATAGAGGTGCAACCTCTGGGACTAAGAAGAAGCATGTCTATGTCAGAAGTATTATACAAGGATGGATAGGGGGTAAAACAGCCATGGCTAGGCTCTTCCCTATTCTCCCATAGATAGAGGTGCCACCTCTGGGACTAAGAAGAAGCATGCCTATGTCAGAAGTATTATACAAGGATGGATAGGGGGTAAAGCAGCCATGGCTAGGCTCTTCCCTATTCTCCCATAGAAAGAGGTGCAACCTCTGACACTGAGGAGAAGCATGCCTATGTCAGAAGTATTATACAAGGATGGATAGGGGGTAAAGCAGCCATGGCTAGGCTCTTCCCTATTCTCCCATAGAAAGAGGTGCAACCTCTGACACTGAGGAGAAGCATGCCTATGTCAGAAGTATTATACAAGGATGGATAGGGGGTAAAGCAGCCATGGCTAGGCTCTTCCCTATTCTCCCATAGAAAGAGGTGCAACCTCTGACACTGAGGAGAAGCCCGCCTATGCGAGAAGTATTATATTGTGATGGATAGGGGGTAAAGCTGGGCCTACACATGACATAGCTGGGTTGAAACAAAAGCTATCTGCCCCATAAACATGCATTATTATTGCTGTAGGGAATATAAGCAAATGCTGAAAACCTCTGATGATGCACATCACCCCAGGGAGCAAAGATCGGACAGCTGCTTGCACACACAGAAGAGTAACAAAGCACCTGGATCCTAATGCTTACTAGTAAGACCCTGTTCACACCTTCACAATTACACACTGATTCTGATGTGATGCATATCAGGGTATATGTAACTTTGTTCACATGCACAGGAAGAGCTCTGCAAGATTAAGTAGCTTGCTTGTCAAGTGGCTTGATTTTTTATATTGGATGTATTGGAGTATTACAAAAATGGTTGCAAAAGTGTTCACACCCTTTAACTCTTCATGACAAAACAGCTATTCCTCCATGCATTTTGCAAGCTGGGTGTGGAAAGGAAAGCAGCATTGCCAAATCGTGCTGTGTATGAATGGCTTTACATTATGGCAGGCGGCCATTCTGGAGATGTGATCAGTCACCGCAGTCGGTCTCATCACTTCCAGCACTTCCCGTGTGTACACACTCCTCTATTCACAGACTTTATTGTGCGCTCATCCCGCGTTGTTATTCCTTTTAGACACGTCGACAGCTTATAAAAAGTGTAGAGCTGCTGTCATAACCTACTATGTGAAGGTCAGCCTTTCCTCTGTCTGACATGGCTGATACCAGAGAACAATAACTTACATACAACATAAGCTGTCTAGATGTGGATCTGCGCTCTCATTTCAATGGGCAGAGATGGATTTTTTCAGGCTTGTTCCCCCATTCTCAATAGGGAACTGAAACTGACCCCAAAAAAAAAAAAACTTTTTTTTTTTTTTTTTTTTATTAACAAACCCAGCCAAAAGACACGGGGCACTGGATCTGCCCTGTGTGGGCCCCCACCCTGACCTTCCATGACCCCTCTGATAAGCAGGTAAGGGTGCTCTATTTTTGCACAGCATTTGTTCGCACATACACGGCAATATAGATCAACATGTTTGGGCTATGGCTTTAACTTAAACTCCCTACTGCATCCAAAATTCACCCCTCCACTCACTGGGAATCCAATCCAAGTGCCAGAACCATGGTAAAACACCATGGAGGGGCCATGAATAATATCTGTGTGCCGCCCGTACCTCCATAGACCCATTGATTTGCTTCAGTGAGCCCGGGCCGCAAAACCAACAGATATAGGACTTGTCGTAAGTTTTGTCCTGGGCTCATGGTCTCATACACGGGCCTGTGATATTGCATGGGGCTGAGTAATGGGTCAGTGTGCTAACCATGAAAAACACGACTAGCACATTGGCTGGGAACAAGTTTGTATGTATGGAGCCTTAGTAGGTGATTTCTGAGGAAGGGGCCGGTCCATTGCCCATCTTTTGTATCACTTCCCAGAATTGTTTAATCCTTCCACATTTCCGTAACATCTGGAGCAGCTGCTCCAACGTAATGGAGTATTCAAGGGGTTAAACCTGCACATCTTAAGTGGTGACGGGTGGAGAGGCATATGAAATTTTTTTTTATAGAGGCAATACAGTGGAGACATCATGTGTGTTTGCACATCCAGCTCCATACTGTATGTGGGTGCCTTCTGCAGATGTTTACGGGCACCTGACACAGCCAAGCCAGGGGGTTTCCATATTTGACTACAATTTCAGCTCAAATTCCACAACAAATGGGGCTCCGAGTCAATTCACATGGCCATGTCCAGGCTGGGACGCACGATCCATATGGTGGCCACATTTCCTAGACTGACCGTAGCTTGGTGAACCTGAACTCAGCATCATACCACAAACCAGGAAATGTCTGCCCATGTGAATTGGTCCTTATTCTCATGTGGATCTGTGGCACGTCTTTTAGTAAAATACGTGTCAGATGTGCAATATATGAACATGCCCCTAGACAAAGGGGTATTCCCATGAACATGATCATATCTATATTTGTAGATAATTAAAAGTGAAACATTTTTGCAGAGTCTGCAGAGTTTTAAAGATTTTCTCTAACTATCTTAGTGGTGACATCTGTTGTCTTGATCGGTTGCCAATGGATACGACCACAAGTGCCAAAACTTTCTATGGTCTGGGACTTGTCAGGAACCCAGCTATGATTTTCTTATTGTAGCTGGGTTATCAGGCAGGGGCACTACAAGTATCAGAAGATATCCCGGCCACAATAAGGACATCATGACTGATTTTCTGACCTTAGAAAGATCCTGCATTCATGGTCGTATCCACTGGCAACCGATCAAGACAATAACTTGTGGCAAAATATTTAGAGAAAATCTTTAAGACTCAGCAAAATGTTTAATTACTTATATTTGCAAAAACCTTTAACTTTTAACTATCTACAAATTTAAAAATGCGTGTGTTCATGGGAATACCCCTTTAAGTGAAGAGTCACATCCATCCCCCACCTCTTCTCGGCTCAATAGGATCACCAAAACCATCCACGTTTTCCTGACAACCTGTTTGTCTCTATATACAATAACTGGATAAGAAGGACTAGTCTTGGCAGAAACAGTGGGTGATGGAGGCTCCTTAAGTGTAAAGGTGGTGGAATACCCCCACGTCCCCTCCTTATATCCCAGCCTTGTAAGCAGAGACGTAACTTGAAGCTTCTAGGCCCCAATGGTAATGGGACCCCTGCTTACCATGTGCTATCTATAATACTGATGTCTTCTGACGTTTTTGGGCCCCCTGAGGCTCCAGGGCCTGGTATCGATTATTACCTCTGCACACCCGATAGTTTTGCCCCTCCCTGTAAGCGCTATACCAATAGTTCCTCACCTTTTCATATCCACGGTGGTGACATTGAATGTGACTCCTTTCAACCAGAGGAGCATGAAGAGACGCTGGGAAAAGGGGCAATTTCCAATGGTCTGTCCATCAGAGCCCGCCTGAAGGGGGAAAAAAAAAAAAAAAAAAAAAGAGATTTGGGGTTTATAACAGGGAGACACATATACCGCACATTTCTGAGCATGTCAGCTATAGGTTACACATTAACAATATCCACATTGTGCAAGAGAAGAACAAGGCCGGGAAAATGGCGAGGGGAGTCAGCGACTGCGGGAGAGGGAGGGTGGAGGAGAAGAACTGAAAAAATAATGAGGAGGAATTAGTAAAGAACAAGGAGAAGTGGATTATAAAGTGGAGTCTGAGATGTCTATGGAGGAGGGTGCGGGTGACGTGGAGGAGTAGGTGAGCAATAGTCCCGTCTCCATTACTTGGCACGTCCATTCTAGTAAATTCCTGAGTTTTAAAGGGGCACACCCATGTCTCCCTAAACCTGGCACGGACCAGTCGATGTGTGTACTACAAGCAATAATAGGAGGCCCCCAGGGCTAGATAGAGGACAGGAAGCAGAGGTAGGAAGATGTTAATTCAGTAAAGCCTGCAGAGCAAAGTGGAGCTGTCAGTGCCGGGCAGAACAGGGTGCAGGACTAAACCGAGAATAACCAGGTGCGATCACTATGGGTGTGGAGAATCTGGAAAGAATACAGACTGCGGGCAAACATTAACAGGATAGAAAACAAAACTCTGCAGGCAGAGACTGTAAGAAGTCAAGACTGCAAAAAAAATCAATGTACAAACCAACATATGATACAGCATCATGGATTGTTGGGGTATGTTCACACAGAGCAGTTGAGGTGGGGTTAAAACTGCATTGGAACCGAAAGTTGCATGGTTTTTGACACAGTCGCTTAATATTTTTCACCTGCAAGGTCATGGAAAACAGCAGCAAAACCTCTTTTGCAATGTTTAATAGCACCTCAAGTGTGCGCAAAGTGTGAACAGACCTTCAACACAGATTCAGAAGTCTGACCTGTACCTTCACACATACTGGAATTGCTGGGAATTTTTTGTCCAAATTTTTGAAAGAAAATCCGCAATATAATACAGTAGCAACAAAGTAGATGAAATTTGAACTAATATTCACATGGCACAGAAATGATCTGCAAGGAACCTGCAGCAGGGATTTTTACATCCGTAGCAGGGTTTTTTTGTTTGTTGCAGAGATCAGTAAGAAAGACAAAACCCAATTGTTGCAAATTTTGCTGCAAAATTCCATGGATTAGCAGCAAAATTTTCAGTTGTAAAAAAAAACAAAAACAAAAAAAAAAAAACCAACTTAAAGTTTAAAAAACACTATCATCAACTTCCCAGTTTTTCTCCGCCGGTGTCTGTAGCCTAGCCGCTAGTTATGGCCTGTCATCACTGGAGCGAGACTACAGAAACCAATGGGGGACTAGACTTAACAGAGATGCGGTAGAAAATTAGGATAGCGAGTATACAGATTTTTTGTTCTTTTTAGCTGATTCGCAGCACCAAATCTGTATCATAATAAGTAAAAATTTGGGCATATTTGCTGTTGTGATTTCCTTGAGGTTTCCTCTGGATTTCCACAGCAAACCCGGTACATGTTGAATGACAGCAAACAGAAATCTGTGAAAAATTAATGCAAAAGTATATTGGAAAATTCTAAAACCTTTCAATGATAATTAAAATAATAAAAAAAAATTATATAAATAATGACAATAATAAAAATTTGCATTATTATTATTATACACACATTTTTTTCCCCTGAAACAGTGATACCCCTTTAAGAAAAAGAAAGGTAAAATATACTCCAGCACATTGCAAAGAGAAATATTTTCTTACGTGTCCAGTCAATAATCTCCTACAAAGGAATGAAGTTATTTTTAGTTGGCCACACCTGTCTTAAATGACTGGATTAGGTTCAGTTGCGTGACAAAGGTGACCTAACTAGTGTCCAGGTCATGTCCGCCATATTAGGGATCTGTATAGTAGAGCCAGGGCGTTGGATTGGAGTGTTAGGTCCACAATGCAGAGGCTAAAATATGGCATCTGCAAAATAAGTCTTCTAGACATCATCTCCCAATTAGCAAAACTAAATTTGCATATCTTTTCCCAGAATTCCTAGGGGAGCATACAAGACTTCTAAAACTCACTAAACTGATACAGGGGGTCTCTTTAATGAGACAAAATGCCCCTCCCGACCAGGTGTGACCACTGCAGGGCAGAAGAGTCGCCAATTCTGTAAACATGGCATTGGAGACCTGCCATGTATTCTAAGCTTATATGTAAAATTTTATTACATGGCAGGCAGGGATTTTACGAGGATGCATTGCCACCTAATTGGTATTATGGCCCCGGGGCATAGAAACCGAATAATGAAGTGTTTAATAGCAAAATAAAAAAAAATCTGTGCACCGAAATAGCTGTGAGCAAGAAAGTAAACACACCACACCCAGACCCTACAAAGAGATGAGGTCACTGAGTAAACCTTCCATAGGGTGGTGTCCCACCAAATCACCCGGTCCCTCCCATAGGAAAGGGCAAGTCAGTGCTAAGAGTTATTCTTATAAGGGGCAGGATTACTTGTAAGTATGGACTCTCCCTCCCACAAAACGACAATTATTATGCTTTTCCCGCCACATGCTGGCATCCGAGCAGCGTGTACCTCCTTGAATTCAGGAGCATGCAGAGGAACGTGAAAGATCTTCTCTTCTGATACTGCTGGGTATATCCGGGATGTGAGATGGTTACTGGTATTGTCAGAGAAGGGCTAGGATAGCCAGTGTTCGCTGTGGACTTCAGAAATTGGCAACAGAATGCTAAAAGGATCAAAGCAAACTTCTCGTTGACTGCCAAGGTCAACACAAGAGTCTTCAACACCTCCTTATGAGTCACTGTTGAAGAAGTACCCATGCTCAAGTTCAACAAAAAGACTCAACAATAACTAGATCTGGACAACAGAAATGAATAAGGGTTCCCATTCAATGTCTTAGACTGATCTTTCAACAAGGGTTGGATTCGAAACGTCCTAAACACAAGTGATAGTTGATATCCAACCAAATGGCGGTAAAGAGGCAGAGGGGTGGATAATGTTCATGCACACAAAACATCAATCTGCCCATACACCTTTAGTCAATATTAAGTGGAGACAAAGTTTTTGGGGATTGGCCAAGCATCTAATGTGTATTGAGGTATCTTGAATCTCCACAATGATACATTTTGGGAAGAAAGATTTATCGGCCATTATTTGTTTGTTGTTCCTATGGGACATAGACACAACCACTGTCCTGAAGCAAATAACCAAGGATTCCAACAGTGTTGGAATAAGGTTCCTTGGCCAAACAAATAAACCGATCCTGGGGGGCCCACCCTCTACTAACCTCTATTAAATAGACCATAGCGACTTTGAAATTTGGGTGTCTTCTGCTGGACCATTATAGTGTTACGAGTTTGGGACCCACCAGGATATCCTCTGGTACTATGGTGGGCCAGTCTAACACTGGACTCCTTTGGTTTTCAAGAAGTTATACCTCATTGTTATCCAAGGGTTTGCTTCAGGGCCCAACCCATGGGTGCAGGCTATACCATAACATCTCCCCAGGGCCTTCAAAATTACCAATCACCCCATGGATCATGGAAAGGAGATGGAGGGCAAAGTCTCATTCTGGTAGTAAGGGGTGGGGGTATCAAACCATGTACATCCCAGTTGTGATCATTCTGCCATCACATTTTTCCCAGGAATTAGTTTAACTAATGGTGGTGACATACATTGCAAAAATGGGAGGGCTGCAAAACAATATGGTGGACAGAAGTCAGACTGCAATTATGAACATTTTGCGGCATAGAAAAAGGACACGCCATAAACTAGACTGAAAACCAGTTTAAGGATGAGCAAACGCCGGATCCCAATGACATCATCTGCTTTCTGTAATGCAATGAGTGACAAAACCACATTCCGAGAAGGCATGGGATGCAGTAACTACTGGCATTGCTTTCAGGAAGTGATACCGAGTGTGCAGAAACATTCTATAAATAGAGAAACAACTCTGCAAAAGTTTTAGGCATACGTGGAAAAATTGCTGCAATGTAGAAAGAGTTAAAAAAATTGAAGGGTAGTTTATATTTGTCAATAAACAAAATGAAGAAGTGAATGAAGAGAAGGGAAATGTAAATCCTATCAATATTTGGTGTGACCTTTGGAGGAGGAGTCCTGTAAGTGATGATCTGGCCCCCACAGATATAGCCCTGATCTCAACATCATCCAGTCTGTCTGGGATGACATGAAGAGACAGACGGATTGGAGCAAGCAACATCCACAGAAGATCTGTGCTTAGTTCTCCAAGATGGCGGCGGGAACAACCTCCCTGCCCAGTTCTGCCAAAGACTGTCTACAAGTCCCGAGAAGACCTGATGGAAGGCAAAGGGCAAAAGGTCACACCGAATATTGATGGGATTTACATTTCTCTTTTCTTTATTCACTTCAAAACATCCAATAATTCATCAATTTGAGGATTTTATAGTAATATTAATTCTGCACTAGGTTTTTTTTTTTAGGAGCGCTCAACAATTAAACAAGGAAGCCCGATCTGTTCCTGTAATACGTGTTGAACTGAGTTTTTACATCATAATGATGGGCGAGGGGGCCGCACAGTAAGAGGCAAGAATTATGTATGAGCAATAGACAGTCAGCTCAGGAAATGAACCACAGACACGAAGAACTGCGCCACTTCACAATATAATACTCTGTAGATCAGGGGTTTTACTCAAAATGTGATCAGGAGAGCGCGGGTGTAAATAGGGTATATAGGTATATATATAGGGTATAAAATAGGGCCAAAAATTGTTCTATTAAGTACCACAAAGAAAGCCATTGAACGGGAATGAACTGCGATACCAGACACAGCCATGTTTGGAAAGACTTATGAAGTCCCCGAGGATCTTCTGGAGGGCCCAGGCTCTGAACTATAATAATGGAGTCCAGAAGTCCAGCCTAAAATAACCCCATTCACTGATAATTCAGGGGCTTCTTCTTATGAGATGATTCACAAGTGTTATAGATTATTAAACCTTATATATATATATATCTCCTACATGGACATGCACAAGTCCTGTATATACAGAGGGTCAGCCCTCAGACTCATCACCCCTGGTAGGCCCAAGGCCCCTGAATCTGACAGTGGATACAGCCCAAAAACACATGTGCCTCATACCGGACAAAAACAGATTCTGACCCTGGATCCCCTTTAACATCCTTAGAATGTTTGGTCAAGCAGAAAGGCCTCAGATTTTCTCTGCTGCTAATAGAGACAGAGTAAAGTATGGATACTTGTACGATTTAAGCCTCAAGCTACCATGTATGGATAACGTATGGATACCTATACAATTCAGGCCTCACGTTAACATGTATGGATACCTATACGACCACACACAATCCCTACAGCTAGGGAGTTCTTATACTTCTCCCTTCTGGCATATTTATTGTTGGCTTTGGCTCAAAAAAAAAAAAAAAAAAAAAATTGCAGCAAAATCTGCAAAAAAAACCTGCTTTTCCACAATGTGGGGCCTAAGCCTTAAGGACATAATCTTATTGTGGCCTTCAGGACTCAGCTACACTATTAGACACAGCAAGGAAAAAAAAAAAAATAGAAAATCATAAACCTTTACTATATTTTTGTTTTTCAGATAGCTCCAGGAACAACAATCGCCATAGATACGTTATTGTCCCTGGATTAGAGATAACCAACATCTAAGAGATCGGAAATTAAAAATGAACCCGGCTTCGAGCACATGACCTGCCCGTCCTGTACGAGATATTATTCTGAGTAACCGATGACGAGGTTTAGTAAACATTTCTTCCTGACAGCAGGCGACGGACCGTTACTGCGTAAATAGAGGGAGCGTTTATGTCGCCCAAGGTCTCTACCTAGATGCCGCGCTGGTCACAAGTGGAGAATTCCAGTTCTCAAAAGCCGACAAAGGGAGAATTTTTCCAAAAAAAAAATAAAAATCCACCCCCACACCCAACTTCAAAAAATCCATTGTCTTCAATTTTTTTTGCAATAAATAAGTTGCAAGGTTACCAATTTTTTGATGATTTTAGTTAAGTATTAAAATGATCCATAAGATGCGAGCAGGACCCTCAGTCCCAGTGTGTGAATTGACTATTTCTTTGTAATGTATCTTTTTTGTCTGTACTTGAACCCTACAAATTGTACAGTGCTGCGGAATATGTTGGCGCTATATAAATAAAATGTATTATTGTTATTATACAAATAAAAAAAAAAAATCCAGATCAGTAAATCAAAGCAGGCATGTCAGTCACAATCTTGTTGTGGTTGTTTCCATATTGACTTCGGTCAGGAATATTGTAAGTCAGTATAACCGCATGTACAATGCATGTGCGGTATTGTAATGTGGTTTTCTACAGAAGCAATAAACACTTCTCTAAGAGCCGCTACTTCAAGGAGGATAAAAAAAAAATAAATAAAAAAAATAAAAAAAAAGCACTGACACAAAACAGCTTAAAATCGCTGGGTGTCCTGGGTGCCGAGCCCCACTGATCTGATCCTAAGGCTATATCATCAATATTACAATGATGGAAAACCACCTTAAGTTAAGGCCCCACAAACGCAGTTTTTTGTTTTTTTTGTTGCAGATTTTGCTGCATTATTTTGAGCCAAAGCCAATAATGGCAACAAAAGGAATAGAAAATATATAGGAAGTTCTTACACTTCTCCCTTCTGCTCCATCCACTCCTGGCTTTGGCTCAAAAAGACACAGCAAAATCTGGGGTCTTAGTCTTAAAGTCCCAACGCAAATTGCTTTGTTTTTATGGACTGGAAGTTCAGTATCTCTAGATTTTATCACCAGAAAAGATAGGTACTATATAGGGATATTTGGGACACTATACTACCAGTCCATGATATCCCTATATTATACGTCTGTACCACTGATCAATAAATAAAACTATAGTTTCCTAGCGACAACTGCTTTTGGCGCATGCGCAGTTCAGATCTGCACTAAGGCTGGGGCAGTGCACTGTGGTTTTGCAGCGGGTGCTCTCGATGTCCAGCCTAGGCGTAGTGAAGCCAAGATGTACTTCACAGGCTTTTTCGCTGAACTGCCATATAGATATATATATATATATATATATATATATATATATACATATATATATATATACACACACACACACACACACACAGTATATATATATATATATATATCTTTGGGGCATTAAACCATTGATCCACAATGACCCATTGGTGTTTTAGGACTAAAGCCCTACGTAACAGCAAAAAGGCACTATGGGAAAACCACGGTGGCAACTATCACAGTTTTTCCAGCAGTGCTTTCCACAGAAAGTCCACAGAGGTTTCTATAGGTATAATTGACATGCTGCGATTTTCAAAACTGCAACGGCTTTGGAAATCGCAGCATGTCCTCTGCGCATATTTTTCTGCAAGGTGTGGATGGGATTCACTAGAATACAGTCCACCTGGCAGTAACTGTAAAATGCCTCGTTTTTTCCCGCGGTGTTTACGCCACGTGGGGCGCCCGGCCTTAGAGTCCAAAATTTAGGCGTAAAGCCACATTGTCAATGTATCATTTGATATGAGCAGTTTGATAAAATTGTTTTGCTACATAAAAAGTGGAAAGCTCTGATTAACCCTTGCGGCTATATTAAACGAGGGTTTACACAAAGCCGGTGGCAGAAATGTCAAGCGCTGGGAGATACCACCTGTGTACTGTATAGAGAGACCGTTAAAGTTTACACAGAAGCCTCCTGGGAAGTCACATTCTGCCAAAACCACCAAATATGAGCCGTCAACGGGAGTTTCTACATTTCCAAAAGTTTCCACTGAAGCAAACAAATGAGAATATCAGATGGCTGGCGGTGCCGCATCTAATAATCTAGACTTGTGCTGGAAATACCATCTGGTTTAGAAAACATATTTTCTTACAACCTATTCGTAAATTCTGAGTTAAGTTCCTCTGCGCAGGACTGTCATCTCTTGGAAAGAGTGAAAAGCAGTTACATAGAGTGTCACTTGCTCTGGAGGACCCGACCTGTCCTGCATTACACAGAACACATTGATTTGAATGGACCATGTGCAATGCTTCATTTCTCCTGCGGAGGTGCTGCAGGGAAACTGAATACTTACTGTCTGATTTTTTTCACATTGGAGATCCAACTTAAAGGGAGAGTCTGTCAAATACTTAACACCTACTAAGTTGGATTGGGGACTTAAAGCCATGCTAACTTACCTCTGTTTCCAAAAATAATACACTTAGCAGTGTAGAGGAAAAGAACTTTTATCTCTTACGCAAATAAAGTCAAAAGTGCCCCGAGGGTGATCCAAAGCATGACAAGTGCTGTGGCCAAACATATTGACGTCACGCCACGGCGGAGACATCAATCAAGGCTTTGGGCGAGATTTACTCACGAGAGTTGGAGCACTTGCTAGGCTTGGGAACCTCTGGGCACCTATTACCTCATTTGCATAGAAGATAAAAATTTGCTGCAAATATACCACAAATTTATGTTTGCAAATGCTATTAAAGGGATATTTTAGTACATTGATGTTAAAGTGGTTGTGCAGGATAACTGTTTTTTGCAAGGAAGCCAGGGAAGGTGAAAAAAAACAAACAAAAACAAAACAACCTGTACTCACCTGTCCCCGATGCTCTGGTGTCTCCCACCGCGGTCCAGTCCTGCTGCTCCGGTGCCTTGTTTTGTTGGAAGTCCTCGCCATACATGACTGATGAGGCCGATCAACAGCGTAAGGAAAGGACTTGGGTTGTCACAGGTGACCTTTGTGAGTGACATCCCGTTTTCTTTACTTAGGCCACTGAGGTCAGTCAGTCATGCCAGTAAAACTAGACCCCGATGCAGCAGGACCGGACCTCGATGGGAGACACCGGAGCACCAGGGACAGGTGAGTATGGGTTGTTTTTTTTTTCCACCTTCGCAGCCTCCTTGCAAAAAAAATCCTGGACAACCCCTTTAAGTGTTATGGCCTCTTCACTACTTAGCAAGCACAGCACCATACATCGTATAGTGGCTGTGCTTGGTATTGCAGCTCAGCTCCATTCATTTGAATAGCACTGAGCTGCAGCATGTTCGTGTAACCAACGGACGTGATGTCGCTGCCTGAGAAGAGAAACTGGAGCTCAATATCATAGTCCTGTATACCCCTACTGGACACTGATAAGCCATAAAGCATCACACCCTTCAAAAGGGGTTTTCCATAGGTCATCGGTGGGAGTCCAACCTCCCATCAATGAGCTGTTTAAAGAGTCCATGATGCTCACTAGTGCTGCACCCTGTACCGTGTGCTGATGACGCCACATTCATAGGTCACATGGTACAGCAGCAGCTCAGTCCCATTCAAATGAATGGGGATGAGCTGCAAATACAAAGCACAGCCACTACGATATGTACAGCACTGTGGTTGGTATTCAGGGCCTCTTCAACCAGCTGATTGGTGGGGTCTGACACCTGGGACCCCCACCAATATTGAATTGATGACTTAGCCTAAGGATAGGTCATCAACATGTAAGCCTCGGAATAACCTTAAAAAAAACCCAAAAAAACTGTGACATCACTTTGACATCATGGTGGTCAACTGTATGTACAAGGACCAACAGCAGAAACCAACAGGCCCATACATGGGAGCTCTGGTGAAACATATGGCACTGGCACAGCAACACATTATAGAGGTATAGCAAACATGGAGCAAGACAGAAAAATACTGTATGACCACACCACCAAGGAGGGTGTTACAATAGTCCAAGTGAGCAATATTGAGGACACACAGACGACTGAGCAAAGAGCAGAACCATACACGGAAGGTCAGGCCAGGGCGGAAAATACCCATAAATGAAGATACTGTAATGGAAGAGGTATTTATGACAGTGCGAGGAATGCAGCTTTTATCAAGAATGGAGACATTGATAACTGTACGTCACAGTATATAGTGTGCGGCCATGAGTCAGTCCCCATCGTAACAATGACACATTCAAGACTTTCACTATAGAGCCTTTAAGGACAACGCCAGGCTATCCTCGCAGCTACGAGAGCAAGCCAAAGTCATAAAAAACAAATTACTTCCATTCACGCAAAGGAGACCTCGCAGCGACTGTAAATGATCTACTTTAATATAACTGTCAGTGATGATCCAGTGATAAACTCCCAATAGAATAGAGGCAAAGAATGAAAAAAAAATATATAATAATAATAATAATAATAATAAATTATATATATGTATGTAAAATATAATTTGGGACCCATTTGTAACAGGTGGTGGTCCAGTTGACGAAACCGTCAGCAATCCACTACTGCTGGGTTAAAAAAAAAAAAAAAAAAAATTTGAGAAATCGTAGGTCTTATTAAAAATAGTCTGTAGTGTAGGAGGCGCTCGTGAGTGATCGACTATTATGATGATTCACAACTACCGGGAAAGTCTACTTCATATAGAACCAGAAACAACATGACACATATCACAGTTTCTACCCTATAGGGGAGTCCCTTTTAGCACAGGGGGTCAGTCCTATCTCATGACAGTCTTGGTTTCAGTGGGGTTCCTTCAAACAGGAGACCAAAGAGGTTTACGCAGATGTGCAAGTGGAGTCACTGTGATTGGCTGATAACTATGGGTCCAGCGCCCGATGTTCTGGAAAATGGCTCATTTTGTGGCGGGAAGCCAACAGTCAGGGTTCCAATTTTGGTGGGAATAGCCATCTTATGACCAGGTTGGGCTGTCCCACCAGAGTACCAGAGGATCCTATGATGGGCCCAGGCTCTAACACAATGGTGCTCTAAGAAGAAGACGCCAAAATTTGAAGCCTACTGTGCCTATTTCCAAGGGGTTGTTGGAGGTTGGGCCCATTCTGGGGGCCCAAGAAACCTCACTCTGACACTGCTCCTGGCTCTCTCCTGATAGAGGAAAGGATGGGGTATTATGATCCTTTTATTTTTAGGGTAGATAAGCCGCTGCCAGAGGTGCCTAACATCAGCTCAATCCCCTCCGCCACTGACAACACATGTATGCTTGTCCAGACAAAGTGTTCATAGATATCTGGGAGTAGGGAAGAATAGCTGTCCAGCAGCTATTTATGGTCGCTTTTACACTGGAATATGGGGAGGCGTCCTGAACATTGCACCCCTATTTAAAGCCTATACTCCATAACATATGGGAAGAGTTGTCTTCTTGAGCCAAGTCTTTTATGATCAGGCAGCTGCCCTAGAATGTCCGACCACATCAGTGGTGTCTGCACATAGACATCACATAGGAATTTCCCAGAATCCCCTAATACAGGAGCATTACTGTAAAAAGTATTGCACATACAGGGAACAAGTTCTCCAAGAACAAAATAAACTCCTGGGGATTTATGAACATTACAGCAAGAAAGAAGCCTCTGACCCTCTTATCAGCATCATTGAGTGGATTTTTAGGATCCTCAAGTAGATTTACACATTAACAGAGTATTTTAAGAAACATTCTTCAGGATAAGCTTTGCAAATAGAAAAGATCTCCAAATATGGAGACGAGGAGCAAAAGGCAGCAGAGAATAAACATGAGATACTGCAGTAGTAGATATAGACTATATATGGCTTCAGATCAGCCTAAGCCTACACTATAGCATTCACCCTATTGAGGACTCGGACCACCCGGGATTTGGTTCGGTACAACCTCTGAGCTCAGGGATTGCAGCTGCATAAACCTGTATCCGGCGTAAGGACAAATTCAGACATCTGTAACGTGGCTGCATTTTAGGATTGGTATTAAGGACGTCAGACCTGGACTACCTGCACATCAAGTGAAGCAACCTTAGACAACCAAAGAACCCTTGCAGATATAATAGCCAAAGTTCGACCACATTTTAGCATAGCTATGCGAACAAAGCCTAATAAGAAGAGGATTTCTGGGATATTCCTGAAGATCAACAGAACAAGGGCCTCTTCACTGCAGTACCCGACACGTCCACATGTGCCCTGCCATGTCTGGTTCTGCAGCTCAGCCCATTCAAGGTAAGAAGGCTGAGCTACATTAAGGGACAGAGGTGGCCGCTTTGACATTACTGCAGTTAAAGGGCTACAACAATGCTCTGATACAGAAAACCTGCAACACACATCAACTTAGAGCCTATTCAGATGACTGACATCAGTCGCCATGAGCTGTCTGGGATCCGTGAAAAACACAGCAAATCATAAATGCATTTTTTTTTTTTTTTTTTTTTTTTATAGATCGGGTAACAGGATTCACCAACTGAGGTAAATGGGTCCGTGATAAAAACAGACCCTGCACGGATCGGTCACTAAGTTTTCAGCAACTTAGATCATGTGATTCTGCAAATTTGCAATTCACTCCTTTGTTACCAAGGAAGTCGGTCCATAGATACAAGACAGAACCAAGGCATCTGGAGGGGGAGATTCTGCTCTGTCTTCACACAGTGAATACAGATGGGAGTGGCTGATTCTCCACACAAATCTACAAACTGTTGCTCTGTGCAAAGGACTGAAGATTCTTCAAATCTCACACCCTACAATGTAAGAAAAGTCTGCTCTGTGCTTGTATGTACTTCTGGCTGCTTGTGTGGTTACAGATGGAATATTACTCACAGACAGCAGCAGCATTACTGACTGTGCTTATACATTGTTTTTTCCTTGTATTTTAGCTGCTTGGCTACAGGTATTTGCCCTGTATATACAGTCCAGTGTCCCTGGATCTCCATATTATGGTCACTTGGGCTTTTCTCAGCTATTTGTTTGCTATAGTTATTTCTAGCAGTACATTTTCAGTAATGGATAGGGCAGGGGGCAGACTAATCTATGTTGTACATGCCCACAGCCTCAGAGACAAAATGTAAAATTTGCTGCAGCCATAATGTGATTATTAGCATCAGAAAAACTGATGTGTGAAGGATTACACAGTCATAGAACAGACTACCCAGCAAGACCCTGCAGATATTTCAACTTTTCATGAAAATCCTTGAAAAAACACATGGACGAGTCTCAGCTTGGTCATGTGAATAGCGATGAACAATGGAGGATATTTTCACAGCACGTGCAGGAGATTTACAGAGATCACATCTACACAACCCAGCTAATTTTTTTTTTTTTTTTTTTACTACACACAGTGGAAAATTTGCTGCATGCTGTAAAGTTACCCCCAAAATTTCTGGTTTCTTATATGGCAGTTGAGGCCTTTGGAACCCTCTAGTGTTAGGTCTGGTCTGAATCCCACCTAGACAGCCCCTATAACTACCCAAGAGATTTGTGACTCATAAATATCTTGAATGGCATCATTATTGTACTGACAATGACTCGGTGCCAAGAGAAACTCCCGGGCGTCACTAATAATTCTGGTTGATGAATAATCTCCGGTATTACCTGACATCACCTGCAGATCACAGCTCGGGTGACTACCACAGTCCCGACTGCTACTATATTGGAGCACCCAGTGTAGTGCAATAAAACACTAACACATTACAGCATAATAGACCGTAATACGCAAGGTGGAATGGTAGGTAACAAAGTGTTTTATCCTTTTGAATCACAGTGTCTGTTGCATTTTTTATCAATATACAAATGAGCTCTTTGGAGCAATGAGGGTGCTGCATTTGCATATTCACAAAAATGGCGATATATCAGCAACAGAGGTACCAGTTCAGGTAACACTAACCTATCTATCTGCAGGGCTGGGGTGATATCCTGGTTTTGGTGACACTAACCTATCTATCTGCAGGGCTGGGGTGATAGGCTGGGTCTGGTGACACTAACCTATCTATCTGCAGGACTGGGGTGATAGGCTGGGTCTGGTGACACTAACCTATCTATCTGCAGGGCTGGAGTGATATGCTGGGGTCTGGTGACACTAACCTATCTATCTGCAGGGCTGGGGTGATAGGCTGGGTCTGGTGACACTAACCTATCTATCTGCAGGGCTGGGGTGATATGCTGGTTCTGGTGACACTAACCTATCTATCTGCAGGGCTGGGGTGATATGCTGGTTCTGGTGACACTAACCTATCTATCTGCAGGACTGGAGTGATATGCTGGGGTCTGGTGACACTAACCTATCTATCTGCAGGGCTGGGATGATATGCTGGTTCTGGTGACACTAACCTATCTATCTGCAGGGCTGGGTGATATGCTGGCTCTGGTGACACTAACCTATCTATCTGCAGGGCTGGGGTGATATGCTGGTTCTGGTGACACTAACCTATCTATCTGCAGGGCTGGAGTGATATGCTGGGTCTGGGGACACTAACCTATCTATCTGCAGGGCTGGGGTCATATGCTGGTTCTGGTGACAGTAACCTATCTATCTGCAGGGCTGGGGTGATATGCTGGGGTCTGGGGACACTAACCTATATATCTGCAGGGCTGGGGTGATATGCTGGGGTCTGGGGACACTAACCTATATATCTGCAGGGCTGGGGTGATATGCTGGGGTCTGGGGACACTAACCTATCTATCTGCAGGGCTGGAGTGATATGCTGGTTCTGGTTACAGACTCCCTTTAAAGCAGTTGGCCCAAAAACAACATAATTATAGACCTGGGGTTCATGTACAAGTCAAATCTAAAAAACAAGGACTCAGGGTATAAGTGTAGCATAAAAACACTTTATTCAGCCCTGGGATGAAGAGCACAAGGGCCGAGGCTGAGTACGGAGCACAGACGGTGGTCTTGGTATGCGAGTACAGGATGTTTATAGATAAGTCACACTTCCTGCAGGATTCGGGCAGCTGTTCTCATAGGAAGTGCTCCTATTATCTCTCACTATGGCCTCCATTACTCACCAGGCCTCCCCTACTTATAAACTGTGTGTCATTCAAGAACAATGCGCTTCCCTCCCAAAGTCCAGACCCTTAGAAGAGCTGCATCACTTCCATGTAAGAGCAGAAGTCTGGACCCATCCCCATAGTCATGTACAACTTTATGGCCCGGTTTATGACTATGATCGTTCTTATTGACTGGTCATTTAAAAACAATGCAACTGGTTCCTGGAGTGGTTGAACTGGCTCGTGTATTGTGTCCATCCTGGCTATACAACTTGTCTGTAGGGTTTGCAAGTTAATATTTGCTGAAGGGGAGTATGCCTGATACAAAACAGCACATTCTGTGTGCACAGAGCGTGTCATTGGTGGGGAAACAGAGTCCAAAATCCAAACACCCTGTGCAATACAGAAGATCCATATGAAGCCATGGTTGGTGTCGGTGCAATCTATGTCTGCAGGTCCACATGTGGTCATGAAATGCTTGGAGCTATGGCAATGATAAAATCACCAGTTTTGGAATGCCAAAATTAAGTCAGTCACCACTTCTGGAACCCCTGTGATCGCTGTAATCTGCAAGAGCATACAGTAACAAGTGTTATATTTCCCTGCAGCGCCACCAAAGGTGAAATTAAGTATTGCATGGTGTTTAATGAAATCGTTAGGATGGGTCCATCAAAGAGAGACACTTTTTGACCAATAAACAATTTGGAAATACCATTGAAAAAGATGCTCGAAGGTGAAGGGACTGAAGCCAGCTGTGTGCACATTATCCAATGCACTAAGATCAGCCATAAATTAAAAAAAAAAATGTGCCAAAAAATAAACCCACGTGTGCAGCTGGCCTTACATGGCTATGACGTGACCTCCAGGGTTAGAAGGGAAGGTGGCTTGTGATTTGGTGGGTTTTGCGTCCTCTCCAATAACACTGCAAATCATTGGGGGTGCTGTGAGAGTGATCAAAGGGGATTCATATGTGATGCCATAGTCATAGCAACAAAAAACAAAACAAAAAAAAAAACCCTAGCATAAGTTTACACCATGTATTCCTAGGGGTGGGCTGGAATTTGCAAAAAATACCTGGGTTAAAAATTTCTGCACAGAATTTTTCGACCATGGAAATACTTTAGACAACGTTTTTGATTTGTGTCACAAATTTTGGATGCAAAATTTTTCATCATAGATTTAAACACTTTGTGACATCTTGTACCAAAATTTGCAACAAATACACCACAAAATCTGCAATGGCAATCGTGCTTGTATTCTTTGCTGCACAACTACTTGTAGTGGATTTTGTCACGTACATCCATGCCATATGTGAACCCACCCATACTGACATGTACCCCTACAGCGGTGGTATTTAACCTATGGGTTTATAGATGGGGATATTACAGCTTCCAGCATTCCAATGTCAGGAGTTGTAGTTTCCAGACAGTTGAAGAACCACAGGCTGGAGATCACTGCCCTAAAGTGTGAAGGGTCAAGTTGAGAATCTTTTAAAAACTGCTTCTGATACCATTCCCAAATATGCACACAAATGTTCTCTTGGAACATGGTCTCCATGTTGTGGTCCACCTGCTGCCGAGCAACTACAACTCCCAGAAGCTAGTCATGACATGCTATGGGATCTGCTTGTGCAGCAGCAACAGTTTGGAGACCACATGAGATAGGTCATCTCATAAGTTGGTCAAGCCAAGTTCTTCTGTGGCTTCCAAACACAATTCCATCATCCTTGGTATCTGGCCTAGTTATTTTAGATGGCACGACTGGTGCCAAGGTAAGGGGTCAAGGGGAAAAAAGGGTGGGGGGAGGGGGTTGGGTACCTATGGTGGTACCGGAATGCCATAAACGGTATCCCGGTCAAGGAAGTTCTGAACATTGGGTCTCAAGTATAAAAGGGAGACCAAACTATTGGTGTGACATGTAGCTGTGGTGGCTGCACCTGTGATGTCCACCATGCTTCGTCTTCACGGGCCACAATAAGCAGCTGGTTTAACATGCAAATTCTCCTCCATGGAAGAGCTACTAGGAGAATCCCAACAGCAGAAACATGGAAATGTCACACGCTAACAGGTAAAAACATCATTTACAATTTCCATGACAGACAATGAGTGGTCAAAATAGGAGGTCAGCGCATACTGGGAGTTGTACTTTCGAGACCAATGATTTAGAAGATATCATACCGAGCCAAGACCTCGCTTCCATTTGGAGAGTCCGTTCCGTCCACTCTAGGAACCCCAAAGCCATGAATACCATCTTACTCTTTAGAATGATATATCCATAACGCTCCATAAAGATGTGTTCCGGGATAAGAATACTGATGGCTTCAGGATAGGCCATCAATATCTGAATGGTGGAGCTCACTCTTGGCACCCCTGAGAATCAGCTGTTTTAAGCGGTCCTCATGCTCTACCTTCAATATTCTGGACCCAGCAAAACTCCTTTAATGTAATGTGGATCATAGATGGATAGATTCCGAACCACTGATTTTTACCCAACTGAACCAATCACTCATAACTGGCCAAGAGGTGGAACTAACACAGTTGACCTAAAAGTACAGTCGATGGGAGTCTCGGGGAAGTTTACCCTTCCAGGGATGTTTCCATTGGGCCCCACCCATAGCAACACTTGGAAAATGGCCCTCTCCATAACAACCACCATCAGCCATCATGATGGTCACTGCTCTGCCCCGTATACTCATGCACTGTATACCCACTTCTGTTTCCTAAATGGCTAGCATTAGCTGCCAAGATGCTAGAGAAACTATAGAAGTCTACTGATCTTCTTGAGGTCCTCCTGCACGTCTTGGGATGCTGACCACTACCTTTAAAGTAGAACCTTGACCTTGTCATAGACATTACAACTATTTTGATAGCCTCTCCCATCAGTCAAGCCATCTTATTCTCACCCCATGGATGCGTCCCAGATGCCATCTAGTTAGATAACCTGTCGAATATTTGATCGGTGCTTATGAGATTTTTAGCCAATAACTGGTTGTAATCTTATAAAGAATAAAATATTTCCCTCAGAAACAGGATGTCTGCTTGGCTAATTTTGGTTGAATAAGTGAATGGAGAGATTCTCACGTACGCGGCCCTCTCCGATTCACTTGCAACCACAAACAGGGCCCTATTCTTGGGTTAGATGTGGGTCCCAGAGGTGTGACCTGTATCTTTCCAATGAACACAGCCATACATGCCAATATGGGAATACCACTGTTCACTCGAACGGACCTGCCACAATACCAGGCACATCCTGAGGACATGAGTGGCGCTGTTCTTAGGACCAACAATGGTATAAAGGAGCAGACATTTGTCACTTTCTAGAAACCAGTTTCTGATGACTCATAAATGACTGTGGGGGGTTTTAGCAAAACGTCAGACACACCACACTGGCCATAATGCAGATTTCTATCCAGTGGCCTTTCTTATGGGTACTATTCATAAGTCGCATATTGCTGCAAAAATACATGATATGACCCCGATCTGTCAATACACACAAACCACCTGTTGCATTGCTTACATTTACGATTCTTCACGATCCCACAAAATTGAAACAACTACAACACCCAACAGGATATTCAATGTAAAGCTAGTCAAGCTACAATACCAGCAACTACGAGGCCATCGGACCTGACCATGGGAGAAAAAAGATGCACTCCGTCTCATTATTTACTAGGATCCACCAACTCCCATCCCCCTTCACTAACAGCCTAAACCTGTTCCTCTACAGAGTGACTCGAGTGACCATTGTGCACAGGATCTGCATGGATAGACCGGCCACATCCTACTACTTTTTACCAGTTTTTAGTACTATTAGTATTTTACATAGGAAAAAAGAACACCATTTACATATCAGTTCCCATTTTACTGGAGCTGCAGGCAGTGCTAAAATGTACGCAAAATAGAAAATTGAATGTGGGTAAAATATATACTATAGTATATATTTACATACAAAGAGTATTTTTGGGTCTGTAGGACGCGCCAAGTAACTCGAAAGGGAACAAGCCAGCAGGGCACGTGCTATAAGTGCCAGGGATGTAAGACTCAGAGTAAGGGCAACAAATTTAATCCTGCCCTCTCGGGTGGCAATTTTGGGTAAAAAGAATCAAAAATGTCATAAACACATAGGATCGGGGCAATAGGCAAGGGGCATGTGGGCCATAGGATTACCACCGTCTGCAGTGTTGGACCTGCCAACCAGAATACCAGAGGATCTAACACAATAGAGGTCCAGGTGAAGACACCCACATTTGAAGGGTCCCCAGGGAACCTCAGTTAAATACTGACCATCTAATATGGTATAAAACTATTTATTTCTAGTAGGGATCCACCAAGTCCAGTGGGCTCAGACATCTTCTAAGATTTGGGGTGACCACATAGGTCCATTGCGGTAGTCAGTGGTAGACACATCTCCTATGTATCTACCACCAATGAACACAAATGTAAACCACCTGGCGTCAAACGCTAAAGCAAGAAAGAATCGATACAGTAAATAGATCTCCGTATACTCGATGCTTCAGGATAACATCTCGTAGGGAGTGTCACTCCCACCCTACACATACATTAGAGACTGCTCATTCATCGGTAATATCCAGTTTTTTCCATACCATCCAGATTCTTAAAACAAAAAAAATTGAATTTTTTTTTTCTTTTTAAATCTGGGCAAATTGTCAAATTTTTTTCTTTTCTGGGCCAACTGGGTGAGTAACGTAACCACAATTACTACTCCATCAGGAGCTACCATGTAGATTTCTAAGAGTACGCATCTGGTGGGAAGGGTATAGTGGCTAAATTCATTGTCGGATTTGCCTTTCAGAAAGTTGGGTTCAAACCAGATAGTCACACCGATAGCCACCCAGCTTTCCCCATCCTACCACCTGTTGCAGAACAATGACTAAAGTCACATCAGATACTCTGAAACAAGAGCATACGTGGTCCTCACCTTGACAAAGAGCTCCACATCAGCCTGCTCTGACATCTTGCTCAGTTCTTTGAGATTTCTGGCTTTGGATTTGTGCACAGTCCACAAATAAATAAAAGTTTTGCAGCAGAGAAAGCTCCAGAGAGTGCAGTGTGACTGGGTGCTGGCTGCTGCTTTAGAGACGGGTGGGGTGGGAAGTGGCTGCAGGAGGCTGTCTCTGAGGCTGAGGCAGGAAGAGACAGCAGAGCTGGGGGTGGTGGACTCTGCGGATTGGTGAGAGCAGAGAAGTTGGGTGGTGGCTGGGGTGAGGCAGCTACTGGGAGACAGCAGAGGAGACACACTGCAAAGTTTTTGTTGGGGCTACCCACAGACTTTTTGTGAAGCGATAGTTGCATGTACAGTAAATGCAAAGGTTGCAGAAAATTGTGTGTGTTTTAGAAGATTATTGTTGCTAGAGTGTTATTGTAGCTAGAAGTATAGTATTGGGGTGTATTCACATGTGGCAGATTTGTTGCAGAATTAAGGAATAAAAAAGCAGTCACTTATTTGTAACAAAAAATGCATTAGTGATAACTATGGATAATGGAAGGGAATGTGGAAAACTAACTGCACCTCCATTACTATACTGGGACTATAGAATACCTGCACGTGACATCATTATAATTACCTTATTCATATAATGTGATGTAACAATGTACAGAGTGATCAAGTGTGTGTATTAACCCTGTACTTTGACATCACTGTGTGTATTATCCCTGTACTGTGACATCACTGTGTATTATCCTTGTACTGTGACATCACTGTGTGTATTATCCCTGTGCTATGACATCACTGTGTGTATTATCTCTGTACTGTGACATCACTGTGTGTATTTTCCCTGTACTGTGACATCACTGTGTGTATTTTCCCTGTACTGTGACATCACTGTGTGTATTATCCCTGTACTGTGACATCACTGTGTGTATTATCCTGTACTGTGACATCACTGTGTGTATTATCTCTGTACTGTGACATCACTGTGTGTATTATCTCTGTACTGTGACATCACTGTGTGTATTATCCCTGTACTGTGACCTCACTGTGTGTATTATCCTGTACTGTGACATCACTGTGTGTATTATCTCTGTACTGTGACATCACTGTGTGTATTATCTCTGTACTGTGACATCACTGTGTGTATTATCCTGTACTGTGACATCACTGTGTGTATTATCTCTGTACTGTGACATCACTGTGTGTATTATCCCTGTACTGTGACATCACTGTGTGTATTATCCCTGTACTGTGACCTCACTGTGTGTATTATCCTGTACTGTGACATCACTGTGTGTATTATCTCTGTACTGTGACATCACTGTGTGTATTATCTCTGTACTATGTGACATCACTGTGTGTATTATCCCTGTACTGTGACATCACTGTTTGTATTATCCCTGTACAGTCATGGCCAAAAGTTTTGAGAATGACACAAATATTATATTTTCACATGATCTGCTGCCCTCTGGTTTTTATGTGTGTTTGTCAGATGTTTTTATCACATACAGAAATATAATTGCATTCATATTATGAGTAACATAATCGTTGATTGTAATGTCAATCTGTATTCCCTTAGTCCAGACAGCAGCACAATATGGGGTATCTCTGCCCCTGTGTGTTGTTTAGGACGGTGGAACCTTTAATTAGCACCAAAAGGTGCCTCCTACTAGCCCTATAAGAGGGCACAAGAGACCTCCCTCCACTGTGTAAATTATAAAGTAACAGGAAACAAGCTTCTAGGGAGGGAAGCCTTGTGCTGCTGTCTGGACTAAGGGAATACAGATTGACATTACAATCAACGATTCCCCTTACGTCCGACAGCAGCACAATATGGGGAGATAGCAAGTAATTCCCCTAGGGAGGGTTTCCTCGCCTTACAATGTCAAGGACTGACTGACCAAAGGCAGTTGTCTAGAAACTGCGGATGTTCAATGATAATGTTTAACAAAAGGTCAACTGAGATGACTATGATGCAGCCGCACAAATCTGGTCCAATGGTAAGGACCGATACTCAGCCAAAGAAGTCGACAACCCAGGTCGAGTGGCCGTAGAAAAACTGGAGGGAATAACTCCTGAATAAGAAAGGAAGACTTAATTGTCTCCTTGATCCATGTGGATAGAGTAGGCTTGGAAGCCTTGAGGCCTCTGTTTTTACCCTGCATATCAATTAGTAGGCTTTCGGCCTTCTTAAGCGGTTGAGTGTGGAAAAGGTAAATCCACAGACACCTTACCACATCTAAGGTGTTGAGCTTTTCTTCCTCCTCAGAGGTTGGAGAGGGGAAAAACACAGGTAACGAAATTAGCTGATTGCTATTATAGTATGAGGGGACCTTAGGGATAAACCCAGGTAAACCTAAGGTGCACCCTATCTGCAAAAACAAAATGTACGGTTCTCTAGAAGAGAGGGCCTGGAGCACTCCTACTCTTTGGCAGATATAATAGCCAACAAAAAAGTGGTTTGTAGGCTAAATATTTTATCTCCGTAGTCTCCAAGGGTCCAAATGGAGGACCGCACAGGCCTGTAATGACTACCGCAAGGTCCCACTGGGGATGATACTGAGGGCTTTAGCCTCATTGCCCCTTTAAGGAACCTTGCAACCAGAGGATCCTGAGACAGACGTCTGTTCAAATGAGCGGAGAGGGCCGCAATCTGCACTTTCAAAGTGGCAGGGGCAAGGCCCTTATCCAAACCGTCCTGAAGAAAATATCAGCCGTTGAAGGTTCTAGATTATTAATACCCTTCTTGGAGCACCACTCCATGAAAATCTTGGCTGTCCTCTGGTAGATCTTATTGGTAGATTCTGCTCTTGCAGAATAAAGGGTCTTCAGGACGGCCTCTGACAGTCCTCTATCCTGCTGTAGGGACTGCTCAACCTCCAGGCTGTCAGGTTGAATCTCCAGAGATCCTGGCACTTCAGAGATCCTTGGGAAACCAGGTTCTGGATGGGGGGAAGCCTCCAATATATCCCTTGACTCATCTCCATGAGTTGGGAAAAACCAAGCTCTTTTTGGCCAGAATGGAATGATGGCTATCACAGAGACTTGGTCCTGTCTGATTTTCATTAATACCTTTGGTATTATTGGAATTGGAGGGAAGATGTATGCCAGCCTGGACCTCCAAGGGATGGACAGGGCATCCACTGCCAAGGGATTGTCCTCCTGGTAAAGGGAACAGAACTTCTCCACCTTGGCGTTGAGTCGGGTTGCCATGAGGTCTATTTCTGCAAGACCCCTGTTCAGGGTAATCTGATGAAAGACTTCTGGATTGAGTGACCATTCTCCTGATACGGCATAACCCCGACTCAACCGATCCGCTACTATGTTCAGGGAGCCCTTGATGTGAACTGCGGATAAATGGGTTAGATTTTTCTCTGCCCATGTAAATATCAGATCTGCCTCTCTAAGGAGGGTTGGTGATCTGGTGCCTCCCTGTCTGTTCACGTACAGCACTGTGGTCATGTTGTCTGACCGGATTTTGACTGCTCTTCCCCTGGGAAGAGGCAAGCAATAGAGTAAGGCACGATATACGGCTCTGAGCTCCTTCCAGTTGGACGAGGTCCTTTTTTCAGGAGCGCTCCAGACTCCCTTTATGGAGTTTTCGTCCAATGGGCTCCCCATCCCGAGGGGGATGCATCTGTAGTCAACAGGGTCCAAGAAGGTTGGACCGTGGACCTTCCGTCTTTCAGGTGCAACCACCACTTGAGGGAAAGACGGGTCCTGGGGAGAGTCGAATCTTCTTGCTGAATGTAAGAAGGGAGCGATCCCAAGCCTCTAGTAACTCCTTCTGGAGGGGACGTAAGTGCCACAAGGCCCATGGGACTGCCTCCACTGAGGAAGACATCAAGCCCAGGATCTTCATCAATGTTCTGATGGAGGCTATCGGCTTTTTGAAGAGGTGCCGGACTGCCGCAACCTTTTTTTTTTTTTTTTGTCTCGTCCACTATCTGATAATCTTCATCAGAGATCCGTAAGGAAGATTGTTTTTTTTTTGTCTCAATCTGCGGTCTCTTGGCAATCTGGGCGATGGAAGAACGAATCTCCTTTAAGAGACTCCTCATATAGTCCTTTACCCAAGTAACAACCTCTTATAGAAGGTACTTCCGGCGGAGGTCCACGACACTGGTGACAGCGGGTAAAATCATAGCCGTCAGGTAAAGGGGTATTGCAATCCAAACACATTAGGTGTTTCAAGTTTAGAGGAATTTTTCCTCCTAAGCGCATCGCCATTACGTGATGCAGAAGATGACATCTGAAACATCAAACAGCCACGTGACACTGAAACAGGGAAGATCGCCAAGCATTGCATAAAAACCCAAGGGGTACCTTTTTTTTTTTTTTTTTGAATCGGTCACTTGAAGAGAGAAAAAAACCGTCAGAAAAAAACCAGCCACCGCAACCCGCAGCAGAGGAGCTAGAAACCACTAACTCAACAAATAAAGGACTGCATTCAGACCTTTTAAATGTAATCCAGCAGCGAGGGGAGGAAGCCAACAAAGAAACATTTATACAGCACCAAAACAAGTCAAACGCCATAATGGAACATAGAGGAGCATAAGCCTAAGTCAGAGGCTCAAAATACAAGCAGCAAAAATCAATTCTATATTTTGCCTTTAAATTTTAAATTTCCAAACTTACCGCACTTTTTCCGAGAAAACCAGAAGTAGGGGCGCGGTGGTGCGCAAAGGCTTCCTTCCCCTGGGAACACGGGACCGGAGAAAAGTTCCGGCCGAGGAGGTTCCCCGCTTACTTCCGGGATCGCGCTGCCTGCAGATGGATGCCGGATTACGCTGCGCTGCGGTGCGAAGGCCCGAAGGACCGGAGGTTTTCTCTTTGGGACCGAGGTACCCCAAAAGGTAAGCCAGGAGTAAATAAAACCCCTAGCAACGGGAGGTCACAAGAGACCTCCGTCCACCTGTTCCACACAGGACAGAAAAAAACACAGTGGAGGGAGGTCTCTTGTGCCCTCTTATAGGGCTAGTAGGAGGCACCTTTTGGTGCTAATTAAAGGTTCCACCTGTCCTAAACAACACACAGGGGCAGAGATACCCCATATTGTGCTGCTGTCGGACGTAAGGGGAATCTTATATTGACAGTTAGAATGAGTTAATGCAGCAAGTCAATATTTGCAGTGTTGACCCTTCTTCTTCAGGACCTCTGCAATTCTCCCTGGCATGCTCTCAATCAACTTCTGGACCAAATCCTGACTGATAGCAGTCCATTCTTGCAGAATCA
Organism: Leptodactylus fallax; assembly: GCA_947044405.1. Classification (NCBI taxonomy): domain Eukaryota; kingdom Metazoa; phylum Chordata; class Amphibia; order Anura; family Leptodactylidae; genus Leptodactylus; species Leptodactylus fallax. The sequence goes on along the minus strand of CAMRHE010000396.1, from coordinate 600,947 downwards.
ATGCTTTAATTTTGTCTGAATTTGTTGGTTTTTGTTTGTCCACCCGTCTCTTGATGATTGACCACAAGTTCTCAATGGGATTAAGATCTGGGAGTTTCCAGGCCATGGACCCAAAATCTCTATGTTTTGTTCCCTGAGCCGATTCCCTTGGCTGAGAAGCAACCCCACACATGAATGGTTTCAGGATGCTTTACAGTTGGCATGAGACAAGACTGGTGGTAGCGCTCACCTCTTCTTCTCCGAATAAGCTGTTTTCCAGATGTTCCAAACAATCGAAAAGGGGATTCATCAGAGAAAATGACTTTACCCCAGTCCTCAGCAGTCCACTCCCTGTACCTTTTGCAGAATATCAGTCTGTCCCTGATGTTTTTTCTGGAGAGAAGTGGCTTCTTTGCTGCCCTCCTTGAGACCAGGCCTTGCTCCAAGAGTCTCCGCCTCACAGTGCGTGCAGATGCACTCACACCTGCCTGCTGCCATTCCTCAGCAAGCTCTGCACTGCTGGTAGCCCGATCCCGCAGCTGAAACACTTTTAAGAGACGGTCCTAACGCTTGCTGGTCTTTCTTGGGCGCCCTGGAGCCTTTTTGGCACCAATGGAACCTCTCTCCTTGAAGTTCTTGATGATGCGATAGATTGTTGACTGAGGTGCAATCTTTCTAGCTGCAATACTCTTCCCAGTTAGGCCATTTTTGTGCAGTGCAATGATGACTGCACGTGTTTCTTTAGAGATAACCATGGTTAACAGAAGAGAAACAATGATGGCAAGCACCAGCCTCCTTTTAAAGTGTCCAGTGGTGTCATTCTTACTTAATCATGACAGATTGATCTCCAGCCCTGTCCTCATCAACACCCACATCTGTGTTAATGGAGCAATCACTGAAACAATGTTAGGTGGTCCTTTTAAGGCAGGGCTGCAATGATGTTGAAATGTGTTTTGGGGGATAAAGTTCATTTTCTAGGCAAATATTGACTTTGCAAGTAATTGCTGTTAAGCTGATCACTCTTTATAACATTCTGGAGTATATGCAAATTGCCATTAGAAAAACTGAAGCAGTAGACTTTGTAAAAATTATTTGTATCATTCTCAAAACTTTTGGCCATGACTGTACTGTGACATCACTGTGTGTATTATCCCTGTACTGTGACATCACTGTGTGTATTATCTCTGTACTGTGACATCACTGTGTGTATTATCCCTGTACTGTGACATCACTGTGTGTTTTATCCCTGTACTGTGACATCACTGTGTGTATTATCTCTGTACTGTGACATCACTGTGTGTATTATCTCTGTACTGTGACATCACTGTGTGTATTATCTCTGTACTGTGACTTCACTGTGTGTATTATCTCTGTACTGTGACATCACTGTGTGTATTATCCCTGTACTGTGACATCACTGTGTGTATTATCTCTGTACTGTGACATCACTGTGTGTATTATCCCTGTACTGTGACATCACTGTGTGTATTATCTCTGTACTGTGACATCACTGTGTGTATTATCCCTGTACTGTGACATCACTGTGTGTATTATCTCTGTACTGTGACATCACTGTGTGTATTATCCCTGTACTGTGACATCACTGTGTGTATTATCCCTGTACTGTGACATCACTGTGTGTATTATCCCTGTACTGTGACATCACTGTGTGTATTATCTCTGTACTGTGAAATCACTGTGTATTATACCTGTACTGTGACATCACAGTGTGTATTATCCCTGTACTTTGACATCACTGTGTGTATTATCCCTGTACTGTGACATCACTGTATGTATTATCCCTGTACTGTGACATCACTGTGTGTATTATCCCTGTACTGTGACATCACTGTGTGTATTATCCCTGTACTGTGACATCACTGTGTATATTATCCCTGTACTGTGACATCACTGTGTGTATTATCCCTGTACTGTGACATCACTGTGTGTATTATCCCTGTACTGTGACATCACTGTGTGTATTATCCCTGTACTGTGACATCACTGTGTGTATTATCCCTGTACTGTGACATCACTGTGTGTATTATCCCTGTACTGTGACATCACTGAACTTGCTGCTTAAGGTGTTCATGGTAGAGTGGGGCCCCTTTATAAGTTTTGCTATGGGGGCGCCCCATGGTTACTTGTTACACCCCTGCTTATCTCCATGTGCAGCTTCTGGATGGAATCTTCATATCTCTTTTTTTCTACATCACATTGTTGAGGGTTGAACATGAATGATTTGTACTTGGATCTCAGAACGGAATCTGCACCAAAATTCACATGAAAGTCGTCAGTGTACAGGGTGCAATTTTGGATGCTTTTCTTTGCTGAAGCCAGGAAATAACTTTTAACCCTTTAACCACATTCTGCGTTTTTAAAGAGTTTTCTTGTTCAATACATTGTAAAAAACTTTGTGCTGCGGCAACTTGATGGAGTATTATATCACCGCAGGTCAAGTGTTTGACCTCTTACAGCGCTCAATGAAGACTGTGGGGAAGATGTAAAAAGACTGGTGTGGAAAACTGGATCACTGTGCCTTATACAAAAAGATCTAACATTTCTTTGCTGAAACTGTAAAACCCCCTTAAGAAGACCCAGCACAAGTGCACAACCTAGTGATCGGCCTCTTGTCACAGAACTATTTTACCAAAGAGGGATTCTCCGAAGCGCACAGCCCCTTTAAACTGCAGAGACTTTTGCAGTGTGCCTAAAACAAAAAGGTTACATCTCCTCCAAGGGTCAGCGCACTCCCCTCCCCCCGAATGCAGGGAGCCCTGGCAACTGCACATTCACAAATCATTGACTCCGGCCTTACACCCTGTCACATAAGAGGTACACTTTTAATAAATAGGGCCTCAACATTGTGTTTAGGGAAACCAGGAGTAGTTACAGAGACGCTGCGCACATCACACATGACCGCAGTTGGTGAAAGTTCACACTAATAGGATTAGTTATTTATCAGTGAAAGTGGCCAGGGCTGAAGTGACTTTGTCTAGCGGGTAAGGAGACAAAATCCACTTATAAGGGTGTATTCAGATGGTGTGGTTACAACTGCATCAGAAAGAAAAAGCATGCAGCTTTATCGCAGTTTTTGGTGAGGTTTTTGTCAATTTCACCTTTAAGAACTGTAACCATATAAAAAAAACAACACACTTTTTTAATGCTGTTTTAACAGCACCAAACCAGACAGTGTGAACACACCCTAAGGCCAGAATGCAGAATTTCCAGCAGTCACAGTTGGAAGCAGCTGACATTGGATGAGCCCCATAGCCTTTCACCTATGCATTGCAAATCTTCTTGCAGTTTCTCCCTCTGTATATCCTAGTCTGGGGTTAGACAACCTTCGGCACGCTAGCTGATGTGAAACTGCAACTCCCAGCATGCGTACTTGCTCTGCTGTTCTTGGGACTCCCATAGAAGTGAATGAAGCATGCAGGGAATTGTAGTTTCACAGGAGCTGGAGGTGGCTGACCCCAGTCCTAGTCGCTCTCAGGTCTCGGCAGAGCTGGCGGTTTCTCTGACCACTTGGCTGCCCCCTTAGATGGACGTAGATATGGCGCATCTCTGGCGTGTGGCTCTTTTTGCGCCAAAGACGCGCCACATTCTTGGTTCTGTTCCCCACTTTTTACAAAAATTAGGCAAAGGGTAGAAATGGACTAAGTGTTTCAGATTGAACCGGATTGAACTCAAATTTTCCAAAAGTTTATGGTTTGGCCTCAGGGGGTTCATCGAACGCAATCTGGAAGTGAAATAATTATAGTCTCTTCTAATGAGTGGAGGTCCAGGGGAGGTGCTGAAAGGTAACAAACATTTATATTCACTTTCCATCATCTCTCCTGAGCATCCTTGTGGCGTCTGATGTCCCTTTGAGGTCCTCTCCTGGGTGACGTTACTAGCCCTGGGGTCACTACTGAGGCTTCTCGTACCAGCTGGGTAATTTAGTAGAATTGACATGCAAAATGGGTCATATATTTCCTATAAGATATTATCAAGAGGGCAACACCAACCATTCCCCCATAGTTTACCCTAGAGTGCCTATCTTGTGCCACCATATGAGGCCTTCCTATGCCCCCAGTACCAAAATGGCTCTGTAGTGATTCCCATAAGGCCTGTTGCGCTTCCACTTGTGCATGGGGATGTATATCGGGCACCTATAGACTGTTGGAGGTCACTAATCCTCCACATGTCTCTGATCTCATCGTGTCGCCATATAAAATACATCTAGCGTGCTACATCAGAAGATGATTTTTCCACGTAAAAGTCCAAGGAGAGTGGAAAGTTAGATCCACAGTAGTCCAGTCCTCAGAGCACAAATCTGGTATGTGTGCGGTATGTTCACGGTCACGAGGTCTACAGTACTTCGTCTTCCAGTGTTTTCCCTCATTCCTCAGTTATGTAGCTCCGTCCTATCATATTAACAGGCTGCTTTTTTGTGTGATTCTGGTGAAGCTTACAAATGGCGGCTTCCTGTGTGAGGAGGAAAGACTGGCAGAGTTTACAAGTACTATAGTGGAGGGAAAGAATCCCATCTGTCAGATCACATGCCAAGGAATTAGGAGCCAAGCCCTATAGTAATGAGGGTCCAAGCATGCCTGGAGAAGGACGGGAGGAGCGGCACGTGCAGGGTTGTCCAGTACCATCTGTATATGGCTGCTCATCTATATATATATCTGTACCTGAATATTTTATGGAGAGGAGCGGCCCTGAAACCACTGGCCAAAAAGGTCAGACTTGCACAAGTTTTTCATCCACCGATTTTTGACAGACACTGCGATGAAGTCTCCAAACGGATGTGAATGTAGCCTTTGATGTTGTCGAAGCTCACAGCTGCTGCACAACCTCATGATATACAGCTCAGTTGCTTCAAAGCCTCATAATACACACCTCAGCTGCTGCAGAACATCATAATACAACACCTGAGATACTTCAGAACTTCATAATACACACCGTAGCTGCTGCAGAACCTCATAATACACACCTCAACTGCTGCAGAACATCATAATACACACCTCAACTGCTGCAGAACATCATAATACACACCTCAGCTGCTGCAGATCATCATAATACACACCTCAGCTACTGCAGAACATCATAATACACACCTCAGCTGCTGCAGCACCTCATAATACACACCTCAACTGCTGCAGAACATCATAATACACACCTCAACTGCTGCAGAACATCATAATACACACCTCAACTGCTGCAGAACATCATAATACACACCTCAGCTGCTGCAGAACATCATAATACACACCTCAGCTGCTGCAGAACATCATAATACACACCTCAGCTGCTGCAGCACCTCATAATACACACCTCAGCTGCTGCAGAAACTCATAATACACACCTCAGCTGCTGCAGAACATCATAATACACACCTCAGCTACTGTAGAACATCATAATACACACCTTTCATCACACCTCAGCTGCTGCAGAGCATCATAATACACACCTCAGCTGCTGCAGGACCTCATAATACACACCTCAGCTGCTGCAGAACATCATAATAAAACACACCTCAGCTGCTGCAGAACATCATAATACAACACCTGAGATACTTCAGAACTTCATAATACACACCTCAGCTGCGAACTTCATAATACACACCTCAGCTGCTGCAGAACCTCATAATACACACCTCAGCTGCTGCAGAACATTATAATACACACCTCAGCTGCTGCAGAACATTATAATACACACCTCAGCTGCAGCAGAACATCATAATACAACACCTGAGATACTTCAGAACTTCATAATACACACCTCAGCTGCTGCAGAACATTATAATACACACCTCAGCTGCTGCAGAACATTATAATACACACCTCAGCTGCTGCAGAACATCATAATACACACCTCAGCTGCTGCAGAACCTCATAATACACACCTCAGCTGCTGCAGAACCTCATAATACACACCTCAGCTGCAGCAGAACATCATAATACACACACACCTCAGCTTCTGCATAACATCATAACACACACCTCAGCTGCTGCAGAACCTCATAATACACACCTCAGCTGCTGCAGAACCTCATAAAACCCACACTGAAGGACCCATAATACACACCTCAGCTGCTGCAGAACCTCATAATACACACCTCAGCTGCTGCAGAGCATCATAATACACACCTCAGCTGCAGCAGAACATCATAATACACATCTCAGCTGCTGCAGAACCTCATAATACACACCTCAGCTGCAGCAGAACATCACAATACACACCTCAGCTGCAGCAGAACATCATAATACACACCTCAGCTGCTGCAGAGCATCATAATACACACCTCAGCTGCTGCAGAACATCATAATACACACCTCAGCTGCTGCATAACATCATAACACACACCTCAGATGATGCAGAACATTATAATAAACACCTCTGTTGCTGCAGAATCTCATAATTCACACCAAAGGGGTTCTGCAGCAGCTGAGGGGTGTGTTATAAAGAATCATAACTAATATTAGCAGTCACCTCGCATCCTATGACCTGTATATTGTGCTCAGTCTGTGGCATTACACTTTGTAGGGTTATGGAGCTCCTCTGTGACATCTACAGTAATACAGTTGGGGGATGGGGCAGACATTAACCCTTATAAATTCAACTATGTGGATCATGTTCATCTTATATACATCCAAATTGTCTTTACTACTGGGTACAGGAGCGACAAATCTAAGACTCCAAATACCCTTGCTGTATACTGTGTAACATTCATATAACAAGAGCAGAAAGTGATCAGGCGTGTCTTCAAAGTGTCTCCAAGTCTCTGCAAAAAGCGGGAGGAAGGAAGAAGGGGAGGGGTGAAGTATAAGGACGGATATTAGAAAAAATATCCCTGACATGTGGGAGTGCTAGGAGGGGGTAAACTTCCTCCTTGCTCAAATTTGGGCCTTATTTTTTGTACAGAGACAGCTCTCGGATTCTTGTGGAACTACAAGTCCCAGAATGTAAATATTTGCAGTATCATAATGAGTCTCACAGGCCTGAATTAGCTCATAGGATTCCCTTATGAACAATTAGTATAGTAATTATATACAATGACATAGCGGTATATAATGAGCTCTCCATATGTGTCCTGGCACAATATGGCGCCTCACTGTTGGATGACACGCTGTGCCATATTTAGCACCCACCAGACGCTACAGATACTTTCCTAGTGCCGTTTCCGTTATGCGAACACTATAGGAAACGACATGTTGCAAAAATGTGAAGACTCATAGTGAGGGCGGTGCGGGGTGACTACGGAGTCGTAGTCCGACTTCCCTGACTCAGTTCAGTTTACTGCTTTAGCCATGTATGTAAGTACCATGCCCGAGGCGGCGTGGCTTATTACGCTCCACATCCTTTCCCTTCCCATTCCTTATAAGTAGGTCCCTGAATAAGGCCTCATGCACACGACATTTGTCACACGTCTGTTTGTAGTCAATGGGGACATAAACACAACCGTCCTCTTAACGGATTGTGAGTAACGCCCAGTAAATATAGGACATGTCCTATTGTTGCCCAGTACAAATCTATGGGCCCAGTTTGAACTTCTGGTTTTCGGCTGTTTCATGGATATTAAGGCCGGGGCCCCACGTGGCGGCAAAAACTGTGGCGTTTTTCAGTCACTGCATCCACAGATCCCAGAAAAATATGCGCAAAGGAAACGCTGCGATTTCCAAAACCGTTGTGGAAATGAAGGGGCAATGAAATAGATCACTATCTGTCTGATAGTGATGGGACTGAGGGTGGTGGGACCTTTGCCTTGAGCACCAAGAGAATGGTCAGAGGCATTATCAGAGGCATAACTGGAAGCTCCTGGGCCCCAATGTATAAATCTGTAATGTCACTGCTATCTATCATGTGCCATTTAGAATAGTGGTATATTTTATTTGGTAGAAGGACCTTTGGGGCCCCCTCGGGGTCCATTAGCAACTGCTACTGCTTCACTTATAGCTACGTCCCTAGGAATTATGTGGTATCATTAGAGGGATTGTATATACAATAGGAAAGGAAATATGCAATATGTATAGTTTTTTTTTTTAAATAATACCCCATAAAATGCAGCGGTTTTATCCATGATATCCTCATGTTCACCGACGGAGCAGAAGATCTGACAAAGAAATCCAATGTTCTATAGGTTGCAGTGATCAGACAAAGTCTGAGGTCTGTCCGCGAGGTCATTAACTTCTCTGCTGGTTTACAGGTTATCCATGAAATCTTTTACGATATATCTGTTCTGCTTTATGAAAGTTTCAGTTACTAAAACTGGACTGAATTCACACACGGCAGTCATTCTTGCTCGGTGTTTGCTGGCAGTCAAAGTGAGAATATTGGGAGAAATTTATCAATCCCTCTACGTCACTTTTCTGGTGAGGAGGGATGATTATTGAAGCGCATGTCCAAGGCTCTTTGTTGCACTAAACGTGCGCACAATCCCCGTTCTGTAACTCGCCACATTGTGTGAATATGGGTGACGTGGGGAAGGGAGTAGGGCAAGCCAGGCCGGGGACACCTCAGCCTAACGTGTGATATAACTTACGAGTGTTATAGTGGAGATCAGATCTCCATTCTGGCTCACCAATGTGTTCATGGAGCCTCTTCATAAATCTGCCATCCCTTGCGGCTGTTGAGGCCTTTGTTAAGACTGGCATACGAGATGTAAGTCTTAATAAATATGCCCCGGTGTATAGAGATGTCTGCTTCTGGCTCTGTCTACTGTGCTCATCCAGCGCCTGCAGTAGCAGCGGCAGTGTCAGGAGTCAGGCCCCCACTGATCTGATATTGATGACCTATGCTAAGATTAGGCCATCAATATCAAGTCCAGGGCAACTACTCTAATGGTAAAATCCCTGATGGTAAGTGAACGCATACACGCTCCACCATCAGGTAAGGTTTACTCCATCGGGGTCCATGGACAATTGCACCAGTTTGCCACCCTCTAAAGCTATCCCTGTGGTTGGTTATTTGTGTTCTTCAAAAACACACCAAAAAATTCTACTGTAACACGTAAGTGGATGGGTGCCATGTTATCAAATCTACTAGAGGACTAGGCCAAAAATATCAAAAATGATTAAAAATCACTCTACCTACTCCTTAGATGGATTGTAGGATATTATTACCCAGAAACTGATGAGACGCATGGGACTGTTGTACTGCGTTGAAGAATATGTTAGTGCTATATAAGATATGAGAAATAAATATTGACGTAAAAGTATCAAAAATATAAGACAGGTGGAGCTGGTCTTTAATCTTGTATTTTACGTACAAGCAGCCACCACCCTCTATCAGTCATGGCTGAACCTTGACCTTCACCTGTATCATACCATCATTGTCATCCGTGTGTTTCTGGTACTTCTATATGTGCATCATCAAGAGCTGGATACTTACTAATCTGACTCACCGGGGTGGGGTTAAGTGTCCCCATGATCCATGCGACTCAGCCATGCCCAAGGCTCTGCAGAAATCACAACTCCACCCAAGGAAAATGTGAGCGCTTGGTTAATCTGGGCAGAAGGGAAGCCCCTGGCAATCTGGAGAAGCATGCTTAACTCAAGCCGGGGGTGAGGCACACAGAGGGCTCATTGTGTCTCGGTTGATCAGGGGCCAGGGGCTGGTTAAAACCACTACAGTTCTCCAGCAGTTCAGCTTTGTCCTGACTTACTAAATGCTGCTTGGTGTGGACATTGATGTAAATACTCAGGGTATGTTCACACGGCGGAATTTGGCTCTGAATTTGAGGTGGATTCTGCCTCAAAATTATCTCCAAATTTCGCCTGAAACCAACCTCCATTCATTTCAACGGGAGACAAAGGCTGATTTTTTTCAGCTAGGGGAAAAAAAGACAACAGACTATCACCACTAAGATGGATCTTTAAAACTCTGCAAAATTTTTTATTATTTACATTTGCAAAAATCTTTAGCTTTGAATATTCTAAAAATTTAATTATGGTTATGTTAGTGTGAAGTTCCCTTTTTTTTTTTAAAAAAAAACATGATTTTGCAATACTCTGTCACGAGATGTCTATCTAATAGATAATAGATGTCTTAAGAGTAACCACCCAGTGATTGTGTTATGTTTACAGAATGTCAGAGGTTCTACTAGCCTATTACAATAATGTATTGATCTCAGGGGTGTATTTATAGGGGGTGAAGAGATAGCAGTTGCTAATGGACCCTAAGGGGGCCCCAAAAGGCATATCATTGCAGATTTTGCACTGAGGCCCAGGAGCATCAAGTTACATCTCTGATTGTTTCATCTGAGCTAAGGCAAGGGCAGACACTTATTAGTAGACTGAGGGCTCTAAGAACCTTCCCCACTTTGTATAGGTATGTTCACATGGCATAAAATATATGTCGGAGAAATCTGATGAATATTTTTGCTGTTGGAGGCCACGCAGAAGTCTGTGGCTAACCATCAGGTGTCTGTCATTATCATGGGTCGGCAGGCTGACCACTCCCAATTAACGTATGGGTACCTGACGCGATATTAGCACTGTTTTTGGTGCTGAAACACCTGCAAAAATGCAGAAGGTGCTTCAATGAAGAATCCATCTCCATGTCCTTTGGAAGTAGATTTAGGCTGAGGCCCTACGTTGCGGAAACGCAGCTTTTTTTTTGCAGATTTTGCAGTGTTTTTTTGAGCCAAAGCCAGGAGTGGATTGAGCAGAAGGGAGACGTATAAGAACTTCCTAGATATTTCCAATTCCTTTTCTAGCCATTCTTGGCTTTGGCTCAAAAACTGCAGCAAAATCTGCAACAAAAAAATCTGGGTTTCCGCAACGTGGGCATACCTCCCTACCGTCCCGGATTCAGCGGGACAGTCCTGATTCCGGGTCCTGTCCTGCTGTCCCAGTCGGTGGACAGCTCATGCTTCACCACTCTGTGTGAAGCACATCCCGGTGTGCCCTGGACCTGCAGGTGCAATGTAATGAAGTCACTCACATCGCGACTATAACTCCCTGACCACTACGGAGAGGGAGACCTCAGACCGAGCAGCAGGGGAGCGAGGAGAGGTGAGTATCAGTGTTTTTATTAAGTTAAACTTAAAATGGAGGGGAAACATTAAACTGGTGGCAGATGAAAAAGAGGACATTAAACTGGGGGTAGATGAAGGAGGACATTAAACTGGGGGCAAGCCGGAAGGGGACATTAGACTGGGGTCAACTGGAGGAGGACATTAAACCACGGGGGTAGCTGGAGGGGGACATGTCTGCCTCTAGTTGCCCCCAGTTTAATGTCCCCTCTAGTTGCCCCCAGTTTAATGTCCCCCTCCAACTACATCCACGGTTTAATGTCACCCTTCAGCTGCCCCAATTTAATGTCCCCCTCTAGTTTCCCCCAGTTTAAACTGGGGCACCAGGAGAGGAACTTCATAATGTGGGGCCATTGGAGGGGAACATTATAATGTGGGGGCATATAATGTTAGGGTAACTATAGGAGCATTATACTGTGTGGGGGCACATAGAGAAATGGATGAGAATGGGTGGAGTCAACATAGAAGTGGGTAGAGCTAAATTTGCCACGGTGCGCATAGTGTGCCGCACATACTGTCCCTCTTTCTATCCTTTGAAAGTTGGGAGGTATGAGCGTGAGGCCTCAGCCTTAAGGAGTATTTGTTTACATCATTGTTAGAAACTTTGTGTGAACATATCCTAAGTCTACCTTGCCATCTGTATCGCAGATTCTTAGCATTTTTACTGTAACATTTTGTCTGTGCTATTTTTGAGTTTTCCACTTGCAGTACCTTTGCACATCTGTTCTGTGCACGCTCCAGGAGCGCTCGCTCAGGTTGGCCGCTTCTGCCACTGTCAGTAAACACAGAGTAGTGTGTGGACGCTCAGTCAGTAACACACTCAAGGCAGAGCAGCTACAGCTGTACAAGCAGCTGACGTCTCCCGCCTGGTCCTTATATACAGCTATAAATAGGCACATCCTTCAAGTCTACGTCACATCAGACAAACTCTATCTCTGAGAGTGGAGAAATAGGTGGAAGATTTTTTTTTACAGTGTCCTTTTTCATAGGAAAGTGTAATAGACTATAGACTTTCCCTACATAGAAAAAAAAGCTATGCCAGCGAACACTGGCCCAAAGGACAGACAGGGGCACAACAAGTAACCACAGGGTCCCAGAGTAAAATTTGTAATGGAGCCCCACTCTACCATGACCACTTAAAGCAGCAAGTTCTGAACTTGGATAGTGTAAGATTATTTTGGTCTCCTTTACACAAAAGGATAACACATATAGTGATTATATAGTACAGAGATAATACACACAGTGATGTCACAGTACAGGGATAATACACACAGTGATGTCACAGTACAGGGATAATACACACTGTGATGTCACAGTACAGAGATAATACACAATGATGTCACAGTACAGAGATAATACACACAGTGATGTCACAGTACAGGGATAATACACAGTGATGTCACAGTACAGAGATAAAACACACAGTGATGTCACAGTACAGGGATAATACACACAGTGATGTCACAGTACAGGGATAATACACACAGTGATGTCACAGTACAGAGATAATACACACAGTGATGTCACAGTACAGGGATAATACACACAGTGATGTCACAGTACTGAGATAATACACACAGTGATGTCACAGTACAGAGATAATACACACAGTGATGTCACAGTACAGGATAATACACACAGTGATGTCAGTACAGGGATAATACACACAGTGATGTCACAGTACAGGGATAATACACACAGTGATGTCACAGTACAGGATAATACAGTGATGTCACAGTACAGAGATAATACACACAGTGATGTCACAGTACAGGGATAATACACACAGTGATGTCACAGTACAGGGATAATACACAGTGATGTCACAGTACAGAGATAAAACACACAGTGATGTCACAGTACAGAGATAATACACACAGTGATGTCACAGTACAGAGATAATACACACAGTGATGTCACAGTACAGGATAATACACACAGTGATGTCACAGTACAGGGATAATACACACAGTGATGTCACAGTACAGGGATAATACACACAGTGATGTGACAGTACAGGGATAATACACACAGTGATGTCACAGTACAGGGATAATACACATATATTGTCCCAGTATAGTAAGGGGAGACCGGAGCGCTGCGCAGTAAAGCGCAGGGATCTTGACTGGGGGCGGGCTGTAGGGGGACCAATAACGCGCTAGGGCGCGAAGAATTGGGGGCGGGGCTTAACCCCGTTCGAATTGACTATGCCGTGCGGCCCGGGAAGCGGCCATTCCGGAGCTGCGCGGCATGCTAACGAGCGGTCAGCGTCCCTCCCCCCCCCACCTTTTCACTGTAATGGCATCCCTCGATACCATCCTGGAGCAGATCAGAGCTGCTGCCGGCGTCCATGGTGAGGCCTGGCTGCAGGAGCGGCTGGCTGATATTATGCAGCCTGCCGCCCCCCCATTAACCCTTCACTACCCCCGGAGCGTCTGAGCGGCGGCGGCCACGCAGGACTCGCCCGCCAGCACGTTTGAGCCCTGATGAGCCCCCTAGGGCCCGGCGACATAGGAGTCCCTCTCGGGCCCCTCCAGGCCGGGCACCCCGCTCCAATGCTCAGGGGCGGAGGTCCCGGTCTGGGAGGAATCCTGCCAGTCACCTGGCCCCTGCGGAGGTGGAGATCCCTGCCACTGGCCTTAGTGGGGGGACCTCCACATCCAGTCTCCATATGGCTACAGCACGTGGTGCAGCGGTCCCCTCCTGTGATGCTCCAGCGGGAGGGGGACTGTGTCTTCAAGTCCCGTTGGTTCCGGCTTTCCAAGTGCCCTCGGTACAGCAGCGGGAAATTCTGAACGACGAGCAGCACGGCGCTGGCCCCTCCTTCACGGCACCACAGCCCCGGTCCGGGTGCATCCAGTGGTTTCAAGTGCATACGCGGGTGCAGGTCAACCTTCCCAGGGATGTCGGTCATGCTGCAGCTGTCAGCGGGATGGTTCTCAACAATCAACAGGCGCCAGCGTTCTCCTGTACAGCGACCCAGGTCAGCAGGATGCAGGACCGTCGACTGGTGGGCCCACAGCACCTACGCAGTCTGGTGAGTACCATTCATTGTCGTGTCCGTTTCCTCCTATTCTAATGTCCCAGGGGTTAGGGATAGATAGGCCGCAGTCCCCAGTGGGTGGTGGTGTAGCTTCTGAGGGGATTAGGGAGCTATTGGGTAGCGTGAGGGAGCTACTGTCGCGCTGCGAACAGAGTGTTAGTGGTTCCCCGGTGGCGGCGTGGGTCCCTCCTGCGGTTCAGTCAGTAGCGTCACAGAGTGCGCCGGTGGTAGGGGCTCCGGCGGGTGTCACAGTGTCTGTCCAGACAGATAAAGAGAAGGTTGATTCGGTGAGGCTAAACGACAGGGCTCGGGGGGAGGTTTATGTGTGTTTTGAGGGTCCTCTAGGGGCGCATTTAAAAAAGGAAGTGAGGGAGAAGATTTGGAAGGACGAGTACGTCGAAATCTTCTCCTTGCTCCCTTTAGCTAAATTTAACTTAGACAAGAGTAAGAAGGAGGATAGCAAAAAAGAGGAGGAAGAAAAACGTAGGTGGCGCCTGATTCCACAGACTTTTGCTAATTGGCTTCAGGCCTTTGCCATTTTAGCGAGTGTCATTGGTGAAAAGGCTCCTGACAACTGTTCGGGGCTTTTTGCTATCAGGACTCTATAGGTGAGGCGTATCGGGTGTATGGGGGTCAGACATGGCTGCGGTATGATGAGCAGTTCCGGCAGCGTAAGGCGGTTCGGCCCAGCATACGGTGGGACCAGAAAGATATAGGTTTGTGGCTTCGGGTTATGGCGCCAGCTCGCTTTGGCCAGTCCTTTCCTGGGGCGGCCGGTGGAACCGGCCATGGTGGTCTCAGTTACGGCTCAGGGGGGCAGGTGCACAGGCCCAGCAACGTTACGGGCTGTGTTGGCAGTTCAATGAAGCCCAATGTAAATTTGGCTTCAACTGTAGATTCAAACATGCCTGTTCATTCTGCGGAGGGGTGTCCCATGGTGCGGCACGTTGCTTGCGCAAACAAAGGACCAAGGCCTTGCCTAATAGTGGACAAGGGGCAGACGCCGGTGAAGCTGGAAGCCATGCTTCCGTACCTAAATAGTTATGTTAACAGGGAGAGTGCAAAGTTTCTGGTAGAAGGTTTTAGGGAGGGTTTTAGGATTCCCCTGCCGACGCACACAGTCCCCTTTTGTATAACTAACTTGAGGTCGGCAGCGGAACACTCGGGGGTGGTGTCCAAAAAACTGGGGAAGGAGGTGGCCTTGGGGCGCATGGCGGGCCCCTTCGCATCACCCCCTTTGGAAGGTTTAATTGTATCTCCTTTGGGGGTGGTGCCGAAGAAGGAGCCGAATCAGTTTCGGCTCATACATCATTTGTCTTATCCCAAAGGAGCGTCGGTCAACGATGGTATTGCACCCGAGCTTTGTTCGGTAGTATATACCTCGTTTGATGCAGCTGTGCATTGGGTACGGCGTTGCGGTCAGGGGCCCTCTTAGCTAAGACGGATGTGGAGGCGGCGTTCAGGTTGCTGCCGGTACACCCTGACAGCGTTAGGTTACTGGGCTGCTACTGGGACGGCGGGTATTACGTGGATCGTTGCCTTCCTATGGGTTGCTCAATATCGTGCGCATACTTTGAGGCGTTCAGCACCTTTTTAGAGTCGGTAATTCGGGAGGTGTCGGGGGTTGAGTCAGTGATACACTACCTCGATGATTTCCTCTGTATAGGTCCGGCAGGCTCCGATGTATGCGCGGTTTTGCTGGCAACCACGCAGTGGGTCGCCGGTAAGTTTGGGGTACCGTTGTCACCGGAAAAGGCTGAGGGTCCGTGCACTAGATTGAGTTTCTTGGGCATAGAGCTTGACACTGTGGCAATGGAGTTCCGGTTGCCTGGTGACAAGCTGGTTGATCTTAGGGAGAGGGTGAGGTGTGCTCGTCACATGCGAAAAATTACGTTGCGCTACCTCCAGTCATTGTTAGGCAGTTTAAATTTTGCCTGCCGCATTATCCCCATGGGTAGGATTTTTGTCGCCGGCTGGCAGGGGCCATGAAAGGGGTGTCAAATCCACGACACTTTATTCGGCTGGGGGTGATACATCGGGAGGACCTGGCAGTATGGGACACATTTTTAGACCAGTTCAATGGTAGATCACTGGTCCAGTCAGCAGTGATCGATGTGTTCGATTGTGACCTCTTTACGGATGCGGCGGGGGCCACGGTTTTGGGGCCTATTACAGGGGGCAGTGGTGCGCCGCTCCTTGGCCTGCGTCGTGGCGTGAACAAGGTCTGACGCGGAATTTGACTGTACTTGAGTTATTCCCGATTTTAGTCGCGGTGTCCATATGGGGTGGGGCGTTCCAGGATAAAAAAGTTAGGTTTCATTGTGATAACATGTCAGTTGTGTCGGCCATTAATAATGTGACTGCGTCTTCTCCTCCAGTTATCAAGTTGCTTCAGCGTTTAGTATTGCGTTGCTTGTGCCTGAATGCATGGGTGGTGGCAGTGCATGTTCCGGGGGTTAAAAATGACGTTGCTGATTCTTTGTCTCGTTTCCAGTGGGAGCGGTTTCGTGCCCTGGCTCCGGGGGCGAGTGGAAGGGATTCCATGTCCTCCAGAATTATGGGACTTGGTTTGCGAAAAGCAGGGACATTGATTCAGGCATCGTTGGCCCCCGGCACCTGGGATAAGTATTCAAGGGCTTGGCAGCTTTGGGAGGATTGGGTGGGAGATTTAGGTCGGTACATACTGATGAGGATAGGGTTGGGGCTTTATTGTTCTTGTTAAGCCGTTGGTCTTCAGATGGATGGTCCGTGCGAAGTTAATGTGCGGTGCGCGTTGGCATTTGGTTTCAAGTTGAGGGGGTTTGGCGACTTTACCAAACATTTCTTGGTTCAACGTGCGCTTAGGGGTTCCGCAGGGGCGGGGAAGTAGTGACACACGCGCCCGTTACATTTCAGCTTTTGGAGCGTTTGGGGTTGGAACTGGGCCGTTTTGTTCTTCGCACTATGAATGCATTTTGTTTCACCTGCTTTTCTCTAGCTTTTTCGGGGCTCTCAGGGTGGGTGAGTTGGTGTCTGTGTCATTAGCGGCCGGTGTTTACAGGTGGATGATGTGTACATGGGGAAGGGGTCCTGTGGTCGGGTTCGCGTCTAGCATCGGCGGGGGCAGGGAGTATCTCGCCTGTGCGTGTGGGTCGATATGTGCCCGGTCTGTTTCTGTTTTTCGGGGGGTTGGTTCCAGCTTCTGCGGCGGTCCCCTCCTGCGCATGAGGATGGTTCGTTCCTTTCCCGTTATCGTCCGCTGTTTTAGGGGTTGTTTGGACTCGCTGGGCCTTGACGCCTCTCGATATGCTCCACACTCTTTTTGCATTGGCGCAGCGACTGAAGCAGCTAGTTGGGGTTGAGCTCGGTGGTCCGACGTATCAGTAGGTGGGAATCGCAGAGGTATAGATCATACATACGTCCACACCTTGCCCAAATGTGAATCATTGTGTTGTTGTATTTTCCCGCCCTCCCCCTACTTTATTCTTCTTTCGGCCCCCGCTTCCCCCTTTTGTGCTGGGGCCGGGCCCGCTTCCCGGTTCCGGCCGTCGGCTGGTCCGTAGTGGTCGGCGCCCAAACCCACCGTGGATCCCCGGACATTATCGTGATCTGCTGTGGCAGCCTGGGGTTCCCCTTTCCTGGGCTAGTATCCTGGTTGTGGTCCAGCCGGGATTGTCCTGCCATTTGTCCGGCGGCGGCGGTCGTTGAAGCTCACGCCGTTGGTTACCGCCGTCCGGCCGTGTGCCCCGGTACGTGTCCCCCTCGTTGCCTGTACCGGGTTTGGGCCCGTCCCCCTTTGGCTCCGCGGGGCCTGGGTGTTCTTGCGGGTGGGTCGTGGCCCTCCTATACATTTGTGTTGCCTTTTGTGGATGGCCTCCCGTCGTTCGGTTTGGCCCTGGGCGTCAGGAAAAGGGTTCGCTTATTCTGGTCCCCGCCGTGTCGCTGTGTAAATTTATGGTGTGGTTATGTTGCCCAGGCCGGGATGATGTTTTTTTAGCCCAAGGACTCTTACCCAGGTTAAGCGTTTATTGTTAAATTATTTTAAGTTATGCAAATTATAATAAGTTATACTTGTTGTTATTTATTTGTTGTTTGTTAATAAATACGGCTGCTGTGGCCGATTTAATCCAACCCTTTGGCTTGGTTTATTTCTAAGGGGTGGGGGGTTTGAGAGCTGGGGGGCAGGGGTCGAGGCTGGAAAAGAGGGGGAAGGCATTTAGGCCCAGCAGTTTGGGTATCAAAGGTGGTGGTGGGGTTCATAGGGGGACCCCGTTATCAGCAATGCCCAGTCATGGAGGTGCAGTCCGTTTTCCTCTTCTCCTTCTATCATCCATTGTTATCCCTAATTGCACCCTCCGTGTCGGTGGAAATGGGCCCCCTAATTGTTGAGCCCATGCTTTTGGCATACATTGGGTGCCTGAGGACCTATGGATTGTTGCATAGTTGTGTCACAGAAGAAGCTTGAGAGTAGATTATATGGGATAATCAGCATTTACTTCTTAGAACATGAGGTAAACAGCATCAAAACGTTAACACAGCAAAACTTGAAAGTAAAGGACCTTTTTCAATAGAGAGATAAAAAGCAAGGTACAGCAAGTCTCACATAGCATACCATTACACTCTATTCAGCATATAACACTAATAACATCGCCATCTACTGTCAGATAGATGTAAACTTCTCCTGCAAACAAATAAGTCTATCTGTTGCATATATATGTATATAGTATATACCAACATGGATAAGCTGGAGGTCCCAGTCAGTGAATACTCCTGGCGTATACCTCTGACAAGGTATTTTACTACAAAATGGGTCAATTTTATGAAATGATTTAAATATAAACTTAAAGGAGGGGGATTTTTAGAAAAAAAAAGCTGTGTTGTTGCCCATAGCAACCAGCCACAGCCCAGCTTTAATTTCTTGGCTAACTGAATAGGACTTCAGTCATGTGACCATTCTCCCATGTCATGTGACCACTGGAATTCAGTTAACAGAACCTAGGATGTGTGCTGCTGGGTCACATGACTCATGCTGGTCATGTGACAGGCGCCATCTTTAGGGCCTGTGCTGAGGCTTCTCCTCCATTCTTCTCCCGGTCTCTTTTGGGTGAATATGTTGTATATTCTTTAAGTAAACTTTATTAACAACATGACAGTGACATCTATAGACAGGCAGTCATGTTACAGAAGTAAATATATATACAGGAACCAATATTATTAATATTCTACCACTATTTCCATACAGTTCACTTCATATCGAATTTATAGCTTCTAATTGTCCCATTTTTCATGCGACCCCATAGGAGGAGGGGATTATGCAAATATGTGTTTTATGGGCAAAATAGGGGCGGGGCTTAAAGGGATTTTCCAGGCATTTGATATGGATATTCTTAGGATAGGTCACTCATATCAGATCAGTGGTGATCTGACAATCAGGACCCTACAGATCAGCCTTTTGAAGAGACCACAGTGTTCAGGTCCATTTCTTACTAAGCACAGCGCTGTGTATTGTGTAGTGGCTGCACTTGGTATCGCAGCTCAGTCTCATTCACTTGAACGGGACTGAGCTTGAAGCAGGTCATGTGACCAGTGAATGTGATGTCACTATCCTGTGAAGCTGATGCTTTGAGTACCTGAGTCGAGGAGGTCCCTGGTATCTGCCCCCACTCATCTGATACATATGTCTGTATAGATGGAGGTCTAAGCTCAATACAGCTGTGGGAGTCAGGGGACTGTATATATGGGAGGGTTTGGGGTCTATATGGATGGAGGTATCTGTATAGATGGGGGTCTGGATTCTATACATATGGATGTGGCCGTATAGATGGAGGTCTGAGCTCTATACAGATGTGGGAGTCAGGGGTCTGTATATATGGGAGGGTTTGGGGTCTATAGAATCATTCATCTGTGTAGATATGGATGTCTGGGTTCTGTATAGATATGGAAGCTTGAGGTCGATATAGATGGAGGTGTCTTTACAGATGATGGTCTGGGGTCTATGTAGATGGGGGTCTGAGCTCTATACAGATGGAGGAGTCAGGGGTCTGTATAGATCGGGGCAGTCTGAAGTCATTCGTTATGATATTCCTCCTTAAAAGTTAGCATGGTACAGACCCTATGGTGCGGTAGACGACTCTGTATACAGCCATATACATGAGGCCTTACGACCGCACAGCTACAGCAGATGTAAAGAGAGAGCCACACAACGTATCAGGTGACACAGCACGGAAAGAAGAAAAGCTCAAAGCCCAGCGTTAATAGCTGTCATTATAGAAAACATAATGGCGCTCACGCTGAGCATACATCATATAATGGTATGTATTATTACACCGCCATCAATAGGCTCTGGGTAAGTGATGCTGTAAGTGGGCTGGTAGGATCAAGTAAATGTGTTCTGCACGCAGAGGGTAATTTCCAAGCCGTTCCAGGGTGAATCTTTGCTTAAAAGAGAATTTACAGGAATATGCAAAGTTAACTCCACCAAGTGAGAAAATCACAGGCTTTTTGGTACATTTACCCCTGGATTCTTCTCTGTACCTATTGACTGTTTACTCCTGTATGGGATGAGGTGCCAGCCATACTGACGTCATGGCACCTGACCTGTGGTGACGCTGCCCACTGTGGTGATATCACTACGGGTGACGCGACTTTCAGTACAAGTGTAGTGGATGGGATTTCAACAAATCCTATCGACGCACTGCAGAAAAAAAACCCTTAGAGCAGAGTGCCTTAGCCAGACATCCCACTGCGGACTTGCAGCATGTGTCCTTAGACTCAAAGGAATTTCAGGAATTTTAATATTGATGGCCCAGAATAGATCGGTGGAGGTCTGATACCTGGCACCCTCGCCGACCAGCTGTTTGAAGACTGCAATACTAAGACGGGCGTTGCTTACTTTACAGAGGCCTGCAACATCCTGCCTGCAACCCATTCAATTGAATGGGAGCTGATCTGAAGTAATTAAAACATACTGCCCAACCATCCCGGATTCAGTAGGACAGTCCCAGATTTCAGGTCCTGTCCCGCTGTCTCGGTTGGTGGGAGGTATGTTCCAGATTCAACTCATCTGTTTCTGACTACAATGGTGATGCAGGAGCCGTCCGCTCCCTGCTTCAACATTCGGCCCCTGTCTCTGCTCCGGGGGATGTAGGCACGATGTGATGACGTCACTTACATTGCTCCTGCAACTCCCTGAAGACTCCGGAATGAGAGACAGCAGGGGAACGGGGCTAGGTGAGTATTAGTATTTTTATGTTTGTTTGGTACCAGGAGAGGGACATAATATTGTGGGGGCAACTGTAGGGGGACAATAAACTGTCAGGGCAGCTGGAGGGGGACATTACACTGTGGGTGCACCAGGAAAGGGACTTTTTACTGTCAGGGCAATTGGAAGGGGATATTATAATGTGGGGACATATCATGTTAGGGTGACTGTAGGGGCATTATACTATGTGAGGACACAAAGAGAAATGGATAGGAATGGACGGGGACAAAGTGGAAGGATATCATACTGGCCTCCTGCGGACACCACTAGGTGGACGTTTGGAGCTTATATTATATGCAATGTACAACAGTGTGCAGTAAGAGCGAGGGTCCAGATAAGACGACCCCGACCTTATTACATCTGCAGTATGGCCTCTGTTATTAGAAATCTGTCTCAGTAACCTCCATAAGATTCCTTCACATACATACTGTACAGTCATGGCCAAAAGTTTTGAGAATGATACAAATATTAATTTTTACAAAGTCTACTGCTTCAGTTTTTCTAATGGCAATTTTCATATACTCCAGAATGTTATAAAGAGTGATCAGCTTAACAGCAATTACTTGCAAAGTCAATATTTGCCTAGAAAATGAACTTTATCCCCCAAAACACATTTCAACATCATTGCAGCCCTGCCTTAAAAGGACCATCTAACATCGTTTCAGTGATTGCTCCATTAACACAGGTGTGGGTGTTGATGAGGACAGGGCTGGAGATCAATCTGTCATGATTAAGTAAGAATGACACCACTGGACACTTTAAAAGGAGGCTGGTGCTTGCCATCATTGTTTCTCTTCTGTTAACCATGGTTATCTCTAAAGAAACACGTGCAGTCATCATTGCACTGCACAAAAATGGCCTAACTGGGAAGAGTATTGCAGCTAGAAAGATTGCACCTCAGTCAACAATCTATCGCATCATCAAGAACTTCAAGGAGAGAGGTTCCATTGGTGCCAAAAAGGCTCCAGGGCGCCCAAGAAAGACCAGCAAGCGGCAGGACCGTCTCTTAAAAGTGTTTCAGCTGTGGGATCGGGCTACCAGCAGTGCAGAGCTTGCTGAGGAATGGCAGCAGGCAGGTGTGAGTGCATCTGCACGCACTGTGAGGCGGAGACTCTTGGAGCAAGGCCTGGTCTCAAGGAGGGCAGCAAAGAAGCCACTTCTCTCCAGAAAAAACATCAGGGACAGACTGATATTCTGCAAAAGGTACAGGGAGTGGACTGCTGAGGACTGGGGGAAAGTCATTTTCTCTGATGAATCCCCTTTTCGATTGTTTGGAACATCTGGAAAACAGCTTATTCGGAGAAGAAGAGGTGAGCGCTACCACCAGTCTTGTCTCATGCCAACTGTAAAGCATCCTGAAACCATTCATGTGTGGGGTTGCTTCTCAGCCAAGGGAATCGGCTCTCTCACAGTCTTGCCTAAAAACACAGCCATGAATAAAGAATGGTACCAGAATGTCCTCCAAGAGCAACTTCTCCCAACCGTCCAAGAGCAGTTTGGCGCTCAACAAAGCCTTTTCCAGCATGATGGAGCACCTTGCCATAAAGCAAAGGTGATAACTAAATGGCTCAGGGAACAAAACATAGAGATTTTGGGTCCATGGCCTGGAAACTCCCCAGATCTTAATCCCATTGAGAACTTGTGGTCAATCATCAAGAGATGGGTGGGCAAACAAAAACCAACAAATTCAGACAAAATTAAAGCATTGATTCTGCAAGAATGGACTGCTATCAGTCAGGATTTGGTCCAGAAGTTGATTGAGAGCGTGCCAGGGAGAATTGCAGAGGTCCTGAAGAAGAAGGGTCAACACTGCAAATATTGACTTACTGCATTAACTCATTCTAACTGTCAATATAAGCTTCTGTTACTCAGAATATGAATGCAATTCTATTTCTGTATGTGATAAAAACATCTGACAAACACACAGAAAAACCAGAGGGCAGCAGATCATGTGAAAATATAATATTTGTTTCATTCTCAAAACTTTTGGCCATGACTGTACATATCACACTCAGCACAGGATTGCCTAATTCTGGGTAGGGCTGCCCAGGGGTGCTTGCAATACACCCAAGATGAGCGCTGTAAAACATTAATAGTAAGACGTTTAGAGAGGGAAATTATATACTTAGTGTGATAATGAGATTTTATGAAGAGTCTGGAGACCGTCTAGTGAACTGTGCAAGAAATACATAAAGTGAAGCTCCGCATGTAGCGGCCTCCATAGACCGTGTGCAGATCTGACCAGCAATGTGCATGCCATCTATCATCTACTGGTGCCATAGTCAGACATGCCCTGTGCTCCTCATTGTATGCTCACTTTCCTCTTTCCATTGGATTTTCCTGCTGTCAGCACCGTGGTCCAACAGGACAAAAAGTGGCAAAAAGGTGCAAATAGATCTACAGTGTATACTGGAACCTGCCTCATAACCATATTAGCCAACTCTCAAGTCTCCCAGTCTACCAAAGATTCCTTAGTTGGGCGGGTCTCCAACACAGAAATGGGCCTCAATACAATAGCGAAGAACACCCCGTTGTAAAACAGATAATTCCTTGGTTAAGAATACTGAAACTCTGCCAATATATCTTTGTGTAGATATAAATGATAGATATTTTACTTTATAAGACTCCACCTGTTTTTTTATCCTTAGGCTGTAAATATTCTCCAATGGATCTTCTGCCAACCGTGCCGAACATTATAATTGCTGATTGTGAGGAAGACGAGGAGTCACCTGCAGAGGTCTGTCTATCTATCTGTCTATCTATCTATCTATCTATCTATCTATCTATCTATCTATCTCATATCTATCTATCTATCTATCTATCACTATCTATCTATATCATATCTATCTATCTATCTATCTATCTATCTATCTATCTATCTATCTATCTATATCATATCTATCTATCTATCTATCTATCTATCTATCTATCTATCTATCTCATATCTATCTATCTCATATCTATCTAATATCTATCTATCCAGTATATATCTTCTGTGCTGAGATCTTCTAGTTAGAGAACTAAAGCCTGAGGCTGCACTACTGAGAAATTCTGATGACAAGACGTTCTTGTCTGGTTTGTGCTTCGACCTACTAAACCCACTGTTCCTAGAAAGTGGCCAAAATACACCTCAACTTGATGTATTTTTGGCGCATAGTGGTGCATCTCAGCCCCTGTGCCCCAATTGTCACTTTTTTACATATTGGGTGAAGTGGCGCTGGAATCTAGGAACGTGGAATTTTCTCTAAAAACAAGTCCTATCCATAGAGTCAGGATAATTGTGACCTCCATAGATCAACTTGTTTTTCCAGAACATCCCACTAAGGGTAGACACAGACAGCTGAGGGCCCTGGGCAAGAACAGTTATGGGCCCCTTGTTTTCTAATATCTCAGCATAGAGCGCCCCCTGGTGTCTCTCTGACAATCCATCAGTAATTGTTAGTTATGGAGTTCATGGCATTTACCTACAAGCTCATAGACTGTAGAGAGCTGCTGCTGAGGTGATAGGGCCCCTTGACCTACTGGGCCCAGTGTAGCTGCACCAATGGTATGTCCATCCCCACATCCCACAGCCCTGTTGCCGATTCACCAATCATCATCTCTTGGAGCTCTTGTGGTCTACTTCTCCCACGAACACCCCACATTTTGGATATGCTCTGCCCCAGTCTAGCCATCACAATTTGGTCGCTGCCATAGCTGCTCAGGCCCTTACACTTGCCCATTTTTCCTGCTTCTAACACATCAACATCAAGAACCGATTCCTCACTTACTGCCTAATATATTTCTCCCCTGACAGGTTCCATTGTCACCGGCAGAGATGTAACTTGAAGCTCATGGGCCCCAATGCTATCTATAATACTGGTGTCTTCTTATATTGTAGAGAGGCCTGTGGGCCCCCTGAGGCCCCCTAGTTATTGCTACCTCTGCGCCCCTATAGCTACACCCCTGCTCACCAGATGTTAGTCACTTCACCTGTCAGTGGTGATGGTTGTAGATATTGCGTTCGATGTAACCTGTATGTTTACCTCATATTGTGATTTTTTTTTTTTTCCCTCTAGATATACCTGAGTATATTATGGCAGTCCGGCCAGCTCGCCGCCGCGTTTTATAACTCTGGGGACTGCTCCGTTCACTTCATGCCGGATACTCCAGAGACAGAACAGCTTCGTCTGCTTAACAGAGGTCGGTCTTATTATTTCCTCCAGAATTTTTTTTCATTTGCTCTTCTTTCTTTTATTCATATGTATGAAAATGTAAATCCCATC
Organism: Leptodactylus fallax; assembly: GCA_947044405.1. Lineage (NCBI taxonomy): Eukaryota > Metazoa > Chordata > Amphibia > Anura > Leptodactylidae > Leptodactylus > Leptodactylus fallax. Next base: position 575,397 of record CAMRHE010000396.1, on the reverse strand, counting down.
AATATTTGGTGTGACCTTTGCCCTTTGCCCTCCATCACTTCTTCTCGGTACTTGCAGACAGGTTTTGGCAGGACTGGGCAGGGAGGTTGTTCCCGCCGCCATCTTGGAGAACTAAGCACAGATCTTCTGTGGATGTAGGCTCGATCCAATCCGTCTGTCTCTTCATGTCATCCCAGACAGACTGGATGATGATGAGATCAGGACTATATCTGCGGGGGCCGGATCATCACTTCCAGGACTCCTCCTCCAAAGGGCAAAGGTCACACCAAATATGGATGGGATTTACATTTCTAATTTTTTTCAGTTCACTTAATTTTGTTTATTGACGAAAATAAACTGTTAACCCTTCTATTTTAAGATGATAATAAACTTTGTATTATATCTTATTTAAGAAATCTCTTTCCTTCTCTTCTTTTCAGGCTAAGTTATTCTTTACGTAGAAGTCTATGGAGGGAGGAGGAGGCTGTTTGAAAAGGGACAAAAATAACTAAACGCAGCTACACTCTGCTACTCCAAGTCAGGCAGCTCTTCTGACACTGCTGTATCAAGATTTAGGTTTATAACTGCACAGAAGGAGGCAATTAATCAATTAACAGTCTCCTCCTCCCCCCTACCCTCTCCATAGACTTCCGTATGAGGCTAAGTGGAGAAGGAAACAGATTTCTTTAATAAGATACATGATAAAGTTTCTTATATTCCCCTGCACTTTTCATTTATGTAAAGCTGTTTTATAATCGGGGGTACACTTTAAGTTTATGCCTATGCAGCGGCATCAATTGGCATCAGTTGCAGCAATTTCTATGAGTTACCTACAGAATTTATTGCACAAAGGAAGGTACCTCAGAGACTCTTCACATTACAGCCATTGTGCACGAGAACACGTAAGAGCATATAAAGAAGAGACACTTGTATTGATTCCATTAAAATGGATGGAGGCCTCATCCTGCGGCTGGCTACACCAGGGCTCGGAAACCTCACAGGAGGACTATAGGACTAGAGAGGAGAGGTGTAATGTGAGTAGACGGGGCACTGCTCAGGGACATGAATCACCTCATTGTGAGATGAAGCCATTACCTGATTGGGAGGCTTTCATCATGGCTGCCGGGCACTGTGTATCTGCGGCTTCTGTGCTGCTCTGGATTAAAAAGCATCTCCATACACATTACATGTACACATGGCGGCCAGCTGCGGACATACACAATAGCTGGGGAAGACAATAAGGTCTAAATGCAACCATATGCAAACGACCACTGGTAGGAGGACTACAACTCCTATCGTCATCATGAGGGGGGAGGGAAGTGACAACCACTCCACTCTGGACACATTGCAGCTCATCGTGTACTGTACTTTCCTATCAGGTTGAAATGCATTATATATTCTGTATACTTCATTGGATTTTACTCTTAGGGTTTTGCAGGACTATGATACCGATGGCTGCGGCCTCTTTACTACTTACCAAGCACAGTGCCATACATTGTATAGTGGCTGTGTTTGGTATTACAGTTCATCTCCATTCATTTGAATGGGACTGAGCTGTTGCATGGCCATGTGACCAATGAATGTGATGTCTTTGGCCTAAGAAGAGGAATTGGAACTCAATATCATAGTCCTGGAAAACTCCTTGTCCTATTAGGATGTCAGTGAGGGGGCATCGCTTGTTTGGGACTAATAGTCAGAGTGGAGGACCAATGCAAGGTATGACTCCTACTCGGAAAGACTTATATTTGTCTGCAGTTCTCTCCTGCGCTATTAAAGCCACCAAACCCATTGTAACCAGCGGATCGGGAGCGGGTCTGACGCCATCTTCAGTATCGCAGTCTGATATCTCTCCTTTCCTTCCCCAGTGATTGCTGAACTGCAGCCAAGATGTATCGTGACCAGTGCAAAGCAAGACCAGAAGCTTACTGACTTCCTCCAGACATTGAGTAATATCAAATCTTTACCCAGATTACTGTATATCAAATCTTTTGTCCTATGTATGTTCTTATGTCATTACACTTTTTTCTTAAAGGTTTTTTTTTAGGGCCTTTTTTATGGCCATGGCCAATCCTGAGGACAGTCCATCGGTTTCTGATTTACAGGGGGCCCCTACACTGATCAGCTATTGGGGACCACTGCCAGACCCGGTACAATACAGTGTATGGAGCTGGAAACATAGGGCTCTGTATATTGTATAGTGGCCATATGAAATTACTGTGGCTAAGCTCGCATTGAAGTTAATATATTTCGACTTGACCATTATACAGGGTACGGAGCCAGTGCAGAAGCCGGATGTTAGCCCTCCCCAATAAGAAATAGATGACCTATCTTAACTATTCTACTCCCCCATACACATGCACACACATGGCCGAGTATGCATGTGTTTTCAGTGGGAAAAGGGGAATAAACTGCTGCAAGATACCTGTAAGTCACTTTTCTCCTGTAGGAATAAGGCCGTATTCACATGAATAACTCTTAATTGAAATCTATTCCAGTTAGGAACTGCTGTAGATTTCATGTCAGCTTTCTGGCATGTATTATAGTAAATTTGTGGGGCGAGACATCCCGCCTGACCTGCTTTGGTCCCTTTTAGAGGGAACAATGCAGCGCATCTTTGGTGCAAGAAAGGGCCGTGCACCATAGGTGCGCCACATTTACACCCATCAGCACCAGGAAACTGGCGCAGACGGGTTAACAAAACCCTTTACCCTAAGGCCTCATTCACACCTTGCAGGTTTGATCAGTATATTTTTGTAGTTTGAGCCTGGGACACAAAGAAGAGAAGTGTAAGGCTTTCCATTAATATTTCCCCATTTTTTAGGGTCCTGTCCTGGTTTGGGCTTATAAAATACTGACCAAATCTGCAGTGTCTGAATAGTCCTAAGGTCTGCAGTCAGGAGAGTCGAGCCCTCCCATACACATTAGGTAGGTGGCTAGGTCTGCAGAAATTGACAAGTTTGGTGGACATTCATCTAATGTGTATGGTCAGTTTCAGTCTGGGCGACTTCCCACCTAGCCTAAAGCTAGGGCCACGATTCCCGCCATGCAACCCAAGATCACCGTGTGGGCCTGCAACTCCTTCACTAAGTAAGTGATCCCGAGGGTGCTGTGACTGCAACTTCTAGGCACAAGAACATTGAGCACTGCTGGATTTTTTGTGACTAGTAGTCGCAGTCGCGGCACCCTTGGGCTAGCAATGTGACTCCATTTACTTACACTGGTGATGGGCGACACAGTGATCTTTGGTTCTGCGACAGGAGTCACAGCCAAAAACGTCTCTGGAGTTTCCTTATTGAACTGGCCACCAATTTCCCTTTGTCTTATCCTTGGTGCAGACTCTACCACCTTGTTATCTTCTAGAGCCGGCTCCAGATGGTGCAGCTGATGGACGATTCACCACTGAGATCTGTCTATTTCCACGGCTGGACTTTGGTAATCAGTCTCGGCTTTCTGTCTGTGTCCCCCCTTGACGGAAACAAGTGTGCTTGTGTTATCTTCATAGGAGCTAGTCATCTTTACTGATGCAGCGAGAAGACCAGGACAGAGAAGGGGCCATCATCTACATCCCAGGACTGAAGAAAGTTATCATTAAGGCTCTGTTTACACTAGCGTCATGGTTTATGTTCCTTATAGGATCATCATAACTATACTGGGTCCACCTTCAAATGGATATTTAGAGGGTTTTTTGGAATTGTAATATTGATGACCTTTAGGATAGGTCATCAATATCAGATCATTGGGGCTGACACAGCACAACCACCAAACAGCCTCAATTGTATACCAAACACAGCGCCATATATTGTATAGTGGCTATGCTTGGTATTGCAGCCCAGTCTCCCATTCACCTGAATTTGGCTGATCTGCAAACAGATCAGTTGACAAATGGATGTGACATCACTGGTCTGTGAAGTGGAAGCAGCACTCACTCAAGTGCCACTGATGATTCGAGGAGCTGATCTGTGGGGGTGTGAGGTATTGGACCTGGACCACTACCAATCAGATATTGATAACCTATCCTAAGGATAGGTCATCCACATCCAACTCCTTGAAAACCCCTTTAATAGGCTTTGTCGGGATTCTGCTATTTTGGATGGGAAGAATATGACAATGTTAATCTCGCTGTCGAAAACATTGAAAAGCCAATTATAGGGGTTTATCAGGACTTACATATTGTTGACTACATAAGTGATTGGTGCGGGTCTGACAACTGGGACCTCCACACATCAGCTGTATGAATAGGCCATGATGCTGGCAAGCGCTTTGGTCTCTTCCCTGTGCTGATGTCATTGCCATCAGTCACATGGTACAGCAGCTGCTCAGTCCTATTCAAGTGCATGGGGCTGAACTGCAATACTAAGCACAGCCTCTAAAATATATACAGCGCTGTGCTTGGTATCCAGTATAGAGGTGGCATCTCTCACCAGAACACTGCGGTATCTTCACCCAGCTGATCTGTGGGGGTCCTGGGTGTCGGACTCTCACCTAAGGATGGGTCAATAATATGTAAGTCCTGGAAAACTCTTAATTCATGGCACAGTGGTATATCTGCTGTTCTGTTCTGTTATATGGAGTTATACCAATGCATGTCCAAGTATGTACCAAACCTAGCACCTTATGTGTGCGGTTATATCACATTGCCGGGCTGTACAGATCTGTAATGTGGCGCCTATAGACTCCTAGAGGCCGTGATTGAATGTCTTTATGCCCCTAATTTCATACAGAAGGGCCTAGAGGAAGATATGAGTATAACTTGTGCTATACTCCATTACATGCTGAACTACAGCGGTGTACTGGCTCCAGGGAAGAATGTAGCGCCTCACTGAGGCACAATATGGCAGCACGTGGGTGGATTTGTATGCCTGTAAATTTCGTTGAAGTCACAGATTACGCCCCATGGTCTAATGACGCAAAAATAAATGCCCCAAGTGCTAAGTTGCATCTTTATCTCCGTCAGTATGTTACAGAGTTATATAGTATAGAGTATATAATGTATTTCTCTCTCCTCAGCGCTCCCCATCTGTAAGCAGAGGGTCCTATCCGGAAATTTCTCTTCGCTGTCATCTAACCTTACAGAGTCCGAAAAAAATCCTGCGTCTCTCCTCCATCATACCCTTTGACTGCCCTCTAATGGTGAGAGCTTAGATCACAGTTTATGTTTTATTTGCCGATTAACCCCTTGTTTATAGAGGTCGTTCATCTATTAGAGAATCCGACCAATCCAGACGGCTCAGCATACGAAAGCTATTAACAGGCCAGGATTATACATGAAATCAATGGCAGGGACTGCAGAATGACCTACATAGCTATTCATGTGGCCGGTGTGGTACGTGCCAGGCATCGGGCAGACATACAAGTGGAATTGGAAAAGCCAGGGAAGGTTGTAGATCATGAACTATGTCAAAGGCACAAGGCAATGATAAGCTGAGGCGGCATTATAGCTAGTTATCCTATTAACCTTGGCAATCACTTCTCATTACAAGAGTGGCCGCAAAGTACGCCAATTGTAGCCAGCCTAAGTTTTTGTAGTTCTAGAATTCCCCCTAAAATTCCCCTCAGCCACAGTGGGTTCATCAGCTTCAAGGGAATCTCCAGCTTTTGCCATAATGGCGTTTTAAGTTACAAGGCCCTGCGCCAATTAATTTCCTAATATATCTTTATAGTGGTCGGGTCCTGTTTTTCTGATACAAAGCTCCAAATCTCCTGCAGATCCATAGGCTTAAAGTGTAAATGTCACTTTGTTTTTTTGTTTTTTTTATATATGTGTGTAGGAGACAGGGTTTTAAACATTTTTGTAATATACTTTATTAGGAGATTTTGCCACCTTTTAATATAAAACTGCCTCTGACGTTTTCCCTTAGCAATGCTAAAACTGAGGCTTCTCAGCCGGCCTCTACTATCCCTGCTGCTACCTACATGCATGTATATAACTACATGCGTTCCTCTTTAGTGTAAAGTATGCTGAACATGGATTTTCCTTAGCATTTGTACAGTGACTGTGCTTGGTATCGTGGCACTGCCCCGTTCACTTGAATGGGACTGAGCTGCAAACAGACCATGTGGTCCATGACCATGACATAAGCAGCACTCATGGAGCTCTACTGCTGCTTCAAACAGATGACCTGTGGGGGTCCCCGGTGTCAGACCCCATCAATTGATGATCTATCCTATGGAGGAACTACTGATGACCTGTGCTATAGATAGTTCATCTATACCTGTCACTTTCAGATGGAGCAATACAAAGCTGTTTATAGTACGATACATAGAAAATGATGCAACTTTGCAAGAAGTTTGATGACAAATGTCCTGCCATATTGTTACTACAGCTCTTATAAACAACAGTGTGTCTCCATGGTAACAGACTACAAACAAACCCTATGTAGTCTGATCCTGCAGTCCTCTTCTTTTTGCTAGTGTACATTTGGTAGGATAGCAGGCACTACAAGGCCACCTTGTAAAAATTACAATTTTTTTTGGCGTTACTAACTTGTGGCTGATTTTATGTTTTTGGTTGTCACCGAATCTTCTCCAACCAACTTTTTTTTTTCAGCTGCTATTGCCAACAAGTCAACAAGTGCTAGTTTGCAGTCTGGCACATTTTCCTCTAGTCATCCCACCCAGTCTTGGTGGTTTTTAGGCCTTTGGTCGGGGATATGAGGCTGAATTTAGGATATAGACCAAGAACAGCCAGCAGGTGGCAGCATTACCAGCAGAGAGTCCCTGATCGCCTACTCATGCCTAGAACAGGCTTCATCCATAGGACAAGGAGGGGCATGCTGCGAGGGTGGTGGCCGTCCCTGTATTTGGGGGGGGTCGCTTTGGCTATTACTGTAGTCAAGGCTGTCACTATTTTTCAAAGATCACTCTTAAACTCGGTCTGTGAGGGATCCTTGAAATTGGGTGACGCATGGATGCAAATCAGCCGTAAAAAAACTGATCTTTGTATTGCAGTCTATGGGAACTGTAGCAAAAGATTGCAGGTTCAAGTCCCCTAGGAAAGGGGGGCTAATAAAATAGTTAACAAAAAAACAAAAAACTGACCTTTTCATCCATTTTTGCCTCAAGGTTGTGTGACTAAGTCCCTACTCTGAAATGCCGCAGAATGTCCCAGTAAATCTAGTTTAAGGATCAAGCAGGAAGAGGCAGAATTGTCATCAGGCCGAAGCCTTTGCGGCTACTCCAGCTCAGTCAGATTGACAGTTCTCTCCCTACTTGGGTATAGCGAGAAACCTGTCAATGAAGTCGAGGTGGGCGGGGAAAATCTGGGAGGAGCGTAGACCTGTAACTGGGCTCTGCGGTACCCGATTTGGGATGATTGTCTGTGATACACGTGGTGCGGCTGCAGCTCCCTATGGGATGTCCATGCAAGGCATCAAATAATAGCGGAACTAGTGATATCTACAGACGCTGTATGCGGTTATAATGTGGGCTGGGCTTGGCGGGAAATATTTCATATGCCTGTCGTAGCGTCGCTTTTATTAAATTACCCATTTTGTGGGCTTGTAATAAGATCAGTGTATGAAGAGTATTTGTAGATCAGTATTGTGCAGGCTACAACGGGGGACAGACCATGTGTGCGCTTATGAACAGATGGATCGCAGCAAAGGATGCAAATGTAACAAAGAGGATTAAGCGCCAGACCGCGACCGAAAGTATTTACAGCATTTTTTTTTTTTTTTTTTTGAAAGCCTAAGATCGTGCTTTCTCTTACCCAAGTGCAAAAAAGTGTATAGGGATATTGTAAGTCCTTTAGTAGAAGTGAGACAACCCCAACCCTCTCAGTTAGAAGGCCTTAAGATGGTCAAACATTGATGGCGACCCCGTGCTGAAGCTTGAGGACCCCATACTTGCTCCTGGCTTTCACCTGAGCTACACCCCAGTGTCCATCATGGATCCTCCAGAGGTGCTGGAGATGCAGAGGTGAAAGTAACCTTAAAGCTCCTGGGCTCCAGTGCAAAATCTGTAATGGGCCCCCACCTACTTTGCACTATTTAGAATAGTGGTATATTTTATGTAGCAGAGGGACCGCTTCACCCCCTATAGCTACGCCCCTGTAAATGGCCACATAACCCCCTAGACTCAGGGGGTACCAGAAGGGCATCCTCATGACAAACACACAGCAAAAAAATGTATGTGGTGAGGACTTCCGTCAAAACAAGACCCCGGAGCAGCAGGACTGGACAGTGGCAGGAGACACCAGAGCACCAGGGTCTGGTCAGTATGGTTTTTTTTTTATCTGCCTTGGCCTCTTGGCAAAAAACAGGTTATTCTGGACATCCCCTTTAAGTCCAAGGTGCTGGAAGGGGCTGGCTCTACTTGTGGAGATCCATCTTGTAAGGAGTCTTACAGACAGGGCTCTCTGGGATAAAGTATGTAAATGAGCTCACCTCCAGAAGGAAGAAAAGTGTCTCTCTAGTGCCACCTGCAGGTCACTACACTGTAAAGCAATGTCCGACCCGTTAAAGAACCTCGAAACACGACTAGAGATATCCGCCAAACCAGATACCCCACTCTGTAGATGGTGCCATTTCAGAGTGTTTGCTCCGCATCAGTACAGGGTAAGAACTTACTAAGAAAAACCTGGTAATGTTTAGACACTGTTCAGACCTTGTTTTTTCATTACAAGCAGCAGAAAAGCTCCCAGCACAAATACCAAACCTATCCAGAGAGTCTCATGCTTTAGAAATTCTTTATATGTAAAATTTTTGTACTTTTTTTTCAGGTCTGTGCATTAGGCGGACTCCTAAAATTTCTTGAGCGGAGGCGGATTGGGGTTGAGTTGGAGGACAGCAGTGTGGGCGTCCCGATCCTAAGCATCAAGAAATATGTCATGTATGTACATATGTAACTTCTCCTGTGACCTGGCGGGTTATAGGCATTTCTATTGCTATTACACATAGTTATAAGAGAGGAGGACAATGAGGGGGCTATTATACTGCAATAAAAAAGCCAATGCTTACTATATACCTACTATATACTGTATACACATCCTTCATGTAAAGCATATAGTTATAGCCTGCATAGGAAGTGTACCATTACATTTAGCGCCTATGTTTTAAGATATATAGCAATCTCTCAATACACAGCTCCCAACCCTTAATGATAAAATTCTAGTGGACTGCAGTCACCACTAGGGGGAGCCACTGTATATTGCATCATTATAGAGCTCATTGTATAGATACATGGAGTAAGCTCCAGACTCGGACCAGGACCAGGGGCCCAGAATGTGTTTCTTGGTGTGTAGGAAGTAACGTGCCTCCATCTTGTGTGCCTAGGACTGACATTGTGGATATGGACCAGGATACATTTAGGTAAGTAATAACCAAAGTCTTCTCCCACATTACTGTATGTTACACACTATATCATGGAGAACACGAGTGTAATGTTTGTACATCTCAAATATACAGTATAAAGGAACTTAAAGGGTTATTTTCAGCTCAGCAAATTGCTGTGGAAATGGGAATAACTTCTCCATATCCCGATCTCTAGGGAATGACTTACAGGAACGTGCTGGGTTCTGGTGACAGACTCCCTTTAAAGGAATTATACAGGACTTCAAAAACATGGCTGCTTTCTTGTTGTCAGGAAGTGACCTCATGTCCATTGGTCACATGGCCGTGCCACATCTCTGTCCCTTTAAATTGGATGGGTCTGAGCTGCAGCACGGCCTTGTGACCAATGGACATGAGGTCACTTCCTTTAATACAAAGGGGCAGATTCACGAACAATCTGTGCTGTATTTTTGGAAAAAAAAGTTGCAACTTTTTAACGTGACTTGCAACTATAATAGTAGAAAGTGACATTTTTACACCACCTTTGCCACTTTTTAAATAGTGGTTTGGGCGAGCTATTTGCCTAATTTACTGTCATTTATGGCACTTTTGTTGTGCAAATGATGACAGAAATCTGCCCTAGTGTAGATATCCGTGAAGGTGTATGGCACGAGTATGGCGAATCCTCCACTGCAGGCATCACATACCCGGAACACAATACACCGGCCCCTATGTCTCTGCAGGGGGTTTGTAGCTCTGTATCGGAGATATGACGGTACTTATACTGTATCTGTGGAGATGAATGGATGTATTATATATACAGTATATACTGTATGTGTGATATGACGAGATACTATATGATACTATATAACACTGCTGGAATTCTCAGCCTTCTCTTATTTCTCTATTTTAGTGTCCTGCATATATTTAAAAGTGAGGCCCATCCGTCCGCATATAAGATGTGTTCTGGAGGAAAAGAAGGACTCAGTCTGTTTGGTAACACTGAACATATTACATACGTGCTCCTTGTCTGATGTCTTACATAGTATCACTCATGTAGACAGGTCCTGCCCTTCCATATGTGCTGTATAACACAGGAGACAAGCTCTTGGCGTGTTCTGTATAGTACATCATACCTAGACTTAGATATACATTGGGCAATCAACACAGTCTGTACAGAGCCTTAAAGGGGTGTCTAGACCTAAATTGAGTTTTCATACTGATGACCTAGCTACGGGATAGGTCACCAGTAAGTGATCTGTGGGGGTCTGACAACGGGACCCCGCACACATGAGCTGTTCTAGCGCCTCCAGGTAGCTGCTAGTGGACGGGCGGCGTGTGCAGGCCAATCCTATGCAAGTATTAGGAGCAGTGTGACAGCTCTGTCCACTGCATAGTGGTGGTTCCAGAGAACTGCAGCGCTGCTCCTATTACCAGGTTCTGGAAACTGCTAGAACAGCTGATCTGGGTGTCAGACCCCCCACAGATCACATACTTATGACCTATCCTGTGGGGAGGTCATCAGTATGGAATCTCGATCTTGGTCCAGACAACTCCTTTAACAGTTGAAGGGCCCACATACTGTTCTTACACAGTGGCCCTCTGCTGACTGGTTGCCTGATATCTAGGGTGCAGGAGAAAGGCTTGTAGATTATCTGCTGTGTAGTCAAAGGAGTAGGTCAATTCAACACCTCCCCCTCCCCTCTCCATAGACTTCTACATGAGAAGTAAATCAATCTGTCTGTGAGGCTGATAGTCCGTCTCTTCTGTGGATATGGGTTCTATTAGCGATAGACTGAGTGAAAGGAGGAGGAGGAGAGCAACCTGATAAAAGGAGAAAGGAGCATTCTTCTTAGATAAACTATATTACAACATTTTTTATGTTCACTCGCACAATTCATTTCTGAGAAGTTGTTTTACACTTGGAGGAACACTGTAAAAATTGATCAGTTGTCTACAGAAAGCTTCCTAGTAGCCCTGGTATTACAGCACCTTCACTACCAAATTCTTTACCATTCCATTACTGCTTTGCAATAGATGTTAATAATTTTGTAATAAGTTTCAGCTCTGCAGTCCCAGTGCAGACTATGCGTCTCCATAGTAACAGACAGCAAACAAATTATATGTAGTGTCACCCTGCACAGTTTCTTCCATTTGCCTCCTACTTAGTGCTAATGCACACTTGCAAGATAAGCCAGAATTAGAGGTCAGGTAGAACAGAGCATGACTGCAAGACCAGACTACACAGACTTATTGTTGTCTGTTACCATGGAGACACATAGGTCTCTATAGTAGCTGAAGACACCAAATGCTGCAAAGATGCCCAATTTTTTATTTTATTTTATATGCACTTAGAGAATAAAAAATGTGATTGTGGAGCTGGAAATAGCCTGTAACACAGCTTTGTGTGTTTGTGTTAGGAGTGAAGCGGGTTTTCTGATCTGGTTTTTGTCATCCTTCAGGTCTCCTTAACCGATGTCAGTGTAAGTGGGGAGAAAACAGGATGAGGTGAGCTGTAACCATTCTCCCTTTCTTGAAGATCTGCTCCATTTTAATAACATTTTTGTCAATTTGCAGAAATTTTGCACATGTACACAGCTTATACATTGTATAATTTAAGGGAATGTGTAAGCTATGTACATGTATAGAATCTCTAAAAATATATTTGCGTTCCTTCCAAAACAGCGGCACACCTCTCCACAGGTTGTGTTTGGTATTGCAGCTCAGTTCCATTGACTTTAATTGAGCAGTATTGTAATACCCATCACCACCCATGAAAGGTGTGGCGCTGTTTATGGAGGAAAGCCATATTCTAGTTATCCTATAGGTCTCTTTATTGTTCTCCGTGTCTTCTTTCTTCCCGCATTAGATTGTGGTTTATGAGGCCCACACGGAGCCAGGCGGAGCTGACATCTCGACTCGATGTGATTGAATTTTTCATCGCACCGCGTAACCAGGAAACTACTGGCAACATTCAGAGCTGCCTTAGGAATATCAGAAACATCCCTGTGAGTATATACTTCACTATTCACTCACTAGAGGGGTCTAGGTCTGTATTAGGCTGGACTTCCCCATAAATAGATTGCCGGAGTGTGCATGTTTACTTAAAGGGGTTGTCCAGGGCTATGATATTGATTGCTGCAGCCTCTTCACTGCTTACCAAACACAGCGCCATCCATTGTACAGTGGCTGTGCTTGGTATTACAGCTGTGCTCCATTCAATTGAATAGGACTGAGCTGCAAACAGGCCATGTGATGGATGGATGTGATGTCACTGGCCATGTGACGAATGGATGTGATGTCACTGGCCTGAGAATATGAAGTGGAGTTCAGTATCCCAGTCCCGGACAACACCTTTAACTAGGGAGACAATTATTGCCGGAAACGCCTCTTTGAATGCAAAATTTGCATAAACCCCGCCTCTTCTTGTGGTCTAGTTCACAATGGTGACTGATAAGTTGTTTGTTTTTTTCAAATTTTTCTTCCATTCAGCTGATACTAAAACGCATGACCCTCTCTAACACCAACGCGTCTGACTGGCAGTCCCTGTACAAGGTACGTGCTTTCCTATTGTATTTATCCGTCTTCATTTTATGTTCTATTTGATAGTAAGCGTTCTTCACCTCTCACCGTCCGCCATCTTGTCTCTACAGACTGTATACAATGCTATTTGCATAGGAGAAATGTGCCGCTCATTGCCTCAGGCCGTGACTCTCTTTAGCCGCATCACTGCCGCCTTTAACAGCGACCTGCACTACATCGCCACTATCATTAGTAAAGTGGTTCGTATCTTTCTCGCCATCTTTTATGGACTGCCCTCCTTTTATCCTCAGGCATCTTTTCCCATGTCCTTAAGCCTGTCTTTTTCTTCACCTTCATTTGTCCAGGTGGATTTTGAGGAAAGCGTAAGGGAGAAGCGGTTCTGTGTAAAGGCGCAGGTAGATCCCACCATAGATGACAGTAAGTGACATATGGCATTTCCAGCGCTGGCCTTCACATCTCCTCTAGCCCCTGGTTTTTGAGGCGGAGTACTCCTTTTCATAGATTAGGGGCAATCTCTGCCGTGCCATGCGCCTGCACTGCCAGTTCGTAGCTGACGTAGATTTAAGGCTTCATTTACACCAATTTTCTATCGTAAATGATGATAAATCCGGCAGGGCCGATGACATCCCAGCATGCCCTCCCCACGCCACCTTTTTTGGAAAGTGGTGAGGGTGATGAAAAAAGGCCAATTGTGACCATTTTTGGCCAAACTGGTGTTGAAAAAGTTGCCAACCCGAGACGTGCAACTGTATTTTAGGCTCACAAAAGTGGCATATAGCATTTACAAATCTCCTTTTATGTGTCTGGTGTATTCTTCCAGCGCTCTTAGTAGCCAAACCACACATTTGTTGTACCATTTTGGCTACTAGGGGTACAGATCTGTAGCTGTATTATTCTGCCATGAAATAGGGCAACATAGCAAGCTGACAAGTCCACTTTAAAAAGCAGTACAGTTATGACATTTACTTTAAAAATATGGCACCACCTGGTGTTCAAAGTGTATAGCAGTGTGCATGACCATCTAATGAACTGAGAGCTGGTGGACACACATGCTCAGTCGCTCACCCCATAGTCTGCTCTCTGCATAGTGATCCTCTATACAGCATGGCTTTATAGGGGAGAAAGATCCTTTTGCAGGGGAAGTAAGGAGTAAATTTTCTGCTGCCAAAGCAGGAAAGGCGATTGAAGAAATTCTGAATTACTGAAAGCTGGATTAAAGGGGTTTTTGCATGTAAGCAAGTTATCCCCTATATCTCAGACCCCCACTGATCACGAGAACAGGAAGTTTTGTCCTCTTTTACCAAATGGAGCAGTGGACGGGAACCGCTCCATTCATTTTGGTGGGAGCGCTGGAGATAGCTGAGCGCTATACTTCGGCTATCTCCAACACTCTCATTGAATGGTGCACGACCACCGCCCCATTTAGAACAGGGGACAAAACTCCGTCAATCTCCTGATACTGATCAGAGCAGTCAGACCCCCACCCGATCTGCAATGTTATAACTTTATGTTCCCCTGTGACAGAGAAACGTCGGCTGCAAGGACTGTCAGACTTCCTAACAGAGGTTGCCCGTAAGGAATTGCAGACCTTGGACCCTCAGATAGCGTCCTGCAATGTGGTCTACATCCCACTGGTGAGCAAAACCATATGGAATAAGACAGACCACACTTGGTACTCGCAATTCATGTGCGAGGCCTTATGGACACGACAGAGCTGAATTAGACGGATCTATAATTTGTGATGTCTGTGAGCGTCTGTTTTTGGCCTCTGTGTATCCATTATGTTTTTGATCACATGATTATATAAATGTAACTGATGTATTACCTGAATATTCATTCATGCAACCATTGGTCACTGCATGCAAGTGGGGTGTTGTCCCCTAACAAAACACAGCCTAAATACGTACCCCTATAATGCACTTTGTATACATCTGATATCTGCAGTGTATACCATTCTATCACCTCTAGATAGGATTCCTGCTCTCCTTCAAGCGCCTCCCATTCATGAAAGAGAAGAGCGACTTTGCTATTGAAGGTCTGGATTTCATGGTGAGAAGTTTCTTTTTTTCCTTTTTTTTCTCAGAATTTTTTTTTATAAAGCAAATGCCGTTTTCTATGTTTTTTTTAGTAGATTGTGAGCCCCGTTGCCTTAAGGGATCTTTTATACAGGGAATGATGGGACGTACGATCCTTTACATGAACCTTCATTCCCCATGTAAAGGTGCCCAGTGATCAAAAGACGGATGATAACATGCATATAAGTCACTACTTGTCTGTTGCACGACATCCTCTCCTGTAAAAAGAGGAACGATGGTTTGTTCAGCCTCCTCCCGTTTATTGTAAATATACTGGGTCATCAATATCAATATTCTCAGCACCCCCACCAATCTGCTGTTCTCAGCAGCTGATAAAAAGAGAATTGAACAGGAAGCAGACAGCGCTGTTCTCTGTGTAGTGGCCAAACCAGGTACTGCAGATCAGTTCTATTCACTTACATGATACCTAAGCTGCAGTGACTTCATTCCACCACTACACAGAGAACAGCGCTGTCTACTTCCTGATCGGTCCCAGATGTTAGACCCTCACTTAATAATGACCTATACTTAAGAAAGATCGTCAAAAATTTTAGCCAGGAAAACCCCTTTAAGTAAAAGAGTGCTAAGCTACTTGTATCAGGGATTGGTGCTTGTTACAGGACAAGTATCTGCCTGTTTAAAAGGACCTTTGGAAACCTATAGGGGCAGATTCACTAATCCTGTCTAATTTTGGCAGAATGTTGACACAATTCTGGTGCACATTGGTGACTCATAGGCCCCTGCCCTTTCATAACAACCCCCTTTATGCTAAGCCCCACCCCCTTGTCAGAGAAATAAGTGTCTATTAAATGTGGTGCACAGCATGTAGGCTAATTTTTGTTGCAAATTAAATTGGAAATTTTTGTTCCTGGTGTCTTGTGTAACATGTCTTTGTTATGAGCAGTTTGTGTCAGATGACCGACTCCATTACAAAAGTGAACGGACCAGAGAGCTGGATAAAGTTTTGGGGGATCTCATTTGTGAGATAAGAGGTGAGATATCCGCATTTTCAGGGGTGTCAGTGGGCACAACATACTTGGGATCTTTTGGAATTATTTGGCCTTCTATGATAAACGTTTCACATTTAGCAAATACCAAATGCCGATCAGCTGTTTGCCGGAGCTGCATTGTCCTGGAAGTGTACAGCTCTGGGTACTGTGTAGTGACTGGCAAAGATAGCTTTCACTTCAATAGGAGTGAGCTTGCAGTACCGTCCCTGGCCACTACACAGTGTATGGAGCTGTATAATTTCAGTACAATACAGTTCAAACAAACAGTTGATTGAGGGGGTGTTAAGTGACGGTTCCCCACCAAACTACTGTTTATGGCCTATCCAACCCTGAACACTATTTTACAATTCCTATATACTGTAGGTATTGTCTACATAAAATGATAAGTAGCTTTGTAAATACATTACATTACTTATCCTGTACTGATCCTGAGTTACATCCTGTATTATACTCCAGAGCTGCACTCACTATTCTGCTGGTACAGTCACTGTGTACATACATTACATTACTTATCCTGTACTGATCCTGAGTTACATCCTGTATTATACTCCAGAGCTGCACTCACTATTCTGCTGGTGCAGTCACTGTGTACATACATTACATTACTTATCCTGTCCTGATCCTGAGTTACATCCTGTATTATACTCCAGAGCTGCACTCACTATTCTGCTGATACAGTCACTGTGTACATACATAACATTACTTATCCTGTACTGATCCTGAGTTACATCCTGTATTATACTCCAGAGCTGCACTCACTATTCTGCTGGTACAGTCACTGTGTACATACATTACATTACTTATCCTGTACTGATCCTGAGTTACATCCTGTATTATACTCCAGAGCTGCGCTCACTATTCTGCTGGTGCAGTCACTGTGTACATACATTACATTACTTATCCTGTACTGATCCTGAGTTACATCCTGTATTATACTCCAGAGCTGCACTCACTATTCTGCTGATACAGTCACTGTGTACATACATTACATTACTTATCCTGTACTGCCTGCCTTCTTCCTTTTTTTCCCCACACCTCCCCTCACTTTCTGCTGGTGCAGTCACTGCGTACATACATTACATTACTTTCCTGTACTGATCCTGGTTACATCCTGTATTTACTCCAGAGCTGCGCTCACTATTCTGCTGGTACAGTAACTGTGTACATACATTACTTATCCTGTACTGATCCTGAGTTACATCCTGTATTATACTCCAGAGCTGTGCTCACTATTCTGCTGGTGCAGTCGCTGTGTACATACATTACATTACTTATCCTGTACTGATCCTGAGTTACATCCTGTATTATACTCCAGAGCTGCACTCACTATTCTGCTGGTACAGTCACTGTGTACATACATTACATTACTTATCCTGTACTGATCCTGAGTTACATCCTGTATTATACTCCAGAGCTGCACTCACTATTCTGCTGATACAGTCACTGTGTACATACATTACATTACTTATCCTGTACTGATCCTGAGTTACATCCTGTATTATACTCCAGAGCTGCACTCACTATTCTGCTGGCTGTCTGCAGAGTAATCTATCATGGGTGTTCCTGACAACAACCTTATTGACTGTCTCCGATGGTGAACAGTAGATTTGTGACTGCACATCTGGAGGTAATGACCACATTACATGTATATGTGTAGTTAATTTGTCTTTGTCCTCCGCAGACCATGAGATTATAATAATGCATCAGCTGCAGACATTGATCCTGGAAAGGTCGTCTGTCTTACATGAGGTCACTGACTACGTGGGGCAGCTGGACGCTCTTCTTGCTATGGCCATCTCTGCCCGTGAGAACGGATATGTCCGTCCTTGTTACACGTGTAACAGCATCATTAATATAAAGGAGGGCAGGTGAGGAGGGCAGATCTGTCAGGTCACATGTTTTTATGTCCCAGTCTTGGCTTTACACTGCATCTTCTCTCCCAGACACCCCATTATGGTATTTTGCTCTGGAACGTTTGTCCCAAACTCAGCCATGACTGGAGAGGAAGAGAAAAGGATTAAAATTCTGACAGGACCAAACTCATGTGGGAAGAGCGTGTATCTAAAACAGGTACTGAGAGCAGTGCAGAAGCACATACCATCACAACATGGATCGGAAGGGGTTAAAAAAGAAGCAGTTCCACATCCCTGATCCCTCGCTACTCCCATTTTACTAGTGACTGGGTCTCTACTTCTTGGTGTCTTCTCCACACTGAAGTGCCCACTCAGCTAGTCAATGGTCGTGAGTTTAGAAGCTGCATTTATTTGTGTGTCTTTTCCAGCAGTCTCCTCCTCCCTCCCCTCTCCCTAGACGTCTGTGTAAAAAGTAACTTAACCTGATAAGTGGAGAAGGAAACAGATTTCTTTAGTAAGATATATTACAAACTTTCTTATATTCCCCTGAACTATTCATTTATGTAAAGTGGTTTTATAACTGGAGGTGCGCTTTACTCTTGTAATTTCAGGTGGGTCTCATTGTCTTCATGGCCTTGATTGGGAGCTACGTCCCTGCCGCCTATGCTGAAATCGGACCCATTGATGGAATCTTTACTCGTTTACAGACACGGGAGTCTGTTTCTCTTGGCTTGTCCACTTTTATGATTGACGTAAACCAGGTTAGCGGCTTCTAGGTTTCTTTTTTGTTTGGATTAAGTTTTTAGATACAACAAAAAATTGGAACTAAAGAACTATATATCACAGAGCTCCGCTTCTCTCCTCTATCATATAACCTATATATCACAGAGCTCAGCTTCTCTCCTCTATCATATAACCTATATATCACAGAGCTCAGCTTCTCTCCTCTATCATATAACCCTATATATCACACAGCTCAACTTCTCTCCTCTATCATATAACCTATATATCACAGAGCTCAGCTTCTCTCCTCTATCATATAACCCTATATATCACAGAGCTCAGCTTCTCTCCTCTATCATATAACCCTATATATCACAGAGCTCAGCTTCTCTCCTCTATCATATAACCCTATATATCACAGAGCTCAGCTTCTCTCCTCTATTATATAACCTATATATCACAGGCTCGCTTCTCTCCACATATAACCTATATATCACAGAGCTCAGCTTCTCTCCCTCTATCATATAACCTATATATCACAGAGCTCAGCTTCTCTCCTCTATCATATAACCCTATATATCACAGAGCTCCGCTTCTCTCCTCTATCATATAACCCTATATATCACAGAGCTCAGCTTCTCTCCTCTATCATATAACCTATATATCACAGAGCTCAGCTTCTCTCCCTCTATCATATAACCTATATATCACAGAGCTCAGCTTCTCTCCTCTATAATATAACTCTATATATCACAGAGCTCTGCTTCTCTCCTCTATCATATAACCCTATATATCACAGAGGTCTGCTTCTCTCCTCTATCATATAACCTATATATCACAGAGCTCAGCTTCTCTCCTCTATCATATAACCCTATATATCACAGAGCTCCGCTTCTCTCCTCTATCATATAACCCTATATATCACAGAGCTCAGCTTCTCTCCCTCTATCATATAACTCTATATATCACAGAGCTCAGCTTCTCTCCTCTATCATATAACCCTATATATCACAGAGCTCTGCTTCTCTCCTCTATCATATAACCCTATATATCACAGAGCTCAGCTTCTCTCCTCTATCATATAACCCTATATATCACAGAGCTCAGCTTCTCTCCTCTATCATATAACCCTATATATCACACAGCTCAGCTTCTCTCCTCTATCATATAACCTATATATCACAGAGCTCAGCTTCTCTCCCTCTATCATATAACCTATATATCACAGAGCTCAGCTTCTCTCCTCTATGATATAACCCTATATATCACAGAGCTCCGCTTCTCTCCTCTATCATATAACCTATATATCACAGAGCTCAGCTTCTCTCCTCTATCATATAACCTATATATCACAGAGCTCAGCTTCTCTCCTCTATATACCCTATATATCACAGAGCTCGGCTTCTCTCCTCTATCATATAACCCTATATATCACGGAGCTCTGCTTCTCATCTCTATCATATAACCTATATATCACAGAGCTCAGCTTCTCTATTATATAACCCTATATATCACAGAGCTCTGCTTCTCTCCTCTATCATATAAACCTATATATCACAGAGCTCAGCTTCTCTCCTCTATCATATAATCCTATATATCACAGAGCTCAGCTTCTCTCCTCTATCATATAAACCTATATATCACAGAGCTCAGCTTCTCATCTCTATCATATAACCTATATATCACAGAGCTCAGCTTCTCTCCTCTATCATATAACCTATATATCACAGAGCTCAGCTTCTCTATCATATAACCCTATATATCACAGAGCTCAGCTTCTCTCCTCTATCATATAACCCTATATATCACAGAGCTCAGCTTCTCTCCTCTATCATATAACCCTATATATCACAGCTCAGCTTCTCTCCTCTATCATATAACCCTATATATCACAGAGCTCAGCTTCTCTCTTCTATCATATAACCCTATATATCACAGAGCTCAGCTTCTCTCATCTATCATATAACCCTATATATCACAGAGCTCAGCTTCTCTCCCTCTATCATATAACCTATATATCACAGAGCTCAGCTTCTCTCCTCTATCATATAACCCTATATATCACAGAGCTCAGCTTCTCTCCCTCTATCATATAACCCTATATATCACAGAGCTCAGCTTCTCTCCTCTATCATATAACCTATATATCACAGAGCTCAGCTTCTCTCCTCTATCATATACTCCTATATATCACAGAGCTCAGCTTCTCTCCTCTATCATATAACCCTATATATCACAGAGCTCAGCTTCTCTCCTCTATCCTATAACCCTATATATCACAGAGGTCAGCTTCTCTCTTCTATCATATAACCTTATATATCACAGAGCTCAGCTTCTCTCCTCTATCCTATAACCCTATATATCACAGAGCTCAGCTTCTCTCCTACATATAACCCTATATATCACAGAGCTCAGCTTTTCTCCTCTATCATATAATCCTATATATCACAGAGCTCAGCTTCACTCCTCTATCATATAACCCTATATATCACAGAGCTCAGCTTCTCTCCTATCATATAACCCTATATATCACAGAGCTCAGCTTTTCTCCTCTATCATATAATCCTATATATCACAGAGCTCAGCTTCTCTCCTCTATCCTATAACCCTATAACTAAGACTGCAAAATCACTCTGCACAGGGCAGTTTGAGAGCTACTTTATTTTTTGTTTTCCATGCATATATCCTGTATAAAATTGTAATAATATCATAACAATATTTTATAGTCTGAACATTTTCCTATATGTAGGTGGCGAGAGCCGTGAATTATGGAACTAGGAATTCACTAATTTTAATAGATGAATTTGGAAAAGGGACCAATACGGTAAGGAATGTCACTGATGTTATAAATCTGCATAGGTGTGGAGTTACATATACAGTACAGATATATACATATACACATATATTATAAAATCTGAGTTTTCTGTTTCTTCAGGTGGACGGTCTTTCACTTTTAGCTGCCATTCTCAGACACTGGATAAAGCAGGGCTCTTCCTGCCCCCATGTTTTACTTTCTACTAACTTTCACAGTCTGATCCAGCTGAAAATACTTCCAGAAAGTTCCATAGTGCACTATCAGGTGAGCACAGAGGTAATAAACAACATCCCCAATTTCACCTCTTGAATACAGACCTCATCTGAACCATATCACAGACACATACTGTTTCTGGTCATGTTGCATCATATGTCTTAGGAAAGATAAGGAAGGACATATCTCTGGGAGGGGCGGCCATGCTGTATATGTGGTTTTCTCCACTAAAGTATGTGGGAGTTTCATACATAGCGGAGTCAGTGACCCCCGAAGATTTCGAAAGATAGACTCACATGCATATGTCTCATCTTTTTAGACTCAGCATAGGATTGCCAGACATCGAATGGGGGATAAGAGGCGTTCAGTGCATATACTACACATAGAAATATGGACAGTCAGAGTCTTTTCTAGAAAACGCAATGTCCCTTAGCAAAATTTGACATTATTGTTAAGTCCTTCCATCTTCGGAGCAGGCTCCAAGGTCAGAAATACAGAATGAGAGAGCTAGGACTGGCTTGGGCAGTGAGGAGGATTGGTGGACGTGCTGTAGGTGGCCAATATGGTGGAGGCATGGTACCTCCTAAGTCTTCCTTGTATTCCATGCCTGATGGCCATTCACTTACTATGGAAATGCACCCGATTTCTGATCAATGAGAGCCGACACCTGATTGGTTGCCATGGCCAACGTTATCCTCTGCACTAGTTGTGCTGACTTTCCCTTTATTTTGCACAGACATTCGAGTGGTGTCTGGATGGGGAGGAGCTCGTATTTTTCTACCAACTTAAAGATGGCATTTCTGAAGTAAGCCAGGCAGCCAGGGTGGCGTCCATGGCCGGTATGCCAGAAGAAATCATCAAGAGAGGAGTTGAGGTAAAGCATTGACTCTTTTTAAAGGGGTTGTCTGAGATAAATAGCAAACTCGGGAGTCGGAGGTGATGTAAAATGAAGGGATACTTACCTACCCAAGGTCCTCTGTTCGGCTGGTGGTCCCACTTTTCTCTCCAGTGCCAGGACCACCAATGACGTACTGGAGAGAACAGGGGATGTGCTGACCGAATGGAGGGGTAGGTATCACTACTTTTTTTTTTAAATTTTGCATCATCCCCTGTGTGTCAGTTATCCCGGATACCCCATCAATATGTGATCTGTCGTACCAAACATAGTAATGCTTCATAGGCACGTTAGTTTTAGTGTGGCACTATAGGGCTCTGTTCACACTGCTGTCACGGCTTCCATATGCACAGGAGCCACGATGGAGCAGAAGTGATTCAGTAACAGATCCTGACAGATCCAATTGACCTGTTCTTTATCATGGACCCTCAATATAAATTGTCACAACAATTTAATTAAATTTCCACTTTTTTAAGATTTCAGAGCTGTTTCGGAGGGGACATGCCATCCAGTGCCTCGATCAGGCGGCTAAACAAGAGAAAATCGACATGTAAGGAAAATGTTAAGAATATATTTCTTAAACCAACCCTGAATGATTACGTTCACACAGACACTTAGGCATACTTACCAATTTTTACCAGTTGTCCTTGATCAGGGCTTATCCCTCTCCCTATTAAAATAAACCAAGCTAGGCCCGTCCAACCAGTGATATAGGATATGAGCAGAATAGCAGTCACCTATCCTTCATACTGTACAGTAGATCGCCTGCACAAGACACACTGTCACCTAAAGGAGTTGTATAGTTTCGAAAACCCATTTTCAAATACCGTCTTCTGAGATAATAGAGGGGACCCCTCTTTACTAACTGGAGTAGAGAGTGACTGCAAGAGCATCTCCCAGATCTGCAGGGCCCAGCAAATCCATGCATCACAAAACAGCCCATTGACCTGATGGAGAGTTGAGCAATGCTTATTGTTGGGGCACCCCGTTGGTCCTGTATTAGGAAAATAAACATTATAATGGGGTTGTCATATCTATATATATGCCGGCAGTAATAAGGATTGGACTAGACAGACCAATTGATCTAACCATTTATACTACATGTCGCTCTTTCGTTGTCTATATACATTATTTGGCATGCATTCTCCCATCTGATAGTCTCAAACCCCTTTGTTTCTCTTATCTCAGGTGTCAGAAAGTGGTCTCCAGCTTTCTTAGTCTAGACCTTGATGATCCTCAGACTGACCTGCAAAAATTCTTGTCTGAAGAAGTATTACCCTTGTCCTCGATATTCTAAATTATTATACTCACAGGTTGAAGACTGTTGCCATAGAAGAAGGCGCCCTGCAGTGTAACCTGCTCTATTTTTTTGTCTATTGTGTCGGGGGGGGGGGGGGGTTTGGTGAACACTTTTGTAATAGACTTTATTTACCTATTTTACTTCCTTGTAATAGAAAACAGGCTCTAAAGTCATCCTTGGCAAAGCTCTAACTGAGTCCATCCCATACACACTGTGTATAGCCTGTATATTCAAGTGTAGAAATTGCCAAAAGGAGGGGGGGGGGTCACTTGAGATAGCTGTATCCCTAGTTTTATTCCAGTGCTTCTGGTGTCATATAATGGCTGAGAGTCTTAGCTGTCATAGGGTACCAAGATTGGAATTCTAGCTATAAAAATACAGAGCTATCACTAGTTCAAAGGCTTTATGAGTCTGACTTTACTAAAAGGAAGGAAATTAGGTTATTAAAGTATATGGAACCCCCTCCCTGTCCATCCGTTCCCTTTGCCTTTAATGTAAACAACATGATGGAGGCAGTCTTCTTGCATGCAGGACTTTTTCTTCCATCAGAAAAGTGAAAAAGATGATGGAAGAAAACTTCTGTCATGTCTTTTACATTGGGGTGAATGCAGATGGACCCCCGTCTTTGGAGCTGTCTCCATCTGTCATTTAATGTCCTGTGACAGATGAGAGCAACGGACATTAAATAACAGTACTGTGATCCTACCCTTAGAAAAATCTGATTAATGAATCAGGCTGAGATGGGAACGGTCTGGTGTGAACTGCTACCGAGCACAATCCAAACTGCTAGGCCGATACTCAGGTCTTCAGCTTACGGGTGCATTGTGTCTGGGCCGAGGCTTGGCAGTACACCACCCATACTGTATGCCTTACTGAAGCGGTTCCTCATAGATATAGGTGCAGAAGTTGAGTATTTATAGATAAGCAGATAGTTCAGTGGTTATTATTGTTGTGATCCAGGAGTTCTGCTTTCTGGCAGTTTTCAGCATTAAAAATTTCACCCCCATAGGCAGTGTCTTCACTTTACCATTCCTGATCCTGCATTTGTTATATACTGTCTTGTGGAGTTGACCCCTCTCCTCTGGGCCAGCCCCTCACTCCTATATTGAAAGAGAACCCCTATTGAAGTGTGCAAAAAGTTGGTAGAGGTGGTGAAAGGTTCCCTTTAATAACAGGTCCTTCTCAGTTCCCCCTTCTTCTTACATTGGGGTCTAGGGAAGGTCTACAACTTAGACTTGTCTGGGTGATCCTTGTCCTCTTTTCAGACTCTTCTACATTCTTGGTTGTTCCCTGCTGATCTCCAGTATATTATATGCGTTCTCTTCTGCGTCCTCTTACCCCACACAGCTTACTGATCCCCTCCTTTCCCGGGCTGAATATCCTTTTCTCTGTGTGTCCATCCTCTATGATATACTTCTGCCCTTGATGAATCCTGGGTATTGGGAATTGGACATATTGGATGTCAACGAGTTCTTAGAAAAAATAAGAGGTGTCTGACAGCCGCTAATTCTGTTCCCCTGCAGTGAGAAAACATGCATGCTCAGCCGCTGTGACCTTAGAGGGAATCTGTCAGTTCCAAAATGCCTCCCAAACCAATAATTGTGCCATGTAGGGGCCTTTAATAGAAACAAAAAGATAACTTTCTGGCCACAAACTAATGAAGGAATACAGATATAATCGTCTTTTTATGGATATACAACTCAGCTGGCAAGTGCACTGGGGGCGGAACCTGCTTTGTCATATTTGCCTGCAGACAGCTGCAAGTGCTCTGACTCTCCTCTGGATTGGGTCCCTAATGTCTCTCCTTTAGCTGTGATTGACATTTTTAGCCAGTTGCTTGGAAACAAATCTTGTAAATCAGGGCCCGCCCCCAGTGCACTTGCAGGCTGATTTGCATATCCATAAAAGGATGATTATCTCTGCATTGCTTGATCAGTTTGTGCTCCTATTAAAGGCTCTTACAGAGCATTATTATTGGTTTGGGAGGCATTTTGGACCGAACAGATTCCCTTTAAGGGGTTAATGATACATTTTTGCTAAGGATCTGTAAAAGTGGAGCTCTGGGGAAGAAACGATTCCCTGTGAACCCAGCGCAGCTGTAAAGGATAAGATGACAGAGATAATGGAGTCCCAGATGGTCCTCGTACTTGTTGTACAAGATATTAATGTCTTATAATCCCCTCGTGAGTCTCTACGACAGTATAACAGGCCCAAAAGAGACCGCCACGGACAGAGAGAATAGAGAACCCAGAGGTGGCTCTCCAGTCATTGCAAAACTACAAACCCCAGCATGCCCTGACAGCGGCAGGTTGTCAGGGCATGCTGGGATTTGTTGTTCTGCCACAGTAGGCACCCTTGTGATGGAACCTCTGTTTATTTTTTCAGTATTAAGTTCTCATTGCCCACCTGGTCGGTACATGTAAGTGTCTCTGTAGCTCTGAGACTTTGTTCCGCCGCAGCGTATTCTTTGTTAATTACCGCTAATGGACGTCTGGTCTCCTGGCGTACGTCACACCACCGATTATACCAGACTGCCGTAGGCCATGTTTCCCGCTCCTTTGTCTAGGTTTCCGCTCCTTTGTCTACAGCACAATCTCTCCGTGTACATCAGCCACCTGTCAGAAAGATGATTTACTAGTTACCTATAGCGGTAATATCTGAAGATGGAATTAGGAACCATAACCAGAGGGATATAAGCTAGGCTCCTGGGCCCCAGCACAAAATCTGTAACATGGCCCCCATCATGGTCTCCGTCCTCTATGATATACATTTGTCCTTGAGGCATCCCAGGTATGCCGGATGGGACGTGTTGGATTATGTTCTTAGGAGAGGAAAGAGGTGTCTTGTGTGGCAGAGGGGTCATTGGAGGCCTGGGTGTGACTATTACCTGTACCTGACAACATTTGACAAGGGCATCCAGGAAATTGGATCGTGAAGTGTGCTGGATGAATTCTTGGCGTGGCTGATTTCATGTTTTCCTTACCCCACATAACCTCCCCCTTCCCTGTTGTGTATGCCATTGCCCTTTTTTGTGGGGCAAACAATGTTCTGGTTGTGCCCATTTTTCTGGATGTGTTTGGCACATAAAATGTGCCGGATCGGGGAAGCGTGGCCACTCTTCTGGGAGTGTTTTTGAGAATATACGATCACCTTTGCCCCCCCTATACTTACTCATCTGACCCTAAACTATCTATAGACATATCAGGCTCATTTACTACTAATCCTCTAGCCACAGGATAAGGGGTCAATGTGTGATTGCTGGGGGTCCGCCTGCCAGTGATCATAATAAGGGGGGTCCTCAAGTGCATAATGAATAGGGAGTCCCAATAGTCACAGTGATAGTGATGTGAAATACCCTTTAAGGTGCAGTCTATGTCCCCCCCATGTCACTCCTATATTACGCCGGACCTTTCATCTGTTACTTCGGGCCCGTCTTTCATTCTCCTCTGTAGTGACCCTCTCACCCGGCGAGGGCATTGTACGGCGAGTCTCTGATAGCTAATCCCTTCTGTGCTGACGGCGGCACAACCCTCCTGTGTCCTGTCACAGATTATCATCTCTGGTAGCAGATGCCACATTCTGGGCACGGTTTATAGTCTGGCGGTATTATAGCCTCTCCTTGTAATAGACATTTATATCATATTTATCTGCCTTCCCCCCCCCCCCCCCATACGACCACAGTCACACAGGGCAGATTTGGTGCAGGTTTTAAGGCTTTTTTTTTTTTTTTTTTTAGCAAAAGTTTAACTCCTCAGTTCTACGTGGGGGAAGAGAGAGAAGAACTACTCTCAACTCTCTGCTCCACAACGTGTTACATCCTAATAATGTCCTTATATCATTGCCAGAATATCTGCACTAATAGTATCTGTAGAGGTTCCCCACAAATGGCGCATGTCAGAGGACTCCTAAATAGTACCTGCAGAGGTTCCCCACAAATAGCACCTGTCAGAGGACTCCTATCAATAGTACATGTCAGAGGGGCCTCCACAAATAGCACCTGTCTGAAATCCACTACTAATAGCACCTGTCAGAGGCCCCCTAATATTCGTGCCTGCTAGAGTCTCTCCACAATAGATGTACTATAACACTACCAGAGCACTTATACTAATAGTGTCTGCCAGAGCTTCCCCACAAATAGTGCCTATTGGGGGCCCCTACAAATACTGCCTTCCCAGAGAACCCCATAACAGTGCCAAACAGAATGAAACCATAACAATGTCCCTATAACAGGACCCCATGGCATTGCCATATAGCAGTGTCAGGCTGCCCCTCACAAATAGTGCCTGTCAGTAAGACTTTACTAATAGTGCCAGCCAAAGAACCCCATAACAGTGTCAGACAAAATTAAACCATAACTGTGCCCATGTAGCAGAGCGCTCAGACTAATACTGACAGTCAGAGGTTCACCATAATACTGTCTGCCAGAATACCCCCATAATAATACCAGACAGAATGAAACCATAACAGGACCCCCATAACAGTGACAGTCAGACAGAAATAAACCATCCGTATTAATAATATGCCCCCACCAATGCCTGCCAGAAGACCTCCAGAACAGTAGTGCTAGGACACCTGCACTAATAGCGACCGCCAGAGGTTCCCTATAAATAGTGCCTGTTGGAGGGTCCATGCAAACAGTGGCAGCAAGAAGACCCCCATAACAATACCAGATAGAGTGAAACCATAATTGTGTCTGCATAACAGAGCAGCCTCAGTAATAGTGACCGCCAGAGGTTCCTCAAAAGCGTGCCTGCCAGAGTACCCCCATAATAGTGCCTGCCAGAGTACCCCCATAATAGTGGCAGACAGAATTAAACCATTACAGTGCCCTATTACAGA
The DNA here is from genome assembly GCA_947044405.1 of Leptodactylus fallax. Taxonomy (NCBI): domain Eukaryota; kingdom Metazoa; phylum Chordata; class Amphibia; order Anura; family Leptodactylidae; genus Leptodactylus; species Leptodactylus fallax. Next base: position 546,883 of record CAMRHE010000396.1, on the reverse strand, counting down.
GCCCCCATAATAGTGCCTGCCAGAGTACCCCCCATAATAGTGCCTGCCAGAGTACCCCCATAATAGTGACAGACAGAATTAAACCATTACAGTGCCCTATTACAGAGCCCCCATAATAGTGCCTGCCAGACTTCTCATACTAATAGAAACAACAGGAATGTCCCCTTGAATAGTACCGGCCAGGTTACCCCACAATAATCCTGCATTATAATCACATAAACGGGACCCAGTTTAGCTATATCGTACAAGCCAGAGTGCCCGCATTGTCAGCCAAATGTGTCATGTCGGGGTGTCATGTATTGTGTCTTCCAGAGTCCTCCAAGAAAAAAATAACCCCTTATACCTCTTATAATAAACGGATAATCTTCTAATCTTAACCAAACAGGCCGAGGATTGAGGGAGCGACACTACAACCAGAACCTCTCCCTGTCCCCTGTATGGAGCGGCATTGTTCCTCTGCCTCCTGATCATTAATCCTCGCTGTGCTGACATCGCTCGTTCCCTTCCCAAAGTTTTGTTGACCAGATTAAGCACCCACAATACTGCGCACAGCAGAGCCGACTGCGCTCCAGCGGGGTCACCTAGTAATGTCAGCCTGTAGTAATATGATCACTGGTGGAATGTTGTAGAATACTTTACGCCTCACCCAAGCCCAGGGGTGAAGCTATTAGTATAGGAGGTACAGAGGTAACAATCACTGCCAGGCCCTGGAGCCTCAGGGGGCCCCAAAGACCTCTGCAATATAAGACTCCAGTATTATAGATAGTATATGGGAGCTCTGATTTTACATCCTCTGCCCAAATCTGAAAACCTAAAAGCCTAGGCCAGATGGGGCAGTCAAGTTACAAAGGGATCAGTAACCTAAGTGCTACATCACCACTAGCCCACCAGGAGCGATAGCTCCATCTTCAAATCCGGTGATGGTAGCCAAGGTCATAGCCCAAGTGTAATACAGAGCTTATTTCATTGTAATAGAGTGGATACAGATATAATAGCACATTATAATAATATATTAGAAATAATGCTGAGTGATAAAATAGTCACAGCAGACCTGCAGCTTATCTACGATGTAACGTTTGTTTGCCATGGGAAGGACAGGCTGTGAGAAAACAGAGTATACAGTGTGGGAAGGAAGCCGTGGGCCGATATCCTCAATCACACCGGTCCCAGCTCTTCATAAAAGCGTCAAATAAATCCAGATAACAAGACGGATTGTTTTATACTATTTTCTGTTTTATTTTGTTCTGATACATTGTTGCACAGATCTATGAGACAGTTCCATAGTGTGCAATGGTTGTGCTTTCTCACAGCAAAATGTACAGTCGGTGCTTGGTAATAATATGCAGGTTCTCTCTGAATCTGGAATCTTCTTATATATCATTATAATTCTGTATAAAACAGGGGTATAAGTCAGTGCACTGGTGTATAAAGATACTGCATGTCAGTGCCTGAAAACCAGAAGAAGTTTTATTTATTTATGGGATTAAGACGTATCAAGAAATACAATGACCTGGATGTAATGCATAAGTATATGATCACTTAGAGGGAAGGATGATCACACTGTCCTCCCAGCAGGTAGAGATGGTACAGGCCATAGCTGTCTATGATATGCTGTACTGAGGCATCATAGGATTGATAGCAAAACGTAGAGCAACACGGTCAGATGGTCCTGGCTATAGCTGTCCATGTGATGTTGTGCTGTGGCAGGTCCATAACCAGGGCAATGTATACAATAAATATATACACTATTTATGGTGGTCAATGAACAATGATCTAATCCATTAACCAGTACAGAGAACAACATGTCTCTCTGGAGGACCCGACACATCTGTACATGACATAGACACCCATTGATATGAATGAGCACTGTGTAATACTTCATTTCCCCAGTGGAGGTGCTGCAAGGAAACTAAATACATGCTGGTAAGGTCCTATACAGATTACAGCTGAGATCTCTGTATAATCCTACATGTATTTAAAACTACCGGAATTCAGACACAATTCTACCAATATAGGGCAAAAGTGCGCGCAGGTATCCTATATGGCAGCACACAGCATCACTACAGCTATAGACCTGTGAGCACTACATAACATGGGACTATCCCTTTAAATTCCCGGTCCCCCTCTCACTATGGTCTTCTGGCATTGACCACCTTAGTTCCCTGCTGTCAGCGTACTTGTGAAGGGAAACAGCTGTTTTCTGAGTTTTTGGACTGAGTGTACATGTGAACTAAGGTGTAAGGGAAAATATTCAGATTCCAACTACGGGGATTTCAGGAGGAGACAGAAGAGTTTGGAAATATTCAGCAGATGTTCCAAATTCCTCTCCTCTCTCTCGAGTCCATTCACTGGGCTCCTTTTCATGGTCTGGAGAGTTTCCCAGTCATTTTTTCTCTTCTAGTAATTGAACAAGCAGATCCATACACACCGATATATAGTCACCTGGCCGTATACTGCATGATGCACTCATGTGATATGCTACCATAAAGTATGCAAATAACTAGCGTACAAATAGTACTACCATACTGTACTCTAATAATACTAGCATACTGTGCTCAAATAATACTATCATACTGTGCTCTAATACTGCTACTATTCTGTGCTCTAATAATACTACTATACTGTACTTTAATAATACTACCATACTGTGCTCTAATAATACTACCATACTGTGCTCTAATAATACTACCATACTGTGCTCTAATACTCCTACCATACTGTGCTCAAATAATACTAGCATACTGTGCTCAAATAATACTACCATACAGTGCTCTAATAATACTACCATACAGTGCTCTAATAATGCTTCCATATAGTACTCTAATAATACTACCATACAGTGTTCAAATAATTCTACCATACAGTGCTCTAATAAAACTTCCATATTGTTTTCTAATAATACTACTACCATACAGTACTCATAGTACTATAATAATGTGCCAATGTCAGCATCATAGAGGATGATGCTCAGATAACAATACCATACAGTTGTCTAAATAACAATGCTATAACGTGACATCACCGCCATATACTACCAAAATAATTTACTGCTCAATACTGTAGCAGTGTACACATTGTAAATACTACCATACTGTGCTCTAATAATACTACCATGCAGTGTTCAACTAAAACCAACATACAGTGATAAAATAAAAGCTCCATACATACTGTAATCTATTAGTAGTGCTATACAATGTATAAATATCATCACTATGCAAATAAGATTTATAGTGGTATCAGGGGCCATTGGTGGAGCCCCCTTTAGTAGGCATGGCTGTTGTGCCCTGAGTGACCACTCCTGTATATGAGCTCGCTAACTAGCCTGCTCTATCTAATGCTGCAAATTTGTTACCTGCACCTTTCAGCCAAATTTGCAGCATTAGATAGAGCAGGCTAGTTAGCGAGCTCATATACAGGAGTGGTCACTCAGGGCACAACAGCCATGCCTACTAAAGGGGGCTCCACCAATGGCCTGATACCACTATAAATCTTATTTGCATAGTGATGATATTTATACAGACTAATACTTTCAAATTCAATTTTTAAAAAAGGCTTAGATATTACAAAATAATACAGCTGCACCCCCCTCCTGTGTCACAGAATGCAGTCTCACCTACACTAAAGATGCTGCAGCTACATTCCCCTACTGTCTCACAGCCTGCAGTCTCACCTACAACTACTCCCCCCTACCCACACCCTCCCCCCCCTCGTCATGGCCAAAAGTTTTGAGAATGACACAAATATTATACTTTCACATGATCTGTTGCCCTCTGGTTTTTATGTGTGTTTGTTAGATGTTTTTATCACATACAGAAATAGAATTGCATTCATATTATGAGTAACAGAAGCTTATATTGACAGTTAGAATGAGTTAATGCAGCAAGTCAATATTTGCAGTGTTGACCCTTCTTCTTCAGGACCTCTGCAATTCTCCCTGGCATGCTCTCAATCAACTTCTGGACCAAATCCTGACTGATAGCAGTCCATTCTTGCAGAATCAATGCTTTCATTTTGTCTGAATTTGTTGGTTTTTGTTTGTCCACCCGTCTCTTGATGATTGACCACAAGTTCTCAATGGGATTAAGATCTGGGGAGTTTCCAGGCCATGGACCCAAAATCTCTATGTTTTGTTCCCTGAGCCATTTAGTTATCACCTTTGCTTTATGGCAAGGTGCTCCATCATGCTGGAAAAGGCATTGTTGAGCGCCAAACTGCTCTTGGACGGTTGGGAGAAGTTGCTCTTGGAGGACATTCTGGTACCATTCTTTATTCATGGCTGTGTTTTTAGGCAAGACTGTGAGAGAGCCGATTCCCTTGGCTGAGAAGCAACCCCACACATGAATGGTTTCAGGATGCTTTACAGTTGGCATGAGACAAGACTGGTGGTAGCGCTCACCTCTTCTTCTCCGAATAAGCTGTTTTCCAGATGTTCCAAACAATCGAAAAGGGGATTCATCAGAGAAAATGACTTTACCCCAGTCCTCAGCAGTCCACTCCCTGTACCTTTTGCAGAATATCAGTCTGTCCCTGATGTTTTTTCTGGAGAGAAGTGGCTTCTTTGCTGCCCTCCTTGAGACCAGGCCTTGCTCCAAGAGTCTCCCCCTCACAGTGCGTGCAGATGCACTCACACCTGCCTGCTGCCATTCCTCAGCAAGCTCTGCACTGCTGGTAGCCCGATCCCGCTGCTGAAACACTTTTAAGAGACGGTCCTGCCGCTTGCTGGTCTTTCTTGGGCGCCCTGGAGCCTTTTTGGCACCAATGGAACCTCTCTCCTTGAAGTTCTTGATGATGCGATAGATTGTTGACTGAGGTGCAATCTTTCTAGCTGCAAAACTCTTCCCAGTTAGGCCATTTTTGTGCAGTGCAATGATGACTGCATGTGTTTCTTTAGAGATAACCATGGTTAACAGAAGAGAAACAATGATGGCAAGCACCAGCCTCCTTTTAAAGTGTCCAGTGGTGTCATTCTTACTTAATCATGACAGATTGATCTCCAGCCCTGTCCTCATCAACACCCACACCTGTGTTAATGGAGCAATCACTGAAACGATGTTAGGTGGTCCTTTTAAGGCAGGGCTGCAATGATGTTGAAATGTGTTTTGGGGGATAAAGTTCATTTTCTAGGCAAATATTGACTTTGCAAGTAATTGCTGTTAAGCTGATCACTCTTTATAACATTCTGGAGTATATGCAAATTGCCATTAGAAAAACTGAAGCAGTAGACTTTGTAAAAATTAATATTTGTATCATTCTCAAAACTTTTGGCCATGACTGTACACTCAGAGATACTACAGCTGCATAATGCAGCACTTTGTCTTCTATTTACTGTATTATTGCAGATTTATTACAAAGTTTATTATTGTTTCTATTACTCATTTATCTAAAATGTAACAATAATTAAAAATAAAGTTACATTTACTCAAAGCAATGATCGCACATTCACCCTGTGCTTCACCTTAACACCTGGGACTTAGCACATTTATTTTGACAGGTTGTTTTCATACAGTATTTGAATGCAGGGAGATTATATTCCTAAATGCTAAAACAACTTGAAACCAGGACAACTCGACATAGTCACCTCAAGAATTCTTAGTACCGTGTTCTACATTTTCTAATATGCCTTGCGTTTCTATTCTGCGCCATTTCCACGATCTCTGCTTACAATAATTGATGAAGAACATTGTTATTTATAAGGGTACGTTCACACTGTTGTCTTGCAAGTCATAGGATCAGAGCAACTGACTGAAAAGCCAACAGAATGATGCTAGGTTCACACCTGCATTCGGGTTTCTGTTCTTTGGTTCCGGAAAACCAATCTACTTAAAAAGCGGTTACCCGCGGACCCCATAGACTATAATGGGGTCTGCCTGGTTTCAGCCCAAAAAATGCGGAGCGAAAAGTCCTGCTGGCATGGGGGACGGAATCCCCGAAGGGCGATCAAACTCAGATGTGAACTCAGCCTTAAGGGTGCAGATGGAGCCTCTTATGACGGTTCAGAACAAAGGATTTGACTGATGGCAGTGTGAATTTAACCTAACCTGTACAGACCTAACACTTCCACAGCTGAGGATTTGCTACAATTGTGTCCAGTCTAGACAATCCATATGAGCTGAACGGACTTGGCTCTGACTGATACATTTTCTCCACACAAACTGTACAAAGTATCAGAGCAGGATAAAGAGTTGGGGTGCTTATGTGTTTAGCACACACAGGGCTACATAGACTGTATACAATTGTAGCAAATGATCAGCTGTGACAAGTATTAGGTCTGTACAGGTTTTCAGCCTCTGGATCTAAACTAAAAGGATCCCATTCACTGACAGCAAGCAGAGATCAGTAGAGGAATTGAAGCCCGAAATACGAAAAAGCCTCTGTCCCATCTGGCTTCAAGACGGGTCCATTCTCCCTTTTGTTTTTCCAGTGACTTAACCCTTTGTGTGAGAAGTATGCGGAGTATGCATTGTGCTGGCCATGTTTTCGCACCGTGTTTTCTCTGCCATCCAGAAGTCAAATATTTATTACCGAGCGATGAAAAAAGACGCGGAAGTTAAAACCGTAAGAGAAGCGAAGAGTGACAGGTGAATGTGGAGGAAAGAGGGACAGAAGAGACAGAGAGGGACAAAGAGGGGAGCGAAACAAAGGGACCCTGAAATAGGGGGAGGGGAGAGAGAGGGCTGAGAAACAGGCAAATGTCTCTGGTCCCGTCTGGTCCACAGTCCCATGTGTTCAATGAGACCATGCACATGTGACAGTCTCTAAAACCACAGGAAGCATCACAAGCTACAAAGAGAAAGAGGTAGAGACTTAGCAAGAATCACAGAGATTAGACTGGGAGAGGGAGGGGGAGAGACAGCTAACTGGCCCATAGACTGACCCAGAGACCGGGGAAGAGAGTAAGGAGAAAGTGGGAGAGACAGCAGAGACACGCAACAACCAGAGCTAATCCTGCAAGGGGAACACTGACAGATGAAGAGACTGGCAGGAGAGAGAGTGTGAGTAAGAAGAGACAGCCAGCTAGAGACTACAGACTACAAGGAGATACCAATCTGGGGGGTACTAGTGGATACAGTGTATCATCAGAGCCATGGGGGTACTTTGATGTCATTTGAGTAGAGGGCACTTGGCTTAGAAACATTTGGGAAACCCTGTTAGAGAGGGCAGTTAGTAGGAGACAGGGGTCATTGTATGTCACCCTTAGGAGACAGCCTGATGGCCAGAAGATAGCACACAGAGGACCAGAGATCTACAGACCCAGGATAGATGGATGGATACATAGATAAATGGATAGATATTAGATGGATGGATAGATAGATAATAGATGGATAGATGTTAGTTGGGTAGATCTGAGATTGATCGATAGATAGACATGAGATAGATAGATAGATAGATAGATAGATAGATAGATAGATAGATAGATAGATAGATAGATAACCTGAAATCATCATGAGCACATTGTTAGTTTCCTGCCCTTCCTCTCCCCTCTGCACCCCCAGCCCCTCTTCTACCAATGTTGGCCCCTCTCCCCCAGGTGCTCTGGCCCCTGGTTCCGCAGCTTTTCCTTGCCCTTCCCGGGGCTTTCTCCGCAGCCTTCGGATCTTATACCACATTCTAGAAGAAGAAGGTGGTGGCCAGGTGCATGTTCAAGATATTGAGGGACTTTGGGGTGGACCAAGCATTCTCGCAGGGGTCCCACAGGCTCTTAGAGATGCGACTGCTTCAAGTGGAGGATACCTGAGTTTTCCTCGCCTGGTGAGGGGGGCTTACCCAAGCACTGAGAGCCGGAGACCCTCAAGACACAGCCGCCCCAAGGAAGAGAGGTGAGCCTGAGGATCTGATGGATCTTTCTATCATTGTCCTTGGTTTTATGTTTAGGTTTTCTCTTCTTCCTCTTCTCTATCTCCTCCCGTCTCTGCTCCTTCCTCTCTCTCTGGTCGGACACTTGTGTATCATCACCCTCTATAATCTGTACCATCTGTCTGGCTGTAATCTGTACATTAAGAGAAAAAGGCTAAGCACGGGGGATTATTACTTCATGTAAAAATGACTTTAAGGGTGTATTAGAGGGGGTCTATATGTATTGTAGGGGGTGGGACTCCTATTGATGGTTGAGACAGACATGTTAATTAGAAAAAAATAATGAATAATTTGTCTAATGGGATGGTCATGCAAAGCCATTGACTTCTCGCGGCCAAAACTTGTTGAATAGGGGTCCTGAACGCAAGAACTACTTGGTTCATAGTGTCAGTAGGAGTGCCAACTAATGGAACCCTCATGCTGGGACTGTGTTGTTCAGGGTACCAGTGGGAGTGCCATCTAGTGGACCCTTAACGCTGGGCCTATTTTGTTCAGGGTACCAGTGGGAATGCCAACCAATTGACCCTCAATGCTGGGCTACTTTTTTCAGGGTACCAGTGGGAGTGCCAAGTGATGGACCCCCAGTGCAGAGACTACTTTGTTCAGGGCACCAGTGGGAGTGCCAGCTAATGGACCCACAATGCCAGTACTACTTTGTTTGGAGTACCAATGGAAGTGCCAAGTGGTGGACCACCAGTGCCTGGACTACTTTGTTCATGGTACAAGTGGGAGTGCCAGCTAATGGACCCCCAATGCCGGTACTACTTTGTTTGGAGTACCAATGGAAGTGCCAAATGGTGGACCACCAGTGCCTGGACTACTTTGTTCATGGTATGAGTGGGAGTGCCAGCTAATGGACCCCCAATGCCGGTACTACTTTGTTCAGGGTACCATCTAATGCACCCAAAGTGGAGTTGTCTGTCATGTTTCATTTTATACACTGGGCATGCAGTGAGTTTTCGCTAGGTTTTTCTTCACCTAAGACAAGGCTTCATTTCATTGTCCTATCTCTGTATCTCAATTCTTTGACCATGCCAGAATTCCTTGTTGGTGTCTGCCTCAGCTCCCACCCCCAGATGACATATACCACCTTGTATACTTACTGACACCATATCTACCAAATTCAACTTTTGGTTAGCCCGGGCTGAAATATTATATTGTAACAAAACTTGTACAGCTTGCGCTGATGTGCTTAGCTCACAGAGCATTGGATAGACTGGATACAAGTGTAACCACATCTCGGTAGAGGGCAGGACTAGCTATGTGCGGGGTTACTGCCTCCGAATATAACAAGATATAACAGATAACCTGAAAATGGTGAGAACATGAAACAATAGCATAGATATGACTATGAGATATCAAAAAGTTCTAGGCTGTGTCCTTTACACAGTGAATGTAGGGTGTTGTCATCTTATAAAGTGGTGACCTGTCACTAGAATATGGAGTCCTTATTCTGTATACCCCTGTGTGAGTACATCATCCCTATACATAACGCCAGATCACATGACCCCTTTCTATAGAGTTTATCAGGAAATAAGAGAAGAAAGACACTGAATAGAAGCTTTCAATCACAACCAAAGTGTAATCAGTACTTCTCTATATATGTCCTGCATGAGAGACAGATTCTCCTCTACTCACTGTGTAGCTGTGCACACAACAGATAAAGCAATACAGAGGGGAAAACTGCTAAAAAGTGCAGAATAAAAGTCATATAATGACCAGAAATAATGTTACTGCTCGTGTACACACAGCAGCTTATCCCGAAAAGTGAAATGAAGCAACAGGTACGCTTTAAGGTAAAGAACAAAAAGTAATGAAACATAGCATGATCTATTACATCTATCTATCTATCTATCTATCTATCTATCTATCTCATATCTATCTATTTACAGTGCTGGCCAAAAGTATTGGCACCCCTGCAATTCTGTCAGATAATACTCAATTTCTTCCAGAAAATGATTGCAATCACAAATGCTTTGGTAATAATATCTTCATTTAATTTGTCTTCAATGGAAAACAACAAAAAGAATTGTCAAAAAGCCAAATTAGATATAATTCCACACCAAACATAAAAAAGGGGGTGGACAAAAGTATTGGCACCCTTTGAAAAATCAGGTGATGCTTCTCTAATTTGTGTAATTAACAGCACCTGTTACTTACCTGTGGCACATAACAGGTGGTGGCAATAACTAAATCACACTTACAGCCAGTTGAAATGGATTAAAGTTGACTCAACCTCTGTCCTGTGTCCTTGTGTGTACCACATTGAGCATGGAGAAAAGAAAGAAGACCAAAGAACTGTCTGAGGACTTGAGAAGCAAAATTGTGAGGAAGCATGAGCAATCTCAAGGCTACAAGTCCATCTCCAAAGACCTGAATGTTCCTGTGTCTACCGTGCGCAGGGTCATCAAGAAGTTTAAAGCCCATGGCACTGTGGCTAACCTCCCTAGATGTGGACGGAAAAGAAAAATTGACGAGAGATTTCAACGAAAGATTGTGTGGATGGTGGCTAAAGAACCTCGACTAACATCCAAACAAGTTCTAGCTGCCCTGCAGTCCGAGGGTACAACAGTGTCAACCCGTACTATCCGTCGGCGTCTGAATGAAAAGGGACTCTATGGTAGGATACCCAGGAAGACCCCACTTCTGACCCAGAGACATAAAAAAGCCAGGCTGGAGTTTGCCAAAACTTACCTGAGAAAGCCAAAAACTTTTCGGAAGAATGTTCTCTGATCAGATGAGACAAAAGTAGAGCTTTTTGGGAAAAGGCATCAACATAGAGTTTACAGGAAAAAAAAAGAGGCCTTCAAAGAAAAGAACACGGTCCCTACAGTCAAACATGGCGGAGGTTCCCTGATGTTTTGGGGTTGCTTTGCTGCCTCTGGCACTGGACTGCTTGACCGTGTGCATGGCATTATGAAGTCTGAAGACTACCAACAAATTTTGCAGCATAATGTAGGGCCCAGTGTGAGAAAGCTGGGTCTCCCTCAGAGGTCATGGGTCTTCCAGCAGGACAATGACCCAAAACACACTTCAAAAAGCACTAGAAAATGGTTTGAGAGAAAGCACTGGAGACTTCTAAAGTGGCCAGCAATGAGTCCAGACCTGAATCCCATAGAACACCTGTGGAGAGATCTCAAAATGTCAGTTTGGAGAAGGCACCCTTCACATCTCAGGGACCTGGAGAAATTGGCCAAAGAAGAATGGTCTAAAATTCCAGCAGAGCATTGTAAGAAACTCATTGATGGTTACCGGAAGCGGTTGTTCGCAGTTATTTTGTCTAAAGGTTGTGCTACCAAGTATTAGGCTGAGGGTGCCAATACTTTTGTCCGGCCCATTTTTGGAGTTTTGTGTAAAATGATCAATGATTTGACTTTTTTTTTTTCCATTCTCTTTTGTGTTTTTTCATTGCAAGCAAAATAAATGAAGATATTATTACCAAAGCATTTGTGATTGCAATAATTTTCTGGAAGAAATTGACTATTATCTGACAGAATTGCAGGGGTGCCAATACTTTTGGCCAGCACTCTATCTATCTATCTATCTATCTATCTATCTATCTATCTATCTATATCATTATCTAATGATCATTATCTAATATCTAATTATCTATATCATTCTCTATATAAGTATCTATCTTCTAATTATCTATCTATCTATCTATCTATCTATCTATCTATCTATCTATCCATCCATCTATTTATCTGTCTATCTATCTTTACATACCCAATTACACCATAGATATTCCACTATACAGACCCCACCAATCAGTTGATCTTCTCATTTTCTCTGCAGTGGCCACTACAGGCAATATGTAGTATTACATCTAATCCCTGGAGCGGCTGGGTCTGCCAGAGTGAGAGCAACTTTTTGTTAGTGGCTTTCTATGCTGACTCATAGTGTGATCCTTCTATGACACCGCTCTAAGGAGATTTTACACATTTTTACATTTCACAGATGTGGGTTTGCTCCAATGTATCCAAGTATGTTTAGCTCCTCTGTATCTAGATACGGCGATGATATCCCGCTGCGCTCCTGGAGATGACAGTCTGTCTGTCGCCAGGCCTGAAGTGAACTCTTAATTTCATGTGAGCAGATGCAGGTTCATAAGATGGGAACAGATGGAGATCAGAACATTAATTACCGAGAGAGAATATCAAGCCTCTTATCATACAAGAACATGGGGGGTAATAACCAGCAGTAATGCTGCCCTCTCTGTCTCCCAGGATCCAAGGCTGTCACCCGCTCCCAGAGCATCAACAATGATGTCACCTCCAGCGTACGCCTCACACGTCAGGAGCAGCGGATACGGCGCCACACGCTGACAAGTGGGATCGACTACAACACGGTAGATACCAGCGCCCAGTGTGTATTGTGTGATGTATTGATGTCTATTCAGTCATGTACTGAATAGTGAGGGGCCCCATAGCAAGGATCAAATTAGGACCCCATTGTTGTATTGTGTTTTTCCACCCAGGACAGACGGGTGCGGCGTTTATTTTGCCCCTTTTCTTTCCCTTTACTTCCAGCCATCCATTTATTTACTAAAACTGTACAGGTGGTTCCTCTAGGGTGGGGAATCCTGCACAGGCTCCTCTCCCAGTAGCAAAGAGACCAACCAGGGCTGAGGCTGAGACCAACCAGGGCTGGATTTTTTTGATCCCTATCAATCCGGTATTAATGATCTATCCTAAGAATAGGTTATCCATATCCAGTCTTGGACAGCCCTGTAAAGTCCTGATCAGATGGGGCCACCAATTCAGAGCACAGTGTACAGAGCCGGAAACAGATGTCTCAGTACACTGTGTAATAGCGCTGCGAAGCTGCAATAGCATGTCATGGCCACTACATGGTGTATGGAGCTGTCTACCTCCAGCTCTGTGCACTGTGCCCCAAACAGCCGAATCTCTGGGCCCCAATGCAAACTCTGCATCTGGCCCCCCAGCTATAATGTATGGTCTATAGTACTGGTCCCTCCTATTGGGAAAACACACCTTATGGACCCCCTAAATCTCCAAGGTCTGGGTCAGTTAAGTCCCTGATTGTAGTCCTGTCTCACAGGCAGTATCACATATGACAGGCTTAGATACGACGCTCCTGGAAATTCTTCTCCAGTGTTTGCCTCCATATATTGGCGCCGTTTTTTTCATCCTTGTTTTGCCCATTTCTCCCCCATTGGGCGCTCTCACCGTAGAGGCCTGTGAGCGGCAGGAGAGGGTGGGTGACGGGGACTGTGAGAGGGTAGACAGATAAAGGAGGGGTGGGAAAGAGCGGTGGCGAGGGAGTGTCAGCTCTGCTCACATAACTTCTCTATTCACACCGGACTGCTGTTTGGAAGCAACAGGCGGACAAGTCTGTGCGGCTCCAGGCAGGGAACAGCAGGGAGTGGGGAAGGGGTCACATAGGGAGACAACATCAAAGTCACCGTCAGGCACTGCAGGCAGGGGGCAGGTGGATGCACAGGTAATATTAGACGGCTGTAAGGTACAGGGAGGGTAAGAAGGGTCACTAAGAGAAGGAAGGGGAGAAGTTACAGCCACATGAAGTGGGGAGACTCATAGAGGCGGGGGGCGGGGAGGTACCTACAGGTATATACACCAGGACGCCTACAACTCCTGAGGGTGTATATGCTCACACCCACTGTTATACAGCTGCCTGAAGTGTACACAGTCATCTAGTGATATACACGTATGCACCCTGTATGTATACTGCCACTGTACAGAGCAGAGTGCAGGACGACACGCGTGTTACATGGGACATTACATGTGACCTCTCCTAACACACATCTTGTATGGCTGTACAAGCTGCTTATACCATCCTCATCCTCCCTCTGCACAACAGCCGAGAGGCCCTGACCTTCTACCTGTGGGTGAGTGATACCGGGGACTGTGTGATACCGGGGACTGTGTGATACCGGGGTGTGTGATACGGGGACTGTGTGATACCGGGGTGTGTGATACCAGGGTCTGTGTGATACCGGGGTGTGTGATACCGGGGACTGTGTGATACCGGGGACTGTGTGATACCAGGGTCTGTGTGATACCGGGGTGTGTGATACCGGGGTCTGTGTGATACAGAGGATGTGTGTGATACCGGGGTCTGTGTGATACCGGGGACTGTGTGATACCGGGGTCTGTGTGATACCGGGGTCTGTGTGATACCGGGGTGTGTGTGATACCGGGGTGTGTGTGATACAGAGGATGTGTGTGATACCGGGGACTGTGTGATACCGGGGACTGTGTGATACCGGGGTGTGTGATACGGGGACTGTGTGATACCGGGGTGTGTGATACCAGGGTCTGTGTGATACCGGGGTGTGTGATACCGGGGACTGTGTGATACCGGAGACTGTGTGATACCGGGGTCTGTGTGATACCGGGGACTGTGTGATACCGGGGACTGTGTGATACCGGGGACTGTGTGATACCGGGGTGTGTGATACCGGGGACTGTGTGATACCGGGGTGTGTGTGATACCGGGGTGTGTGATACCGGGGTGTGTGTGATACGGGGACTGTGTGATACCGGGGTGTGTGTGATACGGGGTCTGTGTGATACCGGGGTGTGTGATACCAGGGTCTGTGTGATACCGGGGTGTGTGATACCGGGGACTGTGTGATACCGGGGACTGTGTGATACCGGGGACTGTGTGATACCGGGGTGTGTGATACCGGGGACTGTGTGATACCGGGGACTGTGTGATACCGGGGTCTGTGTGATACCGGGGACTGTGTGATACCGGGGTGTGTGTGATACGGGGACTGTGTGATACTGGGGTGTGTGTGATACGGGGTCTGTGTGATACGGGGACTGTGTGATACTGGGGTGTGTGTGATACCAGGGACTGTGTGATACCGGGGTCTGTGTGATACCGGGGACTGTGTGATACCGGGGTCTGTGTGATACCGGGGTCTGTGTGATACCGGGGTGTGTGTGATACGGGGACTGTGTGATACTGGGGTGTGTGTGATACGGGGTCTGTGTGATACCGGGGTGTGTGATACCAGGGTCTGTGTGATACCGGGGTGTGTGATACCAGAGTCTGTGTGATACAGAGGATGTGTGTGATACCGGGGTGTGTGATACCGGGGACTGTGTGATATCGGGGTGTGTGATACCGGGGTGTGTGTGATACCGGAGTCTGTGTGATACCGGAGTCTGTGTGATACAGAGGATGTGTGTGATACCGGGGTCTGTGTGATACCGGGGTCTGTGTGATACCGGGGTCTGTGTGATACCGGGGTCTGTGTGATACCAGGGACTGTGTGATACCGGGGTGTGTGTGATACGGGGTCTGTGTGATACCGGGGTGTGTGATACCAGGGTCTGTGTGATACCGGGGTGTGTGATACCGGGGACTGTGTGATACCGGGGACTGTGTGATACCGGGGTCTGTGTGATACCGGGGACTGTGTGATACCGGGGTCTGTGTGATACCGGGGTCTGTGTGATACCAGGGACTGTGTGATACCGGGGTCTGTGTGATACCAGGGACTGTGTGATACCGGGGTCTGTGTGATACCGGGGACTGTGTGATACCGGGGTCTGTGTGATACCGGGGTCTGTGTGATACCAGGGTCTGTGTGAAACCGGGGTGTGTGATACCGGGGACTGTGTGATACCGGGGACTGTGTGATACCGGGGTCTGTGTGATACCGGGGACTGTGTGATACCGGGGTCTGTGTGATACCGGGGTCTGTGTGATACCAGGGACTGTGTGATACCGGGGTGTGTGATACCGGAGTCTGTGTGATACAGAGGATGTGTGTGATACTGGGGACTGTGTGATACCGGGGTCTGTGTGATACCGGGGTCTGTGTGATACCGGGGTCTGTGTGATACCAGGGACTGTGTGATACAGAGGATGTGTGATACCGGGGTCTGTGTGATACCGGGTCTGTGTGATACCGGGGACTGTGTGATACCGGGGTCTGTGTGATACCGGGTTCTGTGTGATACCGGGTCTGTGTGATACCGGGTTCTGTGTGATACCGGGTCTGTGTGATACCGGGTTCTGTGTGATACCGGGGTCTGTGTGATACCGGGGTCTGTGTGATACGGGGTCTGTGTGATACCGGGTTCTGTGTGATACCGGGTTCTGTGTGATACCGGGGACTGTGGGATATTGGGGTCTGGGGGTGATAGAGGGAAGTGTATTTATCTAGAATCTAAAAGTGTTTATCTACCTGTCTATCTATCTCATATCTATCCATCTTTTTTCACATCTGTCTATTTATCTATCAGAGGAGCAACTTGGATATCCTGGGCACTATCTATCACTATCTATCACTATCTATCACTATCTATCACTATCTATGTGTCTGTTGATTTCCTTCCATTTTTTCTTTCTTTCTCTGTTCTAACTCTCTGTCCAGGAGCGTAGCTATAGGAGTTGCAGAGGTAGCAATCACTACTAGGCCCAAGATTAGAATTATCTATCTATCTCATATCTATCTATTTATCTATCCATCTCATATCTATGTATCTATCTCATATCTATCTATCTATCTAAAAATTCCAAATACAGAGCAGCAGCAAAAAATAACCTGACTCAGCTGGTGGCTGCAAATCCTAAAGATCCTGCATATGATCCCAAGTAAGTAATGCAAAAAATGGACTGCACTCTATAGTTATAAATCAAATGGGTGAAGATTTATTCCAGTGCAACGTTTCGGTCCTAAGGCTACAGCTTGAGAAAGGTCCTGTAGCCTTAGCCTTAGGACTGAAACGTTGCATTGGAATAAATCTTCACCCATTTGATTTATAACTATAGAGTGCAGTCCATTTTTTGCATTATCTATCTCCTATCTATCTATCTATCTATCTATCTATCTATCTATCTACCTATCTATCTCTTTTAGTCTCCAGTCCTGTCACATTGGATCTTCCTATCTGTCCTTTCCCTGCTGACACATGCTGTAAATCAGTTAATCCGATGGGAGTTGTAATACCCCAGTATGTGGCAGATATTTAGTATGTGACCTCTTATATCTCTGCAGGTATCTTTGTGTTTTGTCTCTTTGTTTTTGTCACCCCAGCCGTTGCCGCCCTCTGTCTGTTCTGACACCCTATAAGCTCCTTCTCTTTTACTATACGGTCCCTTGTTTGTTTATTGCCCTGACTGACGTTATTGTCGCATGTTCTGCCCATTACCGCTGACTGTACTGTATGGACTACATGAGCGGAGCTACCTCTGTCACCCTGATGCCTGACTCACATCTTACTTATCATATATACTCCATAAAATATATGAATATTACATTATTCACTATGGGTTAAATCTCAGGAGCCTCTGATCCAGTCTATATGAAAACAGCGCCGCCCTGTCTTCCTTAAGATGTTATAACAATCAAAAATTTCTTGTACACTCTTTATGTATTATTACAATTATTAAACCAGGTGATCTCCAGCCTGCAACTCACCAGCTGCTGCAAAACTACAACTCCCAGCATGTCGTAACAACCTTAGAGGTTGTAGTTTTGCAACAGCTGAATAGAGACAGGGATTTAGGGAGTTGTATTTAAAGGGGGTTTTCTGGGACTTACATATTGATGACCTTTACCTAGGATACGTCATCAATATGTGATTGGTGGGGCTCCGACAACTTGTGCCCCTGCCTGTCAGCTGTTTGAAGAGGCCACGAACACCACGGTCTCTTCCCTGTTCCGATGACATCACGTTCATCGGTCACATGGTACAGAGGCAGCTCAGACCCATTCAACTCAATAGTCATGGCAAAATTGCAAAAATCACAATAGGACCATAAAATATCTGATGGCCACAAGGTGACCGCAACTTGTTCTCTTCGTGTTTTTGGGATCTGCCATTGGTAGTAACTTGGTGAATATTAAGTAATGACTACAATTACAATTTCCTAATGTAAAGATGAAGGGTCACCTGTAGAACTTTCTAATATTATTATCCACCCTGCCGCCCCATACGGCGCGGTGACAACCGTCATCTCAGAGGCCGCAACCAGTACTTATGATGGGTGGATCCTACTCATTTAATAGGGATGAGACAACACCAGAGATAAAACAAATCATTACCAGACTGACGGATAATTACAGAATCTCTAGAAGAAGTTTCCGACAAAATAACCACAGAGGTGGCGACTCCTCACCCGGGCCCGACATTCCTCAGATCTGTGATACTTGTGTGATCAGGCTGACAGATTCCTACTCTTATTGCTGGTTACAACACACCTAAGGGAAGGAAGGAAGGAATGAAACACTCATAAAAAGAGAAAAAACAGCAAAAAACAGCAGTGACGGATCTGTCATATGTAGATCTACTGAACATCTATCTATCTATCTATCTATCTATCTATCTATCTATCTATCTATCTATCTATCTCATATCTCTCTATCTATATATCTATCTCATATCTATCTATCTCATATCTATCTATCCATATCTATCTATCTATCTATCTATCTATCTATCTGTCTATCTCATATCTATTTATCTATCTATCTATCTCATATATATCTATCTATCTCATATCTATCTATCTATCTATCTCATATCTATCTATCTATCTCATATCTATCTATCTATCTATCTATCTCAATCTATCTATCTATCTCATATCTATCTATCTATCTATCTCATATCTATTATCTATCTATCTATCTATCTATCTATCTATCTCATATCTATTTATCTATCTCATATCTATCTATCTCATATCTATCTATCTATCTCATATCTATCTATCTATCTATCTATCTCATATCTATCTATCTATCTATCTATCCCATATCTATCTATCTATCTACTATCTATCTATCTATCTATCTCATATCTATCTATCTATCTATCTATCTATCTATCTATCTATCTCATATCTATTTATCTATCTCATATCTATCTATCTCATATCTATCTATCTATCTATCTATCTATCTATCTATCTCATATCTATCTATCTACTGTATCTATCCATCCACTTATCTACTGTACCAACATATCTCTTATAGTGTCATTCGGGGCTCCTGCGTACGTCACTGTATCGTGTATAGACATATTTTGAGAATTCTAGACATTCAGACCTTGTGTAATAAATATGTCATTGCTTCTATGAATATAGCACAGGAATGCGTATAATACCGCTGCTGGTGAATATGAAGGTGACTGAGAATAGCGCCACTGTATACAGCGACTCACCACAGGACCTGCCATTAGGTCCATTAGGTGGCGTGGTGTCTCATTTTCACCCTGTAGCTGGCAGTGCCATAGGGTTACCCCAGGGGGGCAATTTCAGGTGACAGCAATAGGGCGCACGCCCAGCCACACTCAACCACCCCTTCATTCACACTCCTCCTTATTGCAGGGGCGCAACACGCAGGAAACAGGAGACCCTGAACCCCTGTTCTCATGACTGATGGGGCTCTTGAACTCCCTCTAGTGGTGGCGGTGGGCACCCTGGGGTTTATTTTTCTGATTATGCTAGAAATTAGGATCTCTGCCTTACTGAAGCCCTCCAGCATTGTCTATATAAGGGGATAATTGTTTACACCCGTTTTGGTTGATGTGTCCTTTATGGGTTGTCCTAAATCTTGATTATTTTCTTACCCCCTGATATGGTTCCCGTAATGCAGCCTACATTTCCCATGATGCCTCGGGCTTTGCAGAGACAGAGGGGGCGGAGTCCTTTCACCCTGCACTTGTTCTACTGAGTTCACTGAGTGTCGGTCCCTTGCCTCACTCTGCAGAGTCTCAGTGTATCCTCTGTGATGTCGCTTCAGTCTCTCCTGTCTCTCCTGTTTCCTGCTTATGATAGGTTTCCTCCTGTCTGCTCTTACCAGCAGGGGGCAATAAGGAGCGATGTAAAGCTGCATCTCATATAATACACTGTAGATTCTGCACACAGCACAGACAGATAGTATAGAGTCAGTGGAGTTTGCATAGGAGAATGCATAGGATTGTTTTTCAAAGCATTATAGTTTGGTCAATGTAAAGCTGACAGGTACCTATTAGACTGTAGGGTGTGTGCGGGGACACCCATGGAAATGTGTAGATATGATTCTTTGTGTTAAGATAAGACAGTGCTCTGTTTCGTGCCATGTGCCTATTTACTACTGCCTACTACCACCAAGATTTTGCCTATATTTTAACCACTGAGCATCTGAGCCTATACGTGTCTCTGAATTTTATTCCCATGTCAGCAGACAGTTTTTTCCTGTGCCACTCCTCTGCATGATGGTGACCATCAGACCCCTCGCTTCAACAAGCCTCTGACTTGGATATCTTACTAAGCCATGCCAGATCTGGGAACTCATTGGCATCCTGTTGTGGCCACCAATGGCTTGACAGTCGGCATCCCCTTCCTCTATCAAATTCCTATATATGCCACAGCCATTCCTTGATTTAAGGGATTAACCAAGTCAGTTGGTACAGACTCCCTGCTGCAGGCTTGAGATGGGAGAGGAGGAACCCTGGAACTGCTGTCTATGGGAAACAAGCGGATACCAATACTAGAGATACTTACTAGCTGTAACAAGGCTGTGTTGTGACTGTGTACGATCGCTCCTTGCAAGGAAGATGTTGGAATGCAATGGTTAAAAGTAGGTTCTCCTTGGCCTGGAATGGATCCAGTAGGTGCGCTGTTAGTATTAGGTCAACCCCTGTGTCCACCTCAAACCAGGTGGTTTAGGGTTGCATGTCGGAGAGGCATATTTAGTTACTACTTGGACAACACTGCAACAACAAATGCCAAACACGTTAGCTGTTAAAATATTTAGAGCCGAGTCAGCGCCACCTACTGGATCCACGCCACACCATGGAGGATCTAGTTTTAATCAGTCCATTCTACCATCAACCCTCCTTCCACCTGAGGCCTCCATTCCACATTGCCTCTTCTCCATAGAACATTCCTCTGCAATGTCACGAGACGCTGTGATAACTGTGTATTGTCTCCTACAGCTGCGTCGTATGAAAGAGTTGGAACAGGAACGAGACGCTCTTCTAGATGGTGTCCAACTGGTGGAGAGAGCCCGTGACTGGTACAGGGACCGTCTGCAGGAGTCCCAACAGCAGAGGGATTGGCCGGGCACCTTGGTACGTAGAGTGTCCCCTATGTTTTTTGTGCTGATGATGACTTCTGTCCTAAGTTTCTCCCCTATTACCTATTTCTTTGCCCACTTATAACCCATCTTAGTGGATCTTCTACTATATTAACGCTTCTTCTCCTTAGGACCAGGCCCCACCACCTCCTCTCCTCGGCTCCACGCTTTTGGTGCAGATCCAGGAAGTCAACAGATTCTTGAGTGACCTCATCTCGTCTTCCGAAAAGGTGGAAGTTCAGCAAGAACATTTCTGAGTCCTAGTACTTGTTTAAAGGGGTTGTTGAGTATTAAAGGGCAGCACAGTGGCCTTGCAGTGTCACAGGTTTGAATCCGACCAAGGACAACATCTGCAAGGAGTTTGCATGTTTGGTGGGTTTCCTACGGGAACTCTGGTTTCCTCCCACAATCCAAAGACATCCTGATAGGGAATTTAGATTTTCAACACCAGTCTTCATACTTTCTGCACTGGTGGAGGAAGCCAGGCCCCGCTCCTGCACTAAAATCTGTGCCAACTGGGGTAAATGATTATAAATCTAATCCTGTCGCCAGCTCGCCCCCTGCAGGAAAGTTGCAAGAGCAGTGTAAAGAAAGAAAAAAGTCTTGAACCAAAATTGTGACTTTTTTCATGCCTTATAAGTCAGATAAACCAAATAGATCTCCCCATTGTGTACTGTGTATATAAGCACAAGCCCACCTGGAAGAAGCAGCATGTAAAGAGGATTTTACGTCCAGCGAGAACCAATTTCCCAGACATACTAATCCAATTTTCAGATTTTTAAAAAATTTTTTTTTTTTAAAGTTTCATCTTAGCTTCCTTATATTCGGAAGCCGAAAAATATCCTGACTTACTCTTTCCCATACCGCTGAAAGTTGTTACATTGTAACATTGCGCTATTGCATATACAGATATCAGCTGAGTGTTGGGGGGCTGACACTTGGCACCGCCACTGATCAGCTGATCTGCACTGATCTCATATTGATGACCTATCTTACGGATAGGCCATCAATGTAAAGACCCCTTTAAGACACAAGTAGTAGCCCTGTAATCTGGATGTGGTATTCTCATGTATAATATTGGTGTAGCTGATGAACCTCTACTGTATCTTGTCTTGACTTCTATCGTCTTTGTACTTTAAGGCCAGTCGGCGACAATCCCCCTACTCAACCAAACATCCTGACAACGTCACCACCCTGAAGTACCAGAACCAGCTGCTGACCAGGGTAAGAGGCGGCACCGCTACAATATACAGTATAGTCGGGTAGGGTGTTCTATATTTAAGGGTAATAAAGTGGTTTTGCAACTTTTGGGTGAACTTTGAAAAACCCGCGGACCCCTTGGAAACCTTCCAGGAGTCCGCAGCAGAAAAAAGTCGGGAAACGCCGGCCTAGACAATGCTCTGTGAGCGAAACTGCCCAGGCTCCAGACTGATACACTGGGACACTTAGATCAATATTGTCAAACTTTGTAAATCCCATTCGTAGTTTTAGCCATATTTATGAATCTTTCGTACGGACCTTCATAGATATGGAGAACTTCTAGAAGCGCCAAAATTCTGACTCAAATACCATCAGAAATACTAAAAAAGATCTTGGAAATGGTGAAGAATAAAAATTGAAAGAATATTAGAAAGTTGTAGAACGTCTCATTATGACAGCATATAAATATATATATTACGTATAATGAGAAAACACCTTTAAGTCCCCTTAAAGGGGTTTTCTGGCCCTGTAAGACTGATGACCTATTGTGATTATCATGTGAAGATCAGTGGGGGTCTGAAACCAAGGACCCCTATGGATCAGCAGTTTGAAGAGACTGCAGTGTTTGGATGAACGCTGAGGCCTCTTCATTGAAAACCAAACACTGCGCCAAACTTTGTATAGTGGCTGTGCTTGGTATTGCAGCTCAGCCCCAATCATTTGAATGGGACTGGACTGTAAATAGGGCAATTGATCAATGAACGTGACATCACATGACCTGTGAAGAGGAAGCAGGCACGGATCTAAGATATAAGATATGACTGACACCTGTCTTTGTCCTCACAGGAGCTCTCCATGCAGAACGATCGGATATGGAAACTGCAGAGAGAGAACGAGGCGCTATACAGAGAGCTGGAGGAGCGTCATATACACAGAGCAACCTTCATCTGACCACTGTGTGGATGACTCCGCCGTCCGGGTCCGGTCATGGCGGAGCATACATCGAGGAGCCATGTTATACTCCGGCCATCAGGATATAGCAGAGCATCACACACGGCCTGAATACCGCCATCTGCTCTGCAACACCAAATACTGGACCACAGGTGTGCGGTAATATATACAGGCCTGCAGAGCATCTCCTCCCGCCTGACATGAGCCCTGCAGATGATGTCCCTGACAGCAGAGACTCCTCATGACTGGATGTGCTGATGACTGAGTATCTGCAGAGTATCACACCCAACCTGCAGGACCGTATCCAATACTCTGCAGAGAACTGCTTCTATGTGACTGACAAGAGACTGCCACGACAGGGCCCGGTGACAAGGCAGTGGCCCTCCATAGGGTTATGTATAGTAAATCTATGGTTTATAGTAGAAATATTCACTGGTTTACATTATGGGATGGTTTGTGATATAGGACGGAAATAAAGACCGACAAAGGTGATGGACGACAATGCCTGTCCTTGTGGAGAGGACCGGATGGAGCAGAGTCTTATAGGCCAGGTAGTGAACCTAGGAATATGGGTAGAAGCTGCCTCTCTAGTGCCACCTATTGGAGGTGGCTGCCCTATAAATTTTCCAAAAATTTTGGTTTGGGCTGAATACAAGAATTTTGGGGTTCGATACCAATGAACTGTTATATTCTGGGGTCTCTCGGAACCCATAGTATAATAAGGGGAGGTGCAGATAAAATAAAAAATACTGACACTCACCTCCCCTCACCGCTCCTGGGTGTCTGCTCTTTTTCCCGGTGGCCGGTCTTCACCTGAGGGCTCTTGTGTCTTCTTCCGACTAGATCACGGCATCATGACATCGCTGAGCCAGTGGGTGAACCCCAGAAATCTCAAGTTCAACCAAATCCCATAGTTTTAGAAACTTTCGGGTGAACCTTGTGAATATTAACTCAAAAACCTTGCGAAGATCACCAGTCGTGGTGTCATCACTTCTGGTCTGATAGGGACAAGACCCACGGCACGGGAAAACCCTTGAGAAGATGGATTAGGATTGATTTTCTTATTTTATGCTCCTATCCACTCCCTAGACAATTTTTTAAAAAGTTGGAATCCCCCGAACCAGAAGTAAAAGACCATCCACAGGTGTCAATGCAGAGCAAAGTGAGGGGTCTATGACTTTTCAGTAATGTTTGTGAACCCCTTTCCCTATGAACTGAGCATTGCGGCATGTAGAGCCCCCTGGTATGTGGAGCCCCCGGTGTGGGCCCCTGGTATGTGGAGCCCCTGGTATGTCCCCTGGTATGTGGCCCCCCGGTTGTGGCCCCGGTTGTGGGCCCCCCGGTATGTGGAGCCCCCTGGTATGTACAACCCCCTGGTATGTGGAGCCCCCGGTATGTGGAGCCCCCTGGTATGTGGAGCTGGTGCCCCCCTGGTGTGGCCCCCTGGTATGTGGAGCCCCCTGGTATGTGGAGCCCCTGGTATGTGGAGCCCCCTGGTATGTGGAGCCCCCCGGTATGTGGAGCCCCCCGGTATGTGGAGCCCCCTGGTATGTAGGTGGAGCCCCCCGGTATGTGGAGCCCCCCGGTGTATGTGGAGCCCCCTGGTATGTGGAGCCCCCTGGTATGTGGAGCCCCTGGTATGTGGAGCCCCCTGGTATGTGGAGCCCCCGGTATGTCGGGAGCCCCCTGGTATGTGGAGCCCCCTGGTATGTGGAGCCCCCCGGTTGTCCCCCCTGGTATGTGGAGCCCCTGGTATGTGGAGCCCCCTGGTTGTGGGCCCCCCGGTGTGGGCCCCCTGGTTGTGGAGCCCCCTGGTATGTGGGAGCCCCTGGTATGTGGAGCCCCCGGCATGTGGAGCCCCCTGGTATGTGGAGCCCCCTGGTATGTGGAGCCCCTCCCGGTTGTGCCCCCGGTATGTGGGCCCCCCGGTTGTCCGGGCCCCCTGGTGCCCCCTGGTATGTGGGCCCCCGGTTGTGGGCCCCCGGTTGTGGCCCCCGGTTGTGGGCCCCCCCTGGTTGTGGGCCCCCTGGTGTGTGGGCCCCCTGGTTGTGGGCCCCCTGGTTGTCCCCCTGGTTGGAGCCCCCTGGTATGTGGAGCCCCCTGGTATGTACACCCCCTGGTTGTGGGCCCCCTGGTATGTCACCCCCTGGTATGTGGGCCCCCCTGGTTGTGCCCCCCGGTATGTGGGCCCCCGGTTGTGGGCCCCCGGTTGTCCCCCGGGTGGCCCCCTGGTTGTGGTTGGCCCCCGGTTGTGGGCCCCCCGGTTGTGGGCCCCCGGTTGTGGGCCCCCGGTATGTGGAGCCCCCCGGTATGTGGAGCCCCCTGGTTGTGGGCCCCCTGGTATGTGCCCCCCGGTGCTTGTGGGTGGCCCCGTTTGCCCCCGGTTGTGGGCCCCGGTTGTGGGCCCCCGGTTGTGGGCCCCCGGTTGTGGGCCCCCCGGTGTGGAGCCCCCGTGTGCCCCCTGGTGTCCCCCGTGTCCCCGTTCCCCGTGTCCGTTCCCTGTGTGGGCCCCCGGTATGTACAACCCCCTGGTATGTGGAGCCCCCTGGTATGTGGAGCCCCCCGTTGTCAACCCCCTGGTGTGCCCTGGGTCCCTTTGTTTTTTTTGTTGTTCTTGCCTGTTTCCCCCTTTTGCCCCCTCCTTTGTGGCCCGTGGGCCCCCGTGCCCGTGTCCTTTCCTTTCCTGTGGCCCCCCTGTGCCCCTTGCCCCCTGTCCCTGTCCCCTGGCCCCCTCGTCCCCCCCCCCCCCCCCTGTCCCCCTTGTCCCTTCCCCTCCCCCTTGTCCCCCCTTCCCCCGCCCCCCCCCCCCCCCCCCCTCCCCTCCCCCCCCCCCCCCCCCCCCCCCCCCCCCCTTCCCCCCCCCCCCCTTGGAGCCCCCTGGTATGTGGAGCCCCCCGGATGTGGGCCCCCCGGTATGTGGACCCCCGGTATGTGGCCCGGTGTGCCCCCCGGTATGTGGCCCCCGGTATGTGGAGCCCCCCGGTTGTGGGCCCCCCGGTATGTGGAGCCCCCGGTATGTGGAGCCCCCGGATGTGAGCCCCCCGGTGTGGGCCCCCTATGTACGGTGGAGCCCCCTGGTATGTGGAGCCCCCCGGTATGTGGAGCCCCCGTGTGGGCCCCGGTTGTGGGCCCCCGGTTGTGGCCCCCGGTTGTGGCCCCCTGGTTGTGGCCCCCGGTTGTCGCCCCCTGGTGTGGGCCCCCGTCGGTTGGAGCCCCTGGTGTGGAGCCCCCCGGTATGTGGGCCCCCTGGATGTGGCCCCCTGGTTTGAGCCCCCGTGTGTGGAGCCCCCTGGTATGTGGAGCCCCCTGGTATGTGGAGCCCCTGGTATGTGGGCCCCCCGTTGTGAGCCCCCTGGTATGTGAGCCCCCGGTATGTGGAGCCCCCCGGTATGTGGCCCCCGGTATGTGGGCCCCCCGTGTGGGCCCCCGGTGGGGCCCCCCGTTGTGGGCCCCCCCCCCGGTTGTGGAGCCCCTGGTATGTGGACCCCCTGGTATGTGGAGCCCCCGGTATGTGAGCCCCCGGGCCCCCCGGTGTGGGCCCCCGGTTGTGGGCCCCCGTGGGGCCCCCGGTGTGCCCCCGCCCCCGGTTGTGCCCCCGTCCGGTGTGACCCCGGTGGGCCCCCGGTTGTGCCCCCCGGTTGTGCCCCCGGGGCCCCCGGTGTGCCCCCGGTTGTGGCCCCCGGTTGGAGCCCCCCGGTGTGGCCCCCGGTGGTGTGGGCCCCCGGTTGTACCCCCCCTGGTATGTGGAGCCCCCCGTATGTGGAGCCCCCTGGTATGTGGAGCCCCCTGGTATGTACAACCCCCTGGTATGTGGAGCCCCCCGGTATGTGGAGCCCCCGGATGTGGAGCCCCCTGGTATGTGGAGCCCCTGGTGTCCCCCCGGGCCCTGGTTGTCCCCCGGTTGTGGGCCCCCGGTGTCCCCCCGGTTTGGCCCCCGGTATGTAAGCCCCCGGTATGTGAGCCCCCGGTGTGGGCCCCGGTGTGGGCCCCGGTTGTAGCCCCCGGTTGTGGCCCCCCCCGTTGTGGCCCCCGTTGGGCCCCCGGTGTCCCCCGGTGTGCCCCGGTTGTCCCCCCTCCGTCCCCCTGGTGTGCCCCGGTGTCCCCCCCTGTCCCCGTGGCCCCGGTTGGGCCCCCTCCCCCTCCCCCTTGTCCCCCGGTGTCCCCCGTGTCCCCCCCGTTCCCCCCTTGCCCCCTGTGCCCCCGGTGTCCCCGGTTCCCGGTTGTACCCCCGGTATGTGGAGCCCCTGGTATGTACAACCCCCTGGTATGTGGAGCCCCCTGGTATGTGGAGCCCCTGGTATGTAGCCCCCTGGTATGTGGAGCCCCCCGGTATGTGGAGCCCCCTGGTATGTGGAGCCCCCTGGTATGTACAGCCCCCTGGTATGTAGAGCCCCCCGGTATGTGGAGCCCCCCGGTATGTGGAGCCCCCCGGTATGTGGAGCCCCCCGGTATGTGGAGCCCCCGGTATGTGGAGCCCCCTGGTATGTGGAGCCCGGTATGTGGACCCCCTGGTATGTGGAGCCCCCTGGTATGTGGAGCCCCCTGGTATGTACAGCCCCCTGGTATGTGGAGCCCCCTGGTTGTGAGCCCCTGGTATGTGGAGCCCCCTGGTTGTACAACCCTGGGGCTGTGCCGTGTGCCCCGTTGGCCCCCGTTTGCCCCTCCTCCCCCGCCCCCCCCCCTTCCCCCCCTCCCCTGTGCCCCGGGGGCCCCCGGTGTGCCCCCGGGGGCCCCCCTGGATGTGGGCCCCCTGGGTGGGCCCCCGGTGTGGGCCCCCCGGCCCCCCGGTTGTGGAGCCCCCTGGTATGTGGAGCCCCCTGGTTGTGGAGCCCCCTGGTATGTGGAGCCCCCTGGTATGTGGGCCCCCTGGTATGTGAGAGCCCCCTGGTATGTGGAGCCCCCTGGTATGTGGAGCCCGGCCGTGTGGGCCCCCTGGATGTGCAGCCCCCTGGATGTGGAGCCCCTGGTATGTACAACCCCCTGGTATGTGGAGCCCCCTGGCCCCCGGTTGTGGGCCCCCCGGTGTGGCCCCCCGGTATGTGGAGCCCCCGGATGTGGGCCCCCGGTATGTGGAGCCCCCCGGTGTGGAGCCCCCCGGTGTGAGCCCCCCTGTGGAGCCCCCCGGATGTGGAGCCCCCCGGTATGTGGAGCCCCCTGGTATGTGGAGCCCCCTGGTGGGAGCCCCCGGTGTGGGCCCCCCGGTATGTGGAGCCCCCCGGTGTGGAGCCCCCTGGTATGTGGACCCCGGGGCCCCCTGGTATGTGGAGCCCCCTGGTATGTGGAGCCCCCTGGTATGTACAACCCCCTGGAATGTGGAGCCCCCTGGTATGTGGAGCCCCCTGGTATGTGGAGCCCCCTGGTATGTGGAGCCCCCTGGTATGTGGAGCCCCCGGTGTGGAGCCCCCTGGTATGTGGAGCCCCCTGGTATGTCACCCCCTGGATGTGGAGCCCCCTGGGTGGGCCCCCTGGTTGTGGGCCCCCCGGGTGGGCCCCCGGTTGTGGAGCCCCCTGGATGTGGGCCCCCGGCATGTGGAGCCCCTGGTATGTGGAGCCCCCTGGTATGTGGAGCCCCCTGGTATGTGGGCACGTGAATGACCCCTGAATCTGTACAGGTATCCCATATGTTGCACAGACTAAGAGTGACTTGGTCATATATGTCTATACAGTGATATTTCCCATATTAGGTGTATTATGGGACATATTAGTCATTGCTTTGTCATGGATTGGATTATCATTGCTGCATTTAAGCTTCTACATTGTGGTCGCCACATCGAGACCACCCTTTGGTGTTACTGAGCTGGATTAGCTCCTATAGGTAACTATCATAGTAATAATAAATCTGTTTTCCCCTACACATCGAGTCGCATGTAGTGAGGTCGCACTCACAAGGTCACCCCTTATTCTCTGCTCCTACAGACATCGCCCACCATATTATGAGGACTTTTTGCAGATCCAGCTAGATGGAGGTATAGAGCTTTTAAAATAATGGGGGATTTATTAACCCATCTATGCCAGTTTTCGGGTGTAGATGGGCGCTAATGTGGCAAATCTTTGACACATGTCCCTTTCTTGTGCCTAAGATGTGACACTTTGTTTGTTCTGCAGCTTGTTCGCCACTTTTTGTTACAGTGGGGTAATGGGGGCTGGGGCCCTCTTAGTCTGACAAATTTATGATAACATGTGCTAGAAAACTGGCATGAGTTACACGTGAAATCTCCGCCAGCTCCTGACTGGCTCAGGTCTCAATTTTGGTGCATGGGAGGAGGAGTCAATTCAGAAAGTCCTTGCACCAGGTGGGAACTTTATTACAAAATGCCCATAAATTCCCCCCAATATCTTACAAGTCAGGGGGTAAGCTAAACCACAACACAACTCCAAGCACCCCCTAGTGGTGATCTGCTTGTATTACTCCCCGCGCAACACTGCTTGAGACTGTAAGGGATTCAGACAATATCCGCTTGTTATGGTCCAGATATTGTTGTGCGGGGCCGGCCTTGCTCTTGCAGTAACCTGTTGGAGGGGACTCTGAGGGTGGGAGTAGCAGGACTTGCCAAAGTGGTTAGATATGGCATGCAAATTCCCCCTGGGCTGGTGCAGAGCAGAGGGGGCCTGCGGTGTACCTGATGGTGGTGGAAGTGTCCACTACATGTGACCACTGAGGCTGATGAAGGACCCCGGGACGTCACAACCAGCAATTCCACTGCAAGACAACAGCGGAGCAGCAGGACCGGACCGCGCAGGGCCAGGATACTGGAACCACCCAAATAATAACAACATAGAAAGGAACGTAAGGTAAAAATATTATTTTATTGAGGATCTATCTGTGATTGTTCTCATAAATCCCGGATAATGAGCAGAACATATTCTTCGGTAAGAAGGTCATTTACATAAACGCTATTTAAAGAGACAGAGAAAAAAAATACAGACAACGGGGCCAGCGCTGCGCAGCCGTCAGGCACTCATCGCTTGGATATCCACGCCGCCACTATGGCTGCCAGGAGGGCGACAGCAGGAACCTCCAGGTGAACCGCGGAGTTGCACTGATTGGTTTTACAGCAGTTATTCATGACGGAGATGCTTCTGCCATCCAGGGTGTCGGGGGTCTCCTTGTCGCATGCCGTGCTGTTGACACATCCCCGTTTATATTTTTTATCTGTGGCTGCAATAGAAGAGAAAACGATATGTCAGGAGGAGGAACGTGAGGACCACCATAAGGGGCACAAGCGGCCGGTCCTACATTGGACAGACTTGCCAACTGTTCAAAATTTACCATCACTGTCCAGAACTTTCAGTAACAATTCAGGAACGTCCCGTCTGATATGGGCATTCCGGCTCAGTTTGGGGTGATTCTGGGCCGGAATGCCCATAATTTATGCATGACTACGATACCTTATAAGAGGGCAAAAGAGACCTCTCCCTCTTGTGTTTTTTTCTGTCCTGTGTGGTGGGACAGGTGGAGGGAGGTCTTTTGTCCTCCCATATTTTGTTTTTTCCCCTAAAGTTTATTAACTTCCTTTGGGGCGTCATCTTTACACCTTGTCTCTTAGTGAGGAAGGCCTCAGTACTCCACTTGGATTACTGTTCTTGTTGCTGCAGCTCTGGGCTCTTTCCTGCGCCAGAGCTGAGTCTACCAATGAGAGCTACCTAAGGATAGGTAATGTCTTCAAAGAATGGTGCTCCAAACAGGAAGTTAAGAGTTCGAATCCTACAACGAGAGAGATTCTAAAACTTTCTTCAGGACGGCCTGGATAAGGGCCTTTCCCCTGCCACACTGAATGTTCAGGTTTTAGTCCTATCCTCCTGTTTAGGCAGACGATTGTCTCAGAATCCCTTAATCTCTAGGTTCCTTAAGGGTGCTATGAGACTTAGACCGGTGTTTTCAACTCCTGTCCCCCAGTGGGATCTTGCTACAGTTCTCTCGGGTCCTTGAGGTCCTCCATTGGAGCCATTAGAGGACGTGGATCTAAAGTATTTAGCCTTTAAAACCACTTTTTTGTTAGCCATCACATCAGCAAAGAGAGTGGGTGAGCTCCAGGCTTTTTTCTTCCAAGGAGCCATATATTTCGTTCTTACGGATAGGGTCCAGCTCAGATTTCTCCCTGGCTTTAACCCTAAGGTGCCTTCTAGTGCCAATATCAACCAGGTTTCCTTACCAGTGTATTTTTTCCAGCTCCTCCCTCTGAAGAAGAGGAAAGACTTCACACACTGGATGTAGTAAGGTGTCTTCAGACCTACCTTCTACGTACATGACCTTTCAGGAAATCCGAGAATCTCCTTATTAATATATGGTAGAGACAAAGGTCTCAGAGCTTCCAAACCTACCTTATCTAGATGGATCAAGGAAGCGATTAAAACTTCTTTTTCTGCTCAGGGGTTCACTCCACCTGAATTCTTTACAGCCCACTCAACAAGGGCTGTGTCAACCTCTTGGGCTGAGAGCCGTGCAGTACCTCTTGATCAGATTTGTGCAGCCGCTTCTTGGTCATCTCAGCTCACCTTTGTAAAACATTTCTGGCTAAATGTCCAGAGTTCAGAGGCGACTGCCTTTGGACAATCAGTCCTAGGTACTGTACAGCAAGGAAACCCTCCCTAGGTGAATTACTTGCTACATCCCCATATTGTGCTGCTGTAGGACGTAAGGGAATTCTTGATTATGAATCTGTTTTCCCTTAGTCCTAACAGCAGCACAAGCTTACCTCCCTAACTTAGGTGTCTTTACTTTATAACTTACACAAGGGGGGGGGCGGTCTCTTTTGCCCTCTTAAAGGGTACCATAGTCATGCATAAATTATGTTAATTAAAAATTCTGCCTGTCCTATCAACACACAGGGGCAGAAATACCCCATATTGTGCTGCTGTTAGGACTAAGGGAAAACAGATTAACATCATAATCAACGATTATCTCATATGTCAAAAACGGTATGGATAAAAAAAATCAAAAAATAGTCAAATCTTCCATTTCTCCTCCCAAATAAAACTGAATGATCAAAATATCGCACACTTCCCAAAAGAGTATAAAAAAAACCATATTTGTGTCGCATAAAATGAGTCCGGGCACACAAAAAAAAAAAGTTCCTAGCACACATCAAAAATGTTTTTGCATTTTTCAAAGTTTTGGATTTTTATAAAGGTATTAAAACATAACAAAACTATATAAATTTGGTGTCGCTTTGATCCTGGCCCACCCAAAGGATGAGGAACATGACATTTTTACCGCACAGCAGACCCCGTAAAAACAAAACCCGTAAGAAAATGATGCAAATACAGTTTTTTTCTAATTCCAACCTTATTTAGAATTATTTTCTAGCTTCCCAGTACATCGTATGGAATATTAAAGGGTACCCTGACAAAGTACAATTTGTCCCGCAAAAAAATAAGCCCTTATTTGGCTCTGTGAACAGAAATATACAAAAGGAATAAAAAATGTAAATCAAAACATTAAAAATGGCCCATGATTCAGGGTTATATTTTTTGGGAGCTACAGAATGCTCTCCCCTACTGACAGTGAGTGGGACAGCTCTGCCCACCGATGCCCGGGCGCCCACATCAAGGGTCCATTACTTTTTGCATTTTATACAAGACTATACTCACCATCTGTTGTAGATTGTGTCACGCAGACCTCTTGGGCTTGGCAGGTAATTTGTGACATTTGGAGACAATTAAAGCCGCAGGAATAGCACTGCAGGGGCGAATCTGCAAAATACAGGACAATATTACACTGTGAATACTGTAGATGACAATGGGGCAACGGCAGAGCTCACTGGTCCTGACTAGCCCTTCAGGCCTGTGTATGACTGCTGACTGTAACTCTTCTTGTGCTGTGTGCACCGGGGCCACTTGGTCCATTTTCTGACCTGCTCATCATTTTTGGGCGTAGGGTAGATGGTGAACATTTCAGTTCTGGAGCGCGGGACCTCCAGAGACACAATGGAATTATTAGAGGCCGAGTCTCCTAATAAACCTGGTGCATCCTAAACCAGCAAGGGATGGATTAAGACTGGAGTAAGAAACACCAATCTTAATAGACTCCTCTCAATGTGTGTATATCACATGACTATGGACTGATTGTTATCCAGCAGGGGAATGGATTAAGACTAGAGTTGGAAACGCCAATCTTAATAAATTCCTCCCAGTGACTGTACCAGCAGAATAGTGAGCGCAGCTCTGGAGTATAATACAGGATGTAACTCAGGATCAGTACAGGATAAGTAATGTAATGTATGTACACAGTGACTGTACCAGCAGAATAGTGAGCGCAGCTCTGGAGTATAATACAGGATGTAACTCAGGATCAGTACAGGATAAGTAATGTAATGTATGTACACAGTGACTGTACCAGCAGAATAGTGAGTGCAGCTCTGGAGTATAATACAGGGTGTAACTCAGGATCAGTACAGGATAAGTAATGTATGTACACAGTTACTGTACCAGCAGAATAGTGAGTGCAGCTCTGGAGTATAATACAATATTTGGTCCCTTTAGTCTTAGAATTAAGATTGGGGGATCATTTGGGGTCATATAGGGGTTTAGGGCTCACTAAATCTAACCTATAACACATCAAAGGATACTAAGAGGTGCACAAATATTTTTAGAGCGACTACTTGATGCACGTCTGTTTTTTCGCAGTATATTTGCACACAATTTCATATTTGTCTGGCCATACGTATACTGTAAAATGCACTACTTACCTCTACTGACATCAGCGACCACAGCGGGTTTTGCAGGGGTCTCACTGACTGCCCGGGGGTCATTACACATGTCTTTATCACAACACTTCTGGACCAGCAGGCTACTTCCATTGTTACCGCAGAAGTGTGAGTTCATACAGGTCATTCTCCGGTCTTGGAGTTTTCCATCCTCTATAAAAAAAATACAATAATTCATCAACACGTGGGTCAGTAGGTGACAGCAACGACGAGAAGGCTGAATCTGACCAGGGAGCTGGAAATATTACATTCCCCTTGAGTGGCTCCTTGCAGCTTTCCCTGGTGATACCATCTGGGGGTTTCATCTACAACTTGTTTAGAATTTTAGCTACCTGCAATGGCCACTAGGGGGAGTTATGGTGCATACAGTAAGTTCAGCAAGGTATCAGCACTTGGCATATTTAAAATGGTCATATATATAACCATAAGCTCTGCCCCTTTAAAGCACAATCCATTCGGAGAATTACATTCAATGATGGCTCCGTTGTGTCCAATACGGGGAATATTGTAAGAAACAGAAAGTCTCCTCATTTCCACACACACAGGCAGAGGGCGCTCCATGGACAATTAGCTGATCGGAGCTTCAGACTGTGCTGGGATTTTCCGCTGTGAATGAGGCAGACAGAGCTTGTTCCATGTATAAGGTGGCCTCGTACAGAGCTCGCATACACACCCAGACAGAATGGCCCAGCATTATGGACATGAATAAATTGTCTCAGACTCCAAGTCAAGTACTCACGAGAATATGCCTCAAGCGTCAAACACTGCTCCCCCTGGTCACAGGTCTTGGTAGTGTTATTCTCACAATTCCCACTGCAAACATAGCAGTTAAGAGCAGAACCTGGGAAAAAAGACCGAGAAATGAGTGAGAGAAAGTAGCAAAGAACACAAAGGACCCCAGACCCCTAAATTCACCCTGTGATGCCCCCAACAAATCCCACTGTGATAGGTGGAATTAGTGCATTGTATCACTGCTCTCGAAAATACTGCCCTTACTGTATACACTTGACCTGCATTCTCTTCCAAAGGCCACCCTATCTTATTACTGTGCCCAACTTGGCAAATCACTGTCAAGATGGGAATAACTGGCGCAAGTCCCGGCCACCAGGACTGTAGGTCACATGACTTAGACTGTACACGTCATTGAGGTCTATGGAGAGGAAAGGGGGAGGAATGATAAGGAAGTGCAGGAGATAAGAAGAGAAACACAGATAGTCTGAAGTTGGAGCTAAGAAGGAGCTTTCTAGCAGTACCAAAGTGCTTTATGCTTTATTCACATCAGCAGATGTCTGTAGTTCTCTATATATGTCCTGCATAATCCTGGGGCTGTTTCTGAGTGAAAGAAGCCGATTCTCCTCTATTACTGTGTACAGTGTATGGCAGCTAGTCTCCAGCTCAGAGAGAACTGCAAACTACAGATGGAGTCTGCAGAGGAGAAAACTGATAAAACGTCAGAATGTAAGTCATATAATGTCAAGAAATAATGTTACTCCACCTGATGTACACACAGCAGCTTATCCTAAAGAGCTACCCGAAATATACCTAGAACTCTCATCTCATCTCAACCTTCTCACTTTTCAAGCACCTACCACCTGGCTTATGTACCAACCAAGCCAGAAAAACTGCCTTAAAGGGCTTCACTGGTACTTAACACTAACTACACCATGTCATGTATACACAGCACAGTACACACAGCGGTGTCATCTCCTCCATATACACTACTACACCATGCCATGTATACACAGCACCACAGCGTGTCATCTCCTCCATATAAACTACTACACCATGTCATGTATACACAGCACAGTACACACAGCGGTGTCATCTCCTCCATATACACTACTACACTATGTCATGTATACACAGCACAGTACACACAGCGGTGTCATCTCCTCCATATACACTACTACACCATGTCATGTATACACAGCAGTGTCATCTCCTCCATATACACTACTACACCATGTCATGTATACACAGCACAGTACACACAGCGGCGTCATCTCCTCCATATACACTACTACACCATGTCATGTATACACAGCACAGTACACACAGCGGTGTCATCTCCTCCATATACACTACTACACCATGTCATGTATACACAGCACAGAACACACAGCGGCGTCATCTCCTCCATATATACTACTACACCATGTCATGTATACACAGCAGTGTCATCTCCTCCATATACACTACTACACCATGTCATGTATACACAGCACAGTACACACAGCAGTGTCATCTCCTCCATATACACTGCTACACCATGTCATGTATACACAGCACAGTACACACAGCAGCGTCATCTCCTCCATATACACTACTACACCATGTCATGTATACACAGCACAGTACACACAGCGGCGTCATCTTCTCCATATACGCTACAGCACCATGTCATGTATACACAGCACAGTACACACAGCAGTGTCATCTCCTCTATATACGTTACTGCACCATGTCATGTACACACAGCACAGTACACACAGCGGCGTCATCTCCTCCATATACACTACTACACCATGTCATGTATACACAGCACAGCACACACAGCGGCCTCATCTCCTCTATATACGTTACTGCACCTTGTCATGTACACACAGCACAGTACACACAGCGGCGTCATCTCCTCCATATACACTACTACACCATGTCATGTATACACAGCACAGCACACACAGCGGTGTCATCTCCTCCATATACACTACTACACCATGTCATGTATACACAGCACAGTACACACAGCGGCGTCATCTCCTCCATATACACTACTACACCATGTCATGTATACACAGCACAGTACACACAGCAGTGTCATCTCCTCCATATACACTACTACACCATGTCATGTATACACAGCACTGTGCACACAGCAGTGTCATCTCCTCCATATACACTACTACACCATGTCATGTATACACAGCACAGTACACAGCAGTGTCATCTCCTCCATATACACTACTACACCATGTCATGTATACACAGCACAGTACACACAGCGGTGTCATCTCCTCCATATACACTACTACACCATGTCATGTATACACAGCAGAGTACACACAGCGGTGTCATCTCCTCCATATACACTACTACACCATGTCATGTATACACAGCACAGTACACACAGCGGTGTCATCTCCTCCATATACACTACTACACCATGTCATGTATACACAGCACAGTACACACAGCGGTGTCATCTCCTCCATATACACTACTACACCATGTCAGATATTTATAGCTGGAACAACTGTTCCTAATAGAGTCCCAGGATTTGCGCTCCTCTATTGATAAACCACAACTGGTCTCAAAGTGCGGGAAGTTCAGGCTTTATTTAAGATTACGCGTTTCGGGGTTTTAAGGCGTTCAGGATTTACCTATATATATTATAGTTAGTGGTCTCCTCCTCGGAGCGCATACTTTCCAACCATTTATTCCTTATATGTGTAAACTACACCATGTCATGTATACACAGCACAATACACACAGCGGCGTCATCTCCTCCATATACACTGCTACACCATGTCATGTATACACAGCAC
Source organism: Leptodactylus fallax (assembly GCA_947044405.1). Taxonomy (NCBI): domain Eukaryota; kingdom Metazoa; phylum Chordata; class Amphibia; order Anura; family Leptodactylidae; genus Leptodactylus; species Leptodactylus fallax. The sequence continues at coordinate 509,561 of CAMRHE010000396.1, read as the reverse complement.
AGTACACACAGCAGCGTCATCTCCTCCATATACACTACTACACCATGTCATGTATACACAGCACAGTACACACAGCGGTGTCATCTCCTCCATATACACTACTACACCATGTCATGTATACACAGCACAGTACACACAGCAGTGTCATCTCCTCCATATACACTACTACACCATGTCATGTATACACAGCACAGTACACACAGCAGTGTCATCTCCTCCATATACACTACTACACCATGTCATGTATACACAGCACAGTACACACAGCAGTGTCATCTCCTCCATATACACTACTACACCATGTCATGTATACACAGCACAGTACACACAGCAGTGTCATCTCCTCCATATACACTGCTACACCAGGTCATGTATACACAGATCACACGTACACACACTACTACACCGTGTCATGTTACACAGTCAGTCACACAGCCGTTTATACACTACTACACCATGTCATGTATACACAGCACAGTACACACAGCAGTGTCATCTCCTCCATATACACTACTACACCATGTCATGTATACACAGCACACGACAGTACACACAGCAGTGTCATCTCCTCCATATACACTACTACACCATGTCATGTATACACAGCACAGTACACACAGCGGTGTCATCTCCTCCATATACACTACTACACCATGTCATGTATACACAGCACAGTACACACAGCGGTGTCATCTCCTCCATATACACTGCTACACCATGTCATGTATACACAGAACAGTACACACAGCGGTGTCAGCTCCTCCATATACACTGCCCCGTCATGTTCCGCGTCCACGCGGCGTCTCTCCCCCTATACACTACTACCCCATGACATACACACAGGTCACTACCAGACTATTAACCGCACTGTCCATATAGATTTGTCACCCACAGTCCGCTCCGTATCGGAGCCATAATAGAGTGAATTCAGATTTTGTGAATATCCTGTTAGAAAGTTTTAGGATTCTGCCAATATTTCACAGTCTGATATGAGTACATAGATCCTGACCTGACACATTCCATATCTTCTTCTTAAGTCATGACCTAACACCCAACTCACAATCTAAATTACTCTATACTTAACACAGTACAGGAGTTGGGTCTTCTATTCCCCCCCTACTAGTAGGTATAACATCTGTGCCGGTTTCTTAGGTGTTCTTCATGATTTTCTTACCAAGGTGGCATCTGAGGAAAATGAAGAGGAGTACCGAGACAACTCCTTTGATCTCCATCCTTAAATTCTCCAAGTTTCTTGCTCTTGAACTGTCTTGAAAATGTCTCTCTGGTTCCTTCCTTGTGACTATTGTATTTTCCCAAAATGTGCTGTGTGGGATGTGTTTTATGACGCCCAACCTCTCCCCAAATTAGCTGATTGTACCAGCCGGGTGTGGCCAGACCAGTCACACTGCCAGTTTTGGATATAACTATTAGGAGGCAGATAAATACATGTACAAGATACTGTATCTAATAATATATCATAATGATCTATATAACATGGGCCATGAACAACAGGGGGAATGGGAACAAAGTAAATGGTATCATCCAAGTCACCATGTACAGGCGGCCATAGATGTATATGAGTAATTTCTAAACATTAGTAAGAAAAAAGTTTGGGATTTAGATAAATGTGACTGTAGAAATAGGTAGTAGGCAGTGACATGACAAAAAAGTAAGTGAACCCCATGAAATGACCTTTTATTGAGCCCATTGAGTGTAGGGAGAAAACTAAGTGAACCTCTGTGTTAGTGGCATGTCCCAGAAATAATTGGCAAAAGGTGTTTCAAATAAAGGGATGAGATTGGAAATATAGGTGCCCATTCAATAAAGGCACACAAGGCCTGGTTAGTGTCAACCATGTTTCGAGACAAACAACTTTCAGAAGACTTCATAAAATGTGTTTTAGAGATGCAGGAAGACAACAAAATCATTCGCGAAGACCTGGGTGTACATGAATCCACAGATAGACAAATTGTCTACTACTGGATACAATTCAGGACTGCAGCTACTCTCCCTAGGAGTGGAAGACCCATTGAGTCGGGCAATACGGGCAATCCTGAAAGAGGTGAGAAAGAAGAAAGAACCTGTTGGTAAAGGATCTACAGAAGACTCCACAAACTGACAAAAACTCTGTTCATGTGTCCACTAGTAATAAAATACCCAAGACCAACTAAGACCAACTAAGTGTTCCACAATGATTCTGGGAAAGTGTTCTATAGACAGATGAAACAAAAGTGGACCCTTTTGGCAAAAATACACAAGGTTAGGTTTGGAGGAAAGAATAACAATGCACACCATCACGAAGACCTCATCCCAACCATGAAGCATGGTGGAAGGAGTATCATGGTTTGTGGTTGCTTTCCTGCCTCAGCGTCTGCCATCTTGAGATCATTAGGGGTGTAAGGTAGAATGGTTACCCCGAGCCCTCTAGAATAGGCCCAGAAGCCTTGGCAGTCAGACAGGCTCTAGGATTCAAGGGCAAGGGTCTCCACATGACCATTGGAGAAGCGTGAAGTTATTAAAGTATTCTTGTGTCTAACTCTGTGCATGTTACAGGGGAACAATGAATTTTAAAGAGTTCCAAAACACTTCACATGGGAATGTCCTCAAGTTTCATAGATGGGAGAAGTAACAAGACAATGACTCATAGCACACAAATCCACGAAGGAATGGCTGGAAAGAAAATTTGTATTTTGGATCTAAGAAGATGCTAAAACATGACCTGAAGAGGTTTGTGCACACAAGGAATCCCAGAAATATTGATGAGCTGAAACACACTGGCAGGGAGGAATGGTCTGAAATTTCTCCTCAACCTTGGTGCAAAACTTGTCACCCCAACCTAAAGGAAATTAAAGGCAAATAACTAGATAACAAAAACATATAAAGTACTGTACTGTAAAGTACATTGCACATAGAGGACAGTACATTGTACATAATAATAAATGGCACCATTATGAAGAACAATTTGTCCCGCAAACATTAAGGCCTTATATGGCTCTGTGAACAGAAAAATAAATAGGTTATGGGGTTTAGAAGGGGGGGGGGGGTAGTAAAAAACAAAAATCAAAAATTGAGAAATGTCACCGGCGGGAAGGGGTTAAAAACTTCAGCTGGTCGCTTAAATATAGAGAGATATTTAATGGTAGATTTAGTAGTGGATTTGGGAGTTTTCTAAGGGCACTTTGAACTTGAAGAAATGTATAAAATTTGTGTTCCCCGATGTTATATTTCTTCACAAGAGCTCTCAGTATATAGATCATTTATGTAGACGACTTTACTTTTCCTCCAGTGCAAGATTTTAAGATTTCGGTAATTTCTTCAAGTAAATCTATTAGAATTTTTTCCAGTCTGGTAGGCAGATGGTCTTAAAAATAGATTTTTAAGAAGTCGTCCAGGCTTCTAGAGGGTCTTGTGCTGTTTTAAGTGGGGTAAGTTTAACATGTATCTTCAGTGCTTTAGCCAGTAAGATGTTTCTCACATTTTGGGTGAATGTTTTTCCATCTATTATTGGTCGGAGTTTGTCGCCATGATTTATTTGGTTTAGTAGAGTGGCTAAAATGGTACTGTTTGATGTTGGGTATTCCTAAACCTGCCTTGCTTTTAGGTTGGGTCATGTGTTTAACAGCAATTCTATTTTTTTCCCTTGTCATATTTATGAGGATAGTTGAGTTTCAAGTTTATTTGTGGTGGAAGGAGAATTGGAATTGTTCAGAATTTGTACAAAATCTTCGGTAGAACGATCATTCTGACACACCCGGACAGTTCATATTTGCTAAATGAGTCTATGACTGTCTTGTTCTGGGGCGAGAATGGATTTCCAATTTGAGTCAATCAATTTGTTGGTTGGAAAGATCAAATTCATTCCTAAGTATGGTATGGACTGATCCTGCCATTTATATGGGAAATGTTTGGCAATATCTTCTTTCATATCCAGTGGTCTGTTCATACCCAATATTAAAGATTTATTTACCTAAATTTTGTAGTATGAGATTGCACTAAATTTGGTTACAGATTGTATCGATTCTGTTGTTAATATTGTTTTTCTTGGCCTCGGACCACATAGAGGATCTCTACTAAGGGTGGTTGAGACCCTTGACATGTAATGACAATAGTTTGATGGTCATTACAAAAGTTGGGGATTGTAAATTGAATTATATAGCGATGAAATATACTCACGGTTTGTTGGTGTTTCTTCCCTTCTGGCCCTGTTCCATAGTGTGCTGATTCCTTACAAATGAATTGATAAAGTTATTGATCTGATGTTTCGGACAAGTCATAGAACAACTGGAACAAAAATTAGAGATGCAAAAGAAACATGAAGTACAAAACAAATAACGAAAAGTAGAGTTTAGCCTTGGAGGCTCTTCCACTTGGGGGTAAAATGTTCCTGGTGACAGGGCCGAGTCACCATCAGGTTTTCGTATAGATGTTAATCCGGATTTGGCGGTTGCTTAGACCACTTTTCCTGAATGGTCTTGACTTTGGTTTACTCAGCAAGCTGTGTTGAGGACTTAGAGATGAGGTCCCATTTATTGAGAAGTAGTAATCGATCTTCCACGTTTTGGATGATGAATGTGGTATTATTTCTGTTCATTATCAGTTTAGTTGGGAATCCCCATTTGTAGAGAATTTTGTTGCGATGGGTTGGAGCTTTTCCCTTTCTTGAATGGTGACCGGTGATAGATCTGTAAAAAGTGATATTGTGTCGAATGGTTCAGGCAATTGAGAGAATTTCTGGGAAGTGGTTAGTAGTTTCTCCTTTGTATGAGAGAAGAGCCAAGATTCTTCTCGGTAAGTCTCTAGGGACTTTTTCAGCTAGGCCTTTGGGTTTTAGTAGTCTATGGGCTCTACCAATAATCAAATCTGCTGGTGTGGACACCGGGAGAACTGCCAGAATGAGTTTTTGTAGGAAATAATTTCATTTTGGGAGATATCTATGGTAATTCCTCTGAATTTAATGTTGTTACGTCTTGAGTGGTCTTCGATGTCTGTGGTCAATTCATCTTCCAAATTGTTGTGGGCATCCACCAGCAAGTTGTAGGCTTTTGCATATTCGCCCATTTTATTTTCTATATGGTCTTTTTGGCAAAGCATATTGGGAATACCTTCCTGTCGGTGCCAGCTATTGCTAACAGAGACTACTTTGTGGATACTGACCTGGGGATTACCCAGGGAAAGTCCAGTATTTAGTAAAAAGGTCCGTTTTGTGGGGACTTTTTTTGCATTGGGGTTCTCTTTGGTCACTTGGGTGTGTTAGAGTTCTCTTTACTGTGTGTCAGCTTTTTGTACATGATTCATGAGTAGTTTTGGTTTCAGTGTCCAGGTTTTTCATAGGACTATTTTTAATAATGAATGGTCTATTATCCAGAACATGTCACAACAACATTTCTACATCTGGGTAACTGTAGTATGTGGAAACCTCGCTGTAACTATTCATTATACCTGATGTTATCTCATTACCCAGCATGGAGTTGTGAAAGGATAATACAGCCATTAAATTAGGAAATGCAGTATAGATTTCAGGGACAGATCTAGGTTAATGGACATCCTTGCGCCCTTTTAGTCACCCATTTACTCATGACCAACTCTCCTGGTTTTGCCTACAAAATACTGCATCATAATGGTACTGTGAACTAGGGCCCGACCCAGTGTCATGTGGGCCCTTGGGTGACAGAGGAGCCACAAATGGAGGTCCATCTACCATACTCTACAGTTTCCCATCTCCTCTCTATACCTCTATAACTTTTTGTGAATTTTCTGGACAGTAGAAGGCCCCGTTGGGCTGCTCGCCCACAGTGGACCATAGAATTTTGGTCCAACCCAAGAAAAGTCAGCAAATAAAGAAATCTATAAATGTAAGATTTTATTGCCAAAGAGGGACAGAAAGATTTGGATTAAAAGTAGCGACTGTACCTTTGGAAGACATACTCATGGGTGGTACCATATGGTTACATGACAAATTTAGCTATACCTGTAGGTTATTTCTTTCACGTTGAACCTATTTAGTTGTGATGAAGTAATATTCTATGGTGATGCATGTGAAAGTACATGGGTAGGCGATACTCATATATGGATTTGGGTGTACACCACTGTTATTGTAATGGGCAGGCTTCGTAGTCATGAACAGGCTTATTAAATGGGCTGGTTATTACATAAACAACTGAGGATTCTTTATAGGAGAGGAAGATTTCAATTCACCAAGTCATGAAATATCCACACTAAACCTACCATCAGTGCCAGGTATTATATGTATCTGCTGTATTGGCTTTATCAAATTAGGTCTACCAAACCTCACTGATGGACAATATCCAGGAACATTGACTGACTCTACAGAAACTTATACTGGAGAAACTTGGGTCCACCACAAGAAGCTACACAGTAACTTAACTAACAAGGTTGAGAAAACATACATATCCTTCAATTCCAATTGTGTTGATCCAGAGGAAGCCAAAAAATCCTATGAGGTAGATGCCAATTGCCTCATGTTAGGGGAAAAATTCCTTCCTGACTCCAAATATGTCAATCAGAATAAATCAACTCTTATGTTGGTGGGTTTCTTCCCATGAGCTGCTCGCTTCAACTCTGTTATTTTGATGGGTTTCCTCCCATGAACTGCTCGCTTCAACTCTGTTGTGTTGGTGGTTTCCTCCCATGAACTGCTCGCTTCAACTCTGTTATTTTGATGGGTTTCCTCCCATGAACTGCTCGCTTCAACTCTGTTGTGTTGGTGGTTTCCTCCCATGAACTGCTCGCTTCAACTCTGTTATTTTGATGGGTTTCCTCCCATGAACTTCTCACTTCAGGTCTTTCCACAACATTTCTATTGGATTAAGATCATGACTTTGACTTGGCCCTTCTAAAACTTTAACCATTCTTTAAAAGAACAACAAGGGTCTTTGTCTTGCTTCCTGACCCACATTCTCTTGAGTTTCAGCTCCTGGACACAGGTTTTGACATTTTCCTGTATTTGCTGGTACAATTCATTATTCTATCAATGATGGCAAGTCATTCTGGCCCAGATGCAGCACTACAGACCCTAACCATGATACTACCAGCATCATGTTTAACAGATTTAAAAAGTGTTTATTCTGGAAGGTAATGTTGTCTTTTCTCCACACATAATGCTTTCTATTCATACCAAAAATTTATGCAAAAAATATATAAATAGAAAACTGTAAAAGGTTCACAAACTTTGCAACATCACTCTGTCTCTTTTAATGCATCCCATGATTTTTTTGCCTTAGCAGCAGCTGCCTGGCACTGGTTGCTGAAGTTAAGTTTACTGTCCAGTGTCCTCTAATGTCCCCAAGTCCCCAGATCCCTCTGTAATATTCTATCTACTATTGTCCTCTGAGTTGACTACTTTACAGAGCTAAGTATCAACTGCAAATATGGAAGTTCTTCCCTGTAAGCCCAAGGTTGTTAAGAAATATTAAAAAGAAGATGCCCCCTGTGGCATCACAACGGTGACTGTAATCCAATCTGTGTATTCATCCTTAGGCCTTATTCACACCATCATCAAAAATGGACACGTGATGGTGTTTTTTTTTTTTAGTAGCCCATCAAAAACTAGGACATGTCCTATTTTTGGCAGTTGTCATGGATTACTGAATAGACTCTGAGAGATCCATGAAGACGGGAGCTGGACAGATGCAAATTGGGTGTGGAAAAACGGACTGTTTCTTCAGCTTTTCAGGGCTGATTTTCACCACGTTCATGTGAATATGGCGTTTCCTATCTGTGGCCCAGTTGTTATCCATACATATTTTCCCCTATTCTTGGTATTCTCATTTTATGTACCACCTTTTTATGTGGTACAGTATCCAAAAGTCCAGATACACCACATCTACAACCTCTCTTAAGTAGTCAAGCCTGGAAGACTTCTGGAGACAACTATACTCTACACATCCAAATTAGATTCCACCATTACTACATCCACCAGTTATACCAGTAAGAAGAAGCAAAATTGTACTAAATTATCTATTTCGCTACACGCACATCTCATGATGATAGTCTGGTAGTTCTTCATGTAAAAAGGAAAATTGACATCCTAAAGAAATAATTTATCCTCATTCTCTGGATGAAAGTCCCGAATGTGATAAAACTAATTTGGAAGATTCTAATCTTTGTGATGAAAACAACTTGGATCAGTTCCAGATCAGTTTGATTTGAGTCATATTTACACACAACCTTTTTGGGTGTTATGTATACTGATGTCTACATCACAGACCAGTTGTTATTGAGGGCGCTCAATGTGGTCATTATTTCAACCTGTTCTTACTAAAATTTCCCAAATGTGACCTTGAGCTCACACTAATAAAAAAGTATGACATGATATGAATTTTGAGATTATATTATACTAGACATAGTTCTCCTGTAATAATACCAGCCATATTGTCCAAAAAATATTACCCGGTAAAATACTTATGTAATAATACCTATACTGCTCAAGAAATAGTAAAATATAAAGCAGTACTCACATAATACCAACCAACCATGGTGACCATATAATAATACCATAGTGTATGTAATAGTACTACATAAAACATGAATCATGTAATAATAGCAATCATTCTTACTATAAAATAATAATACTAGGCAAAGTGTCCATGAATTAGTGCACAATAAAGCAAAGCTCATATAATAAACCATCACATCACTATGACATCGCTATGTGCACTATCCCTATACTGTGAGGTCAGTATAAAGCTGTGCAGAAAAAAGAATCAGGTATGAAAGCCAAACAAGATACAACTAATAGCAGGCACCTGGCTGAGGAGGAAGAGGGTTTAAATACATCTCCTCAGCTGCTGATTGGATAAGCCCTGAGAACTCTGACACTGCAGAAGCTTGCTAGGTCAGTATGGTAATAATATCTTTTGGAAACCACAGACACCGTTCCCTATGGATTCCATAGGGGAAGGGGCTATCCAGCTTGTTATGAGAGCCTGCATCTCTGATGATATGTGGCATGGGCAGCAAACACATCTTGAAAGACACTATCAATGCTGAGCAGTATATAGAGGTTTTAGAACAACATATGCTTCCATATCAGACAACATCTCTTTCAGAGCAGGCGTTGTATATTTCAGGAAGACAATGTTATACCATACGCTGCATCCATCACAACAGCATGGCTTCACAGAAGAAGAGTCTACGGGCTGAACTGACCACCTGAAGTCCAGACCTCTCAACAATAGGAAACATTTAGAGCATTATGAGATGAAAAATCTGGCCATAAAGACCCAGGACTGTTGAGCAGCTAGAATCCAACATCAGACAAGGAAGGGGACAATATTCCTCACCCAAAACTCCAGCAATTGGTCTCCTCAGTTCCCAGACTGTTGTAAAAAGAAGAGGTGATGCTACACCATGGTAAACATAGACTTGGCCCAACTTTTTTGAGATGTGTTGATGCCACTAATTTATAAATGAGTTTATTTTTTAAAGAAATGGAGAAATGATTAACTTTCACCTTCTGATATATGATCTATGTTCTATTGTGTAACTTTCACCCTCTGATACACACGTGGACAAAATTGTTGGTCCCCTCCCTCGTTTAATGAAAGAAAACCCCACAATGGTCACAGAAATAACTTGAATCTGACAAAAGTAATAATATATAAAAATTCTATGAAAATGAATAAATGAAAGTCAGACATTGCTTTCCAACCAGGCTTCAACAGAATTTTTAAAAAAAGAAAACTCATGAAACCGGCCTGGACAGAAATGATGGTTCCCTTAACTTAATATTTTGTTGCACAACCTTTTGAGGCAATCACTGCAATCAAACGATTCCTGTAACTGTCAATGAGACTTCTGCACCTCTCAGCAGGTATTTTGGCCACTCCTCATGAGCAAACTGCTCTCGGGTTTGAAGGGTGCCTTTTCCAGACGGCATGTTTCAGCTCCTTCCAAAGATGCTCAATAGGATTTAGGTCAGGGCTCATAGAAGGCCACTTCACAATAGTCCATTGTTTTCCTCTTAGCCATTCTTGGGTGTTTTTAGCTGTGTTTTGGGTCATTATCCGGTTGCAAGACCCATGACCTGCGACTGAGAGCAAGCTTTCTGACACTGGGCAGAACATTTCTCTCTAGAATCCCTTGATAGTCTTGAGATTTCATTGTACCCTGCACAGATTCAAGACACCCTGTGCCAGATGCAGCAAAGCAGCCCTAGAACATAACAGAGCCTTGTCCATGTGTCACAGTAGGGACAGTGTTCTTTTCAAGATATGCTTCATTTTTCCATCTGTGAACATAGAGCTGATGTGCCTTGCCAAAAATTTAGATTTTTGTCTCATCTGTCCATAGGACATTCTCCCAGAAGCTTTGTGGCTTGTCAACATGTAGTTTGGCAAATTACTTTTGTCAGATTCAAGTTATTTCTGTGACCATTGTGGGTTTTTCTTTCATTAAACGAGGGGCACCAACAATTTTGTCCACGTGTGTATGTGACCTATGTTCTGTTCTGTAACTTTCACCTTCTGATATGTGATCTATGTTCTATTGTGTAACTTTCACCTTCTGATCTGTGATCTATGTTCTGTTATGTAACTTTCACCTTCTGATACATTATCTATTTTCCATTATGTAACTTTCACCTTCTGATATGTTAAATATATTCTATTGTGTAACTATCACCAGGTGAAAAGATGTTTGGAATTTATTTTTTGTGTGCTGTTTCTTCCTTGGATATTATGTGCTGATATGCAGGACTGATATATGAGTCTGACCCTCTGAGTTTGGCTTTGACTATAATGCTTTTGTATTCTGGATGATACCAGACATAATATCAATCACATAATACCAGATAAAATAGTGGTCATGTAATAATACCAATAGTGATGACCATATATTGATATTAAATATAGAGTACTGAAGTGCTCATGTGATAAGAACAGTCCCAGTGACCCTACATAGTGCCTGATATAGTACACAGATAGAATAATAGCACTAGCCCTAGCTTCTTACACACTATGAAGAAGATGTCTGGTACCTGGATTCTTTTTACATAGGGGTGGGGGGAGTAATGTAGAAACAAAAACTTTAAATGTGCAGATTAAGGTGTGTCTGCTCTACCTGAGAACAGAGAGCGAGCACCTGTGCGTCCCTGCAGGGCCGGTTTTAGACAAAGTGGGGCCCTGGGCAAAAATTAAAAGCGGGGCCCCAAATGCTGATATGCAAACAACACCATCGTCTTCCAGTGACAACCCCTATAATAACGCCTCCTTTCTGCCAACAAAAAAGTAATAACAAGCCCCATTTACCACACACAATTCAAATGAGCACCTTTGTACTGCCTAATAGATTTTTGCACCCAGTCATCAGTTATTATAGCGCCTCCTTATAAATAATAGCCCCTGCTTATAAATAATCTTACACCTTTATTAATAATAGCTCCCTTATAAATGATAAATAGTGCCCTATATCAGTAATATTCCCCTTATCAGTAACAGTCACTCTGTAAAAATAATACTGCTCCCTTAAAAATAATAGCCCCCTCATAAATAATAGTTACCCTTATAAATAATAGTCCCCATTATCACTAATAGCCCCCTTTATAAATAAGCCCACTTAACAATTATACCCCCCTTATAAATAGTTCCCCTCTTATAAATAATAGCCCCCTCATACTTAAGTTTCCCAATTATATATAGTAACCCACCCTTATATATAATAGTTCTCTGTTATACAGTGTCGGACTGAAGGGCCTTAGACCCACCAAAGGAACTTGTTCTGGGGCCCCATCCAACAGCTTCCTGCTAATAGCCCATACCACTGTTACTGAGTATGTTCCCAGTATAGTCAGCCCCTATAGTACTGTGCAGGCCCCAATAGCTCCATGGCCAGCTCATGCACAGTACTGTATGGGGAATGACATGGCCATGGGGCACTACATGTATGTGCAAGATTATAGTGAGGGAGCTGTGATGCAGACATAGCACACAGGGCTGCCAGCAGGAATTGTGAGCCCCCCCACAGTATAATGCTCTACATGGTATATAATGCTCCACAGTATAAAATGCTCTCCTGAGCCCTCCAGTTTCCCCACATGGTATATAATGCTCCACAGTGACCCCACACAGTATAAAATGCTCCCCTGAGCCCCCCATTGTGGTCCCACATGGTTTGTAAGGCTCCACACAGTATAATACTCATCAGTGGCCCACACAGTATACTACCCCTTAGTGGCCCCAGACAGTACAATATGCTCCCCAGCAGCCCCACACAATATAATATGCTCCATACAGTATAATATGCACCCCACAATGCCCCCCCAGTATAATGCTCCACAGTGGCCTAACACAGTATAACATGCTCCATAATGACCTCCACACAGTATAATATATTCCCCAGAGGGGTTCCCCCAGTATAATGCTCCACAGTGGTCCCCCACAGTATAATATGTTCCCCACAGTCCCCCCCAGTATAATGCTCTACAATGGCCCCACAGAGTATAATATGCTCCCGAAAAGCCCCACACAATATAATACACTCCACAGTGGCCCCACACAGTATAACAGGCTCCCCACACTGTCCATTCCCCCATTATAAAGCTCCACAGTGGCCCATAGTATAATATGCTCCCCAGAGGGCCCCCGCTAGTATAATGCTCCACAGTGCCCCCTCCAGTATTTTGCTCCACAGTGGCCCCACGCAATATATTATGCTCCCCAGAGCGTCCCCCCAATATAATGTTCCACAGTAGGCCCCATGCAGTATAATATGCTCCCCAGAGGGCCCCCTAGTATAATGCTCATTAGTCTCCCCCAAATAATGCCCTACAGTGGCGCCATGCAATAAAATATGCTCTGCTGATGCCCCCCCCAGAATAATGCTCCACAGTGACCCCACTCAGTATAACATGCTCCAGAATGGCCTCCACACAGTATAATATACTGCCCAGAGAGGTTTCCCCAGTATAATACTCACAGTGGCCCAAAACAGTATAATATGCTCTCCAGAGCCTCCCCCCAGTATAATGCTCCACAGTGGCCCAAAACAGTATAACATGCTCTCCAGAGCCCCCCCCCCAGTATAATGCTCCACGGTGGCCCCGCACAGTATAATATACTGGGGGGCCCCTCTGGAGAGCATATTATACTGAGTGGAACAGTGGAGCATTATAATGGGGGGCTCTGGAGAGCGTATTATACTGTGTGGGGCCACTGTGGAGCATTATACTGGGGAGGGGGCCCTCTGGAGAACATGTTATATTCTGCGGGGCCTCTATGGAGTATTATAAAGTGGGGGGCTCTGGAGAGCATGTTATATTCTGTGGGGCCACTTTGGAGCATTATACTGGGGGGCCCCTCTGGAGATCATAATGCTCCAAAGTGGCCCCACAGAATATAACATTATCTCCAGAGGCTCCCCCCCCCACACATTATAATTTTCCACAGAGGCCCCACAGAATATAACATGCTATCCAGAGGGGCCCCTTCCCCAGTATAATGCTCCACAGTGGCCCCACACAGTATAATATGCTATCCAGAGGGGGCCCCCAGTATAATGCTCCACAGGGGCCCTACAGTGCTATTATTATATTATATTCTGGGGTCTCTTCAGACCCCAGAGTATAATAATCGAAGGCCCGGGGTAAGTAAGGTAAAATAACAAACAGTTATACTCACCTTGTCTTACCTCTGCTGGGCCTCCTCGCGCTGCTCCGCTATCCCCGCCGGCGACCGCTTATTCTTCTCTGCGGCTGACGTAACGCGTTGTGGACGTCACCTCTGAGGCCTGTGATTGGGCCTCAGCGATTACGTGAGGCACGCCCCACGTGACCTCTGAGGCCTGGCCTCAGCGCCTCAGCGGTGATGTCCGGAACGCCAGAAGATGACGTCGGACGCCGCGGACAGGTGAGTAAAAATGTTTGTTATTTTTATTCACCTCGGAAAGGGGCCCTGCTGTTATTGCTTTGGCCGGGCCTGACTCCGGGATCCGGAGTCATCAGGTTCCGGATCCCGGGGGCCCCTTTGGGGACGGGGCCCTTGGCAATTGCCCAGTTTGCCCCCCCCCCCTAACGCCGGCCCTGCGTCCCTGAGAATATACATGAAGCAGCAGGATGACTGCAGATGTGTACACCAACATGGTGGCAGTCATGTAGAATGGTCCTGTCATCTGCTTTACAAGGACTGTGACTTCTATAGGGTACATTATATATGTACTGGGTCTTGTCCTAGTACGAGCGTGGCTGAAACTACAAGGTGGTGACATGCAGGAGCAAGCCCTGTCATCTCTAGCAAATTATTATTTTTTCCTAAGATGAGTCAAGTTCTTCTGAAGAAACATCAACACCAAGAACCAGGTTTTACTGGTCTATTCATCTGATTACTTTAATTTGCATTTATTTAGGTCATGCTATTTCTATGAGTAATGTGTACCTGCTTTATTGCATAAGATGTCCTTGCAGCTGGTAAGGTGTCTGAGCTGTCCCTGTGAAGTGTGGATGAAAGGGTCCTATGTACGAGGGGTAAGCTGTGCAGGTCCTATACGTTACGCATTGCACTGTATTGTTTGCATTACAGGGGAAAGCAGAAACTGCTTATGATTAGACATCCCCGACTGTATACATATTTACCTATGTAGGAGAAAGTAGGGAGGAAGGTAAGCACATTGTCCTTCCAGCAAGCAGAGATACTACTAACTAACTGCCCATGTAATGGCGTGCTGAACTGCATTAATGGAGTAGTAGCAGAGCACAGAGAAAGGAAAAACGAAGAATTAAAGGGATTGTCCAGTTTCAGCCCAATATTAAGAGACAAATCTAATTGTTTGTATAATAAAAATTTCTACAGTTTTCCAATATAATTTCTGTATCAATTTCTCACGGTTTTCTAGATCTTTGATTCTAGTGAACACAGTCCATGGTCATGTGATATAGTTCATGGTCATGTGATATACAGTCCATGGTCATGTGATATACAGTCTATGGTCATGTGATGTACACACAGGTGCACAGCTCGTTACCAGGCAGATGTCTGATTACTGTGCTGAGACTATAACGAGCTGTGCACCTGTGTACTCATCACATGACCATAGACTGTATATCACATGACTATGAAATGTATATCACATGACCATGGACTGTATATCACATGACCAAACTGTATATCACATGACCATGGACTGTATATCACATGATCATGAACTGTATATCACATGACCATGGACTGTATATCACATGACCAAACTGTATATCACATGATCATGAACTGAATATCACATGACCATGGACTGTGTTCAGTAGAATCAGAGATCTAGAAAACTGCGAGGAATTGATCCAGAAAGTATATTGAAAAATTGTACAACTTTTCATTACTCAAACAATAAGATTTGTCTCTCAATATTGGTCGGAAACTGGACAACGCCTTTAAGATGGTGTCTGATCAGCAGCAGACTGGAGGTTGAACTGCAGGGATATGAGCAAAACATGCATAAAAGAAGTCCAGAATGTGAAAGACAAGCATGAGAGGGGTGAAAAAAAAGTACTTTCACTAGAGTGCTTCTTTAATGTTGTCATAGATTGTCTGTGACTATGTTGCACTGAATGCTACTATATTGTGCTGTGTGTCATTAGGTGCCTCATAGGGTCTGGGATTTGCCTATCCCAATGGCCAGCCCAACTTAACATAAAGAAGACCCACTTGCCCTTGTCGCTCTTTATACCTACCTACAATATACAGTAAATGGCCACTTTATTAGAGATAATAATAATAATAATAATAATAATAATAATAATAATAAGAGAGAGAGAGTCTCAGAGCTGCCTAACAGGCAGCCACTTCAGCGGCGCCATCTTGGAAAAAAAAAAAAAAAAAAGATACCTACCCTTTCACGAGAGGAGCTTTCCTGTTCCGACATTAGACGTGTGACCGCTGTGGCCCAATCGCAGGCTTAAGCAGTGACCTGGGGCCACTGATGCTGGGGAAGACCAGAAGATGACCAGAAAAGAACACCGGACACCACCAGGAGGGGCGAGGGAACAATTCTGCACCTTCCCTGGGCCCCCGATTATTATATTCTTGGTCTGAAAGGACAGTAATAGTATTCCCTTTCCAGAACTAAGCTCATAGACAAACCTTGTAAATATTCATGAAACGAATCTCCCGAGTTTTGCCTATTTGCTTTCTGTACTCGGGGGCCTGAAGAGAGTATGATAATGATTCTTGGATGGTGAACCTCCCAAATTTCAGATTCAGCTGAGCCAAAAATTTTTGGAAAACTCTTTTTGGAAAACTGGACTGTTATAAACTGGTCCGCTCATCTCTAGATTTCTGTGGATCAATGTGAATCCACAGAATGGGAAAGTCAATGGTGTCCGAGTAACATGTCGGAACGGACAACTCACGGGATGGAAAAGAACAGCGGACGAGCAGAGCAAGCGCCATTACTGTCCAAGGGAAACAGAAAGCCAAGACTCATAAGCGTGCAAAAAGTTGTATCAAACATTGCCAGGTCAGAGGGATCCTGCATGTGATGCCATGCTGATAGGACAGAATTTGGTGCATGAATAGATTAACCCTTCCCGTCAGGTGTCAGTATTACGGGCTGGTGGAGGTGGAGTAATGGTGGGGGGGAAGGTTTTCTTGACACACCCTGTGTCCTCTGTTATATGTGGAGGATACCGGTGTATGCCATGGAAGTAGTTTTGAAGGCCAAATGAGGTCCAAGGCACTACGGGATGGTGTCTCTAATAAAGTGGCCATTGAGTGTATCGCCTCATAAAAGATCTAATGATGTGTTTTCCTGGGTGTACGACCTCATTAGATGGAACGCGCACGCCTAAGTACTCATTTACACTGAGCAAAAAAAATCCTCTTAATTGTCTGTACTTGTAAGTGCTGGAGCTGCAGAGTTGCATGTTATTTACAAATCATCACATGTATAGCACACTCTGGATCTTAAAGAAGTCTCCAAAACCTATGTTAAGTACCCTTTTAGGTTTGGTATGGTAACCAGGACTGATATCAGGAGCTGCTACAAGGTCTCCCCGGAAGAAACGAAATTAAACTCCCAATGATGACCTTAGACTTGTATCCTCTGTTATCCAAACATCTCATTCCTGTCTCCAAGACTTTTCTCAAGCTGCACCGGTGCTCTGGAATGTTTTACCCTGGAGAAATAGAAAAATATCCAAATCCACAACTTCAAACACGTCTTTTTAGGCAGGCTTATCATGCTACCTGTTCATAATTCTCTACATGTCTTATCCTATTCTATCCTTCCTCCTCTATTCCTCAGATCCTGACCCCTCCATCTAGAAGTTTCCCTGCACTCCATGCACTTAGTATCTGTATAGTCACATGTCCCCGCTGGTGACGGCTCAGACAGCTTCAGTTATACGACCATAGATGGCCGGACCATTGTACCAAACAAGTCTGACTCTGACCTCTCGAGTCTCCCTATCTCCTCAGATTGTAAGCTCTTGTGATCAGGGCTCTTATTGTTTGATATGTTCATCATTTTGTTACACTGTAACGTCTGACATTACATGCCTTATGATATACAATGTGTTTCGATCAGATCAGATGCCATAGCTCCCCGATTATTGAGTAATCCCACCAAAGATCTAGTGCCCTTGGATTATTCCTTTATAGCTATAATAATATCGATGAAATCTACAAGGTGGAGGGAGTGATCGCAACGCAAGGTTATTATTATCAAAAAGTTTTTAAAGCATGACAAACTTTGTAGCTTCTTAGCAGTCCTGATACGCCTGAGCTGCAGGCTACATGTGTAATGTTCCTAAAACATGCTAGTGATGTGCTGAGACGATCCAGCTTCGTGCTAGTTCACACTGTACACTATATCTGGGAAATTATCTCCAGAGGAATTCATAAAATAATAGTGACATAGTCGATGAGGTTGGATGAAGACACCGATCCATCAATTCCAACCTATAACCCTACAGTGTTGATCCAGAGGAAGGCAAAAAATCCCATCAGGCTGATACCAATTGCTCCATGTCAGGGGAAAAATTTTCCCTGCAGCGCCACCACAGGGCAAATACAGCATTGTCTATTTCGCAACAGGCTGTCCTTGTGTGGTGATTAAGATGTATCCAAGAGGAATAAATATAAGAACTTCCTTTAAATATTTCCCATTCCTTTTGTAGCCATTCTTGGCTTTGGCTCAAAAAACCGCAGCAAAATCTGCAACAAAAAAAGTTGCGTTTCCGCAACATGTGGCCTCAGCCTAAAGGGGGTAGACGTTAAAGACAAAATTACTTCTTAAAGTATGAGAAAACAGTACTTGGGGGGCTCACAAAAGGTGAAGATCCTGGATTCTCTCTGACTGTAGTCGGCAATGGATCCTTGTAGGCCATCTACGTGAGTTTTAGGTTTCAGGTTTATTTCCTTTTATTTTATGGAACTGTTTTGCATAACATTACTATATGTCATTTGTTACCCTTTTTTATGTATAAGCATTGTGACCCTTTTTCATGCTATTATACTCCCTTTTAGTCCTGTCTTGTGTTCTGTCTATGTGCTACCTGTTGAGGTAATAGCTTGGGCAATAGTAGTAGTTATATTACCTATTTTGGGTTTATGTGGAGGAGGAGGAACTGAAGGCTTCTGTAAGAGTGTGGGCTCTTGGAAAACAAACCTTATCAGTGACAGTTATAGGTTGTTGAGTGTGCGGTATAACTGGGAGAATAATAATTATATAGATAGAGCAGCTGGTTTTGTATTGATCGCCGAGCCACAGCCTCACCTCACGTGACCTCCATTGAGAGCGTTCATGACACCTTGTAATGCACATCTGTAACAGGTCCTCCGAATACACCAGGTCCTCCAGATACACCAGGTCCTCCAGCTGCACCAGGTCCTCCAGATATAACAGGTCCTCCAGCTACACCAGGTCCTCCAGATACACCAGGTCCTCCAGATACACCAGGTCCTCCAGATACACCAGGTCCTCCAGATGCACCAGGTCCTCCAGCTGCACCAGGTCCTCCAGATACACCAGGTCCTCCAGCTGCACCAGGTCCTCCAGATACAACAGGTCCTCCAGATACAACAGGTCCTCCAGCTGCACCAGGTCCTCCAGATATAACAGGTCCTCCAGCTACACCAGGTCCTCCAGATGCACCAGGTCCTCCAGCTGCACCAGGTCCTCCAGATATAACAGGTCCTCCAGCTACACCAGGTCCTCCAGCTACACCAGGTCCTCCAGCTACACCAGGTCCTCCAGATACAACAGGTCCTCCAGATATACCAGGTCCTCCAGATACAACAGGTCCTCCAGATACAACAGGTCCTCCAGATACACCAGGTCCTCCAGAGGGAGGGACACTCTTTGTAGACATTTTTGCTTTGGTCTATAGAAGAGCATATCTGCCAGGTATCCATTATGGTGCCTGTTGGAAGATAAAGTCCTCCATCAAAGAATTTTTTGTCTGGTATTTTTTTACAGAATGTGCTCCTGATATTCCTAATAGAACCTCCAATGATGATATCATCCTAACCTAATTGGGTAGTTGATAATATTCCAAACCAGACAATCCCTTTAATAACATTATAACCTGAATTACAGATTAGAATTCCGAATAATCAGATTCATATTGCGTCAGATGGCGGTATTATTGTATATTGAACACAGTTTCATGTTATTTTATGTGCACTCTATCATGGTATTGAGCTTTTATGACTTATAATTTAGGCTGCATTACTTATGACAGTTTTATTTCTCCACTGTATTATTTATGTACTGTATGATGCTTTTTTGTAGGCCACTTGTGTTATGTATTGTATGGTGGTTTTATTATTTATGTAGTGTATGGTGTTTTTTGTTGGCGCTGTATGTTACATTATGTACTGTATGGTGCTTACTTGTTGGCACTGTATGGTGTATTATTTATGTACAGTATAGTGTATTATTTATGTACTGTATGGTGTATTATTTATGTAGTGTATAGTGATTTTTTTTTATGCCACACCACTGTGGTTATGCATTGTATGGTGGTTTTATTTGGTCACTAGATGCTGGCACTATCTGAGCATACAGTGTACTTTGATCCATAAAACTTTGACTAAGGAATCCTGGACTGCTCATTTGTATAATTTTCTATATGAAAAAAAATAAATAAATAAAAAAAATATATATACAGTACAGACCAAAAGTTCGGACACACCTTCTCATTCCAAGAGTTTTCTGTATTTTCATGACTATAAAAATTGTAGATTCACACTGAAGGCATCAAAACTATGAATTAACACATGTGGAATTATATACTTAACAAAAAAGTGTGAAACAACTGAAAATATGTCTTATATTCTAGGTTCTTCAAAGTAGCCACCTTTTGCTTTGATTACTGCTTTGCACACTCTTGGCATTCTCTTGATGAGCTTCAAGAGGTAGTCACCTGAAATGGTTTTCACTTCACAGGTGTGCCCTGTCAGGTTTAATAAGTGGGATTTCTTGCCTTATAAATGGGGTTGGGACCATCAGTTGTGTTGTTCAGAAGTCAGGTGGATACACAGCTGATAGTCCTACTGAATGGAGTGTTAGAATTTGTATTATGGTAAGAAAAAAGCAGCTAAGTAAAGAAAAACGAGTGGCCATCATTACTTTAAGAAATGAAGGTCAGTCAGTCCGAAAAATTGGGAAAACTTTGAAAGTGTCCCCAAGTGCAGTGGCCAAAACCATCAAGCGCTACAAAGAAACTGGCTCACATGAGGACCGCCCCAGGAAAGGAAGACCAAGAGTCACCTCTGCTGCGGAGGATAAGTTCATCCGAGTCACCAGCCTCAGAAATCGCAGGTTAACAGCAGCTCAGATTAGAGACCAGGTCAATGCCACACAGAGTTCTAGCAGCAGACACATCTCTACAACAACTGTTAAGAGGAGACTGTGTGCAGCAGGCCTTCATGGTAAAATAGCTGCTAGGAAACCACTGCTAAGGACAGGCAACAAGCAGAAGAGACTTGTTTGGGCTAAAGAACACAAGATGGCGCCGCTGGAGTGGCTGCCAGCTACAGCAGCTCTGAGACTCTCTATCTTATTTTTCTTTCTATGACTCGTTTTGTACCTCTCTACTTAAGGACTTTGCACTATGAAACACACACAAAGACTTGGACCCTTGTGATCCTTTTTTTTTTTTTTTTTTTTTTTTTTTTATCTGTCTTTTTGTTCTGCTTGAAAATGGGATCTTTTGTGTATGCAGACAATTCCTTTGTCTATACAAGAGAGGAAATTCTGCAGCTCAGAGGCACAGCAGGGGGGCATACCATCTGGTCACACATCCCCCGTGAGATTTGGAGAATGAAAAAGCGGGTGAGGGGATGCAGAGCTGGTACTCTTCAGAGGATTAAAAAGAGGTGTTACCGACCAGCTGTTCCCTCCATCATCATGGGCAATGTGAGATCTCTTGCAAACAAGATGGATGAACTAACAGCGCTCACCAGGCAGCATCAGGAGTTTCGGGCGTGCAGCATGATGCTACTTACAGAGACTTGGCTCACTGAAGTTACTCCTGACCCTCTGGTCTCCTTGGATGGTTTTAAACTCCTTCGGGCAGACAGGACTAGGGAGAGCGGTAAGAGGAAAGGAGGGGGGCTGGCAATGTTTGTGAATAATAGATGGTGTAATCCTAGGCACATTGTGATTAAGGATCAAACTTGCTGTAAGGACATTGAACTATTAGCTGTGAGCATGAGACCTTTCTACCTACCAAGGGAACTATCACATGTCATCGTGATAGCTGCATATGTCCCCCCCTCTGCGAAAGCTGACGCTGCCTGCGAGGTCCTACAAGCCACGCTGAGCCAGTTACAGTCTCAGCACCCCCAGGCCCTCTTTCTTCTGTCGGGTGATTTCAACCATGCCCCTCCATCATCCACACTGCCCAGTTTCACACAGTATGTAACCTGCCACACAAGAGACAACAAAACACTGGACTTGTTCTTTGCCAACGTGAGGGAGGCATATAACTCATCAGCCCTACCGCCCCTGGGAAGATCGGATCACAACCTAGTACATCTCCGACCTGTGTACAAGCCACTTGTACGTAGAGAACCAGCTGTCACCCGCACAGTGAGGATATGGTCCGAGGAGAGTGATGAGGCTCTGAGGGATTGTTTTGACACAACCGCATGGGAAGTTCTGCAGGATTCTTATGGGGAAGACATAGAAGGACTCACACACTGCATAACGGACTACATTAATTTTTGTGTGGACAACACAGTACCCACAAAAGTGGTGAGGTGCTTCTCCAATAACAAACCATGGATTAACTCTGATATAAAAACACTACTTAAGGAGAAAAAGATGGCATTCAGGACAAGAGATAAGGAGGGGTTGAGGGAAGTACAAAAGGAGCTGAGGCATCAAATCAGGCAGGGAAAAGCCAGTTATAAAGAAAAAATGGAAAAGCAAATGGAAAGAAAAGACATAAGGGGGGTCTGGGAGGGGCTTAAGTCAATTTCGGGTCATAAACAGTCTGTCTGCCAGATTGAGGCAGATGTTAATTGGCTTAATGAACTAAACCTATTCTTCAACAGATTTGATCACACACCAGCTCCTCCCACCCCAGTATGTCTTTCAGCTCCCTCCACCACAATGACTTCTCCCCATGCGGCCACTTCCCAACAGACCAGTAAATCCAGAAATCCATCTTTATCTGGCCACAGTCTGACCTTCACACGGGCCCAGGTGAGGAAGGAGATGAAAAAGATCAAGGCGAGGAAAGCCGCAGGGCCAGATGACATCAGTGCAAGGCTAATTAAGACTTGCGGGGACCAGCTGTGTAGTATAATTACATATATGTATAATATGAGCCTGAGGAAGGAAATAGTCCCTGAATTATGGAAATCTTCTTGTGTGGTACCAGTTCCAAAGAAACCCCACCCTATGGACCTCAACGACTACAGACCTGTAGCACTGACATCCCACCTGATGAAGATCTTGGAGAGATTGGTTCTCACACATCTCCGCCCTCTAGTGAGCCCCGCTATGGACCCACTCCAGTTTGCTTATCGGCCGGGCATTGGGGTAGATGATGCCATCATCCATCTTCTGCACAGGGCTCTGTCTCACCTGGAGAAACCAGGGAACACGGTGAGAATAATGTTCTTTGACTTCTCCAGTGCTTTTAACACCATACAGCCCAGGTTATTGAGGGACAAGCTGGGCCTTGCTGGAGTGGACCACCACCTCTCCAACTGGATCCTAGACTATCTCACAAATCGACCTCAATACGTGAGAGCCCGAGACTGTGTGTCAGGTACCGTGATCTGTAATACGGGGGCACCTCAGGGTACGGTTCTCGCCCCTGTCCTCTTCACACTGTACACTGCAGATTTTAGGTGCAACTCATCCAGCTGCTACCTACAGAAGTATTCTGACGACTCTGCAATAGTGGGTCTCATCACAGATGATGATGACAGGGAGTACAGAGAACTGAACCAGCATTTTGTGGACTGGTGCCACCGGAACCACCTGAAGATTAACGCGGGGAAGACCAAGGAGATGGTGGTGGACTTCCGCAAAGGCAGAAGCCCTCCTAAACCAGTGGACATCCTGGGGACGGGCATCGAGATTGTGAACACCTATAAGTACCTGGGTTTGCTCCTTAATAATAAGCTGGACTGGGCAGATCATATGGAGGCCCTGTACAGGAAGGGCCACAGCAGGCTCTACCTGCTTAGGAAACTGAGAGCCTTTGGAATCCGGGGGGCACTTCTTAGAACTTTCTTCAACTCGGTAGTGGCATCAGCCATCTTCTTTGGAGTGGCCTGCTGGGGGAGCAGTATATCAACCAGGGACAGAAATAAACTTGACAAGCTGATTAGAAGGGCCAGCTCTGTCCTGGGGAGCCCACTGGACCCAGTGCAGGTGGTGGGTGACAGAAGGATACTGTCCGTGGTGAGCTCCATGCAGAAGAAGAAGTCCCATCCCATGCATGAGACTGTGATTGCGCTGGGCAGTACTGTCAGTGACCGACTGCTCCACCCTAGGTGTGAGAAGGAGCGCTATCGGAAGTCTTTCCTCCCCACCGCGGTTAGGCTGTACAACCAACACCGACCTAAGCGGAGATCATTACACACAGAGAACTGAAATAGCTCTCTGCCTGTTAAATCCCCCCCCCCCCTCGCTACGCCCTATCTGTCTGTCTGCTATTAATGTAATGCCTCTCACCTTGGAACATTCCTGTACATGTTGTATTTGTATTTGTATCTGCTTATCTTATCTTATCTTTGCTGCTGTAACACACTGAATTTCCCCATTGTGGGACTATTAAAGGACTATTATTATTATTGAATGGACATTAGACCTGTGGAAATCTGTGCTTTGGTCTGATGAATCCAAATTTGAGATCTTTGGTTCCAACCACCGTGTCTTTGTGCGATGCAGAAAAGGTGAACGAATGGACTCTACATGCCTGGTTCCCACCGTGAAGCATGGAGGAGGAGGTGTGATGGTGTGGGGGTGCTTTGCTGGTGACACTGTTGGGGATTTATTCAAAATTGAAGGAATACTGAACCAGCATGGTTACCACAGCATCTTGCAGCGGCATGCTATTCCATCCGGTTTGTGTTTAGTTGGACCATCATTTATTTTTCAACAGGACAATGACCCCAAAAACACCTCCAGACTGTGTAAAGGCTATTTGACCAAGAAGGAGAGTGATGGGGTGCTACGCCAGATGACCTGGCCTCCACAGTCACCAGACCTGAACCCAATCAAGATGGTTTGGGGTGAGCTGGACCGCAGAGTGAAGGCAAAAGGGACAACAAGTGCTAAGCATCTCTGGGAACTCCTTCAAGACTGTTGGAAGACCATTTCAGGTGACTACCTCTTGAAGCTCATCAAGAGAATGCCAAGAGTGTGCAAAGCAGTAATCAAAGCAAAAGGTGGCTACTATGAAGAACCTAGAATATAAGACATATTTTCAGTTGTTTCACACTTTTTTGTTAAGTATATAATTCCACATGTGTTAATTCATAGTTTTGATGCCTTCAGTGTGAATCTCCAATTTTTATAGTCATGAAAATACAGAAAAGGTGTGTCCAAACTTTTGGTCTGTACTGTATGTTAACAAAACACCCAAAATATTATTTTTGTACTAAAACAGAATCTCACACTAAAGTATGATGATGCAAACATTAAATGTCTGTAGGTGTTGAGACTTTTTGTAGCATTAATGATCGATTTCTAACTATTAAATTACAACTACAGGCCATAAGATTGCAGTAAAACTCCTTAGGACAGCAGGCGCAGTGTGAATTAAAGCGTACCGACAACTATAAAATGACTTTTCATAAATGAATAGTGCAGGTGAATATAAGAAACTTTGTTATATAGCTTAATAAAGAAATCTGTTTCCTTCTCCATCGATCAGGTTGACTTACTGTTTCCATAGAAGTCTATGGAGTTGGGAGGGAGGAGAAGGCTGGAACAGGCGCACTAAAAGCTGCAGCTGCTACACTCTGCTACATTGTGAGTCAGAGAGCTCTTCTGATACTGCTGTATCTTCAAGATAAGACTCTGCACAGAAAGAGGTGATAAATCAATTAACAGCCCCCCTCCCCCTCTTCATATACTTCTGTGTGTGAGGTGGATGCACCTGAGTGAAGAGAAGGAGACAAATTTCCTAAATAAGATATATTACAAAGTTTCTTATATTCACCTGGAGTATTCATTTATGTGAAGTTGTTTTATAGTTGCAGTTACACTTTAAAAATTGATCACTTGCCTACAAAAAGTTTCCTTGTAGCCCCGGTCTTACGGCTCCTCTCCCATTAGATAAAAGGGGCTACTGAGGACAGGGATCACCCTGGACATATCCGTTGCATTTCTAGTTGTGGGATTTCTCCTGTATCAAATAATGCCCACAATGGGGTGTTTTTTTTCTGTTGTGCTTGACCTTTTTTACTATTTAGACCAGCCAGAAAACAAATGTCCCAATTCTTCATTCTTGTCTGGAAGAAAGGACAGGTGTGTCTTATCCAACGGCTGACATTCTGGAAACGGCAGATTGGAATTGCTTAATTTTTGTCATAATTCCCATTCATTGGGGGAAATTTACTATGAAAAGTAAACATGCGCCACAACCTCGTTCTCACCACATTGTGCGAATGTGGGTGAATTGGGG
Organism: Leptodactylus fallax; assembly: GCA_947044405.1. Lineage (NCBI taxonomy): Eukaryota > Metazoa > Chordata > Amphibia > Anura > Leptodactylidae > Leptodactylus > Leptodactylus fallax. Next base: position 483,460 of record CAMRHE010000396.1, on the reverse strand, counting down.
CGAGCCGGGGCAGGGACCAATTTATTATATCTCACAGCAGTTTTCCTTTTCTAACACCTCGCACCTCATTTATAAGCGTTTCAGACATTTTTTCGACACATTTACTACTTGTACGATAAAAAGGGGCGCAGCTTATCAGCTAGTGGCCTAAATTGTATTACTGTGTGCCAAGAAATGCTACATTTTGACACATTTACTAATACAGGTGATGGGATCACTGTTGAATTTCCTGCGTGTTATGCAGTGGAATCTGCGCTGAAATCCATGTCAAATCCAACACATGTAAACATAGCCTAAGGCAGAGTTGTAGTGAGGTACAAACACCACAAGATGGCATCGAAGACAAAGTAACAGCAGTGACATCACTGCGCCCTGTACACCAGCGCCTGCTTTCTCAGTACACCAGTGCCTGCTTTTCACGGCTAGCACACTGGCCTATTATTTTCTATGTATTATCATGGGTCTGTGTATGGGATCGTGAGCCTTCAGAGAAAACTCAGGGCAGGTCCTATTCCTGTTTTGCAGCCTCTACCTGAAATTAATGGGTCCATGGAGGGCTCACGGATATCATCAATGTACCATTCATGCTATTTCCAGAAGACCTATAGATGGGCATGTCATATGTCTGTGCCGAACACAGGAGCATGAGGGGATCTGCCAGGACTATTTCTAAAAATTAAGGACTGTCCCAGCAAATATGCACATGTGCATGTATGTGTGTGTGCGTGCGTGCATGTGTGTGGGTGTGCATGTGTGTGCGTGTGTGTCCAGGTATCACACTGTAAAGATTTCCCTTCACAATGACTTCATAAGGGAAACGGATTTTGAGGTTTCCGCTACAGATTCTCCCATTGTAATTCTTTATTTATACAGTATTGCCATATATGTCTATAAATAAGACCGTACAGGATAAGCTGCCGAGTGTGCATATGAAGATTAACTAGTTCTGGGCTGCCTGTTGACTAATATGTCCCAGTGGTCCATGCTTAACCCTGCAAGGATGTCTATATATGTCCGTGCAATGTCAAGCATCTGTATGAAATCAGAGACTGTAGGATGGGGAGGTTGTAGGATCAGGAGGCTGTAGGATCGGGGAGGTTGTAGGATCAGGAGGCTGTAGGATCGGGGAGGTTGTAGGATCAGGAGGCTGTAGGATGGGGAGGTTGTAGGATGGGGAGTGTGATGATATTAGGGGCATGTATGTATCAAGATTGGCCTATACTGCTGCACAGAGGGGGTTGGGGCCTAGAATCCGGCCTAGCAGAGTACCTGGAAAGTGGTCAAACCACTCTCTAGTTCAGGTCTATTGTCCTGTCCCTGAAGCAATCAGCCATTTGGTCAAAAGCCTTCATCTGCATAAGACTGCCATCCTCACTAACCCAGCGGGGGTTCATTTAGACAGGATGCTTTATGCAAACGATCCGCATATCCCTGAGAGACTCAGTGACGCCAGTGCTAGTTCTGGGGAGTTATGGTCAGAATATACACATGTTACAGTTCAAAGCCCAGAAGAGGTCCAGGCACTGATCTCCTTACCCAAAGGGAGCTGGAGTGTCAAACTTGGAGTCTATGTATTGGGGATCTCGCCAGGAACCCCATTATACTACCAGCCAGACTCTATAAACATCATGCATAGACTTATACTGAAAAGTTATTCTGAGAGATGTAGAGAGGGGGCGGGGCTTCTCCCCCTGGTGACCTCACTCAGGGAGGAGACCAGGGGAGACAAAAAGGCTCCGCCCAGGCTGAACCACTCTCTGTTGGCTGGTGAATTTGGAGATGCACGCTTCTTGGAGGCCAGCTGTGGGGGAAGTCATGTGACCAACATGTGGCTGCCATGCGGCCTAGGGAGCCAAACTGGAGGCCATTTTGTGACTCTAACAGAGATGTCACTGCATGCAAGCAACACATGCTTTGCCCATGACTGCTCTGAGCCTACCACATGGGCTCAGAGAAATGGACTAACAACTTGTTCCAGGGTCCTTCTGCCATTTTACCCGGTTAAGGTGCTGTGCTGCCGGTCGTCCCATAAGAAAGTGCCCTGGTAATCATTGGAAGCCAGAGATAACCTGCACAAGCTGGTGTTGGTAATATATATTCTTTTCTTTCTTTTATCCCCATTTTTATTTGTTATGTACCGTGTTATGCTATTTCCAATAGTATCTGCTTGTTAACCGCTGCATGTATTTTATGTATGTGTTGAGTGTCTAGTATCGACCCATTTAGGGGTTAATAAATATATAAAATTTAGAAGGCTCGTTTGCGTACTACCCTCTGTTGACCCGCCTCACTCACGGAAAGTGGGTGTGAGGTAATCGAAGTGATCGCAGGTAAGGCCAGGTGCGGTCCCTGGTAAATCCAGATCCTTCACAGGGAGGTTGTAGGATCGGGGAGGTTGTAGGATCGGGGAGGTTGTAGGATCGGGAGGTTGTAGGATCAGGGAGGCTGTAGGTTCGGGAAACTGTAGGATCAGGAAACTGTAGGATCGGGAGGCTGTAGGATCAGGGAGGCTGTAGGATCAGGGAGGCTGTAGGATCGGGGAGGCTGTGGATGGGGAGGCTGTAGGATGGAGGAGGTTGTAGGATCGGGAGGCTGTAGGATCGGGGAGGCTGTAGGATGGGGAGGCTGTAGGATGGGGAGGTTGTAGAATGGAGAGGTTGTAGGATGGGGAGGCTGTAGGATCGGGGAGGCTGTAGGATGGGGAGGCTGTAGGATCAGGGAGGCTGTAGGATGGGGAGGCTGTAGGATCAGGATGTTGTAGGATGGAGAGGCTGTAGGATTGGGGAGGCTGTAGGATGGGGAGGCTGTAGGATCGGGAGGCTGTAGGATCGGGAGGCTGTAGGATGGGTAGGTTGTAGGATAGGGAGGCTGTGGGATAGGGAGGCTGTATGATCGGGAGGCTATAAGATCGGGGAGGCTGTAGGATGGGAAGGCTGTGGGATTGGGAGGCTGTAGGATCAGGGAGGTTGTAGGATGGGGAGGCTGTAGGATGCGGAGGCTGTAGGATCGGGGAGGTTGTAGGATCGGGAGGCTGTAGGATGGGGAGGCTGTAGGATCGGGGCGGTTGTAGAATGGGGAGGCTTTAGGATGGGGAGGCTGTAGGATCGGGAGGCTGTAGGATGAGGAGGCTGTAGGATCGGGATGTTGTAGGATGGAGAGGCTGTAGGATCATGAGGTTGTAGGATGGAGAGGCTGTAGGATCGGTAGGCTGTAGGATTGTGATGCTGTAGGATGGGGAGGTTGACTGTTACTACAGCCGGAGCTCCCATAGGAGCTCTGGGAGCCGCCATGATGTGTCTCCACTTCCCGCTCGGCGGGGCCAGGAGCGGTGGGAGCTGCTGGTCCTAGAGGAGAATCACCATAATGAAGAGGGAAAACTATTTTAAAAGTTTTTTTAGTAGCAGAAAAAAATATGAAAACCAGACGCGTTTCACTTCCTTTTTTGTTTACATTTTCTCAGACAAAAATGTAAAAATGAAAACCACATAAAAATAAAGCCCTAAATAGAACTGTAAAAAGACGCCAAAAGGATTGGAATAACAAAACAGATAAACAGGTTACAGCCCTCAGAACCGCATATACGAAAAAAACCTCAAAAAACGTGTCCAGTCCTGAACCAGGGAAAATACCCTGGCTGTGAAGTGGTTAAAGGGGTTTTTGAGGATTATGACCTACAGTATTGTTGGGATAATGGGTCGCTCAGAGACTGGTGCGATAATAGAGCGGCATCGCCCTGACCAACCCTGGCTCGAAACAGGATCAGCCCCTCAGCCAAGCAGAAAGCAGGAGGGCCCTACCTGCAGCACATCGTACCGTACTGTTCTGTATACACAGACCGGGACTGGTGCACTAGGACGTGCGACATATAGACAGGCACCGTCTACCGGAGCTTCTACCCAGGGCTGAGGACATTGGAGAGAGCGGCTGTACTAAAATATATTAGCATGGCATCTACAGTGCTCGGACTCTAACATGAATAAGGTGCCCGGACGCACAAACGCGCACCTTCTAGGTAACATTGACTGACCGCATGGGCCCCACTGCCATAGGGCCCGGTGTAAGTGCCAGAAACCCTGTCGGTAAGCAGTGAAAAGGGTGCAGCTCTGGCTGTTTGACTGGTCGTGCCCTAAAGGTATAAATTGGACCCCTACACTTAAAGGGGTTGTCCAAGAATTTCAGAACTCAGGAAGGAGGCCGGGGAAGGTGAAACATAAAAATAAAAACCACCTGGCCCCGGCGCTCTGGTGTCTGCTCCAGCGTGCGCCATGCTGTGCCATACGTGACCGCTGAGCCCCATCAATGACCTCTGCAATAGAGGACCCAATGACATGTAAGTGACGCCACAACCAGCTGTAGAAGTACTCGGTATTGCTATGGTGCGGTATAATCGAACCCCCTCTAGCAATTTATTTTTTATATTTCTCTAAAAACAGGAACAAACTGGAGCTGGGGGACAATTATTTTCCTTGTTCCCTCTTTTGTGAGACTTAGTTCCGGATTTAGTGAAAACTGAGAGATTTCACATAAAAAGTCCCTGCTGTTCAGATGTTGGACACTAGAGGGTGTATGCTTTTAGTGTAGCGTATCGCCATCTGGTGACGCCCAAATAGACGAAAACCGAACCGGTGCTGGTAAAACTGATGAATATTAAAAACATCCCATTTACTTGTTATATCAGGCAATAAACAGGATGTAGCAAAACTTGGAGATTGACAAAACTCCATGTATGTGCATACAACGGTCACTGATAGGAACGCTGACAAGACTAGAGGACGACTTCTAGGCGCAGAAAGAGCAAAAATATAAGGGAATAATATACAAGCTATACAGAATCTATTTCTGCAAAACTAGACAGATAGATAGATGGAATCACAGATATATAGATAGATATGGGATTGATAGATATACAAGAAAAATTCAGACAGCACCTCCCAATGTGAACAGGTGCAATAGATATTGTGGTAAAATACAAAAAAGAGCAGCAGCCTCTGACACAGCACAAGTGCATATAAAGAACAGAGAAGGAAACTGCATGACTGCCATTATTGGCACATATAAACTAATATGGTCTATAAACTAAATCTATAAATTTGAGGTTCTTGGTTATACATATTTGATCAAGCAGTAGGAAGCCCACCTGCCCCTGCGCTGCCCCTGTGCCTGCCCAACGTGCCTGCCCCCGTACCTGCCCCCGTACCTTCCCCTGTACCTGCCCCCGTACCTTCCCCTGTACCTTCCCCTGTACCTGCCCCCGTACCTTCCCCTGTACCTGCCCCTGTACCTGCCCCGACAAGGCGACCTCATTCAGGTCATTCAGAGTGCAGCACATCTGTTATGACGCATCCATGTTCCCCAATGCAAAATCTGTAAAGTGGCCCCACCTGCCGTGTCCTGTGTATAATACTGGGGGTTTTTTGAGTCTCTCAGACATAAGGGCCCATACAGGGCAGGTACATATGGCAGGTGTTCCTCTTCCTCTTTTTGACTCCACTACTGGTTTAAGTCTCAAAACTGCATCAAAAATGTGTTCAGAGTCTGATCGTACAAGGACATCGTAATCGTGCTGCCGTCTCACTGACAAGCAAACACATGATTGTCAGCTAATTTCATTTGTAGGACGAGGCCACGGCTGTTCTTGCACTGTCTGACTGTAACCTTATCTGGTGTAAAGAGACAAAGTGATGAGCATCAAATGGCCCTGTGCAATGGAAGTGCTCCGGATAATGGAAGAGGGGAGAGATGAAAACAGGCAGCTGGCACAGCGCTTGTATGCCTGCATTAGCAGATCTAATAGGACCTTTAACCAGAACCAGCATATCACCCCAGTCCTGCAGATAGATAGGTTAGTGTCACCAGAACCAGCATATCACCCCAGTCCTGCAGATAGATAGGTTAGTGTCACCAGAACCAGCATATCACCCCAGCCCTGCAGATAGATAGGTTAGTGTCACCATAACCAGCATATCACCCCAGCCCTGCAGATAGATAGGTTAGTGTCACCAGAACCAGCATATCACCCCAGCCCTGCAGATAGATAGGTTAGTGTCACCAGAACCAGCATATCACCCCAGCCCTGCAGATAGATAGGTTACTGTCACCAGAACCAGCATATCACCCCAGCCCTGCAGATAGATAGGTTAGTGTCACCAGAACCAGCATATCACCCCAGCCCTGCAGATAGATAGGTTAGTGTCACCATAACCAGCATATCACCCCAGCCCTGCAGATAGATAGGTTACTGTCACCAGAACCAGCATATCACCCCAGCCCTGCAGATAGATAGGTTAGTGTCGCCATAACCAGCATATCACCCCAGCCCTGCAGATAGATAGGTTACTGTCACCAGAACCAGCATATCACCCCAGCCCTGCAGATAGATAGGTTAGTGTCACCAGAACCAGCATATCACCCCAGCCCTGCAGATAGATAGGTTAGTGTCACCATAACCAGCATATCACCCCAGACCTGCAGATAGACAGGTTAGTGTCACCAGAACCAGCATATCACCCCAGCCCTGCAGATAGATAGGTTAGTGTCACCAGAACCAGCATATCACCCCAGCCCTGCAGATAGATAGGTTAGTGTCACCAGAACCAGCATATCACCCCAGCCCTGCAGATAGATAGGTTAGTGTCACCAGAACCAGCATATCACCCCAGCCCTGCAGATAGATAGGTTACTGTCACCAGAACCAGCATATCACCCCAGCCCTGCAGATAGATAGGTTAGTGTCACCAGAACCAGCATATCACCCCAGCCCTGCAGATAGATAGGTTAGTGTCACCAGACCCTAGGGGGTCACCAGCATATCACCCCAGCCCTGCAGATAGATAGGTTACTGTCACCAGAACCAGCATATCACCCCAGCCCTGCAGATAGATAGGTTAGTGTCGCCATAACCAGCATATCACCCCAGCCCTGCAGATAGATAGGTTACTGTCACCAGAACCAGCATATCACCCCAGCCCTGCAGATAGATAGGTTAGTGTCACCAGAACCAGCATATCACCCCAGCCCTGCAGATAGATAGGTTAGTGTCACCAGAACCAGTATATCACCACAGCCCTGCAGATAGATAGGTTAGTGTCACCAGAACCAGCATATCACCACAGCCCTGCAGATAGATAGGTTACTGTCACCAGAACCAGCATATCACCCCAGCCCTGCAGATAGATAGGTCAGATACTACCAGACCAGGATCACCTCAGGAGGTAGCAGCCTGGGAGGCCTGGGCAACAAAAAGCAGATTCTTGTATGGAGTTAAAGGGTAAAAACCAGGGAGTCTGCTAGGATAACGGCCTTAGAGGTGATCTACAACCTGCTGTCTCCATCACAATGAACAGTTTAGGGTTGAAAAAACATCTATCAGGTTCTCTTTAAGATTCCTGGTATGTTGGGCGTGTCCCAACTTCCTGAGCGAGCTCCATATACAGTGAGTGCTGGCTGTGTAATGCAGCTGCCACCCGCTGATAGCTCCCAAGATAACTCTGATCCAGAAATTTAACCTGTCTGACCTGTCGGCAATTGCAACCCTGGAAACTGAGCATTTAGAGAGAGGAAGAGGGTCCGCACTGTACAATTCACACCACACAACAAGATCAGGGGGTGCTGCGGAGTTGCCACTAGGAAAACTCAGCAGGAAGCATATAAGATCTTCAAGTTTAAAAATGTTGAAACAGATAAAAATTAAAAAACAAAAATGCCCAAACTATTAAAATCTAACATTATATATGCTACGTAATGAAAAATGTAATAATAATAAAAAAAAATCACAATGTATGAACTGCTGGGGTTCAATTGACATTTTGCATCACCCAAAAATTTTAACAAAAAGTGATCAAAACTCGTAAGCACTCCAAAAATGGCATCAGTAAAAACTACAGCTTGTCCTGCAAAACACAAGTCCACAGAGGAGCTCATAGGAAAAATATAGAAAGTTATGGGTGGTAGAGTAGGGTGACATTTTTAAAGTTTTTGAAGAGTAACAAAACATCAAAACATGATACAAAATACGGAACTTTTATATCTCTGCAATCATACTGACCCAAAGAATAGTTCACATGTGAATTTATCTCGCAGAGTAGACTATAAACAAGAGATCCCCTATTCCTAGTCTACCTCACAAATAATTTTTTACAGTTTATATATAGAAAAAAAATTAGGGTAGTTAAAAAATACAACTCAACCCACAAAAAAATCAATCCCTCAACCTGCAATATTGATCATTTTTAAGTTTGTTTGAAATATTAGTTGAAAAAAAATTTAAATTGTTTTGTAATAAAAGGGTTTAGGACAACGCCCCTCAGCGAATATCTGATGTAAATAAGCTGCATTGACATTCTGCCTCTGCAACTATATGTTTTTTTTTTAACTTTTTTAACAGTCATAACTGTTTTATTTTTTTATTTTTTACAGAGGTTTATAGGGCTTATTTTTTGTGGGACATATTGTACTTCATAACTGTATCATCTAATAATCCATACAATGTATTGGGAAACTGGAAAAAATTCCGTATGGGGTGGAAATAGAAATAAAAACTGCATTTGCCCCATTTTGTTGTTTATTTTTTAATTTTTTTTCAATGGCATTCACTGACATTACCTATATTCTGCGGGTCACTACAATCATGGCGATGGCAAATATATATAGTTTTGCTATGTTAAGTCCAAACCTTTGAAAAGTAAAAATATTTCTTTGAGTCGCCATGTTCTGACACCTTTAGTGTTTTTGTGGGGAAAGTTGTAGTATTTTTTTTATTTTACTTTTAATTTTAGATGGCCTAGAGGACTTGAACATGCCTACAATATACTGCAATACTAATGTTTTGAGGTATATTATAAAATCCATTGACTCTTATTACACAAAGTGCATGGCCTAATCCCAATGAATGTCAGAAAGGGGTTAAAAGACACGCCTTATAACATTTGTATGGCCCTTGAAGCATATCCCATTGGGCGTCGGACAACCTGCACCCCACCAAGAGATTGCACTGTACATTCACTTGAATGGGGTTGAGCAAACAGTTGTGACCAATGAATATGACATCACAGGGCCTGTGAAGATGAATCGGGGCTCTCCGGACTGTCACAGCTGCTCCAAAAAAACTGATCTCAACAAACAGGTCTTCTACGATTCCGCCAATGACGCGACATCACAAGAACATGTGGACATATTGCAGTTTCTTAAAGGTAGTCTAAGAGCAAAAGGAAGATGCCAAATAGATGTGACCACCACATGTGCAGACAATGTACAGAGTTCATGACTGTAGGATCAGACTACATGTGGTTTATTTGTAGTCTGTAACTATGGAAACACAAAAACCAAACTGTGCGAGAAATGTGCACAAGAGGACGTCATCCAGTGAAGAATCCTCGTAATAATACAGTACATCAGAATGCGATAAGATTTACAATGCCTTGTGTATTAGGAAGTGGAAGTGTCTGGAGTGCGGCCCTAGCAGCAGCCTCCTGGTCTTGAGTGACCACATTCCTTATTAAAATAGATGACCGAAATGTCAAAGCGTGTGGGATGCAAAAGTACAGACTCTCCAAGCAGGATACAGGAAAGACAGGGGGTGGGCTCAAAGAATACATCAGAAGGCAGAACATGGGGTGAGGGGTGGAATAATTTGCAATTTCCTTTCCTGAATCGGTCTGGTTATTGTCAGTGTATAAGAGATGACACAAATTTTCCATCAATGATGAACCATCTGTAATGCGCTCAGCAACACAAAGAGCAAGGAGTCTGGCCGAGCAATATACAGTAGATGTTCATCCTCAACACTCACTAGGGTCAATGATATTCTACGCCCATTTACCTCTCGCTATGATTTTGGGGGGTTGGAAGGAAACTGGTGTAACTGTAGAAATTCCATGTGAACAAGGAGAGAACAAATAAAGTCCATGTAGTCCTTGGCCAGATACAAGCCCAGGACCCCAGAGATACAAGGCAACAAGGCGCACCATAAAGAGGGCCTTATCATCCAGCTGTCAAACAATCCTTGAAGAGAGGAAATCCTGGAGGATAAAAGCTGTCCATATAGAATAGACACAGGGTCAGATGGAGTTGCTGATCGGGTGAGCAAAGGGTCAAAGTCTAGAAATCATAAGTGGCATAAGGTGGAGAAGAGGAAGCCCAAAAAGGAGCACAATCGGTCATATGGTAACCGGGATCATCGTCTGCCACTCGGAGAAGCTTGTCAAGACTGAAGAGAGGACATGGAGGCTTCAGTGAGCTGATGAATTTGGAGCTGCCCACTGGACGCCCATGCTAAGAAATGGGGTAAATTCAGGAACATTGAACAGAGAGCTTAGAAGACTAAGACCGTATGGATGTAGGACTTGCAGAATAAAACAAGATACTTCCACCAACACTGTACCCTTTCAATATCCGACCCTGCTCTAACACTGGCCACAGATGGTAGACCACATCATTGGTGCCCAATTATAATCATCAATGGTATCTAGTACCCACTCATGATAAAAGAAGGGATCGCGGCTCTCACCATGTCTTTCAACAACCTTTATTTAGAAGCACATTCAGAACTGTCTGAGGCAAATCCAGAACTCAAGGTGGAACATCCATTTCTAACCCCTTAAGGACACGGCCCTATTTTTTCTAAACTGACATGTGTCACTTTATGTGGCAATAACTTTGAGATGCGTTTTTGCTCTAATTTATAAAAAAAATTAGGACATTTCGAAAAATTTTCAATTTTCAAAATGTGAGATGCTCTGCTTATCAGACGGATAGTCATAGCACCTAAGTACATTAATAAGTATTATCTACCATACCTCTGCTATCTGCATCATCTTTTAATTGTCCTTCAATTTATTTTGGACGTTAGAAGGTTTACAAGTGTAACAGCGATTTTCTAAATTTACAAGAAAATTTACCAAACCCAAGGGGATTTTAACAGCCTATATATTGGAAACGCCCCCAAATCACCCCATTTTCAAAACCGCACCCCTCAAATAATTCAAAACCGCATCTGGGAAGTTTGTTAACCCTTTCACAGAAATTAAAACAATATTGAGGTGAAATTTAGACATTTCACCTTTCAGACATTTCATTTTTTTTAATTTTTTTTCAAAAATCCATTCATTTAGCTCTAAAATTTACACATTCACAAGGGGTTAAAGGAGAAAGTGCATCTCAGAATTTTTTATGCAGTTTCTCCTGAGCATGGAAATATGTGGATGTAAACTGAAGGGAAAAAACCCTAAAGTACCAGTGCAATGGAAACCCTCTAAAAGTGACCCCATTTTGGAAACTACACCTCTCGAGGATTTTATCAAGGGGTCGATGAATTTAACAATACCACTTTTGAAGAGCCCCTGAATTGCCAGTAAAGAATCCGCAGACATGAATCCGCAGACACATGACCCTATTTTGGAAACTACACCCCTCAAGGGATTTATCAAGTGGTGTAGTGAGCATTTTTAAGTCTTGAGTGTTGAATTAATATATTTTCCAGAAATGAATTTGCAGCTAATGGTGAAAAGTGAAAATTGCAGTTTTTCCAAAGATACGCCATTTCAGTGCCCAATATTTGTGTCCAGCTTGTGTCAGCAGAGACACACACTCCAAATACTGTTAAGAGGATATCCCGGGCACAACATCTTTTGGAGTGTTTGTCTCTGTCACAAGCTGGGCAGGACGTATTGCGCACTGAAATGACATATTCCTGGAAAAATTGCAATTTTGACTCTTCATCATCAGCTGCACATTCATTTTCAGAAAATAAATTAATGCAACATTTGGGGGTTAAAAATGCTCACTGTACCCCTGGATAAATTCCTTCATGTCAGGGAATTCCACTTTACTGGAGCTCTGCAAAAGAGTCATGGCGACCAAAACCAAACCGTCTAAATCTGTGCTCCAAAAACCACATGACGCCCTTCCCATCTGTTCCCAAATAGCAATTTATACCCACCTACAGTATAACATTAAGTACGTTATCCTAGGTACACCAGTGTCATACATGGGGGCACTTTTTTGATAATTTTTTATTCCATAATTTGTTAGCCGACAAAAAATTACTTATGTTGCTTTTTTTCACCATGTCAAAATTCTAGCACTGTTCTCACTTCTCTGAGCACTATAAGAAACTGGGGCTGATGTAATAAAATACACATTGGCTAGAAATAATTGACTTACAAAGCAAAACAGAACAAGAACTGAGTTTCTGTTTTAAAGCAATCATTGTCTGGTCCTTGTTGGCAGCCATCATGGGAACTCACAAATAAACTGATACGTTTCCAAAAACAGAAGAGAAAATCTAAGAAAAGAGAGTGAAAATAATCTAGTAAGTAATTCATAAAATACTTATCGATGGTAAAGTAGCTAACTGCACAAGAGAATTATAATAATTTTTTAGTCCGAAATAAAGAATTGTTCAGTACAATTCAGGACAGGTAGATGTGTACCTGTATATAGCTTTCCTATGGTTAATATCTCCAGAGCAATGTGGTCAAGACAACCCAGAGAAAAGACAAGGTGGAGGAGAGGGAGCCTCCCACCCCACAGGTAGACTGTAAAGAACTCAACAACAGACAGTTGAGTCTCAGTTGGGTTCCTGATGTACATTTTATAGGACTTTGGTTTAATACAGCGTATTCTCTCTTCGTAGGTAATTTCCTGTTGTGCATTAAATGTGGAGACCCTAATTATATAAAACCAATTATAGAGGGGTGTGCTGAGGGAGAAGTATGTACTTCAGTACGGGGAGGACATGTAGGCTATGCTGTGTATCATATGTCATATAAAACATTTAAAGGGGTTCTCCCATCTGCTTTCCATATGTCTTATTAAAGGGGGTTTTCACACTTAATAGTATTTATGACTAATCTTAGCTTGGGTCATCAATGTCAGAAGATTGGGGGTCCGATACCCTGTTATACACAGTACATACAACAGGGCTGAGTCTGTTTCACGGATCCTTCATAGACTTAAGTCTATTGAGGGATCTGTGAAAATGGATCAGCCACATGGACCAGCAGAACAGTCTGAAGCACAGTCCTTCTCTGTGTAGAGGTTTCGCCGGATTACTGCAGTTTAGCCCCCATTCACTTGGAACAGCTGGTCGGTAGGGGTGCTGGGTGTCTGACCCCACTAATTTGATATTGAACATCTATCTACCTTTTTTTCCGGGATTTCATTCCTATAGCATTTACTTAAACTTTATATGCATAGGTCATTGTAAGGAAGATGATGCCATGTTTAGGCTTCATTCACATCATGTTTTGTTACATACGTTTAATGGATATAAACAACGATTGCCATAACCATAAATCTCCCATATACGCCGGTCCCATATCTCACACAACCCTAGAAGTGACTGCAGGCAACCAGAATATTAAATGAATGCTACATGCATGTAGGGGATTTGGAGCTCCCACTGCTATACTAATGGATGATATTGGGAGGGGGTGGAATATCTCCTATAAATCCCATAAAGCAGCGCCTTACACTACAATGACTTATTCTCTCTGTTGCAGGTCATTATGAATAGAATGTAAAGAATTGCTGTCTAAAGTAAATGTGCACCGAGCGTCTTCCTTTATACCCGGTCATATATCCAAAACTGCTGTGATCAATGTACCAGGGATAAGAGCCCGGTCCTGAAGTGGTTAACAGCATTTTAGAATAGGCCAACAATAAGTGATTTGTGGGGGTTTATCACCCAGGACCCCCACAGCTGCTTGAAGAAGCCGCGGTGCTCACACACACTCCTATGTCTTCCCTGTGCAGATGATGTCACATTCATTGGTGAAAGGTACAGCGGCAGCTCAGTCCTATTCATGTGATTGGGGCTGAGCTGTAATACCAATCACAAGCCCTATAATATGTATGGTGCTGTGCTTGGTATTCACTAGAGATGAGCGAATTTTTCAAAAATTTAATTCGGCCGATTCACCGAATTTTCCATAACGATCCGATTCGATCCGAATTAATTAGTGGCGAATCGCGTTAACCCCCTCCTGACATCTGTCCTAATACTACAGCACTGCCGGGAAGGACTTTCCGCAAACCACGGCGGAAGCATGGTGCGCTGTCGCTCTGCATACCTGGTTAATCCTGCCTTGAATGGAGACTGTCAGCCTATGCGTCTGCACGGGCTGACAGCCTCCTATACACTGCAATACACGTGAGGAAATCCGGATTCGATGCAAATCGAATATTTCCTGAAATTTGGATCAAATTCCATTCATCAGCTTTGATTCGCTCATCTCTAATATTCACTAAATAGGCTGCAGCGCTCACCCAAATGCTGCAGCCTTCTCAACCAGCTGCTCAGTGGGGGTCTCGGGTGTTGGATCTCCACCGATCACATATTGATGACATTGTGACCACCTTTAAGTCAATGTCTGAGTTTAACAAGCCTTGGATCATGACATGGGACAGCCACCCCATCCATCCATGTGCAGGATTGCTAGTATTAGGGATTCTGTTTTACATGTTCACCTTTGGAAAAAGATTAAGGAAGATCTGAGTGTTACCTATAGATAGTATGTACGAAAAAAAATCCATACGTCCACCAGTTCAACCAGTTGGAATTTTTTTATACAATACAATGGTAGTTCTTTTTGGCCACAAGTCTTTGTTATCTTACTTACCTTGTTACTTAGTACATCCTGTTTTCCTTAAGCTACTTGCTTTGTTGCTACAAGATGAAAGGAAGACAGAACCGCGGCCTCCGCCGCCGCTGCTCTCACTTAACTGAAAACACTTACTGGATTTTCGTCATCCCTGGCAGTGTGGTCCTACCGCTCACCACCCGCCCTGTAATAAGGCAGAGCAGAGCCCATGATAAATGCTTTCACTTACTAAGGCTGAAGTCACACATGGAAAAGCTGCATTTTTTGTTGTTGTTGCAAATTTTGCTGCAGTTTTCTGTGCCATGGCCAAGAGTGGCCTTAGAAGGAATGAGAAATATAATGGAAACTTCTTATACTCCTTTCTGTTCAATCCACTTCTGGCTTTGGTTCAAAAAACTGCAGCAAAATCTGCAACAAAAAAACATAGCTATTCCTCAACCTGTGGCCTCAGGTTTGAATGAATGAATCAATAATGGTCATCCATGGTCAGCTAAATCAGGAAGATTGTTTATTTGGACATATATATATATATATATATATATATATATATATATATATGTATATATGTACTGTATGTGGAGACAAAATATAACCAAGTGCATATATCAAATGTCTGAATAACATAGAACACAGCGATATATCATTACATTAGGGGAAGTTGGTGGTTAGACATGCAGGAAGAAAACATTATCATGAACTAGTAGTCTAAAGAGCAGGATGTTTGTTGTGGTTTTTTTTACACCTGCTAGAGACCACACAGCACATCCGGAGTCAAAGTTTCCGATAGTGGTCAGGTTATCTTCTCATACATGTGGGGTCCCCTCCTGATAACCAGCCATGATGTCCTTATTGTGGTCGGGTTATCTTCTCATACATGTAGTGTCCCCTCCTGATAACCAGCCATGATGTCCTTATTGTGGTCGGGTTATCTTCTCATACATGTAGTGTCCCTCCTGATAACCAGCCATGATGTCCTTACTGTGGTCGGGTTATCTTCTCATACATGTAGTGTCCCTCCTGATAACCAGCCATGATGTCCTTATTGTGGTCAGGTTATCTTCTCATACTTGTAGTGTCCTCCTGATAACCAGCCATGATGTCCTTATTGTGGCCGGGTTATCTTCTCATACATGTAGTGTCCCTCCTGATAACCAGCCATGATGTCCTTATTGTGGTCAGGTTATCTTCTCATACTTGTAGTGTCCCCTCCTGATAACCAGCCATGATGTCCTTATTGTGGTCAGGTTATCTTCTCATACTTGTAGTGTCCTCCTGATAACCAGCCATGATGTCCTTATTGTGGCCGGGTTATCTTCTCATACATGTAGTGTCCCTCCTGATAACCAGCCATGATGTCCTTATTGTGGTCAGGTTATCTTCTCATACTTGTAGTGTCCCCTCCTGATAACCAGCCATGATGTCCTTATTGTGGTCGGGTTATCTTCTCATACATGTAGTGTCCCTCCTGATAACCAGCCATGATGTCCTTATTGTGGTCAGGTTATCTTCTCATACTTGTAGTGTCCTCCTGATAACCAGCCATGATGTCCTTATTGTGGTCGGGTTATCTTCTCATACATGTAGTGTCCCCTCCTGATAACCAGCCATGATGTCCTTATTGTGGTCGGGTTATCTTCTCATACTTGTAGTGTCCTCCTGATAACCAGCCATGATGTCCTTATTGTGGTCAGATTATCTTCTCATACATGTAGTGTCCTCCTGATAACCAGCCATGATGTCCTTATTGTGGTCAGATTATCTTCTCATACATGTGGGGTCCCCTCCTGATAACCAGCCATGATGTCCTTATTGTGGCCGGGTTATCTTCTCATACATGTAGTGTCCTCCTGATAACCAGCCATGATGTCCTTATTGTGGTCAGGTTATCTTCTCATACTTGTAGTGTCCTCCTGATAACCAGCCATGATGTCCTTATTGTGGTCGGGTTATCTTCTCATACATGTAGTGTCCCTCCTGATAACCAGCCATGATGTCCTTATTGTGGTCAGGTTATCTTCTCATACATGTAGTGTCCTCCTGATAACCAGCCATGATGTCCTTATTGTGGTCGGGTTATCTTCTCATACATGTAGTGTCCTCCTGATAACCAGCCATGATGTCCTTATTGTGGTCGGGTTATCTTCTCATACATGTAGTGTCCCCTCCTGATAACCAGCCATGATGTCCTTGTGAGCGCAATCTGCTCTAAGTATCACCGTATTGAAGCCCAAATTCATAAAGTTGATGTATAAGCTAGAGAGACACACACATACACAGTTATTGTATATATAGTGGGTTCTGCTTTAAAGGCGGGAAAAATGTGGTCTTAAATACAATGTGTAGACAAGACAAGTTGAACTAGTGCAACTAGCATAACATGATTGGTGGCAAAGCTGTAAAATAGTTTTGGCAGTTGGACAACAAAAGAGGATTCGCACCCTATTAAGGCATCTGGAGGGGGATGAGCTCTCTAAACAAATGTATGAATGTAAAATGGCTACAGGCATGGCCCTGGAATACAAAATGGAGGATACATAAGCTGAGGCATTCTCCACATCCTTATATGAGAAGATAAGTCTGCCAAAATGTGTAGTGTCCTTCTGATAACCCAGCCATGATGTCCTTATTGTGGTCGGGTTATCTTCTCATACATGTAGTGTCCCTCCTGATAACCAGCCATGATGTCCTTATTGTGGTCAGGTTATCTTCTCATACATGTAGTGTCCCCTCCTGATAACCAGCCATGATGTCCTTATTGTGATCGGGTTATCTTCTCATACTTGTAGTGTCCTCCTGATAACCAGCCATGATGTCCTTATTGTGGTCGGGTTATCTTCTCCTACATGTAGTGTCCCCTCCTGATAACCAGCCATGATGTCCTTATTGTGGTCAGGTTATCTTCTCATACATGTAGTGTCCCCTCCTGATAACCAGCCATGATGTCCTTATTGTGATCGGGTTATCTTCTCATACATGTAGTGTCCCCTCCTGATAACCAGCCATGATGTCCTTATTGTGGTCAGATTATCTTCTCATACATGTGGGGTCCCCTCCTGATAACCAGCCATGATGTCCTTATTGTGGCCGGGTTATCTTCTCATACATGTAGTGTCCTCCTGATAACCAGCCATGATGTCCTTATTGTGGTCGGGTTATCTTCTCATACATGTAGTGTCCCTCCTGATAACCAGCCATGATGTCCTTATTGTGGTCAGGTTATCTTCTCATACTTGTAGTGTCCTCCTGATAACCAGCCATGATGTCCTTATTGTGGTCGGGTTATCTTCTCATACAGTAGTGTCCCTCCTGATAACCAGCCATGATGTCCTTATTGTGGTCAGGTTATCTTCTCATACTTGTAGTGTCCTCCTGATAACCAGCCATGATGTCCTTATTGTGGTCGGGTTATCTTCTCCTACATGTAGTGTCCCCTCCTGATAACCAGCCATGATGTCCTTATTGTGGTCAGGTTATCTTCTCATACATGTAGTGTCCCCTCCTGATAACCAGCCATGATGTCCTTATTGTGATCGGGTTATCTTCTCATACATGTAGTGTCCTCCTGATAACCAGCCATGATGTCCTTATTGTGGTCAGATTATCTTCTCATACATGTGGGGTCCCCTCCTGATAACCAGCCATGATGTCCTTATTGTGGCCGGGTTATCTTCTCATACATGTAGTGTCCTCCTGATAACCAGCCATGATGTCCTTATTGTGGTCGGGTTATCTTCTCATACATGTAGTGTCCCTCCTGATAACCAGCCATGATGTCCTTATTGTGGTCAGGTTATCTTCTCATACTTGTAGTGTCCTCCTGATAACCAGCCATGATGTCCTTATTGTGGTCGGGTTATCTTCTCATACATGTAGTGTCCCTCCTGATAACCAGCCATGATGTCCTTATTGTGGTCAGGTTATCTTCTCATACTTGTAGTGTCCTCCTGATAACCAGCCATGATGTCCTTATTGTGGTCGGGTTATCTTCTCCTACATGTAGTGTCCCCTCCTGATAACCAGCCATGATGTCCTTATTGTGGTCAGATTATCTTCTCATACATGTAGTGTCCTCCTGATAACCAGCCATGATGTCCTTATCTCCTCATAACCTGTCCACAATAAGGACATCATGGCTGGGTTTCTGAGAAGTTCCTGCATTCATTGTATATAAAAGAACAAATATTGGTCCGGGGAGTGATGATGCGCTGCTGATAGTTTAGAGTCCTTTATTAATAGTACAGTATAATGGCAACGCGTTTCAACACCTAAACTGGTGTCTTCATCAGGCCAACTATATAAAATATATAATAGAGAACAGTAAATGTATAATAGCATATAAACAATTCATAAATAAATAAGTGAATAAATAAACAAACACATGAATAATTAGACAAATAAATACAAATAGATAGGCATACACAGAGGTCTCTATCAAAAAGAGGGATATAAATAATGCGAAAATGCTTAAAATACAGTGAGGAATATTAACTTAAAGTGATACTAGTGATAAACTGTATATCAGAATTAACAGAGCATGGATAAGTAAATATAACATAGGAATTGGTATAAATTGATATAAATGAATATAAATATAAATAATTTATATTCATTTATATCAATTTATACCAATTCCTGTTATATTTACTTATCCATGCAACCGATCAAGACAACAGAGGTGTCAGCACTAAGATGGTTAGACAACCCCTTCTAGTGAGTTTCCCGACATTCAGATCTCCCATTTAGCCAATTCCATTTTCCGTGGTACGAGGGTTCCTCTACCCACGTGCATTGAAAAACTCTGTAAATCTGACTGCCCCACCGTCACATCTCAGACCTATATGGGATCCTTTCCTACCCAGCCCCTGATACAATTCCCAAGCATCCTTATATGCCAAAATGGCAGGTTTATCTGGGGGAAGCCATATCAGAGTTGTGGACCTTGATATGGAGGCGAGTGGTGAAAACTTCTCGCTGTGTTACCTACAAAGAAAACCTATAGCAAACAAAAAAGTATGAATAAAACTTAACTTTTTAGAAGACTTTATAAAACTGCCATCAGTGCTGATAATATAATATGTCAAAAAAACAACCTGTAAGATCCATCTATCCCAATCACCTCCTCGGCCATGTGGCTTGACTACATTGATGCCCATGAACTGTATAGCCGCACTGTCGCCATGGTGTACTGTGTTAATATGTTTCGCGATGGGGTTATGCCGTCCATGGGCAAGGTCTCCTAAGTGATCGCCAAGATGGTGGCAATATTCCCGCTGGGTCTTGCCTACATATTCCAGGTCACAAATACATACGGCTCTGCATGATCTGCAATTGATGAAGTCTCTTATTTGTACTTGACCTTAGTCACATGACCTATGAAAAACTTACCAACTTTGATGTTTGGGCAAGTGATGCATCCACTACAACGGAAGCAACCTTTGGCCAAACCATCTAGCCAAGTGCCCCCATGGCAATCTGGGGGGCCTTCACACTAACGATGGTGACCATCAGTAGTGTCCATTGCTATTGTCCGTTACAAGATTTTAGCATCGGACACTAGCTGAACCGTCAGAAATCTGTTAAAATTTCCATTCATTTCAATGGGTTTTTATACTGTGTCCATTTACACCAAATCAGTCAGAAGTCCGTTATTTTTTCGCGGACAAAAAATCCTACATGCAGGACTTTTTGTCCGTTTGAAAAAAACGAATTCTTGACGGACAGCAAGTGTCCGTTATTTTTTAACACTGAAGTCTATGGGTAATGGACTTATAACGGACAGTAACTGATAGCCATCATTTACTGTCCGTTATTTTATGTCCGTTTTTTTCCTGCGCATGCTCAGAAAGCAGAAAAAAAAAACGGACAGTGTTAAAAAAACGGACACTAACTGATGCTAACTGATGCTAATGTGTCCGTTTTTTTAACTAATCCATTAATTGGATCAGTTAAAAAAAACGGACACATTAACATCAGTTACTGTCCGTTAATGTCTGTTATGATAGGTGTCCGTTTTTTTTTTTTTTTTTTTCCCTTTTTTTAACGGACACTATCAGAATGGACATTAATGGTAGTGTGAACCCTGCCCTAGTGTCTGATGCTAAAATCTTGTAACGGACAATAGCAACGGACACAACTGATGGTCACCAATAGTAGTGTGAACACCCCCTTAGGGTTGGACACTCTTGCGGGGAAAGGGGAGGCAGGAGGTGCGTAGTAGGGCGAGTTCATGTAATTCGGCTGGACTTCTAGTATTCCAATATTTACTTACCGTGATATTCTGGACTGAGGTTCAGTTTTGCATTGAGCCGATTACCAGACATATTTATTATGTATTTGGTGCTTTATCCTTTATTATATTTGGTTTTTTTACATATTTTATTATCAGCACTGATGGCGGTTTTATTATATTTATGTTTTATTCATGCTTTTTTACTTGCTGATGTTATTTGTTGTAATGCATGATATTGCGGCATAGGGTGGGTTTTTAAGCAATGCATCGCAAACTTTTCTCTTATCCAGTGCCTATACAGTTTTCCGAGATTTTCAGTTGGATTCGTGGCGGACGGACTCCGGCGCAAGTGTGAACCCACCCATAGGTGGCGCCTGTTTTGTTGATCTATTTTTCCTTTTCAGTTCTAGTTTTCCTTCTATAAGCTGTTTGTGCACTGACACCAGTCCCAGTTTGGCGTCATCCTTTTAATGCAACCGTACCAGACAATTGGAGGTGTAGTGCCCGTTCAGCTAACATAGTCCACCTATTCTGGTCATGTCCCCTTTTCCAGTCTTATTGGCGACAGGTCCAATCACTAATTGAACAGGGGTTAGGACTTCGCCTCCCCTAGCACCCTAAGACCTACTCACCCAAATTTACTCTCTGAACACCTACGTAAACACTCCTTACAGCTCTTAATCTATATCTTCACTTCCTTCTTTGGGTGACTGTTTACGCCACTATTGTGCTTATTTCTCTCTTTTTTTTCCATACTTGTTCCCTTTGGCTTGCATTTTGTTGGCTTCTATATCCTTTGTATGTTTTGCTGATTTGTATTTTTGTTTCTCTCTATAAACTTTAATAAAAATTGCAATTAAAAAAAAAGAGTTGGTTCGAGAAAACCTTTAGAATTAAAACAAATTTTACTGACTTATTTTTGCAAAAATTTGTAACATTTAATTCTCCGCAAATTTACATGGGAAAACCAAATTAAGTAAAAGCTCTGGTGGCCGCATCCTTGAGCGTTGCTAAGCACGGAGCATTGTGTGATATCGACCTGATACCATTCCTGATTATTTCATCAAACAGATGTTGAAAGGTTGTCGAAAAGGTTAATGATTTATCGGCCGGCCGGGGCCTCTGTTTGTTTGATGAATTAAGCATTTTGTTTCTGTTGTTTTGGTACAATGGCCAGGTGATAGGTAGGTTTGTGTTTTAAATCTTTTTTGTCTTGTTATTAATTGTATTGTTTTCTTATCGATTCATTGAAGGATGGGATGAGGTAGATTATTGGAGCGTTTGAAGATGGAACATCATTTTGACATCAGTATCTGTTATGAATGGATCTTCGAGATATTGTCAGATACATAATTTATGTGTTATATGTCATCTGTGGCACATTCTTATATTTATTTTCATTTTTTATTTATTTATTTTTATCTTGTCATTGTATTCATATATGTAGCACCTTAATTACTATCAATAATTGTATTTTGTATATTACAATTTTATATATTGGTATAATTGTTCACCTTTCACATCAATTTTTTTAGTATTTTTTGGCACCATCAACTTCTAGAAAAAAAAAATGTTCTTGCACTTTTATGGTATGATTTTTATCACCTTCAACACATTTTTTTCACTTGTCAATTATTTGGTCTCCTTTTCTTTCTTTATATGACCATTTTATTATATCACTGCTTATTTTTTCACTTTGCATTATTCTATGTGTATTTGTATATGTGTTTCTACATATGTATATATATCTATGTATGTATTATATATATTTATATTTATTTTAGTTTTTTATTTTTATTTTTTGAATGTGCCCCTTTTAACACTATATATAACATTGGAATTGTATGGGCATATTTCTATTGCCCATAAATAATCAAATGAATTTCTTTTGGTCTTCATATTAAACATATATTAGTGACTTATTGAGCTATTGTAGTAGGGTAGTTACCCATATGGTATATACACACGTGGACAAAATTGTTATCCCTCGTTTAATGAAAGAAAAACCCACAATGGTCACAGAAATAACTTGAATCTGACAAAAGTAATAATATATAAAAATTCTATGAAAATGAACAAATGAAAGTCAGACATTGCTTTACAACTAGGCTTCAACAGAATCTACACTTGAAAAAGGAGAGTTCAACTCTCCGAAACGCGTTGTGTGTTTTGAGCTCTAATAAAAAGTCTATTCATTTGGAAAGCGCGGATATATATTCTCTCTCTTTTTCCTGGAGCCTCCACTCCATCCATTTTCAACGCATAGTTAGAGAATTGCTAGGGATAAGTTTAGAGCCACTAAAAGAAAGTAAAACATCTGAATAGTAGCTGATGCGTTAACCGTTATTGTATTGTATCTAATTACAGGGTCCTTGATCCCAGTTCTCTAATCTGTACTGGATTTTAACCCCCCTCACAACATCTGCCATACTATGACAGCGAATGTCAGTACTTTAAATATGGAGCCCACTCAGACGCAGAGCGAGCACCATAATCATTAGGTCTCCGCCATTTTATACAGTGGAGTCCAGGTGGTAATGCCCACAGTCAGAGTACACTCTGTTCGCAGGCATTAAAGGGGTTGTCCAGGATAAATTAAAAATGAAACTCTAAACTAAACCCCCCTCCCCCGCCTAACGTCTAATTTACTTAGTTAAAAAATCTATACATCTATATTTACCCATATCTATGGGATGGTCATGTGACTGCCCCAGGCACACTTTCTGTTAACCTGGTGATGTTCCGTTTCTGTTTCCGGAAATGAAGCATCACCAATACTCCTCCTGTCCCCCATCCCCATCATACTTACCTGTCTTCAGTCTTCAGTCTTCTGACACCAAACATCACTTCCTCTGCTTCGGCCAGGGCCTGCGCAATAGAGTTCTATTGTACAGTCACCGACAGAAGTGAAGAGCGCATACTACGCATGTGCAAGAAGTCCACAGAAGAAAGAGCCAGCGGGACAGAAGAAATTGATCTCCAGGACACAGAAGGCAGGTAAGTATGATGGGGTGGGCTGAATTAGTTAGATAGGTAGGTAGGTAGGTAGGTAGGGAGCTAGTAGTCCACGGGCTAACTAGGGAAACAGGGAGGGGGAGGGGAGTGAGAGGGGGATCATGGTAGTTGTAGGCTAAGACAAAACAAATGCAGAGGATGCCAGGAGCTCCCAGAGAAACCCAGAAATCACTCAAAACACTGCTAAAGGTATTTTGGTGCACCCATTAATAACACTAAAATATCTTTTTTTTAAAAAGTTTTTTTGCCCGGAAAACCCCTTTAACCATGTAAAACAACCCCAATGCCTTATGAAGCATTGCATACAAAAATATAAAAAAGTTCTGGTAGGATATGGTGACTACAAGAATTAAAAAAAAAAAAAAGATTTGGATTTTGTCAAGTTGTTAAAACATAACAAAAACTATATAAATTTGATATTGCCAATAATCGTATTGCCAGCAGAATACAGGTAACGTCATTTTGGCTGGAAAGTGAATGCTGTGAAAATAAAACCTGTAAGCAAATGGCACTAATGCATCTCCTTTTCTAAATCCCTCCCCTTTCTAAATTTTTCCCAGCTTCCCAGCACATTGTATGGAGTATTAAATGGTACCATTACAAAGTACAATTTGTCCTGCAAAAAATAAGCCTCAGGGTGGGTTCACACCTGCGCTTGGTGTCCGTCCGTCGCCAATCCAGTGAAAATCTCGGCGAACTGGATTGGCGTCGGATACAGACCGGTCAGCGGCGCATTGGTTAAAAACCCATTCATTTGAATGGGTTTTTAAAGCAGTGCGCGGTGTGCGCTTACACCCTCTGCGCTGCCAATCCTTTTTTTTTCGTCGGAAACAAAGTCGGACATGCAGGACTTCGTGTCCGACGAAAAAAAAAAGGATTGGCAGCGCAGAGGGTGTAAGCGCACACCACGCGCACTGCTTTAAAAACCCATTCAAATGAATGGGTTTTTAACCAATGCGCCGCTGACCGGTCTGTATCCGACGCCAATCCAGTTCGCCGAGATTTTCACTGGATTGGCGACGGACGGACACCAAGCGCAGGTGTGAACCCACCCTCATATGGCTTTGTGAACGGTTAAAATAAAAAAGTCATGGCCGTCAACGCCATAATACTGTGTCTCAGTGTTGTGAGATTGACTTGCCCCATGTGACTGCTCAGGCCCAATCACAGACCTTAAAGTTGACCCCAGGGCAGGTGACATCAGCCAGAGGCCTGAAGAGGACGTTGGGGACCACCGGACACCCAGGAGAGGTGAGGCAAGGTGAGTATAAGTGTATGTTATTTTTCCTCACCTCTCCTGGGTCTCCACTTATTATATTCTTGGGACTGAGGAGTCCCCAGAGTATAATAATGTTTTGTGGGTGACGAACCCCAAAAATATTGTTTTCAGGTGAACCTGAAACTTTTGAAATTCTCGGGTTGAATCTGTTTCTAAACAAATTGTTTTGCTGATCCCTCGTCTCCGATTTGTGGACGTATTCCAACTTCTGCATATCTTCATTATGCTAGCACCCAGGAGTCACATAGAAGCAGAAGTAGCAAATATGGGAGATGATAATAAGTGCGTGGACTGATGTCTGCTTATTCTGTAGTAAAAGCTACTACATTATGTGTGAAGCAGACAGGAAGTCTCGTGGCTCCCATCCATTATTTAGCAGGGAGAATCAAGCGGGGATGACTTTTGCCATACAGAGTACTGGTGCAGGACGCAGCAGAGCCGTCGATCACTAGATCCCAGGGCTCTATCTACGCACTGGGCAGGAGGAGGCAGATCATTCACTTTTATTGAGTGTGACTGTTGCTTGACCATTGCATGTAACATTAAAATTGCATCAAGGAGCAACTTCTGCATGTGACATACAGTAATCCAATCTTATGGCCAATGTTATGACCCGTCTGTTGAGGTTTCCAGTATTTTCTGCAGGCAGGAATCCATTACAGAAGTCAGAATATTTTAAGGGTTTGTCCACTTTGGTCAATACCTGTTGTGTGTTCTGCACTTGAATTAAAGGTATTTTCCAGGACTATGATATCCAGGTCATCACTATCAGACGGGTGGGGATGCGAAACCCGACAACCCGCCTTGGTCTGTACATTGGATAGCAGCTTCACTTTTGAGTGCAAGGTTTTCAGAAATAAAAGGGTTAATAGTTTATTTTTTGTCAATTAACATAAGAGAAATGTAAATCCCATCCATATTTGGTGTGACCTCTGTCCTTTGCCTTCCATCAGTTCTTCTCGGTACTTGCAGACAGTTTTTGGCAGAACTGGGCAGGGAGGTTGTTCCCGCCGCCATCTTAGGATGGATAGGATCTGTCCTGGCACTGGCTTCCCTCCAGTTTTTCCGCACCACACACAGGACACTGTGTATAATGTGAACACACCCTAAGCTGCAGCATGGCTGTGTGACTGCAGAACATGACTGGCCTGTGAAAGAGAAGCAATGATCGAGCGGCGCAGACCTCGCCAACAGGTGATTGGAGGGATGCCGGGTGTCAGATCCCTACAGATATGACGACATATCCTAAGTATAAACCACTACAATGTAGAAGGAACCAGAATAAGAGGCGCTGACCTCAAAATTACCTAAAAATAAAGCCAGCGGAATATAAGACGAAATATAGGTTTTATTACCTGGACCGTTCCTTTAAATAAAAAACAAATAAAAAAATCTTTCGTTATTATTTCTGGTACGTTGCGTCATTAAAGTCTTGATATAACAAAATCCTCATAGTCACCACACATGAACTTTATTGGCTCCAGAAAATACTGTAAACTCCTCCTCCGTTTTATATTGGGCTGGTCCAAAAACTGAGAATAACAAAACTCTACAAGGAGAGGAGAAGATCACAACAACAAGGCGAGAGGATATAGAGACGTATTCACACACAGACCATCATGCAGATCACACGCCTGTTATTTCTTTCCATTCTCATTGTGTTCAGCTTTCAGACTGGTAAGTAAAGGGTGTATATGGGACATACTAGCGCTGCTTGTCTCTGCTGTACCGAGACAGTGTATATGTTTGTCATGGTCTAGTAAAGGAGAAGGATATGGCGTGGAAACACAACAGGAATAAATGTACAACAAATGGAGTGACTAAGCCCCGAGAAAGTGTGCCAGGCTGTAGATACAACACGATATGGAGGATCCCCTAGTAGTGATGTATTGGGATAGACACAACTACACGGCAGAATAAGTAACAGTGGAAACACCCAGAGATGTACGCCCTGCAGTGTAATGTACCAACATGACCAAGGGGCAAATACACAAGAATACAAGAACAGCGTCCAAGAGAAAGGATCAACTTCCACAAAAATTCAGAGAAGAATTACAGAGAAGATCAAGGGAAAAAGACATTGTAGAAAGATGTAGAAGTGTGAGGAGGAGATGACACTGCTGTGTACTGTGCTTTGTATACATGACATGGTGTAGTAGTGTATATGGAGGAGATGACACCGCTGTGTGTACTGTGCTGTGTATACATGACATGGTGTAGTAGTGTATATGGAGGAGATAACACTGCTGTGTGTACTGTGCTGTGTATACATGACATGGTGTAGTAGTGTGAGGAAGAGATGACACCGCTGTCTGTACTGTGCTGTGTATACATGACATGGTGTAGTAGTGTATATGGAGGAGATGACGCTGCTGTGTGTACTGTGCTGTGTATACATGACATGGTGTAGTAGTGTATATGGAGGAGATGATGCCACTGTGTGTACTGTGCTGTGTATACATGACATGGTGTAGTAGTGTATATGGAGGAGATGACACCGCTGTGTGTACTGTGCTGTGTATACATGCCATGGTGTAGTAGTGTATATGGAGGAGATGACACCGCTGTGTGTACTGTGCTGTGTATACATGACATGGTGTAGTAGTGTATATGGAGGAGATGACACTGCTGTGTGTACTGTGCTGTGTATACATGACATGGTGTAGCAGTGTATATGGAGGAGATGACACTGCTGTGTGTACTGTGCTGTGTATACATGACATGGTGTAGTAGTGTATATGGAGGAGATGACACTGCTGTGTGTACTGTGCTGCGTATACATGACATGGTGTAGCAGTGTATATGGAGGAGATGACGCCGCTGTGTGTACTGTGCTGTGTATACATGACATGGTGTAGTAGTGTATATGGAGGAGATGACACCGCTGTGTGTACTGTGTTGTGTATACATGACATGGTGTAGTAGTGTATATGGAGGAGATGACACTGCTGTGTGTACTGTGCTGTGTATACATGACATAGTGTAGTAGTGTATATGGAGGAGATGACACTGCTGTGTGTACTGTGCTGTGTATACACCTAGTCATTATCAGGTTTCTATGGCATATTCCATTGCTTAGTTGTATCAGGTTGGGTACGTGTGATTATACAGACTCTGTATCTGTCTGTCCTGTTACTAGTGCAACATGGCAAATAATCAGGTTATAATATCACATGTAGATGATGATGTCACCTGTGTCCACTTCTTTATAGTATAATGTGATGTAATATGGACTTACTACATGAGATATACACAAATAGCCCAATATCAGACTGTGGCCCCTCATGTCGGTTCCTGGTGTATATTGTATAGGGCTGTGGGTAATATATTGTATTATATATGTACATTGTATAGGGCTGTGGGTAATATATTGTATTGTATATCTATATTGTATTCTCTCTCTTTACAGCTAATTCCCTGAAATGCTATGTCTGTGATGATCAGCAATGTAATCAACTAACAACACAGCCATGTCCTCAGGGACTTACATGCCTGTCATCTGTCGTTAACGTCGGTGAGTACATGTAATCCAATCATATAAGACATATAAGACATTTATAGGGCTTCTCCCATCAGGTCACCCCCTGTCCATGTATTACTTATTAAGACATGTTGTAAGGTTAGAGTGGACAATGACTTATAGTAGGGGATAACAAACTTCCAGCAGGTGGCGCCAGAAGCTTTTGAATATCCTTTTTCCTTTTGTCACACCTTCTTGGCACTGTTAATGGGACTTTAAAATGGCGGCCAAGTACAGTATTCGGCTATCTCCTGTAGGTATGAATGGAGGGCAGTGCTCGTGTGCAGGTTCAATAGTATTACAATGGACCCCTGTCACTGTGAATGGTGGGGTCTAACACGTCAGATCCCCCTGATCATACTCTTATGATCTATCCTGTAGCTTGTAATCCTCACACAACCCCTTTAACCCCTTCCCGCCTGTGACATTTTTCGATTTTCGTTTTTTGACTCCCCGCCTTCCAAACCCGATAACTTTTTTATATTTCCATTCTCAGAGGGCTTAATGTTTGCAGGACAAATTGTTCTTCATGAGGCTACCATTTATTATTCTGTACAATGTACTGGGAAGCTGGAAAAAAATTCTGAATGGTGTGGAATTGGAGAAAAACTGCGTTTGTACGACTTTCTTACGGGCTTTGTTTTTACGGCGTTCACTCTGCAGCCAATATGACATGTCATCTGTATTCTATGTTTCGGTCCAATTCCGGGATGCCAAATTTATATAGTTTTATTCACATTTTAACCCATTAACAAAAATCTAAACTTTGGAAAAATAATTTTTTTCTAAAAGCCGTTCTGACACCCATCATTTCCATGTACAGGGATGCATAGGGCGTCTTCTTTTGCGGAGTCAGGTGTACTTTTTGGTTATACCATTTAGGGGATTGTCTATTGCTTTGATCACTGTTTATTCAAATTTTTTATCAGAGACGAAACAGCAAAAAAACGGCGGTTCGGCACTTTTGATTTTTTTTTTTTCCGCTACGGCGTTCACCATACGGGAAAAATATTTTTATATGTTTGTAGACTGGGCGTTTTCGGATACAGGGACACCTAAGGTGTATGCGTTTCATGGTAATTGTTTAGTTTTATATTAAACATACTGTTTATACCTCTAGTGGTGACTTCGAGCAGTCAGAATCATCACTCATTGCTACATCTATGTAGAGGGTTTGGAGCTCTGTTTCAGAAAAATGGAGACCCCACTGCTGTACCGATGGAGAATTTTTAAAGGGATTGAAATGTTGTAGAAAACCCATAGATTAGTGCCTAATATTACAATGTTTTTTTCTCCTTTTTGCAGGTAGTACCAAAGTACACATAAAATCTTGCTCTCCACCGGAAATGTGCAATATGCCTCCTTCTATTGCAGGCCCCGGTGCTTCATATACCCAAAGTTGTTGTTCTACAGATCTCTGCAATTCTGCCGTCACCACCAAGATGTCGCTCCTCACTGCCACCCTGCTGGTCCTGGTGTCTCTATATGTGTCCAGGTTCTGATCAGGTTCTTACCACTCGTCTGAGCCGACTGACCTGACTTACCAGCTTGTATTACACCCAGTATATTCCTCAGCGACTTACTAAGGGCACATATATCAGCCATATACAGTATACCTAGGTATGACGGATGCTAAAGCTTAATGAATAAAGCCAATTGTATTTGTTATTTTTTTCTATTCTATTATGACCTTATGTTACCTGCATGAAAATGACGATAATGGAGAGAGTGAACTGTTAATTTTTTTTTTTAGTAGCTCTTTGTGCTATTAAAAAAAAAATTATGAAAAAATGTGAAAAACAGATACATATGCCTTGTTTGTTTACATTTCAAAGATATAAAAATATATAAAAATGCAAAAATAAAAATGACATAAACAATAAAATTATTCGAATAACCCGGACTAAGAAAACGTTGTAGCCTTCAAAACTGTAAAAACCCAAAAATGTGTCCGGTTATGAAGGGGTTAAGGTTAGCGGGTGGCTTTGTTGCTCACTTTGCTCTTGGTGGTTCCAGTGCGGACAGATTGGTGTCACAGTCCTCCAAAAATTGACTTTCTGGCTCAACAAACCTCTTTACTAAAGATGAATTCTTCATGTTTGTGTTTAAGTCCTCCAGAAATCTCTTTTTTCTTTAGTACATAAGGTTCAGGATCAAGGGAAGGAGACAGTTTATTAACCCCTTAATTCACTTTCTGATTTTGCGTTTCGTTTTTTCCTCTCTACTTTCCAAAAACTTTTTATTACTTTTTTTTAAATTAACTTTATTATTATTATTATGTTCATATGAGGGCTTATTTTTTTCCAGGACAAATTGTACTTCACAGTGGTACCATTTAACTTTCTATATGCTGTGCTGGGAAGCTGGAAAAAAAATTCAGAATGGAGTGGAATTGTTAAAATAGCTCAGTTACAAATTTTCTTACAGACTTCACTTTTACGGTGTTCACCATGTGGTAAAAATCACACGTTCCCTATATTCTGTGGGTCGGTATGATCATGGCGATACCGAACTTATATAGTTTTTGTTGTGTTTTAAGATGTTTACAAAAATTTGAAAAAAAAATGAAAACTTGCTTTCTGTCGCCGTATTGTGACTCCCGTAACTTTTTTACATTTCCATATACTTTGTGTAAGGTCTCTTTTTTAGTGGGGCTCGTTGTAGTATTTATTAATAATATTCTGGGAATTGTATGACATTTCGCTATTTATTATATTCTTTGTGGGAGGGAAAAAGACAAAAAAATTGCAGGTTGCCTCTTTTGATTTTTTTTTCCCGTTACACTGTTCACCATATGGGATAAATATCATTATATTTTCATACCTAATTTTTTTATGTTCATTTTTGTTTATTTTTATGTGAAATCTAAGGAAAAAGCGTTGATTTACTCTTTTATATTTTTTTTTTATTTCTTTTATTCTTTTTGAAACTTTTATAATTTTTTTTTTTATCTTTTATTTTTAGACCCCTTAGGAAGACCATACAATATACTGCAATACAACTGTATTAAAGTATATTGTGAAATTCATGAATTTCTATTACATGCTCTCTATTGCAGTGTGTAATAGAATCTTAGCTATGACGAGTCTTCAGTAGGCTCCAGGCTGTCATGACAACTGACCCATAAAAGTTGGACTCCCCCAAAGTCAGGTAATACTTTCCAGAATTTCTGACCACAAACAAGTTCAGCAGGGTATACTCCTGTTGTATGGGGACTTGTACGACAAGGTAAAAGAAAATACCACACACTCAGTGGTGAACCTAGCCTCTTTGCTGCCTGAGGCGGACTATTGAAAGACGCCCCCCCCCCAAAAAAAATAAAAAATAAAATTGTGTTTACATGCTGTTAGCGTCACACGCTGTTATTGTCGTACAATAAACATACACAAACTTATGAAGCAGTTTTTAAGAATTCTTCTTCCTGTATTACTTCAGTATCAGATCAATAACACGGCATTAACAATGACAATAACTTCACACATCTTCTGCTTGGTGGATGGACGAGCCCACGTGGCCCCCATTCTCTATAATAGGAGCCCCGCAGATAGCTGAGTACTGGACTTCGGGTATCTTTGGCGCTCCCATTGAAGTGAATGAGAGCCCCGCAAGTTCGTCCATCCACCAAGTGACACACCTATATATATGGCTGCAGCCAGGCTGAATTCCCACCCAGTGGGGGGATCCCAATTCTCAGGCTCAGTGGGGTCTCAGCAGACAGACCCCCATCACTCAGGTATTTATCCTCTATCATTTAGGTGAATACAGGGCAGTAACATTCTGTGACTTACAGGTGACGTCTCTGACTAATCGGTCACATTTCCCTTCTCTTCCCTCTGGACCGCCATGACCACTTCTTCCAGCTGTGACTTGTCTCTGTAAAGTTTGCAGCATAGACATCTTTGGCTTGTCACTTTTCCAGGCATCTGACCCACATTGTCCTCACCTGCACCCCCAATTATATAATATATGATGTAACCCCCCATAATGAATAATACCCCCCAAGTGCATCTTTATATTAATAATGTCCGTGTGTACCCTGTATAAATAGTGCCCCTCATTAATAATGCCCCAGGTGTTAACTAATTAAAAGGTTTTCCAGGTCATTAATAAACTAATCAGTGGGGCTCAAAAACCCAGGACTCCCACTGATCAGCTGTTTGAATGAACCGTTGTTCCTGTGTAAGTGCCATGACCGCTTCTCTATTTCCATAGTGTCATTCATCTCATAGGGGCCATGTAATGAAACTACAGCCTCGTCCTATACATGTCTATGTGAGAAGGCTGTAATTACATCACACGGTCATTATTAACAGACAGACAGCGTGTGATATAAACAGGCACCATAGCCCCCCATACAACTGATCAGAGGTGGGGTCCACTGATCTCTTATTGATCTGTCCTAAGGATAGAACATCAATTATGGCCCACAGCGGCCCTTGCACACAGTATTACATGGTATTATGCCCCGCAGTGGCCCCTGCACAGGGTATTATGCCCCGCAGAGGCCCCTGCACACAATATTATGCCCCGCAGTGGCCTCTGCACACGGTATTATGCTCCATAGTGGCCCCTGCACACGGTATTATGCCTCATAGTGGCCCCTGCTCATGGTATTATGCCCCGCAGTGGCCCCTGCACACAGTATTATGCTCCATAGTGGCCCCTGCACTTGGTATTATGCTCCATAGTGGCCCCTGCACACAATATTATGCCCCGCAGTGGCCCCTGCACACAGTATTATGCTCCATAGTGGCCCGTGCACATGGTATTATTCCTTATAGTGGTCCCTGCACTCGGTATTATGCTCCATAGTGGCCCCTGCACTCGGTATTATGCTCCATAGTGGCCCCTGCACACAGTATTATGCTCCATAGTGGCCCCTGCACTCGGTATTATGCTCCATAGTGGCCCCTGCACTCGGTATTATGCTCCATAGTGGTCCCTGCACTTGGTATTATGTTCCATAGTAACGCACCCATGAACTATTATTATACTCTGGGGTGTTTTCAGACCCCAGAGTATAATAATCGGAGACCAAGGCGGTGACAAACATAAAAACCAGTGTTACTTACCTGGGCTCTGCTTCGCTCCCTGCTTTCGGTCCTCTTCAATGTCGCACAGAGCGGCGTTGCAACATAACGACGTCGATCTGGCTCACTTGACGCCTTGGACGTCACCAAAGAAGGCCGAAGTCTGCTGGGAGTAACATCGGATCGCCGGAGAGGTGAGTAACAATGGTTTTTTATGTTTATCACCTCCCCTGGGTCTCCGATTATTATACTCCGGGTTCTGAAAAGACCCCGGAATATAATAATAATAGAATTTGGCCTTACTTACCGATTCCTGCTGCCGCTCACAGCCGCTTCTGCTCCCCCCTTCTGCGTCCGATAGCAGAAGGGGGAAGCGGAGGCGGCCACAGCAGGCGCGGGGATTGATAAGTAAATAGGCCGTTACCTGCTGGAGATACTCACTTCGCCTCATTAGCGGTGCGCCCCTGGGTTTGATCAGCAGTGTAGTAAGGTTATATGGGCCTGGCATGAGCTACACTTACAGTATCACAGAGGATATTCTTTGCTTGGAGGCTTTTTCTGCCAACGCCCCTCCCCCCTGCAACACCCAACATCCACCGCACCCCAAACCTTGTCTCACCTGTCCCCCCCTGCGACACCCAACATCCACTGTTCCCCAAACTTTGCCTCACCCGCCCCCCCTGCGACACCCAACATCCACCGCACCCCAAACCTTGTCTCACCTGTCCCCCCTGCGACACCCAACATCCACTGTTCCCCAAACCTTGCCTCACCAGCCTCCCCCCCCCCCCCCACGACACCCAACCCGCCATCATCATCAATCTGGTATTTATCCTCTATCCTATGGATAGGGGATAAATACTTAGAAAAGCAATATTTATCTAATAGGAAACACTTACCTCAGTAGCGCTTTTGAGAGCAGGGACACCTTAGGAGACCGCGCAGGAGCCACTGTGTGTCCTATCACGTCAGGTCACGTCACGTCATGTGATGCACGCAGCCACGCATGGGTGCGGGTGGGAGCGGAGAGCAAGGAGCAGGCTAAGTGAACGCTTGAGGGTGGACCGCTGGAGCAGCGCTGCTGCCAATAGGTGAGTGTTGAAGCAGCGCTGTCTCTGCACGGTCGCCCCGAGCTACCGCTCTCCTCCCCTGCCTAAAACGCTAAACCAGCCCAGGACAGGTCCCGCTCAGCATGTTTTTTAAAGCGGCCTGTCTTGGGCTGATTTAGGTCAATCAAAATGCCGCCCCCGAAACTGACAAGATAGCGCCGCCTGAGGTGGTCGCCTCACTTCGCCTCATTAGCCGTGCGACCCTGTACACACTCTACTACTGGTTTCTTTACATCTAATTCTGCCAGAAGTAACTGCAAAAGCAACCAAGTAGGTGAGAAAAGCCCAAGTGACCATAACATAGGAGATCCAGGGAACAATGGACTGCAAATACAGGTGATGATGCAGCTGAGAAGATCCTGGCATAAATACAGAGAAATCTAAGCACAATCGGGAAAGCTGCTTGCTGTTTATGATTAACATCCCATCAGTAATAACACAAGGAGCTGGTCAGAAGTAGATATATACTCTCCCTACACTCACTGTGAGTTGTGAGAAGCTGCAGACACTCTATAAGCCATCTGTTGAAAGAGAAATGTGAACTGGAGTATCATGACGCTCAGTCCGCCTCCACGTGACCGCTGTGGCCACTGGCTGTTGGAATAAACCAAAAGGTAGGGACTGATTAAAAAAATGCCGTTCTTCAGTTTGTGGCAGGAGGTGTCGCCTGAGGCAGTCAGCTCAGGTCGCCTCATGACAGATGCAGCTCTGGTTCTAGTTATAAAAAAGAAACAAACATCACTAGTTAAAGACAGATTTGGCAAAGTGAGCTTTATATGCAGCAGTTCATATTGCATATAAAAATCACATTGCCGACTGTTTCTTTAACTTGGCAGCATATGAAGCAGGGATTTTCAGCTTTCATATGATACCAGAACCACTGTTCTAAGTGGTATAAAACCAGAGATACAGTTATTTGAAGTGACAATGGAGTACATACTAGTAATACACAGTATGTGTGTGGAGCGTCCCTGGCAATGCTTAGTTACAACATTGCTAGGGATAACTTTAGAGCCTTACACCTTACGCAATAGTCAAAGACACCTACATTATAAATATTTACATCTGAGTTTATGAGCTTAAATCTTAATTTTTATCAATCCTATATGTTAGGGCTGTTGGACACTGCTCAATAACCAGCAAAACTTTCTGTGTATCAGGGTTGGGATGAGAAGAGGAAGCAGGAGCACTCTCAGCAGAGGTCATGTTTTAGTCCTGGGTAGGGGGCATGTTGGACTGAGATTTGCAGAACTGGTCCAACTCTTGCACAACACCTAATGCCTGCACCCAGGAGTCATCCGGCAGGAGGGGCAGCAAATATGGCAGATGAAAATATGATGTACATGGACTGATGCCTATTAGTCCTGTAGAGTAACAGCTGATATAGTATGCATGAGGCAGAGAGTCTCCATGACCAATAGCTAAGCTCAGATGGCTCCCATCCAATATTTAGCAGGGAGAAAAGTCCAGGAACAATGACAACATAACAGGGGCCACAAAAACTAAGGGTGTATGAAGTTGGGATGGGACCCAGGAGACTCATACTCCGGTGAACTGTATGTGTAAAATTCTGCTGATCGTTTGCCCTCACTATCAGGGGACAGCCTGGATCGAGGCAGACTACAGCGGACCTCAACTGGTAAGGTACCAAAGTCTAGTATACCTATGTGGTTCCCACAGGATGTATTCAGGAAATGGGGCACTGAAGTAGGGCCCACAGGAGACACAAGCAGAGGTAACACAGTACCTTGGCAGGGAGCAGGCTGTTGCAAACACAGTGGGGGTCACTGCTACAGCAGAGCGGTAGATTCAGAGGTCACTCCAGGACTTTTGCAAAGAGCCATCAGGATCTGACAGGGATGGTTTTTGCTGAACCTGCCCAGATGCAGCTGAAATGTCTGTCAAGTGTGGCTGGTTAATGGGAACGACCACCCACTAGATCCCAGGGCTCTATCACCGCACTGGGCTCAATGAGGCAGATTATTTACTTCCATTGTGTACGACTTTTGCATGACCACTACAAGTAACATTAAAGTTGCATCAAGGTGCAACTTCTTCACATGTGACACACAATAATACATTCTTATGGTCAGTGTTATTGTCCGTCTGTTTAGGTTTTCAATATTTTCTGCAGACTCATCAAAGTTGATGAGGTTACGGTGGATGTCGGACTCCTAGGACAAGACATACACAACTTGCAAGAAGTGGAAGAGTGAAGAAATCAGGTGATACCTTTTAGAGGCTAACTGAGTATATTTATAAATAAGCTTTCAGAAGACTAGCTTCCTTCATCAGACATGGTGTTATACAAGAACTGAAAATTCACAGATTTTTTATATACCCTATACACATGGTCTTCAAAGGATTTTAGAGTCCTTAAAAAAAAACCAAAACAAAATGCAATCTAAGTAGAGAAATTATTTACAACCGGTCAAAAAATGGTCTCTAAAATCCTTTGAAGACCATGTGTATAGGGTATATAAAAAATCTGTGAATTTTCAGTTCTTGTATAACACCATGTCTGATGAAGGAAGCTAGTCTTCTGAAAGCTTATTTATAAATATACTCAGTTAGCCTCTAAAAGGTATCGCCTGATTTCTTCACTCTTCCACTACTTTCAATGGCTAACACGGTACAACATTATACTACTAACAACTTGCAAGAAACACTAAAAATTGAGGATCACACCAGCCCAGATCTATCACTGACCTCGCCTCTAAATCTGACCTGCTCAAAAAAGCTAACGATCTGAAAAATCAAGTAAGACGAAATAATATCAGAATCATTGGACTTCCGGAACAGGCTGAGGGACGTCACCTGATGACTTTGTGGACAAGTGGATTAAAGAATTCTTTCCAGATTCTGTCTTCCCAGTAGCCTTTGCTGTGTAGGAGGTATATAGAGCCTCCACTTCCTGGTGCACCACCAAGTCTCCTTTTGGTGAGATTCCTTAAAGGGATTTTCCCATCTCTCTATCTCACTGGTTTTCCTGCTGTTTCTTCTTCTCACTTCCTGTATTCTACAACAAGCTGGAGGGTGGACTTTGTTTGATGGGCAAGACACTATGAAGTACCTCAATAGATATAGACATTGCCTTTACCATGAGAGATTATTTATTACGTTGACTAGAAATCTAATATAAATGCAGATCATATAATGTGCACAGTAAGTGTATATTACATTACACAGGTTTGGAGAAAAAAGCTTACATACTGCCAGCACAGACAGTGGGCTTGCAGTATTCACTTTAACACTTATCTCTGTGAGAAACAGACAGACATTGAGCAAGACTGTCTATTCCCTTATCAGCAAAATGAAATCACATGACCTGGTTGCCCGAGACCTAAGAGCAGGAGATAACATCTCTGAGATAAAGAACGATTCCCAAGAACTCAGCCCCCCTCCCATCCAGAGAGCAGTGAGTCAGTCACCCATCCTGAGATTAGATAACAGGCTGAGGATCAAGGCAACCTTGC
The DNA here is from genome assembly GCA_947044405.1 of Leptodactylus fallax. Classification (NCBI taxonomy): domain Eukaryota; kingdom Metazoa; phylum Chordata; class Amphibia; order Anura; family Leptodactylidae; genus Leptodactylus; species Leptodactylus fallax. The sequence continues at coordinate 445,202 of CAMRHE010000396.1, read as the reverse complement.
GTTAACAAGGGGAGGAATAATTTCATATATCAGGTAAACGAAGCAGCATTTCTAAAGCAATGTATTTAGGAAAACTCTTGAATTACAAAAGCTGTCAGTTTAGATAGGATCCTTGAGAAGGGACCATGTCAGGATCATGACAAAGTCCCTCAATTTGCCTGACGTACACAGGAAATACAACAGGAATTCACCAAGGTCTCCATATTTTCAAATTTTTCTATGGAGCTACAAAAGCAAAGAGAAACTTTTATTGATGTCAAGCGATGTCTTTGTTCATCCAAACGTTCTATTCTCACCTGGCACATCTATACATTGTTGATGGTGAAAGAGTCATCTTTTTTTGCAACTCTGAGGGATGTCTCTACAAAGGTGGTCACCACACCAATCATAACATTGCCCCTGTGGCCTGAACTTGGTCTAGCCACATGTAAGGCTAGGTTCACACCTGCGCCTGCTCTCACCTGGGTTTCTGTCCCCGAATCTGCTTGAAAAATGCGGAGAGAAAAGTCCTACGACTTCCATTTTTCTGGCAGAAACTGGGCAGAAACCCTGTAGACCCCATTATAGTCTAGGGAGGTCTGCGGGTTTCCAAGGGTAACCACTTTATAAGCGGAGTGTGTTTCCATTTTTCGGTTTAAACCTAGCATCAGACATACTCTTTTACTTCTGTTTTCATAATTGCTTTGGGACTAGGCCGGTTCTTATCCATAGTTGTTTCCAATATTGGTTTTGTACGCCCTGCTTTAGTTTGCAACATGGGAATCCAGTTAGGACGTAGCACTGCTTAGGTTGAAGCGGACAGAATCTCTAGCCAGATCCTGTGCAGGACATGTAACCTATGTTACATATCACCAGTCCTGATGACATAATTACTGGTGTTATTACATTGTTTACTGTATCTCTACTTGGTGCTAATACTTCACACCACTAATAAATATTTGCTTTGGCAGAGTGATCTCCATTTTACTAGCATAACGTTTGAAAAGAGATTATCTGAAGGTGAGTCATTATATTTTGTTGGGGCTACTTTATTGGTAACAGTGATGGGATCACTGTATGGGGGCCATTATAATGTATGGGGGACAGTGATGGGATCACTGTATGGGGGCCATTATATTGTATGGGGGACAGTGATGGGATCACTGTATGGGGGCCATTATATTGTATGGGGGCAGTGATGGGATCACTGTATGGGGGCCATTATATTGTATGGGGGACAGTGATGGTATCACTGTATGGGGGGCCATTATATTTTATGGGGGGGCAGTGATGGCATTACTGTATGGGGGGGACATTATATTGTATGAGAGACAGTGATAGATCACTATAGTATGGAGGCCATTATATTGTATGGGGGACAGTGATGGATCACTATAGTATGGAGGCTGTTATATTGTATGGGGGACAGTGATGGATCACTATAGTATGGGGGCCACTATATTGTATGGGGGACAGTGATGGGATCACTGTATGGGGGCCATTATATTGTATGGCACACTCACCAATGAGCTGCCTCTGAACTGTACACCAAGTAGAGCGCTGTGCATTGTAGGGCAGCCTCATTTTCGAAAGGGGCTAAGGGTGCGTCCACACATACATGCCACTTCTGTTGTAGCTTCCTTCCACCATGGCAAATCAAAACTGGTGGGAAACTTATGCCAGAACAGAGTCACCCACCAACCATCCGGTAATCCAGGCAGCGGCCCATACGTACAAGGAGTTGGGTAGACTTTAGGATCTGTTTTGCCACTGGTTCCCCTCCAGTTTTTCTGAACCATGCTGGACGCAGGACGCCATGTACTGTATATGTGAACACACCCTAAGCCCCAGCATGTGACAGGAGAATATGACTACACCAGTCTGAGAAGAAGAAGAAGAAGAAGAAGAAATACTCACCCACTGGTGGGGTGCCAGGTAGGGGTTTTAGTACCTGGACCATCCCATTAAAAATAAAAAAACAAAAAAACCTCTTTCATTATTATTCCTGCTACTATTTGCCATTATAAGGGCGATGTGTAAATATTATATTATTATGTTAGATATTGGCTGGTAGATTCCGCTCCTCCTCCGCCTTATATTGGTCTGCTCGAAGAGCTACAGAGAGGAAAGGAGAAGATCACAAGTTCAGTGGATATAGAGACGTATTCAGACACACAGACCACCATGCAAATCACACGTCTCTTATTTCTTTCCATTCCCATTGTGTTCAGCTTCCAGACTGGTAAGTAAGGGGTGTACAGTATGTACTAAGGTAGACAACTATACTATGTATACAAAATGTAACAGAAGAAACTCACCGGGATGTACTCACTGAAGATGCCAACAGGACCAGAGAGCAGAGACAGAGGATAACAAGACTGCATGGACCATTAATCGAAACCCTTAACCATGAATGGGAGGGAAGCACCCTAAGAGGCGACCCGACTCTAATAATCACACCACAACTACTTTTTGGATATTGTGGGGGTAGGCCACAGCTTTATTAACTCTGTATCATGTATTAACATCAAACCGATCAACAAATCCATGCCAGCTTTGTGTTGTCCACTTCGCACCGCGTTGTTACTCCGACTGCCCAACGCTGCGAGGCAGCGTGCAGGTGAGGCCATCTTGTTAAACGCCAAGCATGGAAAACCGCCAGAACTGCTGTGACATCTGCAATAGAAAGAAAACGGAGGCCAGCAGGGCCGAAGCAACTCAACCAACTAAACCACCAGTATGAAATACATATCCGAAGGGCAGGGAGTTAGTATTCTAACTCTCGGTGGCGAATGACTACACCACCTAAAGCATGAACGTGCTTGGAGATCCTTACATTTAGTACACGCCTGGCGCGCTCTAGTGCCCGAGGGTCCCTGGCACCTCTCCAATAACACCGAGGCACGACCTCAGACCAAATCAGCACCACTCAGTCGAAGAACTCCACCATTCTAGACATGTCCTTCTTCATTAACGCCACTAGGTCCCCCAATTTTACTCGGCCCAGGTCATTTCCTCCTGCGTGTATTAAGAGCAGGGCTGGGCCTTTATGCTCCTGGCTAATGCGGACTACAGCAGGTAAAATTTGATGCCACCGCAACCCTCGCACCCCAACCCACTGCACTGTTATGTTCGATATACCTAGGTTTTTGCCGCAGGGGCGAACCGCCGCTCTCCTCTCCGCCCAGAAGACGTAGGAATGACCCAAAATGAACGCAGGAAACGAAGCTGCTGAAAAGAAAAGCAAAATTACTAAACTACTTGGTCTTACATCGGGCACTTAAACTGTTAACAAATCTGGCCGGATATATGATTTATAACATTCAGACTTCCACCTTCCCAAACACATGACTCCCTCGGCAGGCATGCCACAGGCGTCTGCCACCGTCGCAGCCCCAATCCTGAAGGAATGTGAACCGAAAGTCTTCGGATCCAGTCCCAACTCCGCCAGGCACCTCCTAAAGACTGAGATAAATTGGAACTTAGTCAGCGGGAGTCCTGCGTGTAAGAAAAAGGGGGGTGCCGCAAGGCCGAAAACTGACGTATTCACGAACCAGCGCGACCGGACAGAGGGGTTCCCCCAACGCTCAAACGGTCAACCACGTACCCCTGCCAAAGACGTCTACTTTGGACCTGCGTATGCAGATACGGATCTCACTCGTCCCAACCAGTACGTCCTTTGAGGACAAACCACCAACTTTTTTATTGCTAGTGCTAACCAGCTCCCCAATCCTTAGCGCCGCAAAAAAGGCTAGCGCAAAAGCTGCTTGAAACAAGCGAACCTCGCTAGCCTCAGTACACACCACCGACAATATAGACATTAACCTCCCCAACAATGCCCATGAAACCGGCCTGCGGGCATCCCTCTGGACCGCTTCCTTCCTCCATCCCTTCAATGCCTGACGTATTATAAGATGTTTGGTGACATCCTTGGCGCTCCACATCTTCAGCATGAAGGCAACCCCTGCTATGCATTTGTTTGCTACATGTACCGAAACTCCTCTAGCACGTAAAATCGCCAACCATTGAACTGTAAGGTCCAGCAAGACACCCTCCTCCGCGTGTACCCCACCGCCAGAGCAGGCTAGCCAATCCGCCCACGCACGCATATGACTGCGCCAGGTTGACTCTGAGAGTGAGTGCCGTACCAGCTTCATCAGGACCTCCCGACCAGGTCCCACAAGTAATCCGGGCATCCCTGCCCCTCCCCATCCGCCGAAGGGTGAAGATCTCTGAAAACCTGAAACTGCGAACGGGAAAGGGCATCAGCCACCACGTTCTGCCGTCCCGGGACATGCTTTGCCCTAAACCATATGTTCGCTTGCAAGTAGCGCAAGACTAAATGCCGCAGCAGCGCAAGCACCGGGAGGGAGGAAGATGATTGACTGTTCACTACCTGCACGACCGCCATATTGTCGGTCCAGAAGCATATACGTTTATCGGCTATGTCCTGACTCCAAAGCTCTATGGCCACCACAATGGGGAAAAATTCCAAGAGAGCCAGGTTATTGACATACCCCTGCTCTCTCCAATTGGGGGGCCACGAACCTCTGCACCAACGGTCCCCAAAAATCGCAGAAAAACCGTCGCTCCCCGCGGCGTCCGTGAAGAGGCTCAGGTCGGAGCTTGAAACTTCTGTCGCCTGGCATACCGACCTGCCATTATAAGATTGGAGAAAGGTCTGCCATACGAGGAGGTCCTGCCTAAGACACGTTGTGATTCTAATAAAGTGGTGTGGCTGTTGCACCCCTTTTGTCGCTAACGACAACCGCCGTGAAAAGGCCCGCCCCATGGGCAGTACTTTGCAAGCGAATATCAAAAGCCCCAACAACACCTGCATTTGGTGCAAGGTGAACTTTTTGGCACCAACAAACAAATCAACCGTCGTAACTAAACGCCGTAACTTATCCTCCGGTAACCGAAAAACCATACTGTCCGTATCGATTTCAATACCCAGAAAAGATAACCGTTGTGTGGGGCCCTCAGTTTTAATCCGCCGACAACGGAACTCCGATTATGTCCATAAGGCGTTTGAAGGAGTGCAAGAGGTAAGCGCACATTGGCGAATCGGCTGGACCGACGAACAAAAAATCGTCGAGATTTACGTATCACGTATGGGCTGCCCGTTTCGTACCTAACCATCCAGTCCAGAAAGGAGCTGAACATTTCAAAATAGTGACAAGAAATGGAGCAGCGCATAGGCAAACACATGTCAACAAAAAACCTATCGTTAATAAAACATCCCAACAAGTGAAAACACGACGGGTGCACTGGCAATAGACGAAAAGCCGCCTCTATGTCCGATTTGGCCAGAAGCGCGCCTCTGCCCTGGCGTCTGACCATAGCAACTGCTCGGTCAAAGGACGTGTATGTAACTGCTGTCTCGTCTTTTGCTATACCATCGTTGACCGACTCACCCGGCGGGTATGACAAATGGTGAATGAGGCGGTACTTCCCCATCTCCTTTTTCGGTACCAGACCCAGAGGTGAAACTCTCAGGTTTGGCATCGGAGGTTCTGGAAAAGGACCGGCCATCCTCCCCATGGCCACTTCCTTCAAAACTTTTTCCCATGCAAGTGAAACATTTTGTTGAACAGATTTAAGGTTAGAACATAACAACAATGCCGTCAACTGATCATGCGGGATATAAAAACCGTCCGAAAAACCTTCATAAAGCGCTTTTGCCTCTCGTTTCTTCGGGTATAGCTCGAGCCACCGCTCCAGTACCTGAATCTTTACTGGCGTTCTCCGCGCGACTGGAAGAGCCCAACTTGGGCTGCTGCTTGACCCGTCGTACACATCGTACAGCGGAATGCGCTCCGGCACAAATGGAGCATTCATGCCGGAACTTGCATGTGGCGTAGAAGCGGCAATGCCCTTCGTTGTAAAGCCAACATGCTCCTGTGGGACGGTGGGCCGCTGCGCCGGATTGATTTCCGACGCCCGCGGCCCCTGACTGAAAGGGACGTTGAGGTTTTTCGGACAGCATCATCTGTATCCACACGTCGGTTGCCTTTGACGCCCAACCTACAGCTGGGGTCAAAGCCAATCGCCGTCGATACTCCTCATCATAGCGCCACCAAGCCGAACCTCCGTGCAGCTTGTGAGCGCTATATATAGTGTCCAGATAGACAAAGAGCTCCGGACTGCGTTCAGGCGAATTCTGGCATATGATATATGCCAAGATAGAGAAGGCTTGGATCCAATTCCCGAAGGTTTTAGCCACCTTCGGTTTTTTATCCTGCCCCCCTCTCAAAGGATCTTTCCTTGTCCACCGACACATGGTCTACGGACAACAAGGACCATATATCAATATATTCTCCCTGTTTGATTTTTTCCCTAATATCCGCCGGCACATATGTGCCCAGCGGGGCAACTCCACAAAAAATGGAGTCCCTGAACGCGAATCCCGGACCTTCGTTGGTCAAGGCAGGCAGGGGCGGAGCCCCCCCCGGTGACTCTAAGGGGCTTACTGTACTAGTTTTTTGTTCAAATGTAGACATGAATTGTTTCAATGCAGACACAAAATCAAGATTCTGTACAGTGTTGGTATGAGGCCAGCCTGAACGGCTGTGGTACTCACCGGCTGCTCCAGTGCCTGTAGCCGTCTGGGTCAGAGGAGGGGTGGGACCGGAGGGCTGATCTGCAAGTGTACTTGGCGCTCCAGAAGAAGCCCGTCTTGACTGCGCCGCTGTGGAAGTACGACACTCCTGGCGATGAGACTTCGGCGACCCGCCCGACAGCCTGGAATTCCGCCTGACCCGTGTGCGACTTGACCTTCTGGACGAGCATGATGACCGGCTGCGCGTGGAGCTACGGCGATAACTACTTCCGACTTGCTGCGACCTCCTCTTCCGACTGCGATAGCGCCTTCTGTGATCCCGCGGTCTCTGCCCACCCCGCGGGTCGCTGTCCTCTGTGGAGACAAACTCAGAACAGGAATCAGTGGTGTACCTTTTGTCTCGTGGTGGCGCCCTCTGCCTCCCACCGAAGCCAGGGTCATCCTGCTCTCCATGGCGCTGTATTGGCCCCCGCCGTGTTGAGGAAGGAGAGGAGTGTTGGCGACTGGATGTGTGATGCCACACCCATATGTCCCCTTCCGCCAGCCGTGTGGGGGTACTCCCAGAATCCTGGGCAGCACTCGGCAGGGGAAGGGATCCCTGATATGATGACCTGCTCTGTCTGGCGCTGTAGTGCCTTGGACCCCCCAGTGGTGACGCCATGCGTGGGTGAGACTGCCTGTCAGCCTTCCTAGGGTTTTCCCCATGGTATTGCGTCTGATGGTATGTGTGCCTGACAGCAGGTGAGGAAGGGGCCTGTAGAGCCCCCCCCCCCCCCCCCCCCCCCCCCCCCCCCCCCCCCCCCCCCCCCCCCCCCCCCCCCCCCCCCCCCCCCCCCCCCCCCCCCCCCCCCCCCCCCCCCCCCCCCCCCCCCCCCCCCCCCCCCCCCCCCCCCCCCCCCCCCCCCCCCCCCCCCCCCCCCCCCCCCCCCCCCCCCCCCCCCCCCCCCCCCCCCCCCCCCCCCCCCCCCCCCCCCCCGCCCCGCCCCCGGCCCGCGCCGCGCCCCCGGGGGGCCCGGGGGGCCCCCCCCCCCCCCCCCCCCCCCCCCCCCCCCCCCCCCCCCCCCCCCCCCCCGCCCCCCCCCCCCCCCCCCCCCCGCCGGCGGGCGCGCCCCCCCCCCCCCCCCCCCCCCCCCCCCCCCCCCCCCCCCCCACACACACCCCCCCCCCCCCCCCCCCACCCCCCCCCACCCCCCCCCCCCCCCCCCCCCCCCCCCCCCCGCCCCCTCCGGGCCAGTCCGGGGAGACCGGAGCGCTGCGCAGTAAAGCGCAGGGATCTTGACTGGGGGCGGGCTGTAGGGGGAACAATAACGCGCTAGGGCGCGAAGAATTGGGGGCGGGGCTTAACCTCGTTCGAATTGACTATGCCACGCAGCCCGGGAAGCGGCCATTCCGGAGCTGCGCGGCATGCTAACGAGCGGTCAGCTCCCTCCCCCCCACCTTTTCACTGTAATGGCATCCCTCGATACCATCCTGGAGCAGATCAGAGCTGCTGCCGGCGTCCATGGTGAGGCCTGGCTGCAGGAGCGGCTGGCTGATATTATGCAGCCTGCCGCCCCCCCCCCCATTAACCCTTCACTACCCCCGGAGGCGTCTGAGCGGCGGCGGCCACGCAGGACTCGCCCGCCAGCACGTTTGAGCCCTGATGAGCCCCCTAGGGCCCGGCGACATAGGAGTCCCTCTCGGGCCCCTCCAGGCCGGGCACCCCCGCTCCACTGCTCAGGGGCGGAGGTCCCGGTCTGGGAGGAATCCTGCCAGTCGCCTGGCCCCTGCGGAGGTGGAGATCCCTGCCACTGGCCTTAGTGGGGGGGACCTCCACATCCAGTCTCCATATGGCTACAGCACGTGGTGCAGCGGTCCCCTCCTGTGATGCTCCAGCGGGAGGGGGACTGTGTCTTCAAGTCCCGTTGGTTCCGGCTTTCCAAGTGCCCTCGGTACAGCAGCGGGAAGTTCTGAACGACGAGCAGCACGGCGCTGGCCCCTCCTTCACGGCACCACAGCCCCGGTCCGAGGTGCATCCAGTGGTTTCAAGTGCATACGCGGGTGCAGGTCAACCTTCCCAGGGATGTCGGTCGTGCTGCAGCTGTCAGCGGGATGGTTCTCAACAATCAACAGGCGCCAGCGTTCTCCTGTACAGCGACCCAGGTCAGCAGGATGCAGGACCGTCGACTGGTGGGCCCACAGCACCTACGCAGTCTGGTGAGTACCATTCATTGTCGTGTCCGTTTCCTCCTATTCTAATGTCCCAGGGGTTAGGGATAGATAGGCCGCAGTCCCCAGTGGGTGGTGGTGTAGCTTCTGAGGGGATTAGGGAGCTATTGGGTAGCGTGAGGGAGCTACTGTCGCGCTGCGAACAGAGTGTTAGCGGTTCCCCGGTGGCGGCGTGGGTCCCTCCTGCGGTTCAGTCAGTAGCGTCACAGAGTGCGCCGGTGGTAGGGGCTCCGGCGGGTGTCACAGTGTCTGTCCAGACAGATAAAGAGAAGGTTGATTCGGTGAGGCTAGACGACAGGGCTCGGGGGGAGGTTTATGTGTGTTTTGAGGGTCCTCTAGGGGCGCATTTAAAAAAGGAAGTGAGGGAGAAGATTTGGAAGGACGAGTACGTCGAAATCTTCTCCTTGCTCCCTTTAGCTAAATTTAACTTAGACAAGAGTAAGAAGGAGGATAGCAAAAAAAGAGGAGGAAGAAAAACGTAGGTGGCGCCTGATTCCACAGACTTTTGCTAATTGGCTTCAGGCCTTTGCCATTTTAGCGAGTGTCATTGGTGAAAAGGCTCCTGACAACTGTTCGGGGCTTTTTTGCTATCAGGACTCTATAGGTGAGGCGTATCGGGTGTATGGGGGTCAGACATGGCTGCGGTATGATGAGCAGTTCCGTCAGCGTAAGGCGGTTCGGCCCAGCATACGGTGGGACCAGAAAGATATAGGTTTGTGGCTTCGGGTTATGGCGCCAGCTCGCTTTGGCCAGTCCTTTCCTGGGGCGGCCGGTGGAACCGGCCATGGTGGTCTCAGTTACGGCTCAGGGGGGGCAGGTGCACAGGCCCAGCAACGTTACGGGCTGTGTTGGCAGTTCAATGAAGCCCAATGTAAATTTGGCTTCAACTGTAGATTCAAACATGCCTGTTCATTCTGCGGAGGGGTGTCCCATGGTGCGGCACATTGCTTGCGCAAACAAAGGACCAAGGCCTTGCCTAATAGTGGAAAAGGGGCAGACGCCGGTGAAGCTAGAAGCCATGCTTCCGTACCTAAATAGTTATGTTAACAGGGAGAGTGCAAAGTTTCTGGTAGAAGGTTTTAGGGAGGGTTTTAGGATTCCCCTGCCGACGCACACAGTCCCCTTTTGTATAACTAACTTGAGGTCGGCAGCGGAACACTCGGGGGTGGTGTCCAAAAAACTGGGGAAGGAGGTGGCCTTGGGGCGCATGGCGGGCCCCTTCGCATCACCCCCTTTGGAAGGTTTAATTGTATCTCCTTTGGGGGTGGTGCCGAAGAAGGAGCCGAATCAGTTTCGGCTCATACATCATTTGTCTTCTCCCAAAGGAGCGTCGGTCAACGATGGTATTGCACCCGAGCTTTGTTCGGTAGTATATACCTCGTTTGATGCAGCTGTGCATTGGGTACGGCGTTGCGGTCCAGGGGCCCTCTTAGCTAAGACGGATGTGGAGGCGGCGTTCAGGTTGCTGCCGGTACACCCTGACAGCGTTAGGTTACTGGGCTGCTACTGGGACGGCGGGTATTATGTGGATCGTTGCCTTCCTATGGGTTGCTCAATATCGTGCGCATACTTTGAGGCGTTCAGCACCTTTTTAGAGTCGGTAATTCGGGAGGTGTCGGGGGTTGAGTCAGTGATACACTACCTCGATGATTTCCTCTGTATAGGTCCGGCAGGCTCCGATGTATGCGCGGTTTTGCTGGCAACCACGCAGTGGGTCGCCGGTAAGTTTGGGGTACCGTTGTCACCGGAAAAGACTGAGGGTCCGTGCACTAGATTGAGTTTCTTGGGCATAGAGCTTGACACTGTGGCAATGGAGTTCCGGTTGCCTGGTGACAAGCTGGTTGATCTTAGGGAGAGGGTGAGGCGTGCTCGTCACATGCGAAAAATTACGTTGGGCGACCTCCAGTCATTGTTAGGCAGTTTAAATTTTGCCTGCCGCATTATCCCCATGGGTAGGATTTTTTTGTCGCCGGCTGGCAGGGGCCATGAAAGGGGTGTCAAATCCACGACACTTTATTCGGCTGGGGGTGATACATCGGGAGGACCTGGCAGTATGGGACACATTTTTAGACCAGTTCAATGGTAGATCACTGGTCCAGTCAGCAGTGATCGATGTGTTCGATTGTGACCTCTTTACGGATGCGGCAGGGGGCCACGGTTTTGGGGCCTATTACAGGGGGCAGTGGTGCGCCGCTCCTTGGCCTGCGTCGTGGCGTGAACAAGGTCTGACGCGGAATTTGACTGTACTTGAGTTATTCCCGATTTTAGTCGCGGTGTCCATATGGGGTGGGGCGTTCCAGGATAAAAAAGTTAGGTTTCATTGTGATAACATGTCAGTTGTGTCGGCCATTAATAATGTGACTGCGTCTTCTCCTCCAGTTATCAAGTTGCTTCAGCGTTTAGTATTGCGTTGCTTGTGCCTGAATGCATGGGTGGTGGCAGTGCATGTTCCGGGGGTTAAAAATGACGTTGCTGATTCTTTGTCTCGTTTCCAGTGGGAGCGGTTTCGTGCCCTGGCTCCGGGGGCGGAAGTGGAAGGGATTCCATGTCCTCCAGAATTATGGGACTTGGTTTGCGAAAAGCAGGGACATTGATTCAGGCATCGTTGGCCCCCGGCACCTGGGATAAGTATTCAAGGGCTTGGCAGCTTTGGGAGGATTGGGTGGGAGATTTAGGTCAGGTACATACTGATGAGGATAGGGTTGGGGCTTTATTGTTCTTGTTAAGCCGTTGGTCTTCAGATGGATGGTCCGTGGCGAAAGTTAATGGTGCGGTAGCGGCGTTGGCATTTGGTTTCAAGTTGAGGGGTTTGGCGGACTTTACCAAACATTTCTTGGTTCAACGTGCGCTTAAGGGGTTCCGCAGGGGCAGGGGAAGTAGTGACACACGGCGCCAGGTTACATTTCAGCTTTTGGAGCGTTTGGGGTTGGAACTGGGCCGTTTTTGTTCTTCGCACTATGAATGCGTTTTGTTTCACCTGGCTTTTTCTCTAGCTTTTTTCGGGGCTCTCAGGGTGGGTGAGTTGGTGTCCGTGTCGACTAAACGGCCGGGTGGTTTACAGGTGGATGATGTGTACATGGAGGAAGGGGTCCTAGTGGTCAGGGTTCGCAGGTCTAAGACGGATCAGGCGGGGGCAGGGAAGTATCTGCGCCTGGGTGCGGTTGTAGGGTCAGATATATGCCCGGTGCGTTGTTTGCTTGTTTTTCGGGGGGTTGGTTCCAGCTTCTGCGGGCGGTCCCCTCCTGCGTCATGAGGATGGTTCGTTCCTTTCCCGTTATCAGTTCTCGGCTGTTTTTAGGGGTTGTTTGGACTCGCTGGGCCTTGACGCCTCTCGATATGCTCCACACTCTTTTCGCATTGGCGCAGCGACTGAAGCAGCTAGTTGGGGGTTGAGCTCGGAGGTGGTCCGACGTATTGGTAGGTGGGAATCGCAGAGGTATAGATCATACATACGTCCACACCTTGCCCAAAGGTGAATCATTGTGTTGTTGGGTATTTTCTCCGCCCTCCCCCTACTTTATTTCTTCTTTCGTAGGCCCTTCTGCTCGGTTAGTCTGGATCTTCGGCCATTCTTTTGTGTTCTGGGGCGCGGAGAGGGCCGGCGTGCGGCGGAATGGTCGGCAGCTGGGGTTCGACAGGGCTGCGGTCGTTGTACGTTGGATTGGAGTCCGAGGTATGGTGTGGAGTCGGGTCATGCCCGAAATCCACAGGTGCACGAGGTTGGATCGGTCTCCGGACATTATCGTGATACATGCTGGTGGCAATGACCTGGGGGTTCGTCCCTTTCGCGATTTAGTGAGGGACATAAAGTATGACCTGTTGAGGTTGTGGTCCATGTTTCCGGGGATTGTTACCGTGTGGTCCGATATTGTACCGAGAAAAACATGGCGGGAGGCTAGGTCTGTTGAAAGGCTCAACAAGGCCAGGATTAAGGTTAACCGGGCTGTTGCGGGGTTTGTGTCCAGGAACGGCGGTGTGTGCGTGCGGCACAAGGAGTTGGAGTCTGGGGAGGGGGAGTTTTGGTTGCGGGACGGGGTCCATCTGAATGCGGTGGGTATAGATTTGTGGACACTAGGTATCCAGGAGGGTGTTGAGAGGGCCCTGGAAGTGTGGCGGGTCTCTCACGCTTAAGGGATTAAGGCGTGCTCGCAGTGGCGGGTGGGGTCCTTGGAGTTGGTGGTCAATTGGCTAAAAGGGTGGAGTCAAAGGTAGGCTCCACCTATACATTTGGTGGTAATTGCACATTTTGGTGGATGGCCTGGCGCACGGTGAACGGTTACAGGGTAAATTGGCCCTGGGAGCTGGTACATGGAAGAAGGAGTTCGTCTTTATTCATGGTGCCGCCGAGCCGGTGGTCGCGGCTGGTGGTAAATTTATGGTGTGGTTATGTTAGCGCCAGGCCGGGGGATTGATAGTTTTTTGTAGCTCCAAGGACTCTTACCCAGGTTAAGCGTTTATTGTTAAATTATTTTAAGTTATGCAAATTATAATAAGTTATACTTGTTGTTATTTATTTGTTGTTTGTTAATAAATACGGCTGCTGTGGCCGATTTAATCCAACCCTTTGGTCTTGGTTTATTTCTAAGGGGTGGGGGGTTTGAGAGCTGGGGGGGCAGGGGTCGAGGCTGGAAAAGAGGGGGAAGGCATTTAGGCCCAGCAGTTTGGGTATCAAAGGTGGTGGTGGGGTTCATAGGGGGACCCCGTTATCAGCAATGCCCAGTCAGGGGAGACCGGAGCGCTGCGCAGTAAAGCGCAGGGATCTTGACTGGGGGCGGGCTGTAGGGGGAACAATAACGCGCTAGGGCGCGAAGAATTGGGGGCGGGGGCTTAACCCCGTTCGAATTGACTATGCCGCGCAGCCCGGGAAGCGGCCATTCCGGAGCTGCGCGGCATGCTAACGAGCGGTCCCTCCCTCCCTCCCGTTTTTTTTCTCTTTCTTGGGCTATTTTAACTTGTTTATCTTTTTGCAGGTGGTGTCACGGTGGCCTTGGCGGGTGGGGTCCTTGGAGTTGGTGGTCAATTGGCTAAAAGGGTGGAGTCAAAGGTAGGCTCCACCTATACATTTGGTGGTAATTGCACATTTTGGTGGATGGACTGGCGCACGGTGAACGGTTACAGGGTAAATTGGCCCTGGGAGCTGGTACATGGAAGAAGGAGTTCGTCTTTATTCATGGTGCCGCCGAGGCGGTGGTCGCGGCTGGTGGTAAATTTATGGTGTGGTTATGTTAGCGCCAGGCCGGGGGATTGATAGTTTTTTGTAGCTCCAAGGACTCTTACCCAGGTTAAGCGTTTATTGTTAAATTATTTTAAGTTATGCAAATTATAATAAGTTATACTTGTTGTTATTTATTTGTTGTTTGTTAATAAATACGGCTGCTGTGGCCGATTTAATCCAACCCTTTGGTCTTGGTTTATTTCTAAGGGGTGGGGGGTTTGAGAGCTGGGGGGGCAGGGGTCGAGGCTGGAAAAGAGGGGGAAAGCATTTAGGCCCAGCAGTTTGGGTATCAAAGGTGGTGGTGGGATTCATAGGGGGACCCCGTTATCAGCAATGCCCAGTCAAGGAGTGTGTTAGACCCGGGAGAGAATAATCCAGGAGGTTGTGTATACATGACATGGTGTAGTAGTGTATATGGAGGAGATGACACTGCTGTGTATACATGACATGGTGTAGTAGTGTATATGGAGGAGATGACACCGCTGTGTGACTGTGCTGTGTATACATGGCATGGTGTAGTAGTGTATATGGAGGAGATGACACCGCTGTGTGTACTGTGCTGTGTATACATGACATGGTGTAGTAGTGTATATGGAGGAGATGACACCGCTGTGTGTACTGTGCTGTGTATACATGACATGGTGTAGTAGTGTATATGGAGGAGATGACACCGCTGTGTGTACTGTGCTGTGTATACATGTTATGGTGTAGTAGTGTATATGGAGGAGATGACACCGCTGTGTGTACTGTGCTGTGTATACATGACATGGTGTAGTAGTGTATATGGAGGAGATGACACCGCTGTGTGTACTGTGCTGTGTATACATGACATGGTGTAGTAGTGTATATGGAGGAGATGACACCGCTGTGTGTACTGTGCTGTGTATACATGTCATGGTGTAGTAGTGTATATGGAGGAGATGACACCGCTGTGTGTACTGTGCTGTGTATACATGACATGGTGTAGTAGTGTATATGGAGGAGATGACACTGCTGTGTGTACTGTGCTGTGTATACATGACATGGTGTAGTAGTGTATATGGAGGAGATGACACCGCTGTGTGTACTGTGCTGTGTATACATGACATGGTGTAGTAGTGTATATGGAGGAGATGACACCGCTGTGTGTACTGTGCTGTGTATACATGACATGGTGTAGTAGTGTATATGGAGGAGATGACACTGCTGTGTATACATGCCATGGTGTAGTAGTGTATATGGAGGAGATGACACTGCTGTGTGTACTGTGCTGTGTATACATGACATGGTGTAGTAGTGTATATGGAGGAGATGACACTGCTGTGTATACATGCCATGGTGTAGTAGTGTATATGGAGGAGATGACACCGCTGTGTGTACTGTGCTGTGTATACATGCCATGGTGTAGTAGTGTATATGGAGGAGATGACACTGCTGTGTGTACTGTGCTGTGTATACATGACATGGTGTAGTAGTGTATATGGAGGAGATGACACTGCTGTGTATACATGACATGGTGTACTAGTGTATATGGAGGAGATGACACTGCTGTGTGTACTGTGTATTGTATAGGGCTCTGGGTAATGTATTGTATATGTATATTGTATTCTCTCTCTTCACAGCTAATTCTCTGACATGCTATATCTGTGGTGATCAGCAATGTAATCAACTAACAACACAGTCATGTCCTTCGGGATATACTTGCTTGTCAGTTGTCGCTTACATCGGTGAGTACATGTAACCAAAACTACATTGCATAATTCATATATAATATAAGACATTTGTAAGGCTTCTCCCATCAGGTCACCCTCAGTCCATAAGCCTTATTAAGACATGTTGCAAGGTCTGTTAAAGTGGTGGACAACGACTTATAGTCCATTATCTCCTGTAGTTCCATAGAGATGAGTGGAGAGCAGTGTTTATGTGCAGGTTCAATGGTGGTACAATGCACCTTGTCATCATGAATGGTGGGGTCTCAGAAGTCAGTGTCACTGTGGAGCATAATATACTGTGTGGGGGCCATTGTGGAGCATATTATACTGTGTGGGACCCCTTCGCTATTCACATCACACGCCATCTCTTTTATAGTAGCTGTGCACTATTACAGGCTGTAATAACATTGCACCACAGTATCTTCAAAGAGTTGGTCAGCAGGGGCCCCAGGTGTGGGACCACCCACTGATCTCTTACACTTCTTGGATGTTTAGGACCCTGCAGATCAACCATTTCCCACAGCACGCAGCTCCCAGTATTGTTTATATGCCGGGCGATGCGCTTCTCACTCACCATATTCTTGATAACCGCAGTTGTGAGTACTCAAGCTGTATCCCTTTCAAGTATCTAAGATACTGTTGCAGCATACATAACCATCACTATCAAGAATATGATGTAGGGAAGGGGGAGGGGGCCCCGAACAAAAGTTTGCACTGGGGCCCACAAGTCTTTAGTGACGCCACTGCCTGATACTATAAGGTGTTATTCTCTGTTTTGCAGGTAGTACCAAAGTAAAAGCAAAATCTTGCTCTCTACCGGAAATGTGTGATACACGCCCTTCTATTGCCACCGCTGGTGCTTCATATACCCAAAGTTGTTGTTCTACAGATCTCTGCAATTCTGCCGTCACCACCAAGATGTCGCTCCTCACTGCCGCCCTGCTGGTCCTGGTGTCTCTATATGTGTCCAGGTTCTGATCAGGTTCTTACCACTCGTCTGAGCCGACTGACCTGACTTACCAGCTTGTATTACACCCAGTATATTACACCATCTATATTTGTATAACCTATGCCAAAGCTTGTTTAATAAAGCTAATTCTATTTGGTAGATTTTGCCTCAGTATGTTTTTGGACTGTAAGGGAGTGTTCACATGTAGGAATTTGATGCTGAACGTGAGGTGGAATCGGATTCTATCATTTATTTCAGTGGGAGCCAGGAGATGATTTTTTTCAGCTAGCGGAAAATACACCTTTTCCATCAATGCAGAATTTGATGCAGAGTTGGGGATTTTGTCAAAATCCACTTGCA
Source organism: Leptodactylus fallax (assembly GCA_947044405.1). Taxonomy (NCBI): domain Eukaryota; kingdom Metazoa; phylum Chordata; class Amphibia; order Anura; family Leptodactylidae; genus Leptodactylus; species Leptodactylus fallax. The sequence goes on along the minus strand of CAMRHE010000396.1, from coordinate 428,238 downwards.
GAATTTGGAATTTGGCCCTGCCCAATAAAAGCAAAATACAATGGCACTCTTCTCCTAATTCTGCTTCAAATTCCATGTCAAATTGAGCGTCAAATTCCTTCGTGTGAACACCCCCTTACTGGAAATGGAACACAGGGAGAACATACAAACTCCATGTAGCTGCGCTGGGATTTCCACCGAGGGACCCGAACAACTAAGAGCCAGATCGCTAAAACAGTGGTTACCCACAGACACCGGCAGACCCCACTAACATTCTGATGTGATGATGTAACAGAGGGTGAGGATACTGCTGCAGTGTCTCTGTCTCTAAGACTGCATGCTATGAGAGGGGAGAAGGAGCTGAAGTCAGAGACATCACATTGTTTTAGAGAGTTGGCACCATTACGCTAGGTTCGCATTCAGTGGTTACAGACGGACACAAAACTGAAACCGGCAGGTAGGAAAGTCCTCCATGCAGAACTTTTCTCTCTGCTGCTTTTCGGTGGTTTCTGCGACTGCGAGTTTCCAACAGAGACTCCGGTGCAGATGTGAACACAGCCTTAGCATCACATGAATATGTGCCTGCCTGTCTTATACGAATTTTCAACCCACGCCCCACTTTTCAGTTTTTTATTTTTTACAAAAGTTTAAAATAACCAATAAATTTCGTTCCACTTCACGATTGTGTCCCACTTGTTGTTGATTCTTCACCAAAAAATTAAAATTTTATATCCTTATGTTTGAAGCCTGAAATGTGGCAAAAGGTTGAAAAGTTCAAGGGGGCCGAATACTTTCGCAAGGCACTGTATATTTAAATGACTAATGTCCAGTGCACAAAGCATCTCAGTAGAACATGACCAGGGTATTGCCAAGTCGCCCGCTCTTCTCTGTTTTCTTTACCTAAAATAAATACTCGACACCGATGTTGGATTAAATTGGCCACAGCAGCCAGTTTATTAAATAAAATAATTTAACCATTTAAATGCCACAACAAATATTCCCCAAAACACAGTAAATAACCCGACCCGACGACGGAGGACCTCGAGGCCCCAAAACCCAAAATGTTGACCCCATACTTCCTGAGCACCAGCTGTTACCCCTAGCCGTTCCACACCAGCTCAGGGGCACCTATTTAAATAAATCTGCTCGGTGCTCTATTTCCTAAGGCCATAAAGCCCTTAATACCCTTTAACCCTACCGGAGCCATCCAGCCACAGTCCAAATGGTCTGGGGAGTCCAGCCCCTACCGCGGGGCCCTCCCCACCACGACCATTTCCGATATCCCAGCCTCGAGGACCCCCACCGCCACAACGCCCACCGATGACCTCCTTATCGGCGGGCGTCCCGCCACACCCCTAGAGCCGTCTCAATGCCCTGCTGCAATCCCAGGCACCACATGTCAATACCCACGGCGTTCAAATGAACCCCGTCCCTTCTCCAAAATGCACCCTCCCCAGATTCCAATTCACTACGGCGCACTGAGACCGCTCCATTCCGTGCCATAAACCTCCCAATTGCCCTATTCACCTTAATACGGGCTTTGTTCACACGTTCCACCGACCGGGCCGCCCTCCACACTTTCCTTGGCACAATATCCGACCATACTGTTACCAATCCCGGAAACATCGCCCAGAGCCGCAATAAGTCGAATTTGATATCGTTAATCAGCTCCCGAAAAGGGCGGACCCCCAAATCGTTACCTCCAACATGCAGTACCAGTATGTCTGGAGGTCTATCCAGCCTCACGAAGCGATGAAACTCCGCGAGCACCCTGCCCCACACCATCCCCCTTAAGCCTAACCAGCGCAACCGCACCTCCCCTCGCGCAAAACCCAACTGCCTACCGTCTGGTCGCACCGCCGCCCGCACTGCGCCCCAGAACACAAAGGAATGGCCCATCAACCAAACCAAGCACGGCTCAGCACCTGTAAAACATCAAAAGCAACATAACAATAACAGGCCCCAGGCACTAACACACCCTCTCGAACAAAAACCCCCTCTTCCTAACCCACCTACCTGCGGACCTCCCCCCGATACAAAATGTGTTTTTGTTCAGACCAGCCCCCCCAAACGGACATATGACCTAAAACGCACTGATTCCCATCGGCCGATGCGCTGAATTACGTCCTCCCCCAAACCCCTCCGGGCCGCCTCCGTAGCTGCCCCAATACGGAAGGAGTGACCACTAAAATACTCCTCCCCCAAACCCAGATAACACAAACATCGCCGAAAAACTCCCAAGAATTGAAACCTGGACAAAAACGACCCATCCTCATGGACCAGGAGGGGGCCTGTCGCCCGACCCCTGTCCGAACAATAAGACCTCAAGCAACTAACAGGACACATCAAACACCCTGGCACCGCAAACAGCCGCACCGCACACCCCCGGCCTTCCTGGTCCGTCTTCGAACGCCTTAACCTAAACTCCACCCTGTCCTCGTACAGGCTCACATCCTCCCAAAACACCCCCCCCGGACGAGTCCGGGATCCACTCACCAATTCCCCCAACCGCAAGGCTCCAAAAAAGGCGAGCGAAAACGCCGCCCTGAACAGCAAGACCTCCCACGGGCTCGCCCCCACCGTCCCCAAAGCGGAGCCCAAGCCCAGCAGTATGGAAAAGGACACCGGTCTGCGCGTGTCCTTCGCCGCCTTGAAACGGCGCCAACCTTTTACCGCCTGCCGCACCAGAAATGACTTCGTAAAGTCCGGCATTCCCCTACTCTTAAACCCGAAGGTTAAACCCGCTAAACACGTATTCAACCTAGAAACTGTCCACCCCGACTCCTTACAATGCCCCACGAATAATAATAACGGCATCTCGAAATCCTCTGTCTCCACCCCCAAAGAACCCAACCACTGCTCCCACTGTTCCCAGGCTTTCGTATAGGCCGCCCATGTACCGTCCACCAAAGATGCCCGAATCAAACACTCCGCCGCCCGACCAGCACGGTCCACAACTCCGTCGGCCACCGCGTGCCGTTCTCGTCTGAAAGCGAATCTTCTTATTACGGAAAATTTCCCCCCACACTACCACCGACACCAGAATAGGAAATAATTCTAACAAAGCCAGGTTCCTGACCAGCCCCCCCGAAACCCACTTGTCCGGCCAAGAACCTACGCACCAACTACCCTTAAAATATGCCCCAAACCCTACGCTCCCGGCCGCGTCCGTAAAAAGATCCCATTCCCCTGCTACCACTGCCTCCTCCATCCACAGTGACCGCCCATTATATTGTTCTAAAAACGAATCCCAAACCCGCAAATCTTCTCTCAACTCCCACCCCAACCGGATAAAATGCGCGGGAACGGACACACCAGCCGTTGCCGCTGCCAACCGTCGAGAAAACACCCTCCCCATCGGTATAATCCGGCATGCGAAGTTCAATTTGCCTAAAAGAGACTGCAATTCCCTTAATCGCAGCTTTTTTAGCCGACATGCCCTCTGAACCTCCGTCCGCAACCCACATAACTTATCCTCTGGAAGACGACACTCCATACGGACCGTGTCAATGGTAATACCCAAAAAACTGCGAACCGTTGCCGGACCCTCAGTTTTTTCACGCGCTAGTGGCACCCCAAAATCTGCCGCCACCCGTTCCACTGAATGCAGCAAGACCGAGCAAACGGAGGAATCCCCCGGACCAATGCAAAGAAAGTCATCCAAGTAGTGAATGACCGAGGCCCACCCAGAAACGTCCCGGATGACCCATTCCAAAAACGAACTAAACTTTTCGAAATAGGAACACGACAATGAACAGCCCATTGGCAAGCAACAGTCGACAAAAAACCCGCCCCCCCAAAAACAACCCAACAAGTGCTGACTATCTGGATGCACCGGCAGCAGCCTAAATGCCGCCTCGATGTCAGTCTTCGCCAACAACGCCCCCCCCGGCCAAAACGCCGGACCCAGAAAATCGCCGCATCAAATGAAGTATACTCCACCGAACACAACTCGGGGTCGATCCCGTCATTAACAGACGCCCCCTTTGGGAATGACAGATGGTGAATAAGCCGAAACTTATTCGGCTCCTTCTTTGGGACCACCCCCAAAGGAGATATCCGCAAGTTCAGCAAGGGAGGCTCCGGAAACGGTCCCGCCATGCGCCCCAGGTCCACCTCCTTCCTCAGCTTTTCTGAGACCACCTCCGGATGCTCCCGTGCCGACCTCAAATTCCTAGCCACCCCTGAAACCGCCGCCTCAACAAACGGTATCCGAAAACCCGACTCGAACCCCCTCCGACAACAAGGCCGCCGCCTCCCTATCTGGGTACCTATTTAGAAATGGCGCCATCCTTTCCAGCCGCACCGGAGTCGCCCCCCTTCCCAGCCCCATCTGAACCCTTCTGCTTGGAGCGGAAGCACCGGTTGGCTCCATGGGTGCCCCCACAAGAGGAGCACTCATGCTTAAACTTACACTTGGAGCCGAACTTACACCCCCCTTCATTAAATGAGAAACAGAGTCCCTTCTGTGCGGCGACCGAGCGCCCCGAAGACTCGGGGCCCCTGTCCCCCCTGGAAAGGACGGCCCCGCCCTCGCTTGCGCCATAATCCTCAGCCATAACCCAATGTCTTTATGGTCCCAGCGAATGCTGGACCGAACCGCTTTCCGCTGACGAAATTGTTCGTCATACCGGAGCCATGCCTGCCCCCCATACGTCCTATGCGCCTCCCCTATTGCGTCCAAATAACAGAAAAGCGCCGAACTATTTTCCGGCGCCTTCTCCCCTATGACACTTGCCATTATGGCGAACGCTTGCATCCAATTAGCAAACGTCCGAGGAATAAGGCGGTACCGCCTCTTCTCCTCCTCCTCCTTCTTCTCTTCCTTCCTAGGCTTGTCCAAATTAAAGCGCTCCAAAGGCAAAAGCGAAAATATATCAACATATTCGCCTTTCCAAATGCGCTCCCTCACCTCCTGCTTCAAGTGAGCCCCTAAAGGCCCCTCAAAGCAGACATATACTTCCCCCTTCGCCGCATCGTCTAACCGCGGCGCGTCCCCTTTGTCCTCACTCTGCGTTTGCACCGACACAGACACCCCCGACGCAGAGGAAGTCCCCCCTAGCGATACCGCCGGCGAACTTCCCGCCCCCCACGCCATCGCTGGGGACGACAACGTCCCCCCGCCGCTCCCCGCACCATTTCCGCCAACACCCCCATAAAGGCTAACATACCCCTGCTTAGCTCCTCGCGGTTCCCCTCTAAACCCCTCCCCCCTGAAACCGCTAACAAGGGCCCTGTTACAGTAGATGAACGCTCACCTGGGCGCCTGGGTGCTGTGAACCCAGCGGCCGCTGAATCCTGGTCCTGTCGTCCTGTAGCCCTCTCACTGGGGCCCTCCTCGCCGCTATCCACGTCGGGCCTCCTGGACAAGGCCTCCGCGATGCTCCGCCCCCCAGCGCCCGCGCTGTGGGCGCCATCTTGGGCTGATGTTGCGCTAGGCCCAGCCTGCTGCTCTGACGCTGAAGGTGCCAGCCCCGCTTCTCCCCCGCGCACAGGGGCTGCACCGGAGATCCTCCTGCGCACCACAGGCCGAGCCGGAGTCACCGCCGCCGCCGGAAGGCCCACCTCTTCCAATCCCAACTCCATCGAGGTCAGTGATGCAGGAGGGGCGACTCCCCTCCCCCGCTGCGGGTCCCGCCGTCGCCGCGGATTCCTCCCGGCCCGGGACTGCCGCTCAGCAGCATGCCGAGCGGTGCCCTGGACCGGAGGGTCCCGTGAGGGGCTCCTAATTCGGCGCCGGACCCGAGGGGTCTCCTCGGGGCTGAGGCGCGCTGGAGGCCTGGTCCTCCGCGGCCGTCTTCCAGAAGGAGAGGGGCGGCTAGCCGACTCTCCAGACCCCTGTATCAATCCCTGCAGCTGGGATTGCAGCCATTGCGGCCCCCTACGATCCGCTTCAGCCCTGAGCTGGGCCAGCATATCTTCAACCTCAGACATCCTGGGCAAGCAAGAAATCCGCAGAGGTGTGTTGGCTACACTCACTCCCTGCTTTCTCTAAAGTGGGGGGAATCTTCCCGCCTTCACTTTAAATACTCCCTCCCCCAACCCCCCCTTTCCCAGTTCCCTCCCCTACGCTTCCTCTAAATGGCCAACTTAACCCTTTCCTGTACCCTCAGCTTATGCTCCTGGCTAAACTCCTGTCATGCAGGCCTCCCCTTCCATCCTTCGTCCTCGGTCCGGCCTCACTTTATCTTGGTCAGACAAAGACACACATATTATTTGACATCTTGTAACAGTGTGCAATGAGAAAGAACCATGTACAGGGGGGACGGAAGACACTGTATACAATGGACCATCTGGACAAGTCTGAAACTGCCTGGCGAGTTATCTGTCTAGGGGTTTACTGACTGTAGCCATATCTGGAGTAAACTTAGCACAGTAATTTACTGACTTAAGAAAGCTGCGCACTTGTGCTGGGTTTTCAGGATTTCTGGCATCAGAGACAGCCTTTGATTTACTGTTCGCTGGATCAATGCCCTTGTCTGACCTTACATGGCCCAGGGTCTTCTTACTCATTTGCAATTTACGCTTTGTATCTCGGATACTTTCTTGTTTCAGCACTGCACAGAGTCGCTCACCGCGCTCCTGGGCTTACAATCTATATGGGAAGGGGGAGAGACAGCAGGTGAAGGTAAAAATAAATGTGAACTGTAACAAAGTAACCAATGAACAATATGTGAAGAAAGTGATAAAATACCCCCCGATTTAATAATCTGGCCGACAAATATAACACAAAAAAAAAAAAAAAAAAAAAAAAAAAAAAAAAAAAAACAAAAAAATATTTTTTAAAAAAAAAAAAAAAAAAAAAAATTTTTAATTAGGGGGTTTTTTGAAAAGGGTTAACTCTTTTTTTTTTTTTATTTCTCTCTTTTTTTTTCACCTTTTTTTTTTTTTGCCAAACACCCCCCCAAAGGGGACAATCACACACCCCAAACCAGTGAGCATAAGACACGCGCACAACAGGGGAGACCGGAGCGCTGCGCAGTAAAGCGCAGGGATCTTGACTGGGGGCGGGCTGTAGGGGGGACCAATAACGCGCTAGGGCGCGAAGAATTGGGGGCGGGGCTTAACCCCGTTCGAATTGACTATGCCGCGCAGCCCGGGAAGCGGCCATTCTGGAGCTGCGCGGCATGCTAACGAGCGGTCAGCTCCCTCCCCCCACCTTTTCACTGTAATGGCTACCATCCTGGAGCAGATCAGAGCTGCTGCCGGCGTCCATGGTGAGGCCTGGCTGCAGGAGCGGCTGGCTGACATTATGCAGCCTGCCGCCCCCCCCCCATTAACCCTTCACTACCCCCGGAGGCGTCTGAGCGGCGGCGGCGGCCGCGCAGGACTCGCCCGCCGGCACGTTTGAGCCCTGATGAGCCCCCTAGGGCCCGGCGACATAGGAGTCCCTCTCGGGCCCCTCCAGGCCGGGCACCCCGCTCCACTGCTCAGGCGCGGAGGTCCCGGTCTGGGAGGAATCCTGCCAGTCGCCTGGCCCCTGCGGAGGTGGAGATCCCTGCCACTGGCCTCAGTGGGGGGACCTCCACATCCAGTCTCCATATGGCTACAGCACGTGGTGCAGCGGTCCCCTCCTGTGATGCTCCAGCGGGAGGGGGACTGTGTCTTCAAGTCCCGTCGGTTCCGGCTTTCCAAGTGCCCTCGGTACAGCAGCGGGAAATTCTGAACGACGAGCAGCACGGCGCTGGCCCCTCCTTCACGGCACCACAGCCCCGGTCCGAGGTGCATCCAGTGGTTTCAAGTGCATACGCGGGTGCAGGTCAACCTTCCCAGGGATGTCGGTCGTGCTGCAGCTGTCAGCGGGATGGTTCTCAACAATCAACAGGCGCCAGCGTTCTCCTGTACAGCGACCCAGGTCAGCAGGATGCAGGACCGTCGACTGGTGGGCCCACAGCACCTACGCAGTCTGGTGAGTACCATTCATTGTCGTGTCCGTTTCCTCCTATTCTAATGTCCCAGGGGTTAGGGATAGATAGGCCGGAGTCCCCAGTGGGTGGTGGTGTAGCTTCTGAGGGGATTAGGGAGCTATTGGGTAGCGTGAGGGAGCTACTGTCGCGCTGCGAACAGAGTGTTAGCGGTTCCCCGGTGGCGGCGTGGGTCCCTCCTGCGGTTCAGTCAGTAGCGTCACAGAGTGCGCCGGTGGTAGGGGCTCCGGCGGGTGTCACAGTGTCTGTCCAGACAGATAAAGAGAAGGTTGATTCGGTGAGGCTAGACGACAGGGCTCGGGGGGAGGTTTATGTGTGTTTTGAGGGTCCTCTAGGGGCGCATTTAAAAAAGGAAGTGAGGGAGAAGATTTGGAAGGACGAGTACGTCGAAATCTTTTCCTTGCTCCCTTTAGCTAAATTTAACTTAGACAAGAGTAAGAAGGAGGATAGCAAAAAAGAGGAGGAAGAAAAACGAAGGTGGCGCCTGATTCCACAGACTTTTGCTAATTGGCTTCAGGCCTTTGCCATTTTAGCGAGTGTCATTGGTGAAAAGGCTCCTGACAACTGTTCGGGGCTTTTTTGCTATCAGGACTCTATAGGTGAGGCGTATCGGGTGTATGGGGGTCAGACATGGCTGCGGTATGATGAGCAGTTCCGTCAGCGTAAGGCGGTTCGGCCCAGCATACGGTGGGACCAGAAAGATATAGGTTTGTGGCTTCGGGTTATGGCGCCAGCTCGCTTTGGCCAGCCCTTTCCTGGGGCGGCCGGTGGAACCGGCCATGGTGGTCTCAGTTACGGCTCAGGGGGGGCAGGTGCACAGGCCCAGCAACGTTACGGGCTGTGTTGGCAGTTCAATGAAGCCCAATGTAAATTCGGCTTCAACTGTAGATTCAAACATGCCTGTTCATTCTGCGGAGGGGTGTCCCATGGTGCGGCACGTTGCTTGCGCAAACAAAGGACCAAGGCCTTGCCTAATAGTGGACAAGGGGCAGACGCCGGTGAAGCTGGAAGCCATGCTTCCGTACCTAAATAGTTATGTTAACAGGGAGAGTGCAAAGTTTCTGGTAGAAGGTTTTAGGGAGGGTTTTAGGATTCCCCTGCCGACGCACACAGTCCCCTTTTGTATAACTAACTTGAGGTCGGCAGCGGAACACTCGGGGGTGGTGTCCAAAAAACTGAGGAAGGAGGTGGCCTTGGGGCGCATGGCGGGCCCCTTCGCATCACCCCCTTTGGAAGGTTTAATTGTATCTCCTTTGGGGGTGGTGCCGAAGAAGGAGCCGAATCAGTTTCGGCTCATACATCATTTGTCTTATCCCAAAGGAGCGTCGGTCAACGATGGTATTGCACCCGAGCTTTGTTCGGTAGTATATACCTCGTTTGATGCAGCTGTGCATTGGGTACGGCGTTGCGGTCCAGGGGCCCTCTTAGCTAAGACGGATGTGGAGGCGGCGTTCAGGTTACTGCCGGTACACCCTGACAGCGTTAGGTTACTGGGACGGCGGGTATTACGTGGATCGTTGCCTCCCTATGGGTTGCTCAATATCGTGCGCATACTTTGAGGCGTTCAGCACCTTTTTAGAGTCGGTAATTCGGGATGTGGCGGGGGTTGAGTCAGTGATACACTACCTCGATGATTTCCTCTGTATAGGTCCGGCGGGCTCCGATGTATGCGCGGTTTTGTTGGCAACCGCGCGGTGGGTCGCCAGTAAGTTTGGGGTACCGTTGTCACCGGAAAAGACTGAGGGTCCGTGCACTAGATTGAGTTTCTTGGGCATAGAGCTTGACACTGTGGCAATGGAGTTCCGGTTGCCTGGTGACAAGCTGGTTGATCTTAGAGAGAGGGTGAAGCGTGCTCGTCACATGCGAAAAATTGCGTTGCGCGACCTCCAGTCATTGTTAGGCAGTTTAAATTTTGCCTGCCGCATTATCCCCATGGGTAGGATTTTTTTGTCGCCGGCTGGCAGGGGCCATGAACGGGGTGTCAAATCCACGACACTTTATTCGGCTGGGGGTGATACATCGGGAGGACCTGGCAGTATGGGACACTTTTTTAGACCAGTTCAATGGTAGATCACTGGTCCAGTCAGCAGTGATCGATGTGTTCGATTGTGACCTCTTTACGGATGCGGCAGGGGGCCACGGTTTTGGGGCCTATTACAGGGGGCAGTGGTGCGCCGCTCCTTGGCCTGCGTCGTGGCGTGAACAAGGTCTGACGCGGAATTTGACTGTACTTGAGTTATTCCCGATTTTAGTCGCGGTGTCCATATGGGGTGGGGCGTTCCAGGATAAAAAAGTTAGATTTCATTGTGATAACATGTCAGTTGTGTCGGCCATTAATAATGTGACTGCGTCTTCTCCTCCAGTTATCAAGTTGCTTCAGCGTTTAGTATTGCGTTGCTTGTGCCTGAATGCATGGGTGGTGGCAGTGCATGTTCCGGGGGTTAAAAATGACGTTGCTGATTCTTTGTCTCGTTTCCAGTGGGAGCGGTTTCGTGCCCTGGCTCCGGGGGCGGAAGTGGAAGGGATTCCATGTCCTCCAGAATTATGGGACTTGGTTTGCGAAAAGCAGGGACATTGATTCAGGCATCGTTGGCCCCCGGCACCTGGGATAAGTATTCAAGGGCTTGGCAGCTTTGGGAGGATTGGGTGGGAGATTTAGGTCAGGTACATACTGATGAGGATAGGGTTGGGGCTTTATTGTTCTTGTTAAGCCGTTGGTCTTCAGATGGATGGTCCGTGGCGAAAGTTAATGGTGCGGTAGCGGCGTTGGCATTTGGTTTCAGGTTGAGGGGTTTGGCGGACTTTACCAAACATTTCTTGGTTCAACGTGCGCTTAAGGGGTTCCGCAGGGGCAGGGGAAGTAGTGACACACGGCGCCCGGTTACATTTCAGCTTTTGGAGCGTTTGGGGTTGGAACTGGGCCGTTTTTGTTCTTCGCACTATGAATGCGTTTTGTTTCACCTGGCTTTTTCTCTAGCCTTTTTCGGGGCTCTCAGGGTGGGTGAGTTGGTGTCCGTGTCGACTAAGCGGCCGGGTGGTTTACAGGTGGATGATGTGTACATGGAGGAAGGGGTCCTAGTGGTCAGGGTTCGCAGGTCTAAGACGGATCAGGCGGGGGGCAGGGAAGTATCTGCGCCTGGGTGCGGTTGTAGGGTCAGATATGTGCCCGGTGCGTTGTTTGCTTGTTTTTCGGGGGTTGGTTCCAGCTTCTGCGGGCGGTCCCCTCCTGCGTCATGAGGATGGTTCGTTCCTTTCCCGTTATCAGTTCTCGGCTGTTTTTAGGGGTTGTTTGGACTCGCTGGGCCTTGACGCCTCTCGATATGCTCCACACTCTTTTCGCGTTGGCGCAGCGACAGAAGCAGCTAGTTGGGGGTTGAGCTCGGAGGTGGTCCGACGTATCGGTAGGTGGGAATCGCAGAGGTATAGATCATACATACGTCCACACCTTGCCCAAATGTGAATCATTGTGTTGTTGGGTATTTTCTCCGCCCTCCCCCTACTTTATTTCTTCTTTCGTAGGCCCTTCTGCTCGGTTAGTCTGGATCTTCGGCCATTCTTTTGTGTTCTGGGGCGCGGAGAGGGCCGGCGGAATGGTCGGCAGCTGGGGTTCGACAGGGCTGCGGTCGTTGTACGTTGGATTGGAGTCCGAGGTATGGTGTGGAGTCGGGTCATGCCCGAAATCCACAGGTGCACGAGGTTGGATCGGTCTCCGGACATTATCGTGATACATGCTGGTGGCAATGACCTGGGGGTTCGTCCCTTTCGCGATTTAGTGAGGGACATAAAGTATGACCTGTTGAGGTTGTGGTCCATGTTTCCGGGGATTGTTACCGTGTGGTCCGATATTGTACCGAGAAAAACATGGCGGGAGGCTAGGTCTGTTGAAAGGCTCAACAAGGCCAGGATTAAGGTTAACCGGGCTGTTGCGGGGTTTGTGTCCAGGAACGGCGGTGTGTGCGTGCGGCACAAGGAGTTGGAGTCTGGGGAGGGGGAGTTTTGGTTGCGGGACGGGGTCCATCTGAATGCGGTGGGTATAGATTTGTGGACACTAGGTATCCAGGAGGGTGTTGAGAGGGCCCTGGAAGTGTGGCGGGTCTCTCACGCTTAAGGGATTAAGGCGTGCTCGCAGTGGCGGGTGGGGTCCTTGGAGTTGGTGGTCAATTGGCTAAAAGGGTGGAGTCAAAGGTAGGCTCCACCTATACATTTGGTGGTAATTGCACATTTTGGTGGATGGCCTGGCGCACGGTGAACGGTTACAGGGTAAATTGGCCCTGGGAGCTGGTACATGGAAGAAGGAGTTCGTCTTTATTCATGGTGCCGCCGAGCCGGTGGTCGCGGCTGGTGGTAAATTTATGGTGTGGTTATGTTAGCGCCAGGCCGGGGGATTGATAGTTTTTTGTAGCTCCAAGGACTCTTACCCAGGTTAAGCGTTTATTGTTAAATTATTTTAAGTTATGCAAATTATAATAAGTTATACTTGTTGTTATTTATTTGTTGTTTGTTAATAAATACGGCTGCTGTGGCCGATTTAATCCAACCCTTTGGTCTTGGTTTATTTCTAAGGGGGTGGGGGGTTTGAGAGCTGGGGGGCAGGGGTCGAGGCTGGAAAAGAGGGGGAAGGCATTTAGGCCCAGCAGTTTGGGTATCAAAGGTGGTGGGGGGTTCATAGGGGGACCCCGTTATCAGCAATGCCCAGTCAGGGGAGACCGGAGCGCTGCGCAGTAAAGCGCAGGGATCTTGACTGGGGGCGGGCTGTAGGGGGGACCAATAACGCGCTAGGGCGCGAAGAATTGGGGGGCGGGGCTTAACCCCGTTCGAATTGACTATGCCGCGCAGCCCGGGAAGCGGCCATTCTGGAGCTGCGCGGCATGCTAACGAGCGGTCCCTCCCTCCCTCCCGTTTTTTTTTTTTTCTTTCTTGGGCTATTTTAACTTGTTTATCTTTTTGCAGGTGGTGTCACGGTGGCCTTGGCGGGTGGGGTCCTTGGAGTTGGTGGTCAATTGGCTAAAAGGGTGGAGTCAAAGGTAGGCTCCACCTATACATTTGGTGGTAATTGCACATTTTGGTGGATGGCCTGGCGCACGGTGAACGGTTACAGGGTAAATTGGCCCTGGGAGCTGGTACATGGAAGAAGGAGTTCGTCTTTATTCATGGTGCCGCCGAGCCGGTGGTCGCGGCTGGTGGTAAATTTATGGTGTGGTTATGTTAGCGCCAGGCCGGGGGATTGATAGTTTTTTGTAGCTCCAAGGACTCTTACCCAGGTTAAGCGTTTATTGTTAAATTATTTTAAGTTATGCAAATTATAATAAGTTATACTTGTTGTTATTTATTTGTTGTTTGTTAATAAATACGGCTGCTGTGGCCGATTTAATCCAACCCTTTGGTCTTGGTTTATTTCTAAGGGGGTGGGGGGTTTGAGAGCTGGGGGGCAGGGGTCGAGGCTGGAAAAGAGGGGGAAGGCATTTAGGCCCAGCAGTTTGGGTATCAAAGGTGGTGGGGGGTTCATAGGGGGACCCCGTTATCAGCAATGCCCAGTCATTTATAAAAGAATAAAAAAAAAAATTAATTTTTTTTTTTTTTTTTTTTTCCCCCAAAAAAAAGGGGGGGGGGGGGGAAAAAAAAAAAAAATGGGCCCGCCCCCACGGGGGGGGGGGGCCTTTTTTTCCCCCCCCGGGGGGGGGGGAGAAAAATTTAAAAAAACCACCGGGGGGAAAAAAAAAAGGGGGGGGGGGGAGGCCGAGAGGGGGGGGGGGGGGGAGTAAATTTTTTTTTTTTTAAAAAAACCGAAAAAAAGGGGGTTTTTTTGAAAAAAAAAAAAAGGCCGCCACCCGCCCCAAAATGTATAGCACAGAAAAAATACAGAAGAGAAAATGTTTATGAGTCATCATGACATTCTGCCGCCACCCGACAGCCCCTCAGCCAATAGTCAGTGGTAGGTGGACACCTTACAATGCTGATGTCATATACAGTATATAAGGTTGTGTGGTTTGGAACATGAAGCATATCAGTGATGGTGGAAGTAGGGGATGGATTATTCATCACTGCATGATACAGAGCACTGAGTGCTGAAAAGTTTAGTCAGATTTCACCAATTACAGGCAGATGGTGATACAAATCATAGACAGAAGTGAGGGAGAATATCTGTGCTGTGTGAGCCTGACTACAGCAGTAATACAGACAAAGGAGAGTTCACCCAATAATCTAATTTTGTCTAAGTCAGTTTTGCAATAGAGCAGTTTGATCTGTCTACAGATTGTTTGACATAATTTTTAGTGACAAAGTCAGTCCTGTTAGTGAAAAATATTTTCTAAAGGGTTTTTTAGGGCAAGAGGTTTTTTTTTTTGTTAAATACATACATACAAACTGCTGTTCTAACAGCAAAACGCTGATTCCGTCTGTGCTCATCTGATAATTTTTGCTCACCCAATAAACAGTATGATGGCGCCTGCTAATCTAAAAAAATCTCAGCTATTTAAGGGGGGCTGTACTACCACTCATGCTGCGGTGCCACAACTCAGCTAGACATGCCCTGTGGTCTGGTCCATCACATTGTACTATATTTTAACCCAACTTAAGCTGTAGTTTGTAATGAACTTGCTCGACCCAAAACAAATCTTGGTTCCAAACTTGAAAAGAAACAAATCTTGAGAAATTCGTTCATCTGTAGGCCGTATATTTATTTATTATTATTTTTTTTTAAATAGTAAATGGTTCAGGGGTACAAATCAATTAAATATATGTCATTTATCGTTTTGTGCTAATCTTTAACCAGTTCAGGACTGGACCATTTTCCCTCTTTCAGGAACAGACAATATTTTTTTTTTTGGGGGGGGGGTTTTGAGGACTATAACATTTTTTTCCTTTGGGTTATTTGAATAATTTTTGCGTGCTTTTTCTTTGATAAATAGGGCTTTATATTTATGTTCTTTTCAATTTACATGTTTTTTCTTTATTTTAATATCCGAGAAAAGGTAAAGAAAAAAGGAAGGGAAACGTGTCTGTTCTTCACATTTTCCATGTTTTCCTTTTTAATAGCACAAAGTGCTACTAAAAAAAAATGTAAATACTTTTCCTTCTCTTTTTGGTCATTTTAGTATAATTTAAGTAGGTGACACTTTTTTTTTTTTTTATGGAGGGCTTGAACCTGTGAAATAGGTGTGGTAGTGGTGTTTTTTTTTCACTTTATTTTTTTGTCTTTATTTTTTTTAATTAATTTTTCACACTAAATAAAATGCAATATTGTGGAAAAAATATGCTACCGGGCACCATATTCCAACCATAGGGGATAAAAAAAAATGTTACTTTTGGATAGGCTGTATTCCTCCTGCAACTGGGGCTAAATGTACCAGCCCCAGTTATAGAGGAAATCAGCCTCCCCAACAAAATAAAAAGTTATCAGATGTCCCCAAAGGTCTATTATGACCCTACCGGGAGACAATGTAAAAAAAAAAAAAAGTAAATAAAATAATTAAAAAATAAATAAAATAATACGCCAATAACACACTCTTATTACAGGTTATAGCCCCACCCCTGTCGACACAATACAAAATAAAAATTACCGTAACGGAGAATAAAAACTACTTTATAAAGTTTTTTTAGTAGCACTTTGTGTATTTAAATAAAAAAAAAGAAAAGAAAAGTGAAAAACAGACGCGTTTTCCCTCCTCTTTTGTTTAGATTTTCCTGGATATAAAAAAAAAAAATTAAAACACATACAAAAATAAAAACAACATAAAAATAAAGCCCTATGTGTCACCGAAAAAAGACGCAGAAATTAGTTGAATAACGCAAATGATAAAAATGTTACAGCCCTCAAAACCGCACATACAAAAAACTCGAAAATGTGTCTGGTCCTCAACCAGAAATTGGTCCAATACTGAAGTGGACAAGGAGACATTTTACAGTGGAGGCCATATATAGGAGACATTATACAGAGAGGGACATATTAAAAGGGCATTATTCAGAGGGGGTCATATTAGGGGTATATTATACAGAGAAGCCATATTAAGGGGGTATTATACAGAGGGGATGATATTAAAGGGGCATAATACTGTGGAGGCCATATGAAGAGGAACGTTATACAGTGAGGGTCATATTAAGGAGGGCATTATACAGTGTGGGCCATATTAAGAAGACATTATACAGTGAGGACCATATTTTAGGGAGCATTATACAGAGGGGGCCATATTAAAGGGACATGGATGAGAATGGGCAGAATGCAAGGCTTGCAGGTGACGTCACAATGAAATGAATACCAATGAGCAGGGTAAAAGTGGACACTGATTGGATAATTGAGTAAGAGGCTGAAAACCAGGAGGCTCCTGGGAAAGCTGGGTGAGTTGACATGTCTGCATCACTGGCACCATCAGAGAGTATTATATTAGTGCAGTACTTACCTCCCTGCTCTGGGCACACTGCTGTGTCGTTTCATGTAGGAAGGAGCGGGAGCTTTACGCCCGCAGGGCTATGGTGACCTACAGACTACAAGTCAGAAAGTAGGAGAACCTGGTTGAGGCTCTTCTTCTCCCAGAATCTGCGATCCAGCAGTATTTTTAACAGCATTGGGAAGAATCGTCTGCATAGAAGACTTCAAGATCTTTGCTGGCACCAGCGTCTCTGGCTTTTGGGAGCTAGGATGCCACAGGATGCCCTGTATGTGTGAACACGTCCTAAGCTGCAGCATGGCTATGTGACCGGTGCTGATACTTGTGCACCGCAGTCTACTCCACCAGCTGAGCGGCTGATTCTGATCTAGAACATGTTGAGATCTCCTACATATAAACCACCTCACAATAGAAGGGATCAGAATAAAAGACGCTCCTCTGTATTAACTCAGAAATACTGAATATTTGGCAGGTTTTACTAGCCGGACAATCCCTTTAAAATAAAATCCACTAAAAATGTTCATTGTTATTTGTGGTAAGCTGAGGACAGAGTCCTTATTATCAGGTCCTCGGACTCCACCCACATGAACTTTAAATACTCCTCCGCCTTATATTTAGCTGCTGCAGATCAACTATACAAGGAGGGGGGAAGGGGGAGAAGTCTCACAATTAGAGGAGGCAGAGACGTATTCACACACACCATGCAGATCTCACACCTGTTAGCCATTTCCATTCTCCTTGTGTGCAGCTTCCAGGCTGGTAAGTAAAGCTGACCATATAGATTAGACATCTGAAGGGGCAGATATTGGACTGTCTGCTGTTGGAGGCTCGTACATAAAACTACGATAGTCTGTCCTGTACAGAACCAAAATCTGCTGTGATGGATTATTTTCTGCTGTGTATGGGCTGGACTGACAGATCTGGGGGAGAGTCCTGTATTGTGGCCTGTGTTTATACTACTAATACACCCACAAAGTGTCCGGCGCTAGTTTTATTACATGACTTTTATCTGTTAATTTTCCGAGTGTCTTAGAACAGTCGAACGCTTGTTGGAAGGTTTGTGGTTAGGAGGACAGCTGTCTGTACAAGCAACCGACCAACGACAGTACATGTCAGACAAGTGATGGTAGTCTAATGTGTATCGCCAGATTGAGAAGGGGTAGTATGCGTCATATCGGCAGTGCTTGTATATACGGTATCTAAACTGTGTATACATGACATGATGTAGTAGTGTATATGGAGGAGATGATAGATGTATAGATAGTGTATATGGAGGAGATGACGCTGCTGTGTGTACGGCTGGACACATGACTGGTGGTGGGATATGGAGGAGTGGCCTGCTGTGTGTACTGTGCTGTGTATACATGACATGGTGTAGTAGTGTATATGGAGGAGATGACACCGCTGTCTGTACTGTGCTGTGTATACATGACATGGTGTAGTAGTGTATATGGAGGAGATGACACCGCTGTGTGCGCTGTGCTGTGTATACATGACATGGTGTAGTAGTGTATATGGAGGAGATGACACCGCTGTCTGTACTGTGCTGTGTATACATGACATGGTGTAGTAGTGTATCTGGAGGAGATGACACCGCTGTGTGCGCTGTGCTGTGTATACATGACATGGTGTAGTAGTGTATATGGAGGAGATGACACTGCTGTGTGTACTTGCTGTATATACTATATTCTGGGGTAGGTAGATAACACAAAAACTACATGTACCTGTCATGTAATACTGTATTATGTTTACAATATAATCACTGATTAACTTCCATTCGTTAATCAGTGATTATAATCATTGGGCCTGGCTGAAGCCCTCAGTGATTTCTACTATGGTTACAATGTCACATGTAGGTTATGATGTCATATGTCTCCTCTTTATACTATAATATGATGTAATACCGAATTAGTGCATGAAATATACATGAATATCCCAAACAACAGACTGTGGCTCCTCAGTTGGGCTCCTTTTGTACATTGTATAGGGCTGTGGATAATATATTGTATTCTCTTTACAGCTAATTCCCTGCATTGCTATCACTGTATGGAATTTCCATGTAATGAACCACTGACCGTGTCATGCGCTGAGGGTAGTGCCTGCCTATTGTCTTTTATTAAGAGCGGTGAGTACATATAACCCAAGCTACATGTTATCATTTATATATCCTATGAGATGCTTATAGGGATTCTTCCTCCCCAGTCCATATGGATTTGCTGATATAATTCAGAGTTGATTGTGAACATTAAAGGTACAGTAGCTAAAGTGAAAAAGTTGTTAGAGGTTATTTTGGGTTCCTTTGTGACCTCACGCACTATTATATGCTTTGCTCTTGCCATGATTTCTTAGTTGACTACTACTTGGGAAGGTAATATAGGTTTTACCTGGGTCACTGCTGGGGCCTGTGATTGGGCCTCAGTGGTGACATGGGCATGACGAGCGTCATGATGCTCGGAGTGCCCAGTCACAGGCCCCGGGCACATGGCTTCACCAGGAGAGTGCTGGATGCCATGAGTTGGCCCAAAAGAGGAGAGTAAAGGGAGTATGAATGGTGGTGTTGTGTTTTTTTTTTTTTTTTTTTAACACCTCCCCTGGGCCTCCACCTATTAGGTGGTGGACTTCCGTAAATGCAGATGCCCTCCTAAACCAGTGGACATCCTGGGGATGGGCATCGAGATTGTGAACACCTATAAGTACCTGGGTTTGCTCCTTAATAATAAGCTGGACTGGGCAGATCATATGGAGGCCCTGTACAGGAAGGGCCACAGCAGGCTCTACCTGCTTAGGAAGCTGAGAGCCTTTGGAATCCGGGGGGCACTTCTTAGAACTTTCTTCAACTCGGTAGTGGCATCAGCCATCTTCTTTGGAGTGGCCTGCTGGGGGAGCAGTATATCAACCAGGGACAGAAATAAACTTGACAAGCTGATTAGAAGGGCCAGCTCTGTCCTGGGGAGCCCACTGGACCCAGTGCAGGTGGTGGGTGACAGAAGGATACTGTCCGTGGTGAGCTCCATGCAGAAGAAGAAGTCCCATCCCATGCATGAGACTGTGATAGCGCTGAGCAGTACTGTCAGTGACCGACTGCTCCACCCTAGGTGTGAGAAGGAGCGCTATCGGAAGTCTTTCCTCCCCCACCGCGGTTAGGCTGTACAACCAACACCGACCTAAGCGGAGATCATTACACACAGAGAACTGAAATATCTCTCTGCCTGTTATATCCCCCCCCCCCCTCTGCTACGTCCTATCTGTCTGTCTGCTATCAATGTAATGCCTCTCACCTAGGAACATTCCTGTACAATGTGGCATATTCATATACAGACTAGAGGGGCCCGCACCACAGTGGACTCAGTCTGTATATATTGTGAGGGGTTATCTCGTATGGTGGGGGCGGCAATGACCACGTACACACGGCAGGTCTCTGGTTAAATGCTGGTGGTGCTTTATTGTAACGGCATAAGCACAAACAAAACAAATGTCCAAACAAAAATGCAGTTCCTACGCCTGTCCGGCGTTGAATAAAACATAAAGTA
Source organism: Leptodactylus fallax (assembly GCA_947044405.1). Classification (NCBI taxonomy): domain Eukaryota; kingdom Metazoa; phylum Chordata; class Amphibia; order Anura; family Leptodactylidae; genus Leptodactylus; species Leptodactylus fallax. Next base: position 408,420 of record CAMRHE010000396.1, on the reverse strand, counting down.
GCTTACAGGTAACACGAAGTAGGAAATTCAGGGTTCCAATACAAAGCGCTCCTCACACAGGAGGGGTCTTTCTCTCTCTCTGTGACACAGACAGAGCTCCCTTTTTGTCAGCCTTCCTTTCCAATTGACTCAAACAGGAAGCCTCACCTGGGAGTAGGGAGGAAGTCCCGTAGTGGACTAGGGATGTGGACTGGAAGGCACCCTCTACCAAACCTGCCCTCCAGTCCAAAAAAAACCAGCCCATGTAATGCAGCAGAAATAAAACCCTAGCAAACTAAGGTCTGCTAAGGTCAGAAAAAACCTGATTTTCTTTTTTATCTCACCTGGCTGAGGTAACCAGGTGAGATATACACCCCTTCCACAACTTTCCCGTCCATCTTACCACAATATTAATAGTTCTATGAGACATCCCTGTTTTAATGGGTTATCTTTAGCGTAAGACTTCAGCATATGATCAGCTGGGGTCTAGCTCTAATACTCTAAAAATCAGCAAAAAGAACGGGCCACAGGTATTACTGTAGGTTTGCAGCTCCCTTCACTTCAGTACTGGCCGCTTGTCATTGTGGGGAGTACTGCAGCTCAGTCCTATTGCTGATAGCTGGATGGCCTCCCAGCCTCTTATCTCTGTTTGCGGAAAGGTAAGGGGGGGGATTTGTAGCTTTGTGTCAGGAACTACTTCAGCATAGAATGTTAAGTTAGTAGCTTCGTACATACTGTTTATACTCGTGTCTCTAAGCAGCCAAAATTGTCATGTATTGTTATATCTGTGCAGGGGATTTGGCGCTCTTTAGCCCCCCCTGCTATACCGATGTGGAATATTTTTTTTATACTGATGGAATATCTCATATAAATGCCATAACTCAGCTCCTCATCCTACAATATGTTTTTCTCTCTGCTGCAGGTAATGCCGAATATAAAATCAAAAGTTGTACTCCAAAGCAATTGTGTAACATGCCTCCTGTTCTCGCACCGCCTGGGTCTATGGTTAGCCGCCAAAGTTGTTGTTACACAGATTACTGCAATTCTGCCGTCGCCAACAAGATGTCGCTCCTCACCGCCGCCCTCCTGGCCCTGGGGTCTCTATATGTGTCCAGGTTTTGACCAGGTCCTTAACACTCATCTGAATAGACTGACCGGACTTACCAGCTTGTATTACACCCAGTATATTCCTCAGTAACTAACTCAAGGCACATATGACATCAATGTAATATATATTTATATATAATAATAATGATATAATAATATTTATAATAATAATGACCTATGCATATTTAATAAAGCAAATTCTATTTGGTATATTTTTCCTATTGTGTAGATAGCACCACATTCGGCTCACTAGTCCAATTGTCTTATCAGAATGTTCTTGGAATTTCAGTGGAAATGGGAAGATCTGGGGAAAATGCAAACTCCAGGTAGCAGGACACACTGACATGGTGCGTTAGGGAATTAGTAAAAAAACACACAGTGAGGGGAATAAACTAAAAACTACACAAGTGAAAAACACATTCCTAACTTCAGGGGTAAAGAAGTCCCAACACTGCCTATCCGGTAATTTAAGTTTACAACACCAACACCAGGTACAGACATGAGAACGACACCAGAGTCTCGCACTTGAAGTCAATGCTGAAGCCTGTGATTGGCATCATGACCCAATCACAAGCCTGAGCTGTGACCGTGGATTAATGATGTCATTGAGGAGGTGGAGAGAGAGAGCTGGACGCCATGAGGAAGGGGAGTATGAATAATTTTCTTGTTTTTTACACCCCTGCGCCTCCATCTATTATACAATGGGGTCTGAGGAGACTCCAGAGTATAATAATGTCACTTTCACTTAGACATAATTTTGGCTGGGTTTGCCTTAGAGAGCTAGAAATTGGATCGATAGGCTCCTAGGAGCCCTGACCCTGACAGTGTTATACACTATGTTTTATAGGTAGGTTTCTTGGAGCCCTAAGAGTATTCTACACTGTTTTATAGATAGATGGATTCCTAGGAGCCCTGACAGTTATACACTATGTTTTATAGATGGGTTCCTAGGAGCCCTGACAGTGTCATACACTATGTTTTATAGATAGGTTCCTTGGAGCCCTGACAGTGTTATACACTAGGTTTTATAGATAGGTTCCTTGGAGCCCTGACAGTGTTATACACTATGTTTTATAGATAGGTTCCTAGGAGCCCTGACAGTGTCATACACTACTGTATGTTTTATAGATAGGTTCCTAGGAGCCCTGACAGTGTCATACACTACTGTATGTTTTATAGATAGGTTCCTTGGAGCCCTGTCAGTGTTCTACACTATGTTTTATAGATAGGTTCCTTGGAGCCCTGACAGTGTTCTACACTATGTTTTATAGATAGGTTCCTTGGAGCCCTAAGAGTATTCTACACTATGTTTTATAGATAGGTAGGTTCCTAGGAACCCTGACAGTGTTCTATATTATGTGGTATGCCATTTTAAGGTGTAGTTTCTACTGAACTTGTCCGATCTAAACAACTCCTGGACCCGAGCCACCTGAGCCCGAAACAAAACAAATCCTGAGAGGTTCCTCCATCTTTATTGAACTTGTATATGTGCATATTTAGATCTATCTACATAAACATACACATATGACCAGCTATAAATATGTACATAAGCCGCCATATATAAACTAGCTGTGCTTTATACTTTCACTCTGTATCAGTGAGATCAGTAGCAGAGGATTCCCAGCTTTCAGTCGGTGGGGAGGGCCATACACACAGAGTTGGCGTCTGTACAGCACTTGCAGAGAGGAGGGGGCTGCTGCTGCTGCTGCTGCATAGCTTTGCGGCTTGCTCCTGGTAATAAGTATGTTTTTGGCGTGATCTCAGGGAGACTGAAGCCTTTGCACTGCTTGTGTGGACCAGTCCGTCAGTAGTGAGATCAGAACTCCTGCCTGAAGTGAAGAGTTGTCATTGCAGTCTCTGTAGTCTTAGAGACACTGGAGAAGACAATGGCATGTTCCACAGCATTAATGAAAGCAGATCTGTGCGGTTCGCTCCACTGGCATCCCTGCCATAGAGTAGATGGTGAGGGCGGTCTGTGTGGCCCCTGGCCTCAGTGCCTGGTTGCAACTGTACCTCTGGGACCCCTATAGCTATCCACTGGTAGCTTCCCTCCAGCATGGTACAATGTAACTGGAGGGAAACATATGCCAGAACAGAGGCAGCTGCCATCCATCCAAGGATCCAGGTACTGGCCCATACCTACAAGGAGCTGGACAGAAAAATTGTACAAGTAATGTTTTTGGATACAGCCCCAGGATAGGACCGGTGCCATCAAGCACATCAACTGATACGCTGGATACAAGAATGGATCCCATAGAAGACTTTAGGATCTGTTCTGGCACCAACGTCTTTATTATGAAATCCTCAAAAGTTACAGCTACAAGAAGAAGAAGAAGAAGAAGATCGCAACAAGATTAGTGGAAGTAGATGCCGTATCCAGACACACCGACCACCAGGCAGATCACATCTGTTATTTCTTTCCAGTCTCATTGTGTTCATCTTCCAGACTGGTAAGTGAGGGGGGGTGCATGGATCCTACTGGTTGTCTCTACTGTACCTAAATTGATAAGGCTATAATGTCACATAGATTATGATGTCACTTGTAGAGTATAATGTCACATATAGATTGTCACGTGTATAATGTCACATGTAGATTATGATGTCACATGTAGCGTATAATGTCACATGTAGATTATGATGTCACATGTAGCGTATAATGTCACATGTAGATTATGATGTCACATGTAGCGTATAATGTCACATGTAGATTATGATGTCACTTGTGTGGTTGACACTTGAGCATGTGTGGTTAAGGGGTTGTTTTGGATCCCTGACCCTGTGGGTAACATCTTATATTCACTGTCTTTACAAGTAATTCCCTGAATTGCATTCATTGTGCAGAACTTTTCTGTATCCTAAGGGACACACATATGTATAATCTGTCATTCACAGCACTGAGTACATGTAAAGCAAATTATGTGTCACAATTGACATATCATATAAGACATTTATAGGAATTCTCCCATCAGATCACCCCTGAAACATTGCAAGGTCTGTTAACACTAGAAGTCCCAGAGAGGGGTCATTTAACATTTCTACCTTTGGAACCCAGAGACGGGTCGAATGACCTGAAGGATTTAAGCAAACAACCTATAATCACCGCTTTTGTTCTGTAATTAAGGCCATTACTGTCACACCACAGGATTTACAATAGGCTGCTGTGGGGGGCTGCGTGTGTGTGTGTGTGTGTGAGTGTGTGTGTGTGTGTGGAGTGGCATGTCCTTCTTGTGTGACTCACTCAGTAACTGCGATTTTTTTGCGATTTTTTTTTTTTTTTTTTTTTTTTTTTTTTTTCTGCACCCATTGACTTGAATCTAAATATACAAAAATGTAAATATACAAAAGAACAACTGTTATTTGTTTCTATGCTTTTTATTTTTGTTATGAAAATAATAAAAAAAATACAAGGAATAAAACAATTCCACACATATTTACAATAGGCTGCTGTGGGGGGCTGCGTGTGTGTGTGTGAGTGGCATGTCCTTCTTGTGTGACTAGCATTTCAGCACTCACTCAGCAGTCTGTCTGCACTGTCGGAACATACCTGGCACTGCCTGGGTATGTCCCTGGTACATTTGCCACACGTGTATTTGTAGCAGTAAACACATCTCTCAGTTGCACAATTGTTCGTGCATCGATGGTTGACCTGACACTTCGCCCTTTTGCCAGGGCTGGGTGTGGAAGGTTGTTGCCGAAGGAGTTTCTCCTTGCGTGCCTTCTTTTCAGTCACATGAGAGCCACCTAACTCTTTTGCAAGCTCAACCAGGAAGTCCACCCGTCTCTCCTGCACCCCAGTGCATGCCTGATAAAGAACATGAGCATTCAGTGCTGCCATGTCAATCATGTTGTAGAACACGGCGACTGGCCATCTCCGTGTTCCTGCACGCACGCTGTACTCCCGCACCATTTGGTCCATTACATCCACACCGCACTTTGTGTGGTTGTATTGTGTGACCGTGTTTGGCTTCCTTTTGTTGGTATCCTCAGTCTCAACCACGCTGTGCATGCTGCTGAGAATGTAGACGGCCTTCTTTCGTTTGGGTGCATACACTGTCAGTGTGGCACCAGTGGTTGAAAACACCTGAGTGGTGAATTCAGTGCGGTCCATCTGTCTAGCGGATAGAGGAATTTCCCGGCGACTCTTGTTGACTGTGCCGAGGATAGTGGTTTTCCGGCTAAGCAGTCGTTGTGCAAGTGACAATGATGTAAAGAAATTGTCCGTGGTTACAGTTCTGCCCTTGTCCATGAATGGTTCCATCAGCCTCATCACTACAGTTTCGGACAGTCTCTCCCCGCTGGGACGACTGGGGTCCTTGCCAAGATATGGGAGGACATTACAGATGTACTTTGATTTCAAGTCGCAAGCCACCCAAAACTTGATGCCAAACTTGTCTGGTTTTGTTGCAATGTATTGCAGAAAACAGCAGCGAGTCTTTGACGGGAAAAGCTGTTCATCAATAGTGATGTGTCGACCAGGGTTGTAGGATGCGATGCAGTTGGTGACAAACGATCTCCACACATCGGAGATTGCAGCAAACTTATCGGTCTCCACTCGCTCACTGCGTGTGAACATGTCATCAAAGCGTAGGTGTTTCATGATGTCTTGTAGCGTTTATGCTACATGGGGCTTCGGCCTTAAAGGGGTGGAAAATGACTTATAGAAGGAGACACCAACCATCCAGCAGGTGACGCTAGAAGCAAAGCTGTTTTTGGGAATACTTTTTTCTTCTTACGTCAGCTTGGTCAATGGGACTTCAGAATAGAGGCCAAGTATAGTATTCAGCTGTCTCCAGCCGTTCCATAGAGATAAATGAAGGACAGTGCTTGTGCGCAAGTTCAGTGGTGGTACAAGAGAGCCTTGTTATCGTGAATGGTGGGGTCTCAGAAGTCAGATCTCTCTGATCATACTCTTATCACCTATCCTGTAGGTTGTAATCCTCGCACAACCCCTTTAATGGGGGTGGCCCAGAATGAAGATTTATAAGTGAATGATCAATGGGGGTTTTAAGGATGGAACCCAATCACGAGAACGGGGGTCCTGAGTTCTCCTGATTGAATCGAGATGCGGTCACACTTGTACTCTACGACTCCATCCATCTTCATAGTATATTTGGCAACGTTGCAAGTTGGCAGAATGGCGCAAAGAATGCCTTGGAAATTATTGGGCAATTTCACACCCCCAGTAGATGGGCCCAAGTCCCATAATATCACTACACAAACTTTTTTGTGGTGCAGACACTAAACGTGCTGGCCATGCCCTTTGTTCAGGATCTGACTGGCACATAAAGTGGCCACTAAACCCCCCATAGATGCCGGAGCAGTCAGTTAGGACCCCATTCAGATTTGCCTGCTCATCCGGATGGTTACCCATTTTATCTGGCTAGTTGGCAGGAATGCCTTATAGGACTAAAATAGATAATTGAGTATAGCTATGTGTTATTCCATGTGATCTACTGGGCAGCTGGAAAAATATTCAGAACGCGGTGAAATTGGGAAAAAACAACTGTTGTACCATTTTGTGGATTTCATGGAAAGCAAATTGTGATATCAATATGTTTCTGGGATGTAAGTAGAAATGGAAATAACTGAGGAAAATACAAGCAAACACAGGGAGAACATACAAACTCCATGTAGAGTGGGAGGATACTGCTGCAATGTCTCTTAACCTCTGTCTCTGAGATTCCAGGCTGTGAGAGGGGAGAGGGAGCTTTATAAATGTCTGCTTTTGTAGCCACATCTCGGTTTTATAATGCTTAGCTATCTGTTGTTTGGACACATACATGTTCTTCTTCTGTCTGTATATATGAGTGATGTTTCTATCTGTTGTCCTGAAGTCATGTCTGTAAGTTTGTGGATGCTTGACCTTCCCTCTGTTATGAACTATGTCCTAGCCTGTATACCCTGTTTGGAAACTAGGCAGTGTGGTGGGATACAGAGCAGACGGGGACCTCATGGGTAAGCTTCAGAAGTACACAGACTGCTTGTAGTGGCATGATGTATTAACATTATGCAGTAGCTCCCTCTAGTGGTGATTATAGGAAGACAAAGCCACTGGCGAAACACACATTGGGTCTAGTAGGTGTTAATACGCTGGTTCTGGGCAATTGCCCTCTATTTCTTACTGTGTTACTCTTGGGTTTTCTACTTGGCGTGGGAGTATATGGGTACTGGTTATCATGCAGTGCTGTATACATCTAACTTATTTTTTGGTACCAGCATACCATCTGCTGCATACTTGACCATGTGTATTATGTGAAAACTATGAAGGGACACATAGAATTAAAGAAGTAAATAAAGCAATGTTAAGCAAACCAGAATATGTTACTTTGTTGACAGCTTCATGAGGTAGTCACCTGGAATGGTTTTCCAACAATCTTAAAGGAGTTCTTAGCACTTGTTGGCTGCTTTTCCTTCAGCGTTCAGTCCAATTCATCCAAAACTATCTCATCTGGGTTTAGGATGGGTGATTGTGGAGGCCATATTATCTGACGCAGCACCCAATCATTCTCCTTTTTGGACTAATAGTCCTTATGAAACCTGGAGGAATATTTGGGGACATTGGACTGGAAAACAAATGATGACCCCACTAAGCGCAAACCAGATGGGATGGCATGTCACTGCAGAATTCTGGTCCAGTGTGCCTTGAATTTTAAGAAAGATCACCAAAAGTGTCACCAGCAAAGCACCTCACACCATTACATCTCGGTGGGAATGACACATGTAGACCATCTGCTCACGGTTTTTTGCGTCTCACAATGACTTGGTGGTTCCATCTCCAAAAATTTGACTCCTCATGGCACCACTACATCTATCTAGCCTTTTGGCATAATGATTAGTGCTAGGGTAACCAACTCAGGGACTCATGTTACTGTGGGCTAGATACTCACTTAGTTGGTGAAAGACAGTGTCGGTAGTTTAGATACACCACATAGGATAATTAACCCATGAGTAGCCTTTATGAGAAGATGGGAGGCTGGGATTAATGTGGTGGTACGGCTACAGTTGGTCATTTCATGGTTATTTTACTATCCTAAACCAGTAGGTTTGGTAATTTAAGCAGCATTTTTAGAATTTATTTAATAAACGTTAAGTTTTAGTTGTCTTTACAAAAAAAATTCCTCTTTTTCTTGTTTTGGTTATTATTTGAAGCAACGTACCTTTAACCTATTTGCTTTTTTAAACATGCAATTTTTTGCAGTTCCTCAGTAGTGGCTTCTTTGCAGCCATTTGACCATAAGGACCTTATTCTCGTAGTCTTATCTGAACAGTCGATGTAGAGATGTGTCTGGTACTTGATCTCTATGAACCATTTATGTGGGTTCTAATCTGAAGTGCTGATAATTTGCAGTTTCTGAGACTGGTGACTCTAATGAACTTGTCCACTACGGCAGGGGCAACTTGTGGTCTTCGATTCCTGGGTTGGTTCTCATGAGATGCTTTTTATGAGTGCACTTGAGAATACCTTAAAAGTTCTTGAAACTTTCCATATTGACTGACATTCCTGTCTTAAAGTATTCATGGATTGTCGTTTCTCATGCTTAGGGTGGGTTCACACCTGCTTTTGACTCCGTCCTCTGCCAATCCGAGTGAAAATCTCGGGGAACAGGATCGGCATCGGATACCGACAGGTTAGCGACGCATTGGTTAAAAACCCATTCATTTGAATGGGTTTTTAAAGCAATGCGTGGGTATCCGTTTGCACCCTCTGCGCTGCGAAGCCGTTTTTTTTCGTCGGACACGAAGTCCTGCATGTCCGACTTTGTTTCCCCACGAAAAAAAAGGATTCGCAGCGCAGAGGTTGCAATCAGACACCCGCGCATTGCTTTAAAAACCCATTCAAATGAATGGGTTTTTAACCAATGCGTCGCTAACCTGTCGGTATCCGATGCCTATCCCATTCCCCGAGATTTTCACTCGGATTGGCTGCGGACGGACTCAAACGCAGGTGTGAATCCACCCTTAGTTGAGAGGTTCTTGCCATAACGTAGAATAGAACATTAGTTGTATGCGGCCTATACACTGTACCAATCCTATCTCTGTGCAAAACAAATGATGGTATCAAATACATTGGGGCAGATTTCTAAAGACTGGAGTTACTAGTGAGGATGTTCCTCATCTATTCTTCACAAAAGAGGTGCACCCTCCGCTGAGCTCTGCGCCTGGGGGAATGTACGCCAGCTTATACTTGGTTTACATTTCCCACATGATTGATACCAGATTTCTGCTATAAATGATGATAAACTTGGGGGGCCAATAGTTTTGCACACAGCACGCCCTCGCCATGCCCCTTTTTCAGGGAAGTGCCAAAGGCAATGCAGATTTTTAAAAATTCATGTACAAGGCATCATAAATCTGCAAGGAAAGCAGGGAATCCACACATTAACTCTTGACAAGACATGCCTGTTAATTCAAGACTATTCCAGGTGACTACACATACATTAAACACACATACAGTATATGCACATTATATATGCACACACAATACACATAACATGCACTTTTCTGCAGATGACTCTTGTGAATTCTTCCTGTCCTGCTCTCAGTGCCTCTGCTCACTCCCCTCCTCACCTGTCAGCCTGACTACGCAGTCATCTATATATTGAGGGAGGGGAAGGCTTTGTATCAGTTCATTTGTCAACACCGAAACACAATATAAGGCAACCCCAGCTGTACTAAAAAGCACCAAACAGCTGCAGAGAAAGCCTGGAATGAAGGGGAGGATGCAGGAAAGTATCAATGCATTTTTATTTTCTAGCCCTCCCCTGCTGCCTGCACTTAATATCCCAGACAACCCCTTTAAATTCTTTTATTAACAGGGATAACATTGGAGACTGTCTGAGTCTGATGATGGTTCAGCCATCTTAATACCCACAACCCTGGCTCTCTGCTCACTTGTTTGCTACTATAGTTGAAGTGCAAGTTTATCCAAGTGTGTTCTATCCCTGCGGAGTAAATGTGGCCGCTATGTCCTTGTCATTAAGCAGGCAAGCATGCAAAATTTTACAGTGCAATGTTCTGACACTTAGGAGCACTATCTTAGGTGGATATACAGTGCACTTACTGTTTTTTTTTTTTTTTTTTATGCTTACTTGTATAGCACCATCATATTCCGCAGCACTTTACAGACATTGTCAGTCACTCTCCCATATAGGGCTCACAATCTACATTCCCTATCAGTATGTCTTTGGAGTGTGGGAGGAAACCGGAGTACCCGGAGGAAACCCACGCAAACACGGGGAGAACATACAAACTCCTTGCAGATGTCGTCCTTGGTAGGATTTGAACCCAGGACTCCAGCGCTGCAAGGCTGCAGTGCTCAAAACTAAACTATACATTGAAAGTAATTGACTATCAGGAAGAATCTCGGACAAAAATATAGCCTGGGAATAGTACAATAGTGCATCTGAGATAACATAGACAAAGTCCATAAGCAGATATGGTATAAGGTTACTAAAGTCGTTCTGAGGTCACTAGTGATCAAAAATGACATCACAGCTTTCTGCCATTGGCTTATAGGTGGGCTGTGTCCTGACATAAAGCCTTAACCTAATACTTTTATAAGGTTTTTTTTTTTTTACTAGTTCAGGGTTCACTGTACACAATGGCCATCTTGCACCTTTCATATCAGACTCATCATTGACTATAGATTGTAACACAGGCTGCACCCAGTGTTACACAATCCTAGATGTAGAACTGAATGGTCACATGACAATTTGAGTCATTTTCCAATGGAAATAAATAAGATAAAAATGTGCAACGTATGACTACTAAGTCTGTTTATGACAGTCAGGTTTCCAGTATTTTTGATGGTGTGGCTTGCAGTGCTAGTCTTGTCATCAAATGTACCCAAACCACAAGAGAAACCCGGTGGCCCCATGTTAAGTCAAGGGTGTCCATCAGGCTTGGTAAGGGTATAGTAACATGACCACAGACAATTCTCCGCTCTGAAATATGGATGCATTGGTCTGTTTTGGGGGAAGAAAACTTACTGAGTAACCTATATTAGGCTGAGGCTGAACGTTGCTGAAAAGCTGCTTTTTTTTTTTTAGCCAAAGCCAAGAGTGACTTGAAGAGGAATGGGAAATATAAAAGGAAACTGTTAGATATTTTGCTTCTGTTTAATCCTCTCCTGGTTTTGGCTCAAAAAAAGTAATAAAATCTGCAACAACAAAAAAAAGCAGCTTTTCTGCAACGTGGGACCTTAGCCTTAAAGTCTACCTAAATGTTCAAACAATTTTTGAACTCTTTGGTGCAAATTCCAGCAGAAATCCTGGATGAAAAAAATCCTGCAACACAGACGTTTTTGTCCGGCGATGTCTGTTTGTCACGTACTTACTGTCCTAGCGCGTGACGTGAGTGTGACTGCAAGGGGTTAATTCACTCCATGCAAACTGAGCAAAAATCACACCTTAAAATAGTCCACACACCCAATTACACACTGTCACCAAAGTCAGTAAAATGCACATTAAAAGACAATGGATCCATAGAGCATACAGGAACCAACGTTAAAGGGTCCACATTAATAGAAAAAATTTCAATAAGAGACAAAATAAAAATTACATAAACAAGCAAACAGTTCTAAAATAAAAAGGAAGAAAAAACAGAAAAACGTAACTGACAAGCTACAGGCCTTCTGATCCCCATGGTTGGGAGAAAATGGCCGACATTCAGATTTGACAGATGCCCACATGTGCGACAATGTTGCTTTGGTCCCACCCAAGTTTTATAATGCTATCCCTTTCCTCAGGTTTTAGAGTCGCACTTCTGGTTCTTTATTCTAATCCTTTCTTAGTTACCAACAGTGGATGAATAAGGGGATGAGACCCATGGATATTAATTTTTACCTGGTTATTAATTCACAACCCTGTATGGGATGGCGGTCATTCAGCTCTTGGAGGTTTTTCTGTCCATCTGGCCATCCTTTAAAGCTTAGAATAAGCCAGACCCAGTTGACAAAACTCACACTTTCCACTGGTTCCATTCCCCATCCTCATCCTGGCCATAAAGATCCCCCTAGACAGTTCAAAAGGCTTACAGTTAACACAGATATACACACAAAAAAAATGCCAGTAAATTCCCCTGACTAGTATATCCATTTGGGGGCTTGCATTACACTGTTAAAAAGTAACAGACACCCAACAGACCCCATTATAGTAAATGGAGTCCTTCAGGACCTGTTGCTGACAGTTTTTCGATTCTTCTTTTGTAATATACTTTATTAAACAGATTTTGGCTCCTTTCTGTGAAATTCTGTGCTGGAATCCACATTCTGTCCCTTCTGTATTATTTCCCATGTTTCTCTTTTGCCAGGTAGAGATACCCTCTCACTGCCTCTCACTCTGTGTATAGGGGGGTATGGGTATATCACAGGGAAGCTGAGGCTGGAGGGGCAAAAAAATATCTCTCAGGTATTATAAAACATAGAACAGTGGTTCTGATGTTGTATGAAAGATGAGATTCTCAGATTTCTTATGACACCAGGATCACAGTTGTACCTGTATTATTTTCAGAGATATCAGTTGAAGAGACAGTGGGAATTGGGAGCTGTATATACCCCTTATTTCCGTTTTACGATGTCCAAGATATAATAGTCTGAAGTGACCCCCTCAGCCTCATCTTTTCTGTATTGCACCCATACCTGCCTCTACTCACATTGAGAAGCAGTGACAAGATGTCAGCTGGGTAATAGAGAAACAGAGGAAAGACTACTTAGGGATAGAATGTGGATTTCAGTGCAGGATTTCAGGGAAAATATATTAAAATATATATTAATAACAAAAAGATTTAGGTATACATAGACCATAAACATAAGAACACAGAACAAGCATTCATAATACCACACATCTTTATTAACCACTTCTGGACCACCCATTGGGTTTTTACATTACAAAAATTACTGTAATGAAGAGGAAAAACTATTTTAAAACGTTTTTTAGTAGCACTTTGAATAACCCAAATGATAAAAATGTTATTGCCCTCAAAATGGAACATACAAAAAAACCAAAAATGTGTCTGGTCCTGAACCAGAGAAATTGGCCTGGTACTGAAGTGGTTAATAAATACATAAAAGTATATAAATAGAATAGATTTAGAATCAGGACAAGGAACAAATCCACACACAAAACTCCCCCCCCCCAAAAAACAGGCAAAGTCGTTGAGGACACGTGCGTCGGGGCGTTCCACTTCCGTGGTCTGTATAGGGTTAGAGTAGACAATAAATAACATATATTCTATTGATTAGTATGATTATAGTGGTAGCAAATATATATATACATGTCTATTAATGTATATTATAGTATGTATATATTTATATTGTACATATTTAATGTTTTACTAATTGAAAACACTTTTGTAAAAAAAATTTTTTTTTTTTTTTGTTGCCGCCAATGTATTATTTGTATTAGGGCTTTTTCCTGGAAGAGTTGATGTTGTTAATCTTTTTGATCACTTTTTATTCCATTTTTTGAGAGAGGGGTGAACAATATAACAATTCAGGCATATTTTTTTTGTATATTGAGTAAGTTTTATAAACTGGACAAGCCTTTTAGAATACGGAGAAATCCCTTCATTATTATATAGATTATTGTGTCGTTCTTAGGGCAAAGGTTCCCAGTTCTGAAATCCTCTTATCACTTCCATGTGGACTTTGCTTTAGAGTATAGGACGGGTAATGTATGGGATGTATAGACTGTTCTTCCGCCTACTACATAAAATGGTGCGATCACTAGGATTATTATCAGAGCTATAAGAGGTGAAGGGAAGAAGGTCAGGATTGTAAAGGAAGCTGAGACGCTATTCGGACAAGCAGAACACAATGCGGCTCACACGCCTATTACCCCTCTCCATACTCATCTTATTCAGCTTTCATACTGGTAAGTTCGGTACCATCCTGAACCTGTGCATGTAGCTTTAGTTTCTCTAGCTGACCCAAATGATGGAGAGCCCAGCGCAGGTGTGAACAAAGCCTAAGATGGACCCACACTTTATTGGACACGATGTATTGTTAGAAGCCGCAGGGGACCTTCTGCTGCTTCATATTGTTGGCTACTACTTTGGACAATCACTATGCACGGCCTTGCATCTGAATCTGGATTTGGATATGGCTTAGCCTTGCCTGGTCCTATAGGGGGGAGTTGCAGGTGGACAATTCCATCACCTTGCTGATAGTTGGAGCTATGACTACATTCAGGCCTTACTCCTTTCTGGTTGTTGTTTGGCCATGTGCATTTCCTACCAGATTCTGTTATTCTGACCTTGTGGTTTTTTTGTATTCTGGGTCCTGTAGTTCCACAGAGCTTAGTTGGTTTCTGTGTTTGGATGCTGTGTTGTTTTATCCTGGATGTTAGATATGGACAGTTCAGTATGGATTCTTTTCTGTTCCTTCACCGTATACAGTACCTGTATTCTATACCTGCGGCGTACACTTATTGTTGGATCATCTTGGTCTAGTCAACCAAAGACAACATCTGCAAGGAGTTTGTATGTTCTCCCTGTGTTTGGTGGGTTTCCTCCAGGTACTCTGATTTCCTCCCACACTCCAAAAACATCCTGATAGGGAATGCAGATTATGAGCCCTACAGTTGTGCTAAAAAGTTTACATACCTCAGCAGATTTTTTTTTTTTTTTTGGCCTTTTTTCAGATAATATGATAACACAAAAACTTTTTTTCCACTCATGGTTAGAGGTTGGTTGAAGCCATTTATTGTCAAACTTCTGTGTTTTCTCTTTTTAAATCATAATGACAACCAAAAACATCAAAATGTCCCTGTTCAAAAGTTCCCATCCCCCAGTTCTTAATCCCGTGTATTGCCCCCTCTAACATCAATGACAGCTTGAAGTCTTTTGTGGTAGTTGTGGATGAGGCTCTTTATTTTCTCAGATGGTTCTCCAGTTCCTGTAAATTCCTGGGCTGTCTTGCATGTCCTGCGCGCTTGAGATCTCCCCAGAGTGGCTCAATGATATTGAGGTCAGGAGACTGAGATGGCCACTCCAGAACCTTCACTTTCTTCTGCTTTTCTTCTGCTGTAGCCAATGACAGGTCGACTTGGCCTTGTGTTTTGGATCGTTGTCATGTTGGAATGTCCAAGTACGTCCCATGCGCAGCTTCCTGGCTGATGAGGGCAGATTTGCCTCCAGTATTTGCTGATAACCTGCTGCATTCATCTTTCCTTCAGCTTTGACCAAGTTTCCTGAGCCTTTGAAGCTCAGACATCCCCACATCATCAGTGATCCACCTCCGTGCTTTACAGTAGGAATGGTGTTCCTTTCATCATAGGCCTTGTTGACACCTCTCCAAATGTAATGTTTATGGTTGTGGCCAAAAAATTCGATTTTTGTCTCTTCACTCCAAATGACCTTGTTCCAGAAGTTTTGAGGCTTGTCTCTGTGCTGTTTGGCGTATTGAAGGCGAGATTCTTTGTGGCATTTGCGCAGTAATGGATTTCTTCTGGCAATTCGACCATGCAGCCCATTTTTCTTCAAGTCCCTCCTTATTGTGCATCATGAAACAGCCGCACCGATAGTTTTCAGAGAGTCCTGTATTTCAGCTGATGTTATGTGTGGGGTTTTTCTTTGTATCCAGAACAATTTTCCGGGCAGTTGTGGCCAAAATCTTGGTTGGTCTACCTGACTGTGGTTTGGTTTCTGGGCATGTTATCAGGCCAAAATCACCAGGGGATGGGAACTTTTGGGTCATTTTGATGTTTTTGGTTGTCATTATGATTTAAAAAGAGAAAACACAGAAGTTTGACAATAAATGGCTTCAACCAACCACTAACCATGAGTGGAGAAAAGGTTTTGTGTTATTCATATT
This sequence comes from Leptodactylus fallax, assembly GCA_947044405.1. NCBI lineage: Eukaryota > Metazoa > Chordata > Amphibia > Anura > Leptodactylidae > Leptodactylus > Leptodactylus fallax. The sequence continues at coordinate 392,522 of CAMRHE010000396.1, read as the reverse complement.
CTCTGAAAAAAGGCCAAAAAACCAAAAAATCTGCCGGGGTATGTAAACGTTTTAGCACAACTGTATATGGGACAGTGACTGACAATGTCTGTAAAGCGCTGCGGAATATGATGGCGATATATATGTAAATAAATAATAATAATAATATTGTATTCTCTCTCTTTGCAGTTTATTCCCTGAAATGTTTTACCTGCACAGATCCTCAATGTATAAATCCAATTGCAAGGTCATGTCCTGCGGGAAGTGTCTGCTTACATGTGGTCATGAGGAGAGGTGAGTACTTGTAACCCAAGACATATTCATATATCATATACAACATTTAAAGGCATGTTCCATCAGGTCACCCTCTGTCCATATGCCTTTTAAAGGCATAGACGAGTCCGAGAGATGGACCCCTCCTCTATAAGCCACAATGGAGAGCTGCTAACATGTAGCAGGCCTCTGGCGGACTCTTGTTGCTTTTTGGACGTGACCAGCACAAAAGTCACATATAAACCGACAGGAGGTTTGCCTGTTCTTCTGGGAGTCCCAATGATCACCCCTTTTTAGTTTCTGGAAAAGTTTTTTAAATTTCATATAATCCCTTTAAGTTGGCCCAAATACACTCAGACTCTTTCAGTGCCAGTGTGATTCTACAGTGATTTACACAGTCAAACCCAGACAACCATTTGATATATGGTATGTCCTACGGCATATGGACATCAGAGAGGAGAATCCAATATTTGGGCCTTCTTCTTTTAGCCAAATTGAAGGAGTGTTAAGACAAAGGGGTTCTCACTAAAATGGACTCTATCTACTGATGAACCTTTCAATGCTGTAGCGCTGACAAAAGCTACCATGGTTTCTACAGCTAGACCCCTGATGATCAATTGATCGGCAGGCTGATATGATCCGGAAAAGATTTGTCTTCATGAAGCTACCCTTTTTCAGAAGCCATCTTACAGATAGGATATTAACATGTTATCAGTCGGCTACACTTTAAAGTGAATTTCCATTTTTTTAACACTATGTCATCTTTAGGTTGAAAATGATGATCTGATGATTTTTTTATGTTTCTTTATACAATTCCAGCTTAGTTCTTCTAATACAGAGCTCCAAATCCCCAGCATAAACATATAAACGTCAAATTTAGTACAGTATACTACCTGCAGCCACCGCTAGAGGGAGCTTAAGAGCTTACTGTATACTGTTGATACATAGAACTCAGTAATAAATCAGTACACAGTAAGCTCCTCAGCTCCCTCTAGTGGTGGCTGCAGGTGGTCAGAATTCATGCTACATCTATACAGGGGAATTGAAGCTTTGTATCAGGATGTTTATTTGGAAAGGGACGGACTATCTCATATAAATCCCATAAATCTGCATCTACAATGTATTATTTTCTCTTTTGCAGGTAATACTGAATACCAAGTAAGAAGTTGCATGCCACCGGTCATGTGTAACCTGCCTCCTTCTTATGTACCTCCTGGTTTTTCATTTAGCCAAACCTGCTGTGATCGAGATCTCTGCAATTCTGCCGTTACCAACAAGATGTCGCTCTTCACTGCCGGCCTCCTGGCCCTGGGGTCTCTCTATGTGTCCAGGTTTTGATCAGGACCCCACAGATATATATATATATATTACTAAGGCTTATTTAATAAAGTAAATTCTGTTTAGAATTTTTTTTTTTACCATACTGTGCTCCCTCTTATCTCATGTCCTCCCCACTTGCTAATTCCGTCATCAATTTCATGGAAAACAAATTGTCTTATTGGTATATTGTTGGGATGTCAATAGAAATGGGAACACCTAAAACATGAAAACACAGGATGTAGATACAGTCTCCATATAAATGGAGACCTGGTTGGGTTTAAAGCCATTGGGGCACATTTATCAATACTGGCGAACTTAAGCTATGAATCCCGTTTGTAGTTTTAGACCTATTTATGAATCTGTCATAAATATGGCGAGTTTCTAGACTCAAATACCATCTGATAAAAAGTGTCGAGCTTCACCACGAGACAAAAATTTGCCGTAAAACATGTAGACAAAATTGGGCATATTTATCAATCGAAATCCAACACTTTTCTGTCTACAATTGCGCCAAAATTTATGATGCCTGGCATTTACGACATATTTATGAACAGTGTGCCCCAGAAAGAACAGAAAAAATGACAGGCTCGACACTTTTGAAATATGTGCCCCCGAATGGGCGTGGTTTATAATGGGCGGGGTTTATAATGGGCGTGGTTTAATAATGGGCATGATCTAGAAGTGTCTAACTGTACGACTCATTTATGAAGCAGATATAGAACGAATATGGTGCAGATTGTCTTGTGCAAAGTAGACCAAGCTTTAAATGGTGTAAACTTAAACTTGAAACTTTTTTGTACATTGGATTTATGAAGGTCCGTACGACTTTTTCGTTTTAGACACTGCAAAGTTTCACAGTATTGATAAATGAGCCCTATTATATAGACAAAATACTTAAATTGCAGGCTTAAAGGAACAAATATTTGGCGCATGATTTTTGTGGCACAAGATAAGCAGACACAAATCATCTCTCACTTATTTAGGAGATAAATATGAGGCGCACGACGGGAAATGTATACATTTAGACCATTATAAACTTGGTTTACTTTGCACATGACAATCTGTGCCATATGCGTTCTTTTCTATTTTACAAGTGTTGTAAAATTAGACGCTTCTAAACCACGCCCATTCTGTTCTAAACCACGCCCATTCTGGGGCACATTTTTCAAAAGTGTCGAGCCTGTCGTGTTTTTCTCTTCGTTTTGGGGCACACTGTTCATAAATATGTCGTAAATACTGTGCACCATACATTTTGGCACAAATGTAGACAGAAAAGTGTTGAACATCTACTGATAAATATTCTCCAGTGGGCGAGATTTATTAAGCAAAATGCACCAGAATTCTAGCGTAATTTGCACCAAAAAATATCTAACATGGTGTGTGCCACATTTATCTAGAGTCTTACACACTTTTCCAACTTGTGTGAAAAAGGGGCATGGCCTCACTAGAAAGGGACGTGACCTCGTGAGAAGGGTGTGACTTTGTGCGCCAAAAACGTGCCAAGAACTTTTAAGCCAACTAATAGAAGGTGTAAAGTTAGAATAGACAGTTATCAAATAGCATCGGACACTTTGATAGATCTGGCGCAGTTTGAGGCTAGGTTCACATCTGTATAGGAGACTCCGCCTCAGATTCTGCCGAAAAGTCTATGGGGACCGCGGGTGTTCACAGGTAACCTCTGTTTTAGCGTATGGGCTCTCCGTCGTTTGGGTCCCCAGGTGGACCTGAACAACGGAGAGCCCGGCACAAGTGTGAACCTAGCCCAAGACTGTCCAGCCTAAGTTTGCACTAACTTTTAGGCTGAGGCTCCACATTGCGGAAACACAGCTTTTTTTTTGTGGTTTTTTTGTGGTTTTTTGAGCCAAAGTCAAGAATGTCTACAAAGGGAATGGGAAATATCTAGGAAGCTCTTATACTTCTAACTTCTGCTCAATCCACTCCTGGCTTTGGCTCAATAAACCGCAACAGAATCTGCAACATAAAAAGCTGCGTTTCCGCAACGTGGGGCTTTAGCCTTAGACAGTATTAGTAAATCTGCCCCATGTCTTAGTCCCACTGCCCCAAAATGCTTACCCCTCAGTTACGTGATCACTACACATCCATATTGTCTCTCAGCTTTTCCTTTAGTAGTTGGCTGACTGTTTTCAAAGCTTTACATGCATAATAAATATGATGGGCTGAGTTGTCCCGTCCTGGCCAGCTCTCCCCCTGCTACACCCAAATTTGACACAAGTGGCGAGCAAGGTGCAGAATGGGGAATGTGGTACAAGGAAGCACAACACAACAATATTTATCGGGACAGTCCTATATAGTCTGCTGTCCCTGTATCCTAGGAATACAGCGTTACCCCGTCCCAACTTTTTAAACCAACTTTCCAAGAGTTGTCATCATAAAAATTCCAGTTGATATCTATTTATGGATACAATGTACGTCTCATAATTAAGATGGTTGCCAAAACACACAGATTCTAGTCATCCACCCTCTTAATTACCTTTCTTCCAAACCAATAGGACAAACAAAAAACTATCGTCACTTATTCCATTGTCCCCAAGTGTACAACAACTGTGTCACACACTCAGGTATGTAACCTTGGCTACACGAACCTTAAACGGTTTTCCCACGAACATAACCATACATAAATTTGTAGACAATAAATAGTTAAATAATTTTGCAAATATAAATAATTAAAAAAATTGCAGTATTTTGCAGATTTTCTCTACCCATCTCAGTGGTGACAGTGTGTTGTCTTGCTCGGCTACTAGGAATGGGTGAACCAAGTAGTTTAGAATGGGACTGGATCCAAAATTTCCAAATGTTTTCAAGTTCGCCCAAACATGAAACTTTTAGGGTTGGTCACCCAAAAAACACTATTATACTCCGGGGTCTCTAACGCGAAGAGCCATGAGAGCTTCTATGGACACAATAAGGAAGAAGACAGAGATATTGTCAGCCTTGGTGTGGGCTATGTACAGCAGAGGGTTGTTTTGGGTCATGATAGGTACGAAGCTACCTGAGCTAGGAAATGTTGGTTATGAGGTCCTCCTTTCTGACCGTGGAAGGCTGTGTATCATAAATCTTCTCACTCCAGTGCGCCAGAGGACATAACTTTATAATACAAAGACTACCAGCTATCAAAAGAAAGTCCTAGTATAGTGAGGGTGACCAGTGGGCTCCCTTAGTGTCTGACCTGGTTGCACCTCCAACCACTGATACCCTAATAGTTAGGTCAGTGGGCTCATCCACAGCACTGGTAGGTTATTGGCAGGTTATTATTCTGAGCTTAGGCTATGTGTGATAGGCATAGGATTATGATTGTTGGGCCTGTGACTACTGCATCAGTCACGACGGGGTAGCCTTATACTTGTGTTGTAGATGTTGGATGTTTGGCATGGACTGTTATGATGCCACGATAAAAGGGGTATTCCCATCTTAGACATATTTGGCAGGATATGTCATAATGGTCTGAGAGTTGAAGGCCCCACCAATGTCCATAATGGTGGTCTCTTGTTTCCCATCCTGCTGGTGAGGCCGATGGGGGTTCCATAAGAGTGAATGAAGATAGCCTCATACATGGTCAAAGACGCTAGGTAGACAGGCGACACATCATAGGAAGATTAAAATGCTGGGGCTGAATTACAGAATGCGTTGTCCACTCTAACACCATACATCTCTGAGGTAAGGATAAAAATAAAGGTTCCCCAAGAGTAGCAAAAATTGCTTAGGGGTTCCCGATGGAAATAAGGTTGGACATTCCAGCCCTATGGAAAGTCTAACTAGGCATCATCTAATCTTAGGCCAGATTCACATGGGCGTATTCAGTCTATGAAATATGGACGGTACGTCTGCCATAATTCCTGGGCTGAACACTGAGCAGGGATCCAGACTACAAGCATCGTAGTTATCTATGATGTAAGGTATCCCTGCCATCCCATGGGACTACTGCCCTGTACTGAAATCAAGGTTACAGCATGGCACAGTGGTCCTATGGGAATCCTAGATGACTATGATGCTTGGAGTCTGGGTCCCTGCTCACTTTTTGGTTTTTGATCTTAATTTCACGGACCGATCACGGCCTTACACGGATCCTGCTAAGTCACTGCATGTAAACCAAGGGAAGAAGAAGTTCAGATAGTAGGATCTAAACCCTACAAAAAGGTTTGACATAACATAAGGTGACTTATTTGTGGTTCTTCAAGTCTACAGTGAACAAAAATAAATGCCTCATAGTTAGATAATAGGCATCAATGACGCTTGACCATTAAATCAACAAAAAGTTGCAGTCAACACACCAGACCACACCTCAACACCCTTACCACAAATATGTGCATCCTGGATTCCCTTCCTTCCACTCCTAGAAATAACCACTGAAACTGAAGCCCCACCTTGAAACTCCCAGAAGAAATCCCCTCATATAAGGCACACTACATAACTCGCAGCCCTACAGCGTGCGCCCAACTCCTGACAAAGGTCAGCAACGGGCTAAGCTAAATATAAGGCTACGTCCAGGACTCTGTGACTACTCCCATATTAGAGGATGGTGCCCTACTTGCTGCTGTGTCTCCTGGTGATTGGTGGAGTTGCAGGTATGTGCTCATATATTTAATATAACACAGAGCTTCAGACATACTCCTATAGAAAGTATACTGTATTTTCTTAGACCAGTTAGTGGTAAGATATCTTGTCTTGAAGGTTGAAGGAGTCAAAAATCCACAGTCGAGTGGACGGCTGGGATGAAAAGGGCTGATGGTGCTACTGAATGTGAGTGATACCAACAGTAGGGTACTGTAGGGATATAGGTTGGACTTCATCTACTATGTAACTACTATGTCTCCCAACTACAAGGACATCCAACGGTGTGCCTACTTAGCCCCATTAACATCAATTGGGGAAAAATGTCAGATGTGCTGTGTGGCTTTGTGGGGGGCTTCCTCTACTGGGCAATACGTTTGGGCAAATTTACAGCAGATGCAGATTTCACCCATAGATAGCAGTCAGGCTGACTAAAGAGGTATTCCCACCTTGGACATTTACAGTCATGGCCAAAAGTTTTGAGACTGACATAAATTTTGGTTTGCAGTTTCAGTGTTTTTAGATCTTTTACTCAAATGTTTCTATGGTTATTGAAGGACAATGCTAAGCATTTCATAAGTTTTTACACTTTTATTGGCCAATTCAAGTTTATGTAAAGACTCCAAATTTCCAGTGTTGAACCTCATTTTTCAAGGCTTCTGTAATTCCCCCTGGCAGGCTGGATATCACAATTTCTATGTTTTTGTTTGTCCATCTGCTTTTTGAGGATTGACCAGAGGTTCTCAATGAGATTAAGATCTGGAGAGTTTCCTGGCCATGGACCCAAAATTTTATAGTTTTGTTCACTGAGCTACTTAGTTATCACTTCTACCTTGTGACATGGTCTCCATCATGCTAGAGAAAGCCTTGTCCATCACCAAAATGTCTCCTGGATGGTTGAGAGAAGTAGCTGTTGGAGGATGTTTAGATCGCATTCTTTAATCCTGGCAATGTTCTTGTCAGTGAGCCCACTCCCCAGGATGAGAAGTCCCCCCAACACACATGGATGGTCTCAGGAGGCTTTACTGTCGACATGACATGGGACTCATGGTGGCCTCACCTTTTCTTCTCTGGACAATCATTCTTACTGATGTTCCCAAACAGTCTAAAGAGGGCGTCATCAGAGAAAATACTCTACTTTTACCCCATACCTCTGCAATCCAATCCCTGTACTTCCTACATAATGTCAGCCTGTCCATGATGATTGTCTGGATTGCAGAATGATTGTCCAGAGAAGAAAAGATGAGCTCTACCATGAGTCCTGTGTCATGCCAACAATAAAGCCTCCTGAGACCATTCATGTGTGAGGGTCTTCTCATCCAGTGCAGTGGACTCACTCACAATTATGCCTAGGAACATTGCCATGAATAACAAATGGGATCTAAACCTCCTCCAAGAGCATCTTCTCCCAACCATCCAGGAGACATCTGGTGGTGGACAATGCTTTTTCCAGCATTATGGACACCATGTCATAAAGCAAATGAGATAACTAAGCGGCTTGGTGAACAAAGTATTGAAATTTTGGGTCCTCAGCGAGGAAACTCCCCAGATCTCAATCCATTTGAGAACTTGAGGCCAATTCAAAACCAGATGGACAAACAAAAACATTGAAATTGTGATAAACCCCGAGCATTGGTTAGACATGAATGAGTTGTCACCAGTCAGGATTTGGCCCAGAAGCCGATATCCAGTCTGCCAGGGGGAATTAGAGAAGCCTTGAAAAATAAGGAAAAACCCTGGACATATGGAGTCTTTACATAAACTTGTATGGTCAATAAAAGTGTAAAAACTTATTAAATGCTTAGAATTGTACTCAGGGGTGGATTAAGAGTACAGAGTGGACCCTGCGCTAATAAAATTTAGAAAGGTATGTTCATAGGGATGACTGAACCATTTCTCATTACAAATTAACCAAAAAATGTGGGTTCAGCCAACCTGAAATTTTTGAGGTTCACCACCCACAAACTACTATTATACTCTGAGGTCTCTTCACACCCCAGAGTATAATAAGTGGAGGCCCGGGGGAGGTGAGTAAGCATAACAAATAGTGTTACTCACCTCCCCTGGGCTACAGTGCATGTCCCCATTCCACTTTAGGCCTCTTCCGGTCTCCTGAATGATGTCAGGGACTGCTGAGGACCCTGAGACTTTTGGCCATGACTGTATACCTATCCACAAGATAAGTTGTAATATAAATGTCTCGATGGTGGGGGTTCCAACTCCTGGCAACGCAAGTTCCCCCAGACTCTCATTTTGCCAGGCTTGGTGGCTGCATACACAGGGCCAGAATTACTGTCCGTGAAAATGGACATAGACAGTGCCATGTGAATACATCCATAGGAAATCATGGGTTCTGTTCAAAGCCATATGAATGATGGCCGTCTGTGCACTAGTTTGGGCTAAAATTTTACAACAGACCAATGGGTGTGGATTCTCAGGAAATGGGGCATGGCTTAAATGCACCAATAGTGTCGTAAAATTCCTGCTCAAATTAAGACAACTAAAAGATGGTATAAACGTAGACTAAACAGTGCAAAGATACAGAAGATTTATCATCCAGCATCAGATACTGTGATAAATCTGGCAAGTTTTCACCGTCTATTAGTAAATCTGGGCCATGGCCCCACCTAGCTGTGGCTAGGGAAAGAGTTGAGGCTCTAGATATGCCAAAAATATCAGAATTTTTTTTTATCCCATAAGAAAACAATAAGAAAAAAAAATTCTCATGGTGATGGCTAATCTATCAGTGTGTGGATCGTGTCAAACAACTCTCCATATCTCAGCTTACTGGACCCCTTTATGTGTAACACAGATGGAGAAAAGTGGATAATAGGGATGAACTGTAATGTCTCCTGCAGGATTTGGGAGTAATCTGAGATCAAATCAGTGTTGCGTGCGTCTTCTAGATGCCTGTTGTATTGTCTTTTGATAAGATTATGCAAGATGATAACAAAATCACAAGATTTCTGGTTACCGCAAAGAGGTTGCACAAGGCAGCACATGACATAAAGTATTCATAACCTCAGTAAACATGCCTTTCATTTACTGTTATCCAAGGCCATTATCCTACAGATTCACCCTGATAATGTTTACCCTGTACTGGGTGTGCCCATCATTAGCGGTCCTGATAGGCGGATGACAGTCTGTGTGTTCCCAAACAATAACAACCCACAATAGTGCACCCATTATAATGCTGGAAAATAAAGCACCCTCTTGTGTCTGTGGCCACAAAACGACATTGTGAGAAAAGGAAGGAAGATCAGTTCCTGGAAACATCTAATAATACTCACATGGATCAGAAGCTCCGACTCCTGGCACTCATATTGGCCCTAGTCTGGCTAAAAAATATTTGACTTTCTAGTGCAAATGGAGGATTTAGCCTGGTTCATACAAACCTATATATCACATAGCTCAGCTTCTCTCCTCTATCATATAACCTTATATATCACAGAGCTCAGCTTCTCTCCTCTATCATATAACCCTATATATCACAGAGCTCAGCTTCTCTATTATATAACCCTATATATCACATAGCTCAGCTTCTCTCCTCTATCATATAACCCTATATATCACAGAGCTCAGCTTCTCTCCTCTATCATATAACCCTATATATCACAGAGCTCAGCTTCTCTCCTCTATCATATAACCTATATATCACAGAGCTCAGCTTCTCTCCTCTATCATATAACCTTATATATCACAAAGCTCAGCTTCTCTCCTCTATCATATAACCCTATATATCACACAGCTCAGCTTCTCTCCTCTATCATATAACCCTATATATCACAGAGCTCAGCTTCTCTCCTCTATCATATAACCGTATATATCACACATCTCAGCTTCTCTCTTCTATCATATATCACTATATATCACAAAGCTCAGCTTCTCTCCTCTATCATATAACCCTATATATCACAGAGCTCAGCTTCTCTCCTCTATCCTATAACCCTATATATCACAGAGCTCAGCTTCTCTCCTCTATCATATAACCCTATATATCACACAGCTCAGCTTCTCTCCCTCTATTATATAACCCTATATATCACAGAGCTCAGCTTCTCTCCCTCTATTATATAACCCTATATATCACAGAGCTCAGCTTCTCTCCTCTATCATATAACCATATATATCACAGAGCTCAGCTTCTCTCCTCTATCATATAACCCTATATATCACAGAGCTCAGCTTCTCTCCTCTATCATATAACCCTATATATCAGAGAGCTCAGCTTCTCTCCTCTATCATATAACCCTATATATCACAGAGCTCAGCTTCTCTCCTCTATCATATAACCCTATATATCACAGAGCTCAGCTTCTCTCCTCTATCCTATAACCCTATATATCACAGAGCTCAGCTTCTCTCCTCTATCATATAATCCTATATATCACATAGCTCAGCTACTCTCCTCTATCATATAACTCTATATATCACAGAGTTCAGCTTCTCTCCCTCTATCATATAATCCTATATATCACATAGCTCAGCTTCTCTCCTCTATCATATAAGCCTATATATCACATAGCTCAGCTTCTCTCCTATATCATATAACCCTATATATCACATAGCTCAGCTTCTCTCTTCTATCATATACCCCTATACATCACAGAGCTCAGCTTCTCTCCCTCTATTATATAACCCTATATATCACAGAGCTCAGCTTCTCTCCCTCTGTCCTATAACCCTATATATCACAGAGCTCAGCTTCTCTCCTCTATCCTATAACCCTATATATAACAGAGATCAGCTTCTCTCTATTATATAACCCTATAATGTATATCACAGAGCTCAGCTTCTCTCCCTCTATCATATAACCCTATATATCACATAGCTCAGCTTCTCTCTTCTCTCATATAACCCTATATATCACAGAGCTCAGCTTCTCTCCTCTATGATATAACCCTATATATCACAGAGCTCAGTTTTTCTCCTCTATCCTATAACCCCATATATCACAGAGCTCAGCTTCTCTCCCTCTATTATATAACCCTATATATCACAGAGCTCAACTTCTCTCCCTCTATTATATAACCCTATATATCACAAAGCTCAGCTTCTCTCCTCTGTCATATAACCCTATATATCACATAGCTCAGCTTCTCTCCTCTATCATATAACCGTATATATCACACAGCTCAGCTTCTCTCTTCTATCATATATCCCTATATATGACAAAGCTCAGCTTCTCTCCTCTATCATATAACCCTATATATCACAGAGCTCAGCTTCTCTCCTCTATGATATAACCCTATATATCACAGAGCTCAGCTTCTCTCCTCTATCCTATAACCCTATATATCACAGAGCTCAGCTTCTCTCCTCTATCATATAACCCTATATATCACACAGCTCAGCTTCTCTCCCTCTATTATATAACCCTATATATCACAAAGCTCAGCTTCTCTCCCTCTATTATATAACCCTATATATCACAGAGCTCAGCTTCTCTCCTCTATCATATAACCCTATATATCACAGAGCTCAGCTTCTCTCCTCAATCATATAACCCTATATATCACAGAGCTCAGCTTCTCTCCTCTATCATATAACCCTATATATCACAGAGCTCAGCTTCTCTCCTCTATCCTATAACCCTATATATCACAGAGCTCAGCTTCTCTCCTCTATCCTATAACCCTATATATCACAGAGCTCAGCTTCTCTCCTCTAACATATAATCCTATATATCACATAGCTCAGCTTCTCTCCTCTATCATATAACTCTATATATCACAGAGCTCAGCTTCTCTCCCTCTATCATATAATCCTATATATCACATAGCTCAGCTTCTCTCCTCTATCATATAATCCTATATATCACATAGCTCAGCTTCTCTCCCTCTATCATATAATCCTATATATCACATAGCTCAGCTTCTCTCCTCTATCCTATAACCCTATATATCACAGAGCTCAGCTTCTCTCCCTCTATTATATAACCCTATATATCACAGAGCTCAGCTTCTCTCCTCTATCCTATAACCCTATATATCACAGAGCTCAGCTTCTCTCCTCTGTCATATAACCCTATATCACATAGCTCAGCTTATCTCCTCTATCATATAACCCTATATATCACAGAGCTCAGCTTCTCTCCTCTATCATATAACCCTATATATCACAGAGCTCAGCTTCTCTCCTCTCTCATATAACCCTATATATCACAGAGCTCAGCTTCTCTCCCTCTGTCCTATAACCCTATATATCACAGAGCTCAGCTTCTCTATCATATAACCCTATATATCACAGAGCTCAGCTTCTCTCCTCTATCATATAACGTTATATATCACAGAGCTCAGCTTCTCTCCTCTATCATATAACCTTACATATCACAGAGCTCAGCTTCTCTCCTCTATCATATAACCGTATATATCACACAGCTCAACTTCTCTCTTCTATCATATATCCCTATATATCACAAAGCTCAGCTTCTCTCCTCTATCATATAACCCTATATATCACAGAGCTCAGCTTCTCTCCTCTATGATATAACCCTATATATCACAGAGCTCAGCTTCTCTCCTCTATCCTATAACCCTATATATCACAGAGCTCAGCTTCTCTCCTCTATCATGTAACCCTATATATCACACAGCTCAGCTTCTCTCCCTCTATTATATAACCCTATATATCACAAAGCTCAGCTTCTCTCCCTCTATTATATAACCCTATATATCACAGAGCTCAGCTTCTCTCCTCTATCATATAACCCTATATATCACAGAGCTCAGCTTCTCTCCTCTATCATACAACCCTATATATCACAGAGCTCAGCTTCTCTCCTCTATCCTAAAACCCTATATATCACATAGCTCAGCTTCTCTCCTCTATCATATAACTCTATATATCACAGAGCTCAGCTTCTCTCCCTCTATCATATAATCCTATATATCACATAGCTCAGCTTCTCTCCTCTATCATATAATCCTGTATATCACATAGCTCAGCTTCTCTATGATATAACTCTATATATCACAAAGCTCAGCTTCTCTATCATATAACCCTATATATCACAGAGCTCAGCTTCTCTCCTCTGTCATATAACTCTATATATCACAGAGCTCAGCTTCTCTCCTCTATAAGATAACCCTATATATAACAAAGCTCAGTTTCTCTCCTCTATCCTATAACCCTATATATCACAGAGCTCAGCTTCTCTCCCTCTATTATATAACCCTATATATCACAGAGCTCAGCTTCTCTCCCTCAATTATATAACCCTATATATCACAAAGCTCAGCTTCTCTCCTCTGTTATATAACCCTAAATATCACATAGCTCAGCTTCTCTCCTCTATCATATAACCTTATATATCACAGAGCTCAGCTTCTCTCCTCTATCATATAACCTTACATATCACAGAGCTCAGCTTCTCTCTTCTATCATATAACCATATATATCACAGAGGTCAGCTTCTCTCCTCTATCATATAACCCTATATATCACAGAGCGCAGCTTCTCCCCTCTATCATATAACCCTATATATCACACAGCTCAGCTTCTCTCCCTCTATTATATAACCCTATATATCACAGAGCTCAGCTTCTCTCCCTCTATTATATAACCCTATATATCACAGAGCTCAGCTTCTCTCCTCTATGATATAACCCTATATATCACAGAGCTCAGCTTCTCTCCTCTATCCTATAACCCTATATATCACATAGCTGAGCTTCTCTCCTCTATCATATAACTCTATATATCACAGAGCTCAGCTTCTCTCCCTCTATCATATAATCCTATATACCACATAGCTCAGCTTCTCTCCTCTATCATATAACCCTGTATATCACATAGCTCAGTTTCTCTCTTCTATCATATACTCCTATATACCACAGAGCTCAGCTTCTCTCCCTCTATTATATAACCCTATATATCACAGAGCTCAGCTTCCCTCCCTCTGTCCTATAACCCTATATATCACAGAGCTCAGCTTCTCTCCTCTATCCTATAACCCTATATATAACAGAGATCAGCTTCTCTCTATTATATAACCCTATACTGTATATCACAGAGCTCAGCTTCTCTCCCTCTATCATATAACCCTATATATCACATAGCTCAGCTTCTCTCTTCTATCATATAACCCTATATATCACAGAGCTCAGCTTCTCTCCTCTATGATATAACCCTATATATCACAGAGCTGTTTCTCTCCTCTATCCTATAACCCTATATATCAGAGCTCAGCTTCTCTCCCTCTATTATATAACCCTATATATCACAGAGCTCAGCTTCTCTCCCTCTATTATATAACCCTATATATCACAGAGCTCAGCTTCTCTCCCTCTGTCCTATAACCCTATATATCACAGAGCTCAGCTTCTGTCCTCTATTCTATAACCCTATATATAACAGAGATCAGCTTCTCTCAATTATATAACCCTATACTATATATCACAGAGCTCAGCTTCTCTCCCTCTATCATATAACCCTATATATCACATAGCTCAGCTTCTCTCTTCTATCATATAACCCTATATATCACAGAGCTCAGCTTCTCTCCTCTATGATATAACCCTATATATCACAGAGCTGTTTCTCTCCTCTATCCTATAACCCTATATATCACAGAGCTCAGCTTCTCTCCCTCTATTATATAACCCTATATATCACAGAGCTCAGCTTCTCTCCCTCTATTATATAACCCTATATATCACAAAGCTCAGCTTCTCTCCTCTGTCAAAAACCCTATATATCACATAGCTCAGCTTCTCTCCTCTATCATATAACCTTACATATCACAGAGCTCAGCTTCTCTCCTCTATCATACAACCTTACATATCACAGAGCTCAGCTTCTCTCCTCTATCATATAACCCTATATATCACACAGCTCAGCTTCTCTCCCTCTATTATATAACCCTATATATCACATAGCTCAGCTTCTCTCCTCTATGATATAACCCTATGTATCACAGAGCTCAGCTTCTCTCCTCTATCCTATAACCCTATATATCACAGAGCTCAGCTTCTCTCCTCTATCATATAACCCTATATATCACAGAGCTCAGCTTCTCTCCTCTATCATATAACCCTATATATCACAGAGCTCAGCTTCTCTCCTCTATCATATAACCCTATATATCACAGAGCTCAGCTTCTCTCCTCTATCCTATAACCCTATATATCACAGAGCTCAGCTTCTCTCCTCTATCATATAATCCTATATATCACATAGCTCAGCTTCTCTCCTCTATCATATAACTCTATACATCACAGAGCTCAGCTTCTCTCCCTCTATCATATAATCCTATATATCACATAGCTCAGCTTCTCTCCCTCTATCATATAATCCTATATATCACATAGCTCAGCTTCTCTCCTCTATTCTATAACCCTATATATCACAGAGCTCAGCTTCTCTCCTCTATCATATAACCCTATATATCACAGAGCTCAGCTTCTCTCCTCTATCATATAATCCTATATATCACATAGCTCAGCTTCTCTCCTCTATCATATAACTCTATATATCACAGAGCTCAGCTTCTCTCCCTCTATCATATAATCCTATATATCACATAGCTCAGCTTCTCTCCTCTATCATATAATCCTATATATCACATAGCTCAGCTTCTCTCCCTCTATCATATAATCCTATATATCACATAGCTCAGCTTCTCTCCTCTATCCTGTAACCCTATATATCACAGAGCTCAGCTTCTCTCCCTCTATTATATAACCCTATATATCACAGAGCTCAGCTTCTCTCCTCTATCATATAACCCTATATATCACAGAGCTCAGCTTCTCTCCTCTGTCATATAACCCTATATCACATAGCTCAGCTTCTCTCCTCTATCATATAACCCTATATATCACAGAGCTCAGCTTCTCTCTTCTATCATATAACCCTATATATCACAGAGCTCAGCTTCTCTCCTCTATCATATAACCCTATATATCACAGAGCTCAGCTTCTCTCCCTCTGTCCTATAACCCTATATATCACAGAATCAGCTTCTCTCCCGCTATCATATAATCCTATATATCACATAGCTCAGCTTCTCTCCTCTATCATATAATCCTATATATCACATAGCTCAGCTTCTCTCCTCTATCATATAACCCTATATATCACATAGCTCAGCTTTTCTCCTCTATCATATAACCCTATATATCACAGAGCTCAGCTTCTCTATCATATAACTCTATATATCACAGAGCTCAGCTTCTCTATCATATAACCCTATATATCACAGAGCTCAGCTTCTCTCCTCTGTCATATAACTCTATATGTCACAGAGCTCAGCTTCTCTCCTCTATAAGATAACCCTATATATCACAGAGCTCAGTTTCTCTCCTCTATCCTATAACCCTATATATCACAGAGCTCAGCTTCTCTCCCTCTATTATATAACCCTATATATCACAGAGCTCAGCTTCTCTCCCTCTATTATATAACCCTAAATATCACAAAGCTCAGCTTCTCTCCTCTGTCATATAACCCTATATATCACATAGCTCAGCTTCTCTCCTCTATCATATAACATTATATATCACAGAGCTCAGCTTCTCTCCTCTATCATATAACCTTACATATCACAGAGCTCAGCTTCTCTCCTCTATCATATAATCCTATATATCACACAGCTCAGCTTCTCTCTTCTATCATATAACCCTATATATCACAGAGCTCAGCTTCTCTCCTCTATGATATAACCCTATATATCACAGTGCTCAGCTTATCTCCTCTATCCTATAATCCTATATATCACAGAGGTCAGCTTCTCTCCTCTATCATATAACCCTATATATCACACAGCTCAGCTTCTCTCCTCTATCATATATCCCTATATATCACAGAGCTCAGCTTCTCTCCTCTATCCTATAACCCTATATATCACAGTGCTCAGCTTATCTCCTCTATCCTATAACCCTATATATCACAGAGGTCAGCTTCTCTCCTCTATCATATAACCCTATATATCACACAGCTCAGCTTCTCTCTTCTATCATATATCCCTATATATCACAGAGCTCAGCTTCTCTCCTCTATGATATAACCCTATATATCACAGAGCTCAGCTTCTCTCTTCTATCATATATCCCTATATATCACAGAGCTCAGCTTCTCTCCTCTATCATATAACCCTATATATCACAGAGCTCAGCTTCTCTCCTCTATCATATAACCCTATATATCACAGAGCTCAGCTTCTCTCCTCTATGATGTAACCCTATATATCACAGAGCTCAGCTTCTCTCCTCTATCATATAACCCTATATATCACAGAGCTCAGCTTCTCTCCTCTATCATATAACCCTATATATCACAGAGCTCAGCTTCTCTCCTCTATGATGTAACCCTATATATCACAGAGCTCAGCTTCTCTCCTCTATCCTATAACCCTATATATCACAGAGCTCAGCTTCTCTCCTCTATCATATAACCTTACATATCACAGAGCTCAGCTTCTCTCCTCTATCATATAACCGTATATATCACACGGCTCAGCTTCTCTCTTCTATCATATATCCCTATATATCACAAAGCTCAGCTTTTCTCCTCTATGATATAACCCTATATATCACAGAGCTCAGCTTCTCTCCTCTATCCTATAACCCTATATATCACAGAGCTCAGCTTCTCTCCTCTATCATATAACCCTATATATCACACAGCTCAGCTTCTCTCCCTCTATTATATAACCCTATATATCACATAGCTCAGCTTCTCTCTCTCTATTATATAACCCTATATATCACAAAGCACAGCTTCTCTCCTCTGTCATATAACCCTATATATCACATAGCTCAGCTTCTCTCCTCTATCATATAACCTTATATATCACAGAGCTCAGCTTCTCTCCTCTATCATATAACCCTATATATCACACAGCTCAGCTTCTCTCTTCTATCATATATCCCTATATATGACAAAGCTCAGCTTCTCTCCTCTATCATATAACCCTATATATCACAGAGCTCAGCTTCTCTCCTCTATGATATAACCCTATATATCACAGAGCTCAGCTTCTCTCCTCTATCCTATAACCCTATATATCACAGAGCTCAGCTTCTCTCCTCTATCATATAACCCTATATATCACAGAGCTCAGCTTCTCTCCTCTATCATATAACCCTATATATCACACAGCTCAGCTTCTCTCCTCTATCATATAACTCTATATATCACCGAGCTCAGCTTCTCTCCTCTATCCTATAACCCTATATATCACAGAGCTCAGCTTCTCTCCCTCTATTATATAACCCTATATATCACAGAGCTCAGCTTCTCTCCCTCTATTATATAACCCTATATATCACAAAGCTCAGCTTCTCTCCTCTGTCAAAAACCCTATATATCACATAGCTCAGCTTCTCTCCTCTATCATATAACCGTATATATCTCAGAGCTCAGCTTCTCTCCTCTATCATATAACCTTACATATCACAGAGCTCAGCTTCTCTCCTCTATCATATAACCGTATATATCACACGGCTCAGCTTCTCTCTTCTATCATATATCCCTATATATCACAAAGCTCAGCTTCTCTCCTCTATGATATAACCGTATATATCACAGAGCTCAGCTTCTCTCCTCTATCCTATAACCCTATATATCACAGAGCTCAGCTTCTCTCCTCTATCATATAACCCTATATATCACACAGCTCAGCTTCTCTCCCTCTATTATATAACCCTATATATCACATAGCTCAGCTTCTCTCTCTCTATTATATAACCCTATATATCACAAAGCACAGCTTCTCTCCTCTGTCATATAACCCTATATATCACATAGCTCAGCTTCTCTCCTCTATCATATAACCTTATATATCACAGAGCTCAGCTTCTCTCCTCTATCATATAACCCTATATATCACACAGCTCAGCTTCTCTCTTCTATCATATATCCCTATATATCACAGAGCTCAGCTTCTCTCCTCTATCATATAACCCTATATATCACAGTGGTCAGCTTTTCTCCTCTATCATATAACCCTATATATCACAGAGCTCAGCTTCTCTCCTCTATCATATAACCCTATATATCACACAGCTCAGCTTCTCTCCTCTATCATATAACTCTATATATCACCGAGGTCAGCTTCTCTCCTCTATCCTATAACCCTATATATCACAGAGCTCAGCTTCTCTCCCTCTATTATATAACCCTATATATCACAGAGCTCAGCTTCTCTCCCTCTATCATATAACCCTATATATCACAGAGCTCAGCTTCTCTCCTCTATCCTATAACCCTATATCACATAGCTCAGCTTCTCTCCTCTATCATATAACCCTATATATCACAGAGCTCAGCTTCTCTCCTCTATCATATAACCCTATATATCACAGAGATCAGCTTCTCTCCTCTATCATATAACCCTATATATCACAGAGCTCAGCTTCTCTCCTCTATCATATAACCCTATATATCACAGAGCTCAGCTTGTCTCCTCTATCATATAACCCTATATATCACAGAGCTCAGCTTCTCTCCTCTATCATATAACCCTATATATCACAGAGCTCAGCTTCTCTCCCTCTGTCCTATATCCTTATATATCACAGAGCTCAGCTTCTCTCCTCTATCCTATAACCCTATATATCACATAGCTCAGCTTCTCTCCTCTATCATATAACTCTATATATCACAGAGCTCAGCTTCTCTCCTCTATCATATAATCCTATATATCACATAGCTCAGCTTCTCTCCTCTATCCTATAACCCTATATGTCACAGAGCTCAGCTTCTCTCCCTCTATTATATAACCCTATATATCACAGAGCTCAGTTTCTCTCCTCTATGATATAACCCTATATATCACAGTGCTCAGCTTCTCTCCTCTGTCATATAACCCTATATCACATAGCTCAGCTTCTCTCCTCTATCATATAACCCTATATATCACAGAGCTCAGCTTCTCTCCTCTATCATATAACCCTATGTATCACAGAGCTCAGCTTCTCTCCTCTATCATATAACCCTATATATCACAGAGCTCAGCTTCTCTCCTCTATCATAGAACCCTATATATCACAGAGCTCAGCTTCTCTCCTCTATCATATAACCCTATATATATCACAGAACTCAGCTTCTCTCCTCTATCATATAACCCTATATATCACAGCGCTCAGCTTCTCTCCCTCTGTCCTATAACCCTATATATCACAGAGCTCAGCTTCTCTCCTCTATCCTATAACCCTATATATCACATAGCTCAGCTTCTCTCCTCTATCATATAACTCTATATATCACATAGCTTAGCTTCTCTCCTCTATCATATAACCCTATATATCACAGAGCTCAGCTTCTCTCCTCTATCATATAACCCTATATATCACAGAGCTCAGCTTCTCTATCATATAACCCTATATATCACAGAGCTCAGCTTCTCTCCTCTATAAGATAACCCTATATATCACACAGCTCAGCTTCTCTCCTCTATCCTATAACTCTATATATAACAGAGCTCATAAAGGGTGTCCTGGGGGTTAGTTCTGAGAAACCCAGGGGAAACAAAAGAAGGCCAGTCTGCAACCAACAGGTTGAGAAAAGATCAATCCTGCGGCCCCTGAGATGTAGAAGACCCTGCACTCGGTATAGTTACCCCACTGCTCATATTGATAGTTTCACATTTATATTTATTTCTTTATTTTAGGTCAAAGTCCGGCACTTCGGGAATGCTATGCCTGTCAATTCAAGTTCCAGTCGTACTGTTTCCTAACCACATCCTACACGGCTCAATGCCAAGAAAACTCTTTCTGTGGAGTCACTAACTTCACATTAGGTATGTATGTGTCCCTTATGACTATTAAGGCTGAGGTCCCACATTGCGGAAACGCAGCATTTTTAATTGCAGATTTTGTTGCGTCTTTTATAGCCAAACCTAGTAATGGCTACTGAAGGAATGGCAAATATATAGGACGTTCTTATACATCTCCCTTCTGCTCAATCTAGTCCTGGCTTTAGGTCAAAAAACCACAGCAAAATCTACAACAAAAAAAGCAGCTTTTCAACAATGAAGTTACCAGTGAATTTCCGTAGGATCTGACCATAAACAGCCACGTCTCACATATATCCCAAATGTATTGTGTGGGGAAATGCATATGATATAGTGGCATATGGAGTTTTCAATATATACAGGAAAAATGGCAGTATGTTCAATGGAATGCCAAATATTGGACCAAGGAAAACCCGATTCATAATAGGGTGCCCAACAGGCAGTACTGTATGTGGTTAACAATATGGGGTGCAATACTCTGTTAGTGTACACTGTAGGACAACTTAAATGCACAGGGTTGGGCCTATTTTTTATTCCACCTAAATAAAATAAGACCTTATACACTTACTAAGCAGAATTTTTGCCAAAAACAGTTGAATAGGTTAGTTTGCAGCAGGGAGAGCCTCCCAAGGATCAGCTGATCTCAATAGGAGCTAGAATTTTCCATACTATTCAACACCTTTGTATTGAATAGTATGGGATTGTTTGGGATTATTTCATCTGGAGGCAACCCTAGCAAACATCATACTTTGCAGGGAAAGTCGGGGTCTGAGGGGCACAATGTAGTACTACATGTCGGCAAATCAGAGAAATACAAGGTGGTCCAAGTCTCCCAGAATAGAAGCTACTCTCATAGATTGGTACTCCATTCTAGCTTATGGGGGGCGGGGGTGTCCCAAGCAGGCAGATGGATAGGTGTTGTCTTCATGAACATCCCCTTTAATATGTATAAGCAGCATAGCGCTCAGATTGGATTCTTTGTAGTCCTGGGGATGAAGAAAATTCTGTCCATGCAAGTGCTAGGTAGCCACACATCTGCCTGCAACCCAGACAATGCCTCATAATGGCTCCTAGAAAAGCGTTCTCTGAGCAGCATTGTCTTGTTATCCATGTTTGCAGTTATATGGCAGCCTCAAAAGAAGACATTGTACATGGTTTTGACAAAACCACCATAAAAAGATGCCATGTTGATCATTGTTATTACCAGGGTGACCAAGATTTACTGGACCGCTTCTGAGGTCTACTGGTAGATCAAGATTGACTCTGTTGGCCAGCACTTCTGAAACAGCCCTGAATTCTATTGTTGTGGCGCATCAGCTTGGACATCCCATTATACTTTACTGCTGTAGTAAAGGGCTCTTGGCTTCCCATGTGTGGGTTATGTAGACACTGCAAAGCCAATGGTGTCCTCATCCAATGGTGTCCACGTGTTCTATCCATGGGATGACTTTTTCAGCTGTCCCTGGTAACATTCCGTCACCAGCCGGAATAGCAAAACAGAATGTCCAATTTCTCAGAAACATTCCCAATGGACTGGTGGTCCTCCTCACACCCATCACCTGTACAATGTAGAGGTAGCTCTTGTTGTTTTGACCCAATGTCCCACAGAAAGCTGTCTATGACTTCCCAGAGGAAAACATCCATGTTGTATCTGGTCCCTCATCATTTTATAATGAATTGATAGGGTAAACTACAGATCAGTCCACAAGACGCAAGACATTTCTCCATCGCTCTAGATTCCTGCATCATCTGAGGACATTTTTAATGCTCTTTTTTTGTCCTGTAACAGGAGGCATCATTACGTTTGCCAAATACGGATGCATTGAAACAGCCAACTGCAACCAAACCGCACAAGGTACAAGCGCCCTCAGAGTCATCTCCGCCACCACCACCTGCTGTATATCCAGTTTCTGCAATGGAGGCTTCACCGCCCAAGCTCCCCACCTGGCTGTTATAGGAGTGCTCAGCGTATTCCTGCTCTATACGACCTCTTGAAGACAACCCTATTTCTCTGGAGGCTTTTTAGGAACGATACGCATGGCTATTTCAGGACCTCGGTCACTGCCCCTGCACCACAACTGGATGGATAATGGCTGAGGGAAGACATATGGCAGCCTATGTATATCTATATCTACATATGAGCAGCAGGTAGATGATCCCACCCGCTGGAGCCATAAATTCACCAACTAATAAAGCATCAGAGTCTACCCCACTTCTGTCACTAGCTCTTCCAATTTATAGGTGCTTTTTTCGGTTTAGGGTATTAAAGTTTAATCACTGTATAATTAAAGGTTCTGCTTAAAGGGGTTTTCCAGACCCAGATTTTTTTTTAATGCTGATGATCTACTCGATAAGTGATCAGTATCTGCTGTGAGTTACAATAACTCTGTTCTGTCGACACATCTCGCCCTGGCACACCTTGATCATTACTCTGTCCACTTTTCTCAAAAGTGTCAAGGGTATAGATGTCATAGACGGAGGCTCCATGACCGCACCCACCTCTATGAGCCATTTAAATGCATTGCTTCCTGTAATACTACATTTCTCCTGTAGTGGCCGCTGCAGGGAAAATAATAGCAACTTCTTCAGGCACATTTGAGGTATTGTCTGTTCCAAAATCCTGTTAAATGAATTAAAGGCGATATGAAGGTTCAGATAAACATGGACATTTTATTTCACAAATAGCGCCACACCTGTCTATGGGTGGTGCCCCGTATTGTAACTTGGCTCCATTGAAGTAAATGGGCATAACTGCAATACTACACATAACCTGGTGACATGTGTGGCGCTCTATTTTGTAGAAAGTGCTTTTCTAAATCTTACAACCATTTCAGTTGCTATGTTGAGACCATATTATTAGTGTCTTTAGGTACTGCAGCTCTGCCCCATTGAAGTCTATGAATAATGCGCCCACCTTTGCATTCAAATATTATCATCAGAAAGATCAACTTCTGCAGCAGCTGATCTGCAAGGGTCCTGGGTGTCAGACTCACTCAGATCTAATATTGATGACCTATCCTAAGGAAATTCTAAGGATAGGCCATCAATATTAAAAAGTAGATAACCCATTTAATAATAGTATACACATGACTGTGGGTTTCTAGGCTTTTGATATTATCAATATCCCATCAGTGGTGTCCTACACCTGGCACCCCCAGTGATCAGTTGATATCTGAAGAGTATTTGGAGACAGAACCTGACAGCCCTGTATTCTGTGTAGCGGCCATTCAAGTGAGTGAGAACTGAGCTGCAATCGTGCGGCACGGCCACTTCTGACTCTATACACTGTAAAGTACCTATTCCAGAGGCTGCTGTGAACAGCTGATCAGTTAGGGTGCTTGGTGTTGGACCACCACAATTTGATAAGAATGTCCAATTATAAGGATAGGACATCAGTATTGCAAGGCTGATACCGCAACGGTTTCTAATATTTGGGTAGATGTTCTAGGTTGCACCTTGTTACATGACGTCTATAGGACTACAAAATTATCACATAACCCTATATATCACAGAGCTCAGCTTCTCTCCTCTATCATATAACCCTATATATCACAGAGCTCAGCTTCTCTCCTCTATCATATAACCCTATATATCACAGAGCTCAGCTTCTCTCCTCTATCATATAACCTATAAATCAAAGAGCTTAGCTTCTCTCCCTCTATCATATAACCCTATATATCACAGAGCTCAGCTTCTCTCCCTCTATCATATGACCCTATATATCACAGAGCTCAGCTTCTCTCCTCTATCATATAACCTATATATCACAGAGCTCAGCTTCTCTCCCCTATCATATAACCCTATATATCACAGAGCTCAGCTTCTCTCCTCTATCATATAACCCTATATATCACAGAGCTCAGCTTCTCTCCTCTATGATGTAACCCTATATATCACAGAGCTCAGTTTCTCTCCTCTATCATATAACCCTATATATCACAGAGCTCAGCTTCTCTCCCTCTATCATATAACCCTATATATCACAGAGCTCAGCTTCTCTCCTCTATCATATAACCTATATATCACAGAGCTCAGCTTCTCTCCCCTCATATAACCCTATAACGGCCGCCCCCCCCCCTATATATATCACAGAGCTCAGCTTCTCTCCCCTATCATATAACCCTATATATCACAGAGCTCAGCTTCTCTCCTCTATCATATAACCCTATATATCACAGAGCTCAGTTTCTCTCCTCTATCATATAACCTATATATCACAGAGCTCAGCTTCTCTCCTCTATCATATAACCCTATATATATCACAGAGCTCAGCTTCTCTCCTCTATCCTATAACCCTATATATATCACAGAGCTCAGCTTCTCTCCCCTATCATATAAACCTATATGTCACCGAGCTCAGCTATTACCCTATATATCACAGGCTCAGTCTCTCCTCTATCATATAACCCTATATATCACACAGAGCTCAGCTTCTCTCCTCTATCCTATAACCCTATATATCCCCCGGGGCCCGCCTCTCTCCCCTATCATATCAACCTAAGTCACCGGCTCAGCTTCTCTCCTCTATCATATAACCCTATATATCACAGAGCTCAGCTTCTCTCCTCTATCCTATAACCCTATATATCACAGAGCTCAGCTTCTCTCCTCTATCCTATAACCCTATATATCACAGAGCTCAGCTTCTCTCCTCTATCCTATAACCCTATATATCACAGAGCTCAGCTTCTCTCCTCTATCCTATAACCCTATATATCACAGAGCTCAGCTTCTCTCCTCTATCCTATAACCCTATATATCACAGAGCTCAGCTTCTCTCCTCTATCATATAACCCTATATATCACCGAGCTCAGCTTCTCTCCTCTATCATATAACCCTATATAATTGTGAAATCTTACACAACTATTTAGTAATGTCATGATGGGTAATGTCCCGCTCCCACTCACATGTAACCCCTTTACCATCTTGTCGACACTACAAGAAATATTCAGGAAGTTTAGGAAAATCTGAAAAGTTGTATTAATTATGGGTAAAACTATTATAATATTATATATTTAACTAGTGTGTGAAGTGATTCCTAGTACATGATATAATGTATGTCTTTAGGTCTTACAGGCAGGTAAATGAGGGGTTAAACTAAGAAAACCTGATAATCTTGTTTGTTCAAGGATTTTGAAGGTAGTAAGAAAGTAAATAGTGTTTTAAAGGGTTGTACAAGATAAGGAAAACCAGGTCTAAAACAGTGCCCCTCTAGTCTATAGGCAGTTCCTGGTACTGCAGCATTCACTTAAATGAGACTGAGGATTTGAGTGGCGCTGCTGAGATAAAATGAAGTGTGCCTTTTCTCAAATCTCATACAACCTCTTGAACCCATTTTCTCTTAATGGTTTGTTCTCCTGGAAATGTAACTTGATTTGCCCTAAACAGGTAACAACTGTGATCCTCTCTGTAAATAACAGAGGCAGCCATATTGCATGATTCTGCTGATATCACGTGAAATGTGACGGTACCCATGAATAAAATGTATTTAACTGGAATGTGTTTGTTCTTTCATTGTCACGTCCTAGAAAAGGACAATTCTATAAATTGTCTGAGCTTTAGTATAGGGCAGTATTGTAGATTTAGCAGGGCTGTGGAGTCAGAAGGCCAAAGCACCGACTCCGACACCTGATCTGACTCTTTCACACGTGGCAGACAGCCATGATCAGACAGATGTAGTAAAGCTCCTGTAATTTGGCCCATAATGGCTGAAGTATCTATCCAGCATTATAGGGTAACTATCCAACGGGTGGCGCTAGAGAGGTAGCTTCTTCCTCCAGGACATGTGCTATATGGCTTACTGTGGGGCTGAGTTGTCGGGACGCATTTCCCACTCTGGTTTTGATAATCCCCTCCCCACCAGGGTGTGTGCGCCTGATTTACGATGAGCCCCCATCATGCCTGCTTTTAGAAAAGCGGTGCACAGAGCTTCAAAAGTTGCAATTTTTGTGCAAAACTTCAGACTTCAAAAACTGGCACACAAGCCATAATGTAGGACCATCTCTGAGCTGCTTTAGGATTTGGCCCTTCTCTGGCAGTTTGGAAGTAGTCAGGGGCAATGTAGTGACTGACGCTGCTACATCTTGTCTGCTGCTCCCAAGGTACTGGCAGCAAATACCAGAATTATCTGCGGGGTACAGGGGAGGTGAGCATTATTATTTCTTTCCTTTTGTACATTATCATGTGGGGGCACATTATATATAGTGTTGAGGAAAGGGAGGAAGTTATAATGTGGGGGCCATATTAAGGGGGGAGCATTATACTGTGAGGTCATACCAAAGGGGGCATTATACTGCAGGTGCCATATTAAGGGAGGCATTATACTGAGGGGCCATATTAAGGGAGCATTATACTGTGGGGGCCATATTAAGGGAGCATTATACTGTGGGGGCCATATTAAGGGGGCATTATACTGCAGGTGCCATATTAAGGGAGGCATTATACTGTGGGGGCCATATTAAGGGAGCATTATACTGTGGGGGCCATATTAAGGGAGCATTATACTGTGGGGGCCATATTAAGGGAGCATTATACTGTGGGGGCCATATTAAGGGAGCATTATACTGTGGGGGCCATATTAATGGAGGCATTATACTGCAGGTGCCATATTAATGGAGGCATTATACTGCAGGTGCCATATTAATGGAGGCATTATACTGTGGGGCCACATTAAGGGGGCATTATACTGTGGGGCCACATTAAGGGGGTATTATACTGTGGGGCCACATTAAGGGGGTATTATACTGTGGGGCCACATTAAGGGGGTATTATACTGTGGGGCCACATTAAGGGGGTATTATACTGTGGGGGCCATATTAAGGGGGCATTATACTGTGGGGCCACATTAAGGGGGTATTATACTGTGGGGCCACATTAAGGGGGTATTATACTGTGGGGGCCATATTAAGGGGGCATTATACTGTGGAGGCTATACTGTGGGGGCATTACACTGTGGAGGCTATACTAAGGGGGCATTATACTGTGGAGGCAATAAGGGGGCATTATACTGTGGAGGCAATAAGGGGGTATTATACTGTGGGGGCATTATACTGTGGAGGCAATAAGGGGGTATTATACTGTGGGGGAATACTAGCCGTGCATTATACTGTGGAACATTACTAAGGGGGCATTATACTGCAGGCCATATTAAGGGAGGGTCGCTATACTGTGGGGGTATTTTAAGGCGGACATTATTGAGGGTGAAATTTATTGTGGAGGGGCATTATACTGTGGTAGGTCACTATGCTGGGTCGGGGACCATGGTTGGAAATGTGCAACATGTCCTCATAAATGACTCCTTCCACTGCCAGTTATAGGAATAATGGCGGCCATATAGCCCTACTTCCGGTCATGTGACGTTATGTTATCGCAGTTGCTAGGACATGAACAGGAAATAGACTTCACTCACCTTCTCCCCGCCCACTGAGGCTGCTCCGTCCAATCAGATACTCACTTCCTTATTTATCCAGCTTTTGATACGTTCTGCTGTTGCTAAGCGACACATCTGGAAGTCACGTCCCTTTTAGACCCCGCCTGTCTCTGCCGTTATCCAATCCTCTGTTCGCTTTAGCTTACTAGGCCCCTCCCCTCTGTCACTGCGCGTCCCGCCCCTTCTATTGTTGGTGTCCGCTGATTGGTCCAGGCAGTGTCAGTCACGTCCGGGCGCCGCTGTTTCCCTGCGCTCTCCTCCTAACGGTCCCGGCCGGGCCTGTCACAGGGGAACATGGCAGCCGGGGGTGAGGGCTTCATGCGGAGATGGATCCGGGGCTTCGGGCTGCTCTACCTGTGTATCCGGGGGCCTCGGCTCTATCGGGTTTACCGGGTGAACGGACGGGCGGCGATCGGGAGAGGCCGGCCCCTGCAGGAGGGAGACTCGGAGAGCTCCTGGGTAAGAGGTGTCCGGTGCCGGGCGGGCTTTGGGCCGTGCCCCATGGTTCCCTGCCCCCGGTGTGCATTATACATAGAGCTGCGCATCTCACACTTATCATCTATTGGTTCACATTTTCAGTCCCTCTGCTTTCTGTCAGTGAACGGAAACCTTTCTGCTTACATGCACAGGCTGAAAAACAGCTCAGACTTCTCACAGCTGAGGGTTTGCTACAGTCTAGGCAGTCCTCTGTGTGCTAAGACTTCCCATACTCTCCTGGAGGCTCCTGCAAAAAGGGGGTGAAGTCCTGGAAGAGTGGCCGAATCTCCCGGACACCCCAATGTTCCCCTGCATTATACACTGACCACGTCACAGAAATGGGGCCTGCTTGTCACATTTCATGCCAATGGGGGTGTGATGTATGACATATGACATCACCGCAAGGGCGAAGCGTGCTGTCCGGCCGAGACGTCCCCTCTAAGGTGGTCAGATTGAAAGAATAGTGATGTCTGCAACACAATGGACACTGACGGCCCCCAAAGGACCCACTCACTAATAATTGGGCTCATAGGTGCAGGTCATGTGACAGTCCCAGCAGCTGGAAACCACAGCGGCAGTGTGAACAGAGCCTTAATACGTCAGCAGAAGGGATTGTCCAGTGGAGACCAGACTGTTCGGCTAAGGCTGGGTTCACATTGCGGTGTGTGCGGCTGACTCACTCACTCACTCATTCATTCATTTGAACCCATTATAGTCAATGGGCTCCGTTCTAGTCCTCCAAAGGACCAGAAGAATGGAAAGAAGGACACAGCTGTGAACCTAGGGTAACAGCAATGTGTTTCCATTCACTGACAGCCAGCAGAGATTCTGAAAAGGGTGAGGATCACAATCACAATGGAGATCTGTGGAGCCCGGCAGTTTTAGCGCTGCTCTTCATATCTCCTGCATTAGCAGAGGTTGCACTGAATTTACGGGAAAGCGGCCACCTTCTCCAGAAATCAGACGCAACCTCCGCCAAGCCGCGTTCCTGTAATGACATCTACGTCAGTTATCTCAGGCATCGTTTCTGGCATAAATGCTGATACATCTGGTGGGGTGGGAGACCCCAGCACACCCTCACCATGCCCCCTTTTTGGAAACGGGTAAGGGTGGCCTAAAATGTCAGCCTAAGGATTGTTTACACTAGAGATGTGTCTGCTCCATTTACAGCAAGCAGAGATCTTGTAAAGGGTGAGCAATAGAAACACACTGGGCTGGTGTACTGGCGTACAAGCCGTGAGAAAAGTTGCAATTTTTTTTTGCACAAGTCAGAATTTTTGCACACAATATTGCAACTTTTTACGTTTTGCCCTCCCTGAGCGTCACTTTACTCAAATGGGGCAGGGTGGCAGCGGGGTCTTCGGCTGCATCTAATTTATCATCACTTATGCCCGAAATCTACACCAGACCCCTCCTCGGAGGATGCCCCTGATCTATGACGAGGCGTTCATCTCCGACATGGCAGGGATTATCCAGACCAGTGTGAAAAATGGCAGTCCTGATAAATCGGCCCTAAAGTATATTACTAAGGGGTTTCTTTCTCTAACACCACTGTCTATAGGGGAGAAGTGCCTGATTGTGGGGGACTGACCTCTGGGGCCCCCAGAATAGGAATGGGGATCCCTGAGTCCCCTGTGTGAATGGATGGTTTGGGACTGACTGAGCATTGTGCTCCGCTATCCCCATCGATCCCATAAAAGTGATTGGAGCGGTGGTCTCACGGGCCCACTAACACTCTGCGCACAGAGTACTCATACACCCCTGTTCTTCCCATGACTGAGGGTCCCAGTGGTCTGACCTGCAGGGAACTTATACCCTTTGCAGGTCTGGTTTGGCCAACCTTTATATACCTGGAGGTTGGTGCCCAGCAGATTGTGGGGGTCCCTGTTGTGCAGACCCCCTGTGATGAGTAGCAGTAGGCACTGTGGCTTTGGGGAGATGTCTGGGGCAAATATCTTGGCCCTCAGGAAACGTTTTTCTCTTCTACTTTGCAGGAATCATTTTATCAACCAAAAGCTTTGGAGAAGCACACGGACAGCATCCTGGCATGGGTGAGTCCTGTGTGAGTGTGTGTGTGTGAGTGTATGTGTGTATATATATATATATATATATATATATATATATATATATATATATATGTGTGTGTGTATCCTTAATCTGTGGACCCTCACCCTATAAGAGGAGATTGCCCTTCATTATAAGAGCTGTTCACACTGCAGAGGGTTCGGTGTAGCCGGATCTTACATGGTCTCCCTTCGCTGATCACCAGAGGTTTCAGTACACAGAACTGCAGTGATCAGCAGATCGCCCCCAGGCCTGTGTTCAGGGTAGAGTTGTCCAGCAGTTTATGCTTCTTTACCACTTTCTGTATTATAAAAATTGTAAATTAAGGCGATTTGGCAATTTTTCACTCCTGCAATGAGAAAAGTGTGTGGGATTTTGCAGGAGGGGTGGTGTATTTGACCACATACCTATAAGGTTCCTGCTCCTATGTAGCGGGTCATCAAGGTGCGACACTAAGCAAGTGGCTCATAAGGCAAAATCTCATTTTTGTTAACCTTGGTAAATCTTCTGTCCTCCAGGTATCTGTCCTGTGGACCATTTCTTACTACTCCTCCCCCCTCGCTGCCTTCTATATGTACAGAAAAGGTAAGGTCCAGTGGGATCTCCGAATAGCTAAAGGTCCAAGCTCATGGACCGCGATCTGACATGTCTGTTCTTCTTCTGCTCTCTTTGCAGCCTGTCAGTTTGTTCCCATCAGGCCCCTCCTCGCCTCCTTCACGCTGTGCTGAGGCTGGAGTGGAGGTCACATTAACTGGCTGTAATTCAGGATCTATAAGGGCTAGTAACATGAGCCAGGGTTTATTGATTCATTGTAAATAATAATAATCCTCTAATAGTCCCGCCATGGGGAAATTCAGTGTGTTACAGCAGCAAAGATATGCAATGCAAGATAAGTAAAGGTGAGAATCTCATCTTTAAAGTGATGCCAGGATCACGATGCAGCCTACTACAGGACCGGGGTTATAAGCAGATAAATACACTGAGATCTGCGGCTTATACCTCCATATCCTGTGCATTTAGCATCATGATCCATTCATCGTTCTAAAGATAAGATTCTCATATTTAATATTGAATCCTGGATCATCTTACTCACAATTACAGATCCTGAGACGCTGGAGTTGGTAGCAAAGATGTATCGCCTATACGTTCTTGGCTGTTGAAGAGCACCCTGTTAGGATGTATGACATACATCCCTGGTTGGGAAAGGGTTATAATGGCTTGCTGACTGCTGGATGACTTTAAACATATGGCAGATCAGCGTATAACTCTGCATGGGTGTTTTATACAGTTCAGGAGGCTGCCATGACGCTTCTTCTCCCATCTTGGCGATCACGTGATTGCCAGGTAACTGCAGTCACTGCTGAGTCTCAGCACACCCAGATCATCTCTGCAGGGAGTCCCAGGAGGCTGCATCAGCAATGGAAAAAACAATGTAACGTCAGTGTAAAAATAAAGCCATAGATATCCTCGAAAAAGATACAAAAACCACAAATCATCACTTCAAGACCACAAGTGCTAATAATGTCCAGTCATGAACTGGGGAGAATGTGTCCATAATGGACAATGAATATTATGTGATCACTTATGTATAATACCGCACCAGGGTCCTCCCTGTTGGACAAAAATCAATCATTTTTACCTAAATCCATCGCCTCCTTCATCATGTCAAGGCGAGGTGTTGTATTATCAAGTATCCCGGATTACCCGGACCATACACATTCACATGATCCATTTAGCCTCCTGCTCCTCCAGTCCTCTGTGCTGCTGACAGGCCGTATATCCATGCAGCCGGTCATACATTTGGTGGAGACATATACTGTATAAAGCTCCAGCATCGGCGCCATTGCTGAATATATCTTGTCACTGTGAAATCATGAAGTGTATGCTATATACTGTATATATACTGTATACTAACTGATGCTTATGTACTACAGGGTATGTGACGGCGACCCGGCTGATACCTCTAACACAGTACGGCTTAACGCTTATGTTCCTGCTGGCGGGAATAGCATGTTTGAGAGGTGAGACCCTCCTCTACACTGAACTGTTAGATATAGGTTGTAGATTGAGAGTGCGAGAGGTTGGAGATGATCAGATATCGGTTCATTGCGACTTTATCTTTCTTTCTAGGTTTGGGCAGATGGAGCAATCCTCAGTATATTCAGTTCATTAGCATTTTACAGAGAACCAAGATGGATGATTGTCCAGAGAACAAGGTAACGGCTATAACGTGTGTATGTAGCACTGTCATGGGGGAGGGGGAGACATGGGGGCTTTTTATTAGAGCGGGCCATGGGCAGGAGTCTCTCTCACTAATATGATTTCTATGGTACGTAGGCAGCGCTTTTGCTGGATATGCCCCTTTTATGGGGTACTACGGGAATCTTAAGTTATCTCCTATCCACTGGGGGTCTCCACCTGTCACAAGAATGGGGGTGCCGTAACCCCTTTTAAATGGGTTGAGTATGTCCACTGCTGCTCCATTCATTCGCTATAGGACTGCCAGAGATCGTTTAGGGCTGTCTCCAGCATGCCATAGAAGTGATGGAGAGGCCTATACATTCATATGGTGATATAAAAGACCCCCCCCTTCTTGTCATCGCGGGGGTCCCACCAAGCTAGTAGTTATCCCTTATACAATGAATAGGGAATCATGTAAAATTCCTGGAATACCCCTTTATAAAGGTTATCTATTTTCTAATACCAATGACCTACCTGTAGGATCGATATTAGATCTACTAGGGTCGGACACCCAGGACACTCCCAGATCAGCTGTTGTGGGTCAGCACGGTTGAGAGTAATGTTTACATTTCGGGGGCTGCGCTGCTCATTCTCTGTACAAGGGTAGTGACAGCTTAAGGTACTGCAGCGTTGTCCTTTAGACTTCAGTGGAGCGGCGCTGCAGTATCTAAAGCGGCTGCCACAGTTTGAGCAGCGCGGCTTCCTGGTATGTAAACGTTACCGGATGACGTGCTGTCACATGGCAGCAGATCTGTGGCAGTCCCAGGTGTCTGACCCTTGCAAATCTAAGCCTAAGCATAGGCCATGAATAATAGAAAGTGGGCAACCCCTTTAAGCTCCCAATGAGTTGTATGCAACATTCACTCTAAGGGAAGGTTTGGAGAGCGCCCTCTTTAGTGCAATAGTTTTCCATAGCACAGTCCTTTATTACGTCTTGTGACCTTGTAACCAGGACATTTGGCTTCTTAGATATTCAGAAATGTCTTTTCTTTCTTCATAGAAAATGTTGTCCAATTTCAACTTTGACTTCCGCAGTTGGCCAGTGGATTTCCGATGGGATGAAACCAGCAGGTACGTCTCCTGACTACTGATAAATGAGGGGATAAGTGCGAGGTGTATAATATGTGTGACTAGAGATGAAGGCTACATCATTAACTATTTATCTCCTCTCAGTAAAGATAACCAGAAGCCTGGGCTGACAGGAGGTGTACCTCTACTCAAGGCCGAACCCCGGACACGAGGCGCAGCCGACAGTTTCTTCCAGAGAGTGCAGAAGCTGCCTTGTCAGATAACCAGGTACAATATAGAGCCGGTTTATAGTGGATGTCACTTTAAATATGTGCAATCTAGTTAGATTCATGATCCACTGACTTCTAATTCGGTTCTCTGTCTGACTGCAACATAGTCTGTACCATACTTATCAGATGTTGGCACGCGGATGGCACATGAGTAATGGTTGGGTGGCCCGGACTCATAATGGCTCTCCTCCTCTAAAGAACACCAAGGCCATGCTCACCAAAGATGCGGTGGACAGAACTGTCTTCCCAAACCTGTGCCATGACCTCCTTTTAAGAAGGACTTGGAAAGTGCCATACAATAACCTGGACCTACATTGGTGCTTTGTATTTTACAAGACTGGGACTTTAAAGGGGTTGTCCTCATGAGATTGATCCTTTTAAAGGGCTATTCCAATCCTACTAATATGGGGATGATCAGTGGGGGTTTGACCTCTGGGATCTCTACTTATGGAATGAAGAGTCCTCTACACTGGTTCAGTGCTGCGTCCTCTTCACTGTTTTTGTTTTTTGTGCACTCTGGTGCCCCAACTGGCTGTGCAAGGAACTGCAGCACAGCTGGGTTCAGACTAGTTTTCTGCACTGTCTGGTTACTGAAATGTTGCTGTGCCGGGAAAACTGCGTACCCTGTATTCTCAGGATCGGCGGGGAACTCAGAGGTCAAAGTTAAACTGATGATAGATGGGGATACCTGCTTTAAGGAATCTATTTTTATGTAATTTTTTTGTTGTGTCTGTGACGTATGTGTGTGTATGGTTTGTTTCATATAGATCTCTTTTCTGCAGTTATGTTGTAGCTCACTCGTTTGGCAGACGGATGCTGTACCCAGGCTCGGTGTACCTCCTACAGAAGGCTCTCATGCCTATGTTATTGCAGGGACAGGCTCGTCTTGTAGAAGAGGTGAGTATGACACATGAAGTATTCAGTATCTGCTCATTCCTGCCCCTGTTATACACCTGTAGTGTTCTCATTCCCATACTAATGAGGCTCCTCATGTTCCTCTTTCTCCTAGTATAATGGGAAACGAGCCAAGCTCCTGGCTTGTGACGGAAATGAAATCGACACCATGTTTGTAGACCGCAGGAGCTCTGGTGAACGTAATGGCTCAAAACTGGTAAGAATAGCATCCGGTTTCCTTCAGTCTCAAGTCACTCACTTGCTTTACAGAATACAGATACTTTTCTTGTTCCTCTAAATGCCAATCCCCACCTCTCTCACTCCGAACAGGTTATATGCTGTGAGGGCAATGCTGGCTTCTACGAGGTTGGCTGCATTTCTACTCCACTTGAAGGTCAGAGAACTCCTGGTTCTTACATATACAGATGTGTCTTAACTTATAATTCCTCTTAGCTTACCATATGCCAAGATATGGGTCACGAGATAAACAACTGTTCGAAACAATATGATTTCTCGTCTACTTCACTGGGGGACACAGCACCATGGGTATAGACCTGGTCACTAGGAGACAAGACACTAGGAAAAAGCAAATGCTGTTGGCTCCGCCTCCAGGCTATACCCTGCCACAGCCACTGTGCATGAATCAGTATGAAACCTAGTGTCATAGGAGGCAGACACGACCTGACTCAGGTCTTCTGTCTTGCATCGTTTTTATTTTTACCTTTCTTTCAGGTGCAGGGGGTAGTCAGCGTGTACGCCACACTAGTCATACCCTCCTGCGGGCGCAGCGCTCTGCAAAGGAGCAGCCTCGCCGGTCACCCAGTCCCCACTCACCATTCGCCGCACCCCGAAAGCGGCCGGAGTACCGGTGACCCCACTCCCACGTGCGAGGTCCTACCGAGGGGGTGACCCTGCGGCGCCTGAAGACGCCAGACTGGTGAGTATGAGAAGAATAGAAGGCAGGCGAGTATGAAAGTTACTTCAGCCCCTCTCCTCCTCCACCTCAGGCCCTCTCCACCTCCCCTCAGGCCCTCTCAGCCCCTTAGTGCCATCTCCCAGGGGGACAATAGCATGGGTCCTGTTTAGGGGGGGCATCACAGGGTTCCCCTGAACTGGACCTTAAATCTTAGTAAATAAGCCCCCTTTTTTCTGGGGCGTTTTTGGGTTTTCTGGTCGCTCCTACCGAGCGGCTCCCGTCGGGGGGGGGGGGGGGGCACCCCGGTTCCCCCCCCCGCTCGTGTGGGGACCCCCTTTCCTTGCCCCCCGGTACCTTTTCCCAGGCCTCCGCGGAACCTCCGGAGTTCGCGCGGCGCCGCCGACGGTGCCTCGCGGTCGGCCGCGTTCTACGCAAGTCCGAGGCCTGGCCGGAAACTAGGCCGCAACGGGCCCGTCCCTTTCCCGGGCTTTTCTGGTACCCAGACTCCGCCTAGGGCCTTCCACTGGCCAGGGGGCTGTCCTGGCAAGCCATCCAGCCTGCCCAGTAGCTACTGAGCCTGTATTTACCAGGGGAAGAGCTTTGCTCTCCTCATATTCTCAATTTATTTATTTATTGGCTTATTTATTTATTTATTTATTGGCTTGCTGGGACAGCAGGGATTCTTCCCAGTTCCCTGGGAGACATTGCACCTGTGGAACCCTTGCTGCAGCAGTTTGTGAGCGGCCATCTTTTGCAGTCTGGTAGGCTAACTCCCTGGGTTACCCCTAATTTTCTTGGGCTCCCTCTCTCACCCTCCGGCCCCTCTGGTTGCGTCACGTTTTTATACGTGCACCTGCTGTATCAAAAACAGTTGCCATGCGGACAGCCCGAGCCCATGTGCTCTCTCTGCCTTCCGCCTCAGTCAGTCAGTAACCTCCTGGCCCCTCTCCGGTTCTTCCATCCCCCAGATTGGGCGGCCTCCCTAATCTTGGCCATGGTGTCCTTACCAGACTTAACTAGTCAGTGCTGGAAACTTGGAATGGCTGCTTTCCTAGATCGCCGCTCAGTCGGATGCTTCTTGGGATCTCCCTGGACACCCTCATAGTTCCCGTCGCAGCTCCAGGAGCCTCAAAAGGACCAGGAAGTCTTCCTACGATTCACGGTCCGCCACCCCTTCCTCTGGGTACTCCCCAGATAGGAACTCAGCTCACGGCTCCACTCCGACAGGCGGATACCTCCCTCCCTCTGCTCGGTCTACTTAACTGGGGACGCCTCTGACTCCGACTCGGAGCTTCAGCTAGGCTCATCTATATCTGCTGCTACGCGGGAGTCATCTATGCGATAGAGACCCTACAGATCTCTGAGGACCCGGACTCATCCTCTCAAGTGGACATCTCTTTCTGCCACTGGATGTTTGATATCATCTTGAGGGCACAGTGACTTCTCCCTGGACCATCCTCTGTCTTCAACTAGGAAGTCGGACATCCCTTCCCTTGACCTGTGTGTCTCCAAGTGGAAGGTGAGCTCGGGCAGTTCTGATAGGCTATGCTGTGACACACGTCTCTAGCTCTCCCTGGCTGGCAATGATGAACATCCGAGGCAAGGGAAGCAGGTTGCTCCAGTGGTGCAATCGGTTAGCGCACGGTACTTATATATCAGTAACTAGTGAGCGCAAGCTGGCCTGTCTTGACATTTTGTCAGCGAGCCGCCCCATGTGTCCCTTCCTATCACTAAGAGCCTCCCACGGTGGATCTCATGATAGCTAGGCTCTCCAAGGCTTCTAGTCTGCCTTCAGCGGACTGTGCCTACCTCAGTGATCCCTCGGAGTGAGATCAGATCGCATCTGTTGTATTGTTTGCAATGCAGAACTGATACATTGCATTGCCCTAAATGCTGGCTATTGTATTGCTGCAAGAAGGTGGCTTCCCTCACCAGGGTGGCCTTCGTAGTGGCTGGTTTCTCCCTGCGGCGCCCCTTCGCTGCCTCTTGGGTCATCAAGGCCTTCTTTTCCTGGGCCAAACAGCTTCAGTCAAACCTCCCTGATGCAGTTTCCCTCCAGCCGCTCGTCTCTGAGATCCTGAACGCTTCCCAATAACTAGAGATGCCTCCCAAATCTGCTAAGGCGGCCGCCAATGCAGTGATTATCTGCCATAGCGTTGGGATCCGTTGTGGAATACTGGGTCCTCCTCCAAGAAGGCGAACGCAGCCCTTCTCCCTTTCCAGGTCGTCCTGGGCCAAATTTTTTGTTAAGGGCGTCGAGAAGCTTATCCCTGAGGCCACGGGGGAATAGATTCTTCCTCCCTCAGAGGCGTCCTATGTGTCAGCCGTTCTCCTGCTCCAGAAAGCTTCTTTCAAGTCCAGGCCTCCCTGGCGGTTCTGCACCAGGTCGTCCAGGTCTTCCTCTTCCTAGCCTCCTCGGCATGAAGTTTTTTCCCCTCTCTGGGCATCTCAAATGGCGGGACGTCTGGAGCCTGGGCCTGAGAGGCGGTGTCGTCCGGCTACTCCAGTTTTCGCTGGAGTCTCTTTGCCTTCGCTATGTCGGACAATCCAGGCTGTCTCCAATCTCCAGCGGCAGGGAGTCAGCGTCCCTGTTCCCGTTTCAGAGTGTATCCGGGGTTACTATTCCTACCTGTTCTCCATTCGCCTAGAAGGACGGCTTCCTCTGTCCCATCATGGACCTGAAAGGGCTCCACAGGTTCTTCCATGCCTGCAGGCTCCGTTGTAGTCTATGCAGTCTGTGGTGGCATCCCTGGAGATGGGCGAATTCTTCGTCCATCTACATCATCGCGCTGTGCCGTCAGCGGTTTCTTCGTTTTGCAGTGGATCCTTGACCTTTCCAGTTGTCTCTCTCCCTTTCAGGCTGGCCTCTGCCACCGGGGTTTTTTTTCCCTCAGTGATGGCGTCTCTCATGGCCATCCTCTGCGCCAGAGGTGCTGCCGTGTTTCCAGACTTTGACGACCTCCTGGTGAAGCCCCTCCAGGTCAGACAATCTGACCAGCTTGTGGTTCACCTTGGTTGTTCTTCGCTGGTTCTGCTGGCTCATCAATGAGGATGTCTCGTGTCCTCTAAGCACATGGAATCCGGGACATGATCCTCTGCTCGCTCCAGGGTGTGATTCTCCCTCCGGAGGCCAAGATCCTGAGTGTCCCACCTTCGGAGGTACTCTCCTTGCTGTCTTTGAATCGGCATGTGGGTCCTGCGAACGATCGCCTCAACCTTCTAGGCTGTACCTTTCATTCACTGCCGCCAATTTCCCCGGCTGGGGAGTGGTCCTCGATGCTTTGATTGTTCAGGGCCTGTGGTCCAGGGCCGATTCCTCCCTCTGGTTCAACCTGCTGGATCCCAGGGCTATCTTATTTGCCCTTACTCCTTGGACCTCTCTTCTCCAAGGACATCTGTCACAGTCCAGACTGACCTCTCCTCCATGGTCGCCTACTTGAACCCTCAGCGGGGCACCAGGAGCCGTGCGGCCTTACTAGAAGCCTCACAATTTCTTCCTTGGGTGGAGCGCCTTGTTCCAGCTCTTTCGGTGGTCAACCTTTTTTCTGCGTGGACCACTGGGTGGCAGACTACTTGAGTCAAGAAAATATTGCTCCGGGCGAGGGTCGCTTTATCTGCAGATCTTCCATCCACTGTGCTCCCGCTGTGGTGTGACAAACGTCGACCTTTTTAGCCTCCGCCGGAACCACAAGGTCCCCGGCTAAATTGCCAGGCCTCTAGATCCTCGAACCATCACCGCTGGCGCTCTTGTAAGTTCGGTTTTTCACTTCCTCTTCTCCCTTGGGTCCTCCAGAATCTCAAGACCAAGGGGGTTCAAGCTATCCTGGTGGCACCAGTTTGGCCCTGCCGGGTCTGGTATGTGGATCTCATTTTCCTGTTGGCGGATGCTCCTGGCCTCTTCCTCTGCTGGGCGTCCTTCTGTCTCAAGGACTGCTGTTCCTCCCCACCTTGACTCAGCTGCGTTCACGGCGTGGCTGTTGAATCCGAGGTTTGAGGCGTCATGGTTTTTTCGGAGTTTGTTATTGTAACATACTCAAGGCCCGGAAGTTCCAGATAGCTTAGATCTGCCATCAAACGTGGAAGGCTTACGTCCACCATTGGAAGAGTAATGATTCTCATCGGATCTTCTCCAGTCTGGTCTGGATCAAGGTCTTAGTCGTCTTTCTTTTTAAAAGACTTTCCTACAGGAGTGCCACTCTGTGCTCCTTTGGAACCCTTGGATCCGTGGGATCTTAACCTCATCTTTAAGGTGCTTCAGGTTCTCCCCTTCGAGCCTATGATATCCCTTTTTTTGCCTTCTGTCCTGCTAGAATGAGTTTCTGGTGGCCATTACCTCCATCCGCAGGGGTCCCGAATTGGCTGCCCCTTTTTTTCGGCAGCCTCCCTTTCTGGTCCTCCACAAGGATAAGGTTTTCCTCTGTCTGCCACAGTCTTTTTTTTCTTAGGGTGTTTTTCCTGCTTCCACTTCGAGGACTTGGTCTTGCCCTCTTTCTGCTCGGTCCCCAGGCGTCCATGTGAGTGCTTGCTCTTCCCTGCCCGGTTGTTGCCCGGGCAATTTGCATGTATACTGTTCCTCACGGATCCTTTCTCTTGTTCGGACGCTTTGCTCATTCTCCCTGAGTGCCCTTGCCAGGGCCTTCCTGCTTCCAGAGCTCCCATCTTCCAATGGCTTTGGTCTGAGATTAGGGAGACCTATCGGTTTAAGAGTAAGGCTCTGCCTTCCCGTGTGACGGCTCTCTCCTCTAGAGCTGTTGGAGTTACCGGGGCCTCCGGCATCAGGCTTTTGCTTCCCAGGTCTGTAAGTATCGCACTGGACCTCCATCCTCTTTCTCTAACTTTCTCCAGATCCATTCTGTGGCCTCTGCTGATGCCAATTTGGGTTGTAAGTTTCTGGAAGCGGTTGAGTATTACGGGTTTGCATGGCCGTGTTATTCCCACCCTCTGGGACTGCTTTAGGACATCCCATGGTGCTGTGTCCCCCAGTGAAGTAGACGAGAAAGTGGGATTTTTGTGTACTCACCGTAAAATCCTTTTCTCGTTGTATTCACTGGGGGACACAGATCCCTCCCTTGTTTTTTTCAGTGTTCCTGCCCGAACTGTTTTGGTTCCTTTTTGGGTTCGGGCATTGTTGGTGGTTGTTGGTTCCATGTTCCTTTGTGTCTCTCTCTCCTACTGCTACGGTACAAACTGATTCATGCACAGTGGTTGTGGCAGGGTATAGCCTGGAGGTGGAGCCAACAGCTTTTGCTTTTTCCTAGTGTCTTGTCTCCTAGTGACCAGGTCTATACCCATGGTGCTGTGTCCCCCAGTGAATACAACGAGAAAAGGATTTTACGGTGAGTACACAAAAATCCCACTTTTGTGATACTCTGTCATAAGATGTCCATCCCATATCTGTTTGTGTGGCCATCCAGTGGTTGTGTTGTGAGTTGCAGCTTGTCAAGGGTTTTGCGATATTGTGTTAAATTTGTTTCACGTGAAATTGGTGTCCTTTAACTAAATTTGAGCAAAGGTAAACATTTTTACCAAGGCTAGGCCTCATTCAGATGAGTGTACAGTATAGTACATGTGTTTAACTGTACTTATTCTGGATGTAACTCCAACCCACTGTGGTTTTGTAGTGCTGTGAGTGCAGGGCTGTAGAACTCCGAGGTCCTGGGAGTTGCAACTGAAATGTGGACAGTTAAAGGGGTTGTCCAGGATACAGTTTTTCGCAAAGATGCCAGGGAAGGTGGTGGAAAAAAACCCATACTCTCCTGTTCCCGGTGTCTCCCATTGTGGTTCGGTCCTGCTGCTCCCAGGGTCTTGTTCTGGCCCTATTCTTGTTCTGGGTCTTTGCTGCACATGGCCTCTGAGGCCAATCAGCAGCCTAAGGAAAGGACAAGGGACGTCACAGGTGATGTATGTGAGTGACGTCACCTTTCCTTACCTTAGGCCTCAGTGGGCAAGTGAGGCAGGACTTCTGCTGAAAGAAGCACCAGGGCACCACAGGACCACACAGCGGCAAGGGGCACCGAAGCAGTGGGGACAGGTGAGTGTGTGTATGTTAATGGCGTGTCAGTGAGCATGTGCCTCTTCATCC
Organism: Leptodactylus fallax; assembly: GCA_947044405.1. Taxonomy (NCBI): domain Eukaryota; kingdom Metazoa; phylum Chordata; class Amphibia; order Anura; family Leptodactylidae; genus Leptodactylus; species Leptodactylus fallax. Next base: position 350,242 of record CAMRHE010000396.1, on the reverse strand, counting down.
TTTCAAACAAAGGGACTCTGGACCCCTTTTTTGTGTTCAGTGATGGTCCCATTGTTTTTACAACATACGATCAGACAATTGTCCCTTATCTTGTGGGTAGGGGATAATTTAATTCATGGTCTATCCCCTTTAATTGCTTGCCTTTTAACCAGCATTGCACTAATACTTGGTTTTGTATTTCAGCTGGTTATTCTGTCCTTGGATGGAATCATCCTGGTTTCGCAGGCAGTACGGTAAGTTTCTAATCCAGTAATTCAGCAAGATCTGAAAACATAAGTTACTGTAACTTGACCTAGCTAATGTGTTTGCAGTGGAATTTTAGCTCATTCACACTTTCTGAATCACTCCTTGTCCCGGACGAGCCCCCAATATTCAACTCGCATAGTTTCTCCCACAACTGACGTGTATAGAAGAGTTATGGAATATATTTATAGATCTGCCTTTCTTTCCCACAGGGTGTACCATTTCCTCAGAATGAAGCCAATGCCATGGATGCGGTGGTGCAGTATGCTGTGTACAGACTGGGCTTCAAGCTGCAAGACATCATTGTGTATGCCTGGTCTATCGGGGGCTTTACAGGTGTGAGACAGGAGCCGCTAGCACATAGGACAGACAGGACACTTTAAGATGGGTTAGAAGATGTTAAAATTGAAGCAGAATGGGTATTGGAAGTAAGAGCTGTCAGTGGTATTTGAGGAGGACAGCAGGGGGTACATGGGGCTACTAAGAATGTGACCTATAGATTCATGGATCTTCTCTATTTTACAGCTACATGGGCCTCTATGTCCTATCCAGACCTCAGCGCTGTTGTCCTTGATGCCTCCTTTGATGACCTTGTTCCCCTCGCTTTGAAAGTGATGCCAGAAAGTTGGAGTGAGAAATTTTTATTATTAAATGCTGGTGGAGCTGTCCTATACAAACGCGATCTGTATCTGTGTATCTGTATCATGGTGTGAATGTTTGTGTCTCTGCATGTTTGTCATGATAGAAAATAGTTGTCCCATTAAAAGTGTTGTGCCACTATGGACACTTATCCCCTATCCACAGGATAGGACGAATTACAGTCCTGGCAACCCCATAGAAGTGAATGGAGCGCTGGTCACGCAAGCATGCTGGTGCTTCATTCGCAAGGAGCAATTTGGAAGACTTTCGGTCCCCCATCCTTCTGTTCGCTGGGGGACCCAGCTATCGGACACTTGACCCCTATCCACAGGATAGGGGATAACAGGACAACCCCTTTAAGTGTTACATCGCTTGGAGGTCCAACCGCTGGGTTCCCTAGTGATCAGGAGAGCAGGGGACAGAAAGTCCTCCATATAAGTGAAACACCAGTGTGCTTGTGTGATTGGCACTCATTTCACTGCTATGGGGCGGCTGAGACTGACCCCTAGTGATGTCACATTTGTTTCCTATCCTTGGGAATAAGTGTCTTTAATCGGACAACCCCTTTAAGGATTGCACAAAACCTCCCACCTTCATCCATTGCAGTCCCCTCTCCCATCATTTGTCCTACATATCATAATGGCACCTATAGGCCTAACTTTGGTTGGTTTAGGCTAGGCCTGCACGCCGACTTTGGCTAATGGCAGAGATAAATTTTTTTTTTTATTTATTTATTTTAATTGTGTTTTTTAATACATATATATACAGTCATATGAAAAAGTTTGGGCACCCCTATTGATCTTAATCATTTTTAGTTCTAAATATTTGGGTGTTTGCAACAGCCATTTCAATTTGATATATCTAATAACTGATGGACACAGTAATATTTCAGGATTGAAATGAGGTTTATTGTACTAACAGAAAATGTGCAATATGCATTAAACCAAAATTTGACCGGTGCAAAAATTTGGGTACCCTTATCATTTTATTGATTTGAATACTCCTAACTACTTTTTACTGACTTACTGAAGCACAAAATTGGTTTTGTAACCTCACTGAGCTTTGAACTTCATAGCCAGGTGTATCCAATCATGAGAAAAGGTATTTAAGGTGGCCAATTGCAAGTTGTTCTCCTATTTGAATCTCCTCTGAAGAGTGGCATCATGGGCTCCTCAAAACAACTCTCAAATGATCTGAAAACAAAGATTGTTCAACATAGTTGTTCAGGGGAAGGATACAAAAAGTTGTCTCAGAGATTTAACCTGTCAGTTTCCACTGTGAGGAACATAGTAAGGAAATGGAAGACCACAGGGACAGTTCTTGTTAAGCCCAGAAGTGGTAGGCCAAGAAAAATATCAGAAAGGCAGAGAAGAAGAATGGTGAGAACAGTCAAGGACAATCCACAGACCACCTCCAAAGAGCTGCAGCATCATCTTGCTGCAGATGGTGTCACTGTGCATCGGTCAACAATACAGCACACTTTGCACAAGGAGAAGCTGTATGGGAGAGTGATGCGAAAGAAGCCGTTTCTGAAAGCACGCCACAAACAGAGTCGCCTGAGGTATGCAAAAGCACATTTGGACAAGCCAGCTTCATTTTGGAAGAAGGTCCTGTGGACTGATGAAACAAAGATTGAGTTGTTTGGTCATACAAAAAGGCGTTATGCATGGCATCCAAAAAACACAGCATTCCAAGAAAAACACTTGCTACCCACTGTAAAATTTGGTGGAGGTTCCATCATGCTTTGGGGCTGTGCGGCCAATGCCGGCACCGGGAATCTTGTTAAAGTTGAGGGTCGCATGGATTCAACTCAGTATCAGCAGATTCTTGAGAATAATGTACAAGAATCAGTGACGAATTTGAAGTTACGCCGGGGATGGATATTTCAGCAAGACAATGATCCAAAACACAGCTCCAAATCTACTCAGGCATTCATGCAGAGGAACAATTACAATGTTCTGGAATGGCCATCCCAGTCCCCAGACCTGAATATCATTGAACATCTGTGGGATAATTTGAAGCGGGCTGACCATGCTCGGCGACCATCAAACTTAACTGAACTGGAATTGTTTTGTAAAGAGGAATGGTCAAAAATACCTTCATCCAGGACCCAGGAACTGATTAAAAGCTACAGGAAGCGACTAGAGGCTGTTATTTTTGCAAAAGGAGGATCTACTAAATATTAATGTCACTTTTCTGTTGAGGTGCCCATACTTTTGCACCGGTCAAATTTTGGTTTAATGCATATTGCACATTTCTCGTCTACTTCACTGGGGGACACAGCACCATGGGGTATAGACCTGGTCACTAGGAGACAAGACACTAGGAAAAAGCAAAAGCTGTTGGCTCCGCCTCCAGACTATACCCTGCCACAGCCACTGTGCATGAATCAGTTTGAAACCTAGTGTCATAGGAGGCAGACACGACCTGACTCAGGTCTTCTGTCTTGCATCGTTTTTATTTTTACCTTTCTTTCAGGTGCAGGGGGGTAGTCAGCGTGTACGCCACACTAGTCATACCCTCCTGCGGGCGCAGCGCTCTGCAAAAGAGCAGCCTCGCCGGTCACCCAGTCCCCACTCACCATTCGCCGCACCCCGAAAGCGGCCGGAGTACCGGTGACCCCACTCCCACGTGCGAGGTCCTACCGAGGGGGTGACCCTGCGGCGCCTGAAGTCGCCAGACTGGTGAGTATGAGAAGAATAGAAGGCTGGTGAGTATGAAAGTTACCTCAGCCCCTCTCCATCTCCCCTTCAGGCCCTCTCCACCTCCCCTCAGCCCCTCTCAGCCCCTTAGTGCCATTTCCCAGGGGGACAATAGTATGGGTCCTGTTTAGGGGGGGCATCACAGGGTTCCCCTGAACTGGGCCTTAAATCTTAGTAAATAAGCCCCTTTTTTCTGGGGCGTTTTTGGGCTTTCTGGTCGCTCCTACCGAGCGACCCCCGTCGGGGGGGGGGCACCCGGTTCCCCCCCCCCCGCTCGTGTGGGGAACCCCTTTTCTGGCCCCCCGGTACCTTTTCCCAGGCCTCCGCGGAACCTCCGGAGTTCGCGGTCGCGCCGCGCCGCCGACGGTGCCTCGCGGTCGGCCGCGTTGTACGCGAGTCTGAGGCCTGGCCGGGAACTAGGCCGCAACGGGCCCGTCCCTTTCCCGGGCTTTTCTGGTACCCAGACTCCGCCTAGGGCCTTCCATTGGCCAGGGGGCTGTCCTGGCAAGCCATCCAGCCTGCCCAGTAGCTACTGAGCCTTTTTTACCAGGGGAAGAGCTTTGCTCTCCTCATATTCTCAATTTATTTATTTATTGGCTTATTTATTTATTTTTTGGCTTGCTGGGACAGCAGGGATTCTTCCCAGTTCCCTGGGAGACATTGCACCTGCGGAACCCTTGCTGCAGCAGTTTGTGAGCGGCCATCTTTTGCAGTCTGGTAGGCTAACCCCCTGGGTTACCCTAATTTTCTTGGGCTCCCCCTCCGGCCCCTCTGGTTGCGTCACGTTTTTATACGTGCACCCGCTGTATCAAAAACAGTTGCCATGCGGACAGCCCGAGCCCATGTGCTCTCTCTGCCTTCCGCCTCAGCCAGTCAGTAACCTCCTGGCCCCTCTCCGGTTTTTCCATCCCCCGGATTGGGCGGCCTCCCTAACCTTGGCCATGGTGTCCTTACCAGACTTAACTAGTCAGTGCTGGAAACTTGGAATGGCTGCTTTCCCAGATCGCCGCTCAGTCGGCTGCTTCTAGGGATCTCCCTGGACACCCTCATAGTTCCCGTCGCAGCTCCAGGAGCCTCAAAAGGACCAGGAAGTCTTCCTACGGTTCACGGTCCGCCACCCCTTCCTCTGGGAACCACCCCAGATAGGAACTCAGCTCACGGCTCCACTCCGACAGGCGGATACCTCCCTCCCTCTACTCGGTCTATTTAACTGGGAACGCCTCTGACTCCGACTCGGAGCTTCAGCTAGGCTCATCTATATCTGCTGCTATGCGGGAGTCATCTATGCGATATAGACCCTACAGATCTCTGAGGACCCGGACTCATCCTCTCAAGTGGACATCTCTTTCTGCCACTGGATGTTTGATATCATCTTGAGGGCACAGGGACTTCTCCCTGGACCATCCTCTGTCTTCGACTAGGAAATCGGACATCCCTTCCCTTGACCTGTGTGTCTCCAAGTGTTAGGTGAGCTCGGGCAGTTCTGCCAGGCTATGCTGTGACACACGTCTCTAGCTCTCCCTGGCTGGCAATGATGAACATCCGAGGCAAGGGAAGCAGGTTGCTCCAGTGGTGCAATCGGTTAGCGCACGGTACTTATATATCAGTAACTAGTGAGCGCAAGCTGGCCTGTCTTGACATTTTGTCAGCGAGCCGCCCCATGTGTCGCTTCCTATCACTAAGAGCCTCCCACGGTGGATCCCATGATAGCTAGGCTCTCCAAGGCTTCTAGTCTGCCTTCAGCGGATTTTGCCTACCTCAGTGATCCCTCGGAGTGAGATCGGATCGCATCTGTTGTATTGTTTGCAATGCAGAACTGATACATTGCATTGCCCTAAATGCTGGCTATTGCATTGCTGCAAGAAGGTGGCTTCCCTCACCAGGGTGGCCTTCGTAGTGGCTGGTTTCTCCCTGCGGCTCTCCTTCGCTGCCTATTGGGTCATCAAGGCCTTCTTTTCCTGGGCCAAACAGCTTCAGTCAAACCTCCCTGATGCAGTTTCCCTCCAGCCGCTCGTCTCTGAGATCCTGAACGCTTCCCAATAACTAGAGATGCCTCCCAAATCTGCTAAGGCGGCCGCCAATGCAGTGATTATCTGCCATACCGTTGGGATCCGTTGTGGAATACTGGGTCCGCCTCCAAGAAGGCGAACGCAGCCCTTCTCCCTTTCCAGGTCGTCCTGGGCCAAATTTTTTGTTAAGGGCGTCGAGAAGCTTATCCCTGAGGCCACGGGGGAATAGATTCTTCCTCCCTCAGAGGCGTCCTATGTGTCAGCCGTTCTCCTGCTCCAGAAAGCTTCTTTCAAGTCCAGGCCTCCCTGGCGGTTCTGCACTAGGTCGTCCAGGTCTTCCTCTTCCTAGCCTCCTCTGCATGAAGTTTTTTCCCCTCTCTGGGCATCTCAAATGGCGGGACGTCTGGAGCCTGGGCCTGAGAGGCGGTGTCGTCCGGCTACTCCAGTTTTCGCTGGAGTCTCTTTGCCTTCGCTATGTCGGACAATCCAGGCTGTCTCCAATCTCCAGCGGCAGGGAGTCAGCGTCCCTGTTCCCGTTGCAGAGTGTATCTGGGGTTACTATTCTTACCTGTTCTCCATTCGCCTAGAAGGACGGCTTCCTCTGTCCCATTATGGACCTGAAAGGGCTCCACAGGTTCTTCCATGCCTGCAGGCTCCGTTGTAGTCTATGCAGTCTGTGGTGGCATCGCTGGAGATGGGCGAATTCTTCGTTCATCTACATCATCTCGCTGTGCCGTCAGCGGTTTCTTCGTTTTTGCTGTGGATCCTTGACCTTTCCAGTTGTCTCTCTCCCCTTCAGGCTGGCCTCTGCCACCGGGGGGTTTTTTCCCTCAGTGATGGCGTCTCTCATGGCCATCCTCTGCGCCAGAGGTTCTGCCGTGTTTTCAGACTTTGACGACCTCCTGGTGAAGCCCCTCCAGGTCAGACAATCTGACCAGCTTGTGGTTCACCTTGGATGTTCTTCGCCGGTTCTGCTGGCTCATCTATGAGGATGTCTCGTGTCCTCTAAGTACATGGAATCCGGGACATGATCCTCTGCTCGCTCCAGGGTGTGATTCTCCCTCCGGAGGCCAAGATCCTGAGTGTCCCACCTTTGGAGGTACTCTCCTTGCTGTCTTTGAATCGGCATGTGGGTCCTGCGCACGATCGCCTCAACCATCTAGGCTGTACCTTTCATTCACTCTGTCGTTCTCTCCTCTTGAAGATTACGGCCTGCTGGGACAAATCTCCGGACAGCCTCATCTGCTTGGTTCTCTTTCCACCTTGGTTCACTGAGAGATTCTTTAGTGTATATTCCTCCCCAGGAATTTCTCAAGGGAAGTCCTTCTTCCCCTCTGTTGGTAAGTGATTCCCACTGCCGCCAATTTCCCCGGCTGGGGAGTGGTCCTCGATGCTTTGATTGTTCAGGGCCTGTGGTCCAGGGCCGATTCCTCCCTCTGGTTCAACCTGCTGGATCCCAGGGCTATCTTATTTGCCCTTACTCCTTGGACCTCTCTTCTCCAAGGACATCTGTCACAGTCCAGACTGACCTCTCCTCCATGGTCGCCTACTTGAACCCTCAGCGTGGCACCAGGAGCCGTGCGGCCTTACTAGAAGCCTCACAATTTCTTCCTTGGGTGGAGCGCCTTGTTCCAGCTCTTTCGGTGGTCAACCTTTTTCTGGGTGGCAGACTACTTGAGTCGAGAAAATATTGCTCCGGGCGAGGGTCGCTTTATCTGCAGATCTTCCATCCACTGTGCTCCCGCTGTGGTGTGACAAACGTCAACATTTTTAGCCTCCGCCGGAACCACAAGGTCTCCGGCTAAATTGCCAGGTCTCTGGATCCTCGAGCCATCACCACTGGTGCTCTTGTAAGTTCGGTTTTTCACTTCCTCTTCTCCCTTGGGTCCTCCAGAATCTCAAGACCAAGGGGGTTCAAGCTATCCTGGTGGCACCAGATTGGCCCTGCCGGGTCTGGTATGTGGATCTCATTTTCCTGTTGGCGGATGCTCCTGGCCTATTCCTCTGCTGGGCGTCCTTCTGTCTCAAGGACTGCTGTTCCTCCCCACCTTGACTCAGCTGCGTTCACGGCGTGGCTGTTCAATCCGAGGTTTGAGGCATCGTGGTTTTTTCGGAGTTTGTTATTCTAACATACTCAAGGCCCGGAAATTCCAGATAGCTTAGATCTGCCATCAAACGTGGAAGGCTTACGTCCACCGTTGGAAGAGTAACGATTCTCATCGGATCTTCTCCAGTCTGGTCTGGATGAAGGTCTTAGTCTTCTTTCTTTTTAAAAGACTTTCCTACAGGAGTGTCACTCTGTGCTCCTTTGGAACCCTTGGATCCGTGGGATCTTAACCTCATCTTTAAGGTGCTTCAGGTTCTCCCCTTCGAGCATATGATATCCTTTTTTTTTTTTTTTTTTTTGGTAGAATGAGTTTCTGGTGGCCATTACCTCCATCCGCAGGAGTCCCTAATTGGCTGCCCTTTTTTTTTTCGGCAGCCTCCCTTTCTGGTCCTCCACAAGGATAAGGTTTTCCTCTGTCTGCCACAGTCTTTTTTTCTTAGGGTGTTTTTCCTGCTTCCACTTCGAGGACTTGGTCTTGCCCTCCTTCTGCTCGGTCCCCAGGCGTCCACGTGAGTGCTTGCTCTTCCCTGCCCGGTTGTTGCCCGGGCAATTTGCGTGTATACTGTTCCTCACGGATCCTTTCTCTTGTTCGGACGCTTTGCTCGTTCTCCCTGAGTGCCCTTGCCAGGGCCTGCCTGCTTCCAGAGCTCCCATCTTCCGATGGCTTTGGTCTGAGATTAGGGAGACCTATCGGTTTAAGAGTACGGCTCTGCCTCCCGTGTGACGGCTCTCTCCTCTAGAGCTGTTGGAGTTCCCGGGGCCTCCGGCATCAGGCTTTTGCTTCCCAGGTCTGTAAGTATCCCACTGGGCTTCCATCCTCTTTCTCTAACTTTCTCCAGATTCATTCTGTGGCCTCTGCTTATGCCAATTTGGGTTGTAAGTTTCTGGAAGCGGTTGAGTATTACAGGTTTGCATGGCCGTGTTATTCCCACCCTCTGGGACTGCTTTAGGACATCCCATGGTGCTGTGTCCCCCAGTGAAGTAGACGAGAAAGTGGGATTTTTGTGTACTCACCGTAAAATCCTTTTCTCGTTGTATTCACTGGGGGACACAGATCCCTCCCTTGTTTTTTTCAGTGTTCCTGCCCGAACTGTTTTGGTTCCTTTTTGGGTTCGGGCATTGTTGGTGGTTGTTGGTTCCATGTTCCTTTGTGTCTCTCTCTCCTACTGCTACGGTACAAACTGATTCATGCACAGTGGCTGTGGCAGGGTATAGTAGCCTGGAGGCGGAGCCAACAGCTTTTGCTTTTTCCTAGTGTCTTGTCTCCTAGTGACCAGGTCTATACCCCATGGTGCTGTGTCCCCCAGTGAATACAACGAGAAAAGGATTTTACGGTGAGTACACAAAAATCCCACTTTTCTGTTAGTACAATAAACCTCATTTCAATCCTGAAATATTACTGTGTCCATCAGTTATTAGATATATCAAATTGAAATGGCTGTTGCAAACACCCAAATATTTAGAACTAAAAATGATTAAGATTAATAGGGGTGCCCAAACTTTTTCATATGACTGTATATTTTTTTTTATTATGACTAGAAGTCTCGCGAAGCATCTTCAGGGTCGTGGTGTGACTTCTTTCTTTTATATTAGTAAAGGCGTCTCAGGGCAACACTGAGATCCTGAGTCATGTGATGGGAGTCGCACCCTATTTAGGCAACTGTCCACTACTGTAGGACACGGTTTAGGCCTGGCAGATTTACAACTATAGAATTTGGTATGTGCAGGACAAGTGACATTTGGATCCCTGTAATATTAATTCTCCACATGTTTTTTGTCATAGGAGGACTTGTAACCAGGACTGTTCGGAAGTATCTAAACCTTAACAACGCGGAGCAGCTCTGCAGGTAATATCCGATGTCTTCTGAAAGAGGATATTTCTGATTGGTTCTTTAGTGAGCCTGTCTGGTGACAGCCTTCTATGTACACACCGATACAGGGAAAGCTGCCAGTCATCCTGTGTGGGCGGGGAAATCCGGACTCTCTGTCTCTGCTATGAGTCCTGTCTGGATTTACTCTACCTTTTACTCAGAAATTCTGCTCCAAATATAACCCTATATATCACAGAGCTCAGTTTCTTTCCTATATTATATAATCCTATATATCACAGAGCTCAGCTTCTCTCCCCTATCCTATAACCCTATATATCACAGAGCTCAGCTTCTCTCCTCTATCATATAACCTATATATCACCGAGCTCAGCGTCTCTCCTCTATCATATAACCCTATATATCACAGAGCTCAGCTTCTCTCCTCTATCATATAACCTATATATCACACAGCTCAGCTTCTCTCCTCTATCATATAACCCTATATATCACCGAGCTCAGCGTCTCTCCTCTATCATATAACCTATATATCACAGAGCTCAGCTTCTCACCCTCCATCATATAACCTTATATATCACAGAGCTCAGCTTCTATCCTCTATCATATAACCCTATATATCACAGCTCAGCTTCTCTCCTCTATCATATAACCCTATATATCACAGAGCTCAGCTTCTCTCCTCTATCATATAACCCTATATATCACACAGCTCAGCTTCTCTCCTCCATCATATAACCCTATATATCACACAGCTCAGCTTCTCTCCTCTATCATATAACCCTATATATCACAGAGCTCAGCTTCTCTCCTCTATCATATAACTCTATATATCACAGAGCTCAGCTTCTCTCCTCTATCATATAACCCTATATGTCACCGAGCTCAGCTTCTCTCCCTCTATTATATAACCCTATATATCACAGAGCTCAGCTTCTCTCCTCTATCCTATAACCCTATATATCACAGAGCTCAGCTTCTCTCCTCTATCATATAACCCTATATATCACAGAGCTCAGCTTCTCTCCTCTATCATATAACCCTATATATCACAGAGCTCAGCTTCTCTCCTCTATCCTATAACCCTATATATCACAGAGCTCAGCTTCTCTCCTCTATCATGTAATCCTATATATCACAGAGCTCAGCTTCTCTCCTCTATCATGTAATCCTATATATCACAGAGCTCAGCTTCTCTCCCTCTGTCATATAACCCTATATATCACAGAGCTCAGCTTCTCTCCCTCTGATATAACCCTTTTCACAGAGCTCACTTCTCTCCTCTATCATGTAATCAGCTTCTCTCCATCATATCTTGCTGTCAGATAGGGAATGTAAGGTGGTGTTATGTATGCTTGCTTGCGCTTTGTACTTCTTATTGTGCATTGTGTTATGTTGTGTATGCTGATGACTTATTGCACTGTATGATATTACGCTGTCACTTTAATAGTTTGCTGCTGAGTCATCGCATTTATTCTTTGTAGCCTACAGACTAGCACTCGGTAGTCACACCCGGCAGGAAAGTTTCTCTCTAAAAGGGAAATTTTAGAAAAACCTATACAGATATAGATAAAATAATTTTCCCTTTCTTTTGCCTCTATCCAAAAGAGTGAAGATTATGTGTCCTCTTCCCGCTATCACCTTTTTTGCCCCATTTTTTTCATGGCTCCTCCATGGTTGTGAATTATCTGCATATCTCGATTGAAAAAAAAAATGAATCTCTGTTTTCCCAAGGTATCAGGGTCCCATATTGCTGATCAGAAGAACAAAGGATGAAATCATTACAACCACGTGAGTATATGGGACGTTGTGTATACGGGACAGCCTGGAATAAACATGGCCGCCTTCATTCTTTATATTTTCTTGTTTCCAGAAACCCAGATGACATTGCATCAAACAGAGGGAATGATCTTCTCCTCAGTCTACTTCAGCATCGGTGAGTGTATCCGAGCAAATGTATCTGAAGCTTTCATCTGTAATACTGGGAATGCACAGGCTGGCCGGAGCTCCTGATATCAGCTGATTGGTGGAGGTGCTGGGTGTCCGACTCCCATCAGTTTGATATTGAACTTCTTCTCGACATCCCCTGTAATAGTGTGGAAGATCTCAGGACTTTAACCCTGCTTTTGAAAGTGTCCTGGGCATGAGCAAGGTGCATTACACTTCATCCTGAGCTTGATACGTTCAGGGACACTGTCACTTTAAGTGTCTCTAACTTGACAGCTGCGTAGGCTAGAGCCGCGATCTTAGTCTTATTTTACAGCCAGGAATTAAAAATATGGCCAAGATCAGGTCTGTAGCTCACATAGATTTGGAGATATCACTGGTTAAAGCGGAGGTGCAAATACTCACAGCTTCACTTTAACCAGTGTAGATGGACAACACGTGCAAGTGACAGTGCAGGGAGAGGAGAACATGGTAACCCCAGGGGAGGAGGCACCATGGACTTTTGTTCAGGATATCACCCCCCCACACACACAAACATTATAAATCAAAAAGCATAATTGCCATTTAACCCTTGTATGCTGTGGTCAATGCTGACTGCAGCACCTAAGGTTTTTTACAGAATAAAATGTAAAAATAGACTTTTTTTTTTCACCCCTTGTTTATGGATCAAAAATTAAAAACACACATCTGTAACAACCTCGAAAATAAAATGAGTACCTTATTTATTCTACAGGATAAACCTTAAAATTCAGAGGCCAGAATTGATGTTTTCTGATGATCTCACCTAATAAAAACTGATCAAAAAGTCTTCTGTACCCTCAAAATACAAGGTCTTGTAAAGCTACATTGAAGTAAAATATAAAACGTTATGAAAGCAGGAATGTAGAGAGGGATAACATGTGTTAGATCGCCTAAAGGGTTAAAATGCACATAAGGCACCGGAGTTACGTGCCAGGAATATTTACTGGAGCCAGATAGTCAAAATCTGCAATAAAAAGTGACTATTTTGGGTTGTTTTTTTGCAATTTTAATGTGACTATTGGGGAGGGGGAGTGTTAAACATGGTTCCCACTCAGTAGCTGAGCGGGCGCCATTTTATACAAGGGAAACTCAGCGGCAATCAGAAACCTCTCTGCGGGATTTAACCCTTCAAATGCCTCGGTCAGATGTGACTGCGGAATCTGAAGACTGGCGGCACATGTGAGTCACATCCCAGGGCCACAATTTGTTTCTCTGAGATTTAGTATTTTGCGGTATATTTTTACTTGTGTTCAAATTTAAAAGTGTACAAAAAATGTATAAATATTAATATTCAATTTAAATCACCCAATAGATCACAAATAAAGGAAACATTAACCTATAGGGCATGTGCGTGCCCAAAAATGCCTGAACTTATAACTATAAACACATTTATCCCATATGGGTAACGCTGTAGCCAGCAAAAAAAAAATCAAAATGACCGGACTGTTTTTTTTCCTCCCCCAAAAAATTGAGCAAAAAGCGATCAAAACATCAGACAGTCCCTGCAATGGTATCGCTAAATCCACAACGTGCCCCATAAACAAATCTTCTTACACCTCCTATGGGTTTTTGCATATAAGCCTATCTATCCACATATATAATCTGGTATCGCCATGATCACACCGACCCTCAGAATATAGGTCACTTGTCATCCTGGCTGCGCAAAACACAAGAAAAAGGCACAATAAGCCCTCAAGCGGGTCTGTGAAAAGAAAAAAGGTATAGGGTTTGGGAGGCGGGTGTTTAAAAATAGCAGCAATATCCCAATGTGGACCGTCGGGGTCTCTTAACTTTGTAGCCTTCAAGGACTTCTCTTCTTGTATCTGCAGTTACCCCAATGTGATGACAGAAGAGGGCAGGGGGGCAGTGAGAATGTGGCTCTCGGCCTCCACTCCAGAAGAAGAAGGTGAGCCTGCCGCGTCCTCTCCCACATTCAGGACCGTTGTCTGTTTTTGTGATCCTCTGCCTGCAGTCCTGTCGTCTTCTATACTGAGTGTCTCTTTGCATCTTGTCTTCATGCAGCTTCTGTACTGAGTCAATATGGGGTGGAGGAGGACTGGTGTCTGTCTGTCCTAGAGTCATATAAAGCAGAGAATTTAGGACAATATCCATGGACAGTAGGTAAGTACCTGGTGCCATCATAATGCCCGGTGAGGGGTAGGTCAGGACAGAAGTGACTCGCCCCTGGCATACTGGTGGCTGCACTATAAGATATTTTGTCTTGAGTTTTACAAACCCAGTGATGTGAATAGGCATAGTGTAATGCTTTGTGTTGTCTGTGGGGGCGCTGCAGAGAAATTGAACAGGTTTTCCCACAGATTGCAGCTGATCAATGAGGGTCCCAGCAGGGGGGGACTTTGTCATTGGCTTATTGTTAAGTGAGGGTGGGTTCACACTTGCCACGGCACTCCGTCCGCCACAAATATGACCTAAATGTCGGAAAACAGGATAGCGATGCTTTGCTTAAAAACCCATTCACTTCTGTGGGTTTTTAAAGCAATGTGTTGGTGTGCGCTTACACCCTCTGCGCCGCAAAGCCATTTTTTTTTCGTCAGACACAAAGTCCTGCATATCCGACTTTGTTTCCGATGAAAAAAAAACGGCTTCGTGGCGCAGCGGGTGTAAGCGCACACCCGCGCATTGCTTTAAAAACCCATAGAAGTGAAAGGGTTTTTAAGCAAAGCGTCGCAAATCTTTCCCTATCCAGTTTTCCGACATTTAGGTCGGATTCGCGGCAGACGGAGTGCCGGCGCAAGTGTGAACCCACCCTGACCCTATAAGGAGAGACCCAGAAGCAGTGAGGATGTTAGGGAGTTGGGGTAACATCCACATGTGATAAACTGTTCAGCTATTGTAGAGGACGGTTATTATGTCCTGATATCTCCACTATGTCTATACTGTCCAGTCTCCTCCAGGTCACCACAGTGTTGGTACATTTTTTGCAGTATGTAGGTAGATGGCGGGGTCTTATCTGTTATCTAATAGATGGGGCTGTATTTAGAAGCACTGTATATACTGGATGAGGCTGTATTTAGAAGCGCTGTATATACTGTATTTTAGCATCTTTATCTCCTGGTTCATTGTTAGTTCTTCTTTTGGCACACACTGACACTTCTCCTCTTGTTTCTTTTAGGGGAAGAAATGAGTACAGAAGGAAGGCAGCAGCTGGCCCTATACCTTGTACGTATCCCACATCTTCTCTGTCCTGCTCCTTCTTGTACACACAGTTCTTCGCTGTGTGACTTCACTACCATATTCCATCCTGCCCCGGAGCTCGGCTCTTCTGCATGTTTGCAGCACACACCCATGGTTACCTTCACACCCTACCCTGAAAACATTCCTCCCGTATGACAGTCAGTTGTGTCGCTTCTTTTATAAGGCAGACTTGCTTTCCTTTACCTCGGTCTGTGTCTAAGAAGACCCCTTCGCACTTTAAGGATATTTCTATCTCTGCTTTCAGTCCCTTTTTACATTCTTAAGTAATAAAAAATAATAAACTTTACAAATTGTCTTAGTGAAAAATCTGCCACTTTGTCTCTCTCTATAGCTCTTAATCAATTATGTCGTCTCTATGGTGACAGACTACAAACAATCCTTGTGTAGTCTGATTCTGAAGTTGTGTATTTATCCCATCTACTCCCTCTTAAGGTTTTCAAGAAGAGGGGCACTGGGGTCCTGGGTTACAATCTGACCAGTGACCACATCTGCATGGTGTTTGTGTGGGCCTCCCTTTGTTTTTCATGCGTTTACGCTGTTCAGCAGATGGTGTGAGATTAGACATGTCTTCAGGATCAGGCTACATAGTTTGTCTGTATATCTGCCCCGGAGCTGTATACACAATACATTTGGTTTTTGCAATTGAAAACTCTGCCTCCCCTTTCCTACACTATGTATAAGCCTGAGGCGACTTTGGCTGCGCCTTTCACCACGCAACCAAAGATCGCCGGGTCACTCTGCGACTTTTTCACTAATGTTAGTGAATGGAGTCCTGTTGTGACCCCCTAGGGTGCCGCAACCATGACTTCTTCTCCCAAAATAGATTGAGCACTGTTGGATCCTTTAGCAACTAGGAAGTCGAGATCGCATGCACCCTTGGGGGTGCAGTGTGACTCCATTGACTACCATTCGCGAAGGAGTCGCAGGGCGACCTGACCATCTCTGGGACGTTGCTGTGTAGTTCTAGTCTTAATGTTCCTCATCTGCAATGTGTAACCGGTTCCTCTCTCCACAGGCACAGAAGTATCTAAGCAGCTTTGAAGCCACACACTGTACCCCCCTCCCAGCCAGCGCCTTCCAGATGCCCTGGAGTATATAACCCTGGATGTGATACTGCTGTCTCTGGTTAGATACACCTGGTGTAACCTTCTTCCATCCCGATATCCGTGACTGGCAGCTAACACTGAGAGGGAGAAGCCGCCTTCCCACCATCTCTCATACCTCTCTGGACTACTCTTGGTTTTTTTTTTAATAAATGGATTGAGAACGAGATTGAATGGATTCAGTGATGACCGTGTCTAAACGCCGCTATTAAAATGTGAACAGTTCTCGTATGTCTGTCCCTGTCCTAGCACTGGTCTGCACTACTGTTCCTACCTGGGGTTTGTTGTCCTACTAGGAGCCTTTGTTTAGATTCTGTGTCCTCCATCAATCTGTAATATTTCAGCGCAGCCTGCGCATTTAACCACTGAGCCATTGTCTTCCCAGCGACGATTATAGGTGGGAACGTCCCTGGAGACTTTTAATACTGTACCAGCGGTAGAGAAACCGTTTTAGCTACAATGGTCGACCACTAGAGATGATCAGGAATGTTCTAGCATCTTCATTGTTGGATAAGTGTTGTGTCCTCTAGAACTTCATACATTCCATCACTATCCATCACTCATCTGACGTCATCCATTAGGTTTGCGACCTCAATAAATTCATGTGCATGTCTCCATAATGTGGTGGTGCTCTCTGTTTATAGACACTTAGGTGTAGCAGAGCAACAGGCATGGAAAGCCGCTGTACGGCTAGTTGTCCTCAAGCAGTGGTGGAGCTCGGGACGGGTCTTATCATGATGGCGAGATGCTGAAATTGGCCAAAGTTGTTGAAGTTTGGTCACGATAGAAGATCCAAGGGCCGAACGTCTTACCTTTTACATATAGTACGGTCACTGTAAGACTGGTTTCTCACAGCTGAGTTCAAGCCGGGAAATGTGGTCCATGTATTGGCCAAATTTACCAACCCGAGCCGAGGTGCTGCTAAATTTGGCTAAAACACAGACCAAGTTTCGAGATCTGATCTTTGCTGTGCTACACTGGTCCAAGGCGTTACTATACGTGGTCTAGGACTGCTATTTCTAATCCAGTATTTTTCCTTTTAAGGGTCGTTAATGAAGTTTTTCAAAAATTTTAAGAAATTCTACTAATATACCCCATGCAAGAGCCTTCAGTGTAATGTATATGTTGAACTTGCACCACTGTATAATGACAATAATACATTACCTATGCAAAAATATATATACAGTATATATTGTGTGAGATGCCACTGTATAGTCAACTGCACTTAAAAGACGGGCCAAGAGGACACATTTGGTTTCCGCAGGATGAATAGAAACATTTAATGTAAATTCGAAACATAATGTGAACAAGGCCTTACTTTTTTTGAATTTTGCACAATTCACCCTGTAGGTCAGTTTTCTGGTGTAGAGGGTTGATATTGTGGCTCACATTTGGTGCAAGGGCCTTTCTTCCTCCAAGAGTGCGCCACAACCCCCGTTCTGCGCCTCACTCATCACATTGCGTGGGCCTGGGCCTGACATGTTCATTATAACTTATGCCAGTTTTAGGGTGTGAGTTATAATTAAAATCTACGTCCATTTGCGTGCTTATTTATGAAGAGGCTAGAACTTCTTCACAAGTCATTCCTTGTGCCAGCCCAAGGGCTTTTATTAAGACTGGCATACAGAACACTAGTCTTAATAAATCTGCCCCTGTGCATTTACATTCTGAGCACAAAGATTTACCCTACACAATGGGACAGATTTATGACTGGCATATCATGTGGCGTAGGGCACGGCTAATATATAAGGAGGCTGCATGTCCCAAGGCTGAATTAGAAATCTATGGCAATTCGGAAACCCTGCTCTGCCCATTGTGGTAAGCAAGAGAGGAAACGGGGTCTGTGGTGCCAAATGAGCGCCTACGTAGAGGGATGGATAAATCTCCCCCAATATCTATGTCATGCTATTTATAATTTCTTGATAAATAATTGTTTTTTTTGTTTTTTTTTTTTACACTAAAAATTCCGCGAACAATGCAACCGTTTTGATGGACCAGTAGACCCAATGAGTCCGTTGTTAAAAAATGGCATGACCTCCGCATTATGTACATTAAAAACAGATCATTGAATTGCAGACAAATGGAAGTCATCTGTTTTTTGTGTTTTTTTAATGGTCTGCTTAAAAAAAAAAAACTGATGCAAAACGGTTAAATCTCAAACCTCGAGGGAAAAAGAAGCGTCTTGACCTATCTTCAGGCAGATTCTGCCTTGGAAACCCCATTGAAACGAATGGGAGGCAGAAAAAAAAACGCTAGCTCTTTTTCGTAGAGGTTTTTGGAGGATTTTTTTTTCAAAAATCACCTGAAAAAACTGCATTTTTTTTTTCTGTCTCCCATTCATTTCAATGGGATTTGCAAGACAGAATCTTCCTGAAGCTGCTCCTCACCCCCAATGAAATGAATGGGAGAGTTGGCAGATGTTTTTTGAGGCAGATTCTTCCTCAAAAATCTGCTTGCAAAAAACACCGTGTGAACTTACACTAAGAACGTCATAGATATTTTCCATTCCTTTTGTAGCCACTACTAGGTTTGGTTAAAAAAAAAAAATTGCAGCAAAATCTGCAACAAAAAAAAGCTGCGTTTCCTAAACGTGGGGCCTCAGACGACTGTGCTGTGGGTCAGTGCGCTCTCTGTGTATATCATGGATAGCACACTGACCCATTCTTTTCTATGGGCCCGTACACACGACCGTTATTTCCACAGTCCCGTGTGCGGGCCGACAGTCCGGGCTTCCGTGGCATCTATTCATTTAATGAAAGGAGCCATAGAAGTACGGGCGACGCGAGGACATCCCCCGCGTCGCCCGTGTGCAGCCCCTGCTTTTAAATCACGGCAGGCCGGTTGCAGCACGGTCGTCTGTAACCGGCCTAACACTGTTTGGCATGTTTGTCATCTCCCCTGGGGTCTCCAGTTATTATACTCTGGAGTCTGAAGAAACCCTAGAGCAGTGGTCAGCAACCTTCGGCACTCCAGCTGCTGTGAATCTACAACTCCCAACATGCTCCATTCTCTTCCATGGGAGTTTTCAGAACATCATGCATGCTGGGCGTTGTAGTTTTACAACAGCTGGAGTGCCGAAAGTTGCCTACACCTGCCCTAGAGTATACTAGTAATTTGTGGGCGGCGAAACCCAAAAATTTTCAATGAGAACTGGTTCATCCTTCTGTATGTGTTTATTTTTTCAATGTATTTGTATAGGGCCCATTCTGGGACATTACACTGCATGGACGGCCACTATGGGACAGACTTTGGCTTGGATTGGGTGGGTGTTTTCTGAACAGCCCAGGGCCCATGGTACCCTTAATCTTCCCCTGTGTGTATACAACAATGGTGTCTGCACAGACCCTTTACCTTCATACCCCGGGTCATTATGGACCATTATTACGCTCATTGGCCCTGTATCCGCTCTAGAAGAAATATATGGGCTGACCCCTCTATAATAAGGTATACATTCAAGGGTGCCACCCTGAGCCTATGAGAGTAACAGAAGGGTTACATGGCAACTCGGGCCACAACTCCCATCATGTGACTAATGTTCACCGGGTTGCCATGTGACTCCTCCACTAGGGAAAGGAATCGCATTGTGACGCTGAGGGTGCAATGTCCACCATTTGTAGTTGCAAAAAAAAAAAAATCGCACTGCTTAATTTTTTACAGCTATAAATTGGGGTCGCAGGGCGACTAACATTAGCGAAGGAGTCTCAGGCGATGGGAGTTGTGCCCACAGTTGCTGTGTAACCCACTCCTGAGATCTCTGAAATATATCAAGGACCTTGCCATATTAAGAACTATTACGGAGGTCTTCATGGGATTCTCAGACCGCAACAAAGTCTATAGGAGCAGAAAACTAAATCTACTAAAGACACTTGTTGCGGTTTCAGTAGTAGATGCCTCATCTAATAGACAGAATCGTGGGATACAAGTAACACCTCTAGCTGTAATAATGCTAGATATAGAACAGGAACACAAGGGCCGCACATAAGATCAGCGGGACACTTCCTGCAATCTCTGGCACAGAACTATTATATATGACATTCCCAGACTGACCACACGTGACAGCCCTGCTGGGAATAGTCAACCTGGTTGTGCAAGTAGTAACCACATCAAGAGTGCGCGGGGTAATTAAAAGTGGATGTGGCCTCTAAATCAACTGATTGACTCAACTCATTAAGTAAACGATCTCAGGCTAGAAATCTTATCCTTCCACTGAGACAAAAGGACGATATACCTCTGACCTGGTAGGTATGTGATGTATATGGGCTAGGCAAGTACTACTATACCAATCATCCCTGCCGTCTGTAAATACTACACTGCTTAGTCTCTCAGCTGAGCCAACAATGGTGTCATTTAAAGGGGAACTCTTGCCATCTGTATAATGAAGATCATACTATATAAAATATCACATAGAATTTTTTATTTTTGCTGGTTGTCATGAAGGGTTTATCATTTCTGAGCGATGAATATATAAAATGTGCTTTAAACCTCTTGCAGTACCACTTTTGACCACTGGTGTATTAATAGGTCTTTTCCATACACTCTAACGCAACAGCGCCACCATCTCTTATTTATAACTCTGAAATAAGGTCTGTAAATTCCCCAAACTTAGGAACAAAAGATCATGGATGATGATAGATCTGCCATTTTGCGTCTGTGTATTTGATACGTACAAATATGTCCCTGAGCTAATCTTTATATCTGTTGTAGAACTTATGCCAAGGCTTGACCAAACCACAGATATTTCCTGCCTAAAACCTATCCTACATCCTGTCTTCACCAAGGTGTCTAGCCACAGTTTGATCATGCATTGCGCATGATACTTACAAAACTATAGAATATTAATAGATCTATAAATCTGTGCATGCCCTCAGTTGGCGCTTCTATATAAGCTGGGTTGGCGCCTAATAAAGAGAGATCGCACAGTCTACGTCTTGTGCCTGATTCTACGAGCACTCGTGTCTAAGCCACACCCAATTGAGTAACGTGGGAAACTTGAACCAGAAGCCTTGTCCGTCCATCTGGAGATAACCAGGAGAGCCTTCCCCAATGACTGAGAAGTTTCAAAAAGCTGCAGCAAAGGTAACATTTTATCCTTGCCACTTTATTTCACTCTCATCATGGCAGGTTTTTCACTCTGCGGATGATTTAGACACAATTTTTGGTCTAAAAACTGTGTAAATGTGAGTGTGATGCGTCTCTGTGATTGGCGTAAATCATGTTGAACAGTAGGAGATTGACAGATTTTCATTCTGATTGTTCAGTTTGTACTTTGGTTAATGAAAAAAAAGTTATTAGAAACAATTCCAAAGGCTATCCATTAGTCCGCTTACTTTAAGCGACTACTGATTCAAGCTGGCCAAGTAGATGTTAACACAGCCCGAACTTATTTCAATGTCTGGCCAGCTCTGTCTCCAATGTGCCCTCCGCATGCCCCCAAACCTCACCCTGAAACACTGTACTGTATTGAATCCAGCTACATCCACTTAATCCAAACAGCAGAAATTAATTTATTACAGATTGCCTAAACTATTAAGCGCTCTTCTATGTTGCAGAAAGGGTAACTTTTATTTGTCGCAAACAAATGAGTTGGTTATTTGCTAAGACGTGTTTTTCACTGTATTGCTATTGGCGGGAGTTCAGGTTATCATTGCAATGGCCTCCAACATTTTTTGCCTGCTGTTAAGAAACTATAACTCCCAGCATGCCTTCACGGCCTGCACTTGTAGAAGTTGTAGTTTCACTGATAAGTCACAGGTTGGAGACTACTGCTCTGTTGGGTTTAAAATTTTTTATGGTGGATTTGATTTAGTTTTGGCTTTTTTTTTTTTTTAAAAGATGGATATTCCAGACTGGAAAATGGAGGATTCCGACAGCTCTGACAATGAGGTGAGAGTCTTATCTATAGTCTGTTCTGAAACTGTCACTAAGAGTATTCTACACTGTTTTATAGCTAGGTTCCTCGGAGCCCTGACAGTGTTTCACACATGGACAAAATTGTCCCCTCCCTCTTTTAATGAAAGAAAAACCCATAATGGTCACAGAAATAACTTGAATCTGACAAAAGTAATAATATATAAAAATTCTATGAAAATGAACTAATGAAAGTCAGACATTGCTTTCCAACCAGGCTTCAACAGAATTTTTTTTAAAAAGAAAACTCATGAAACAGGCCTGGACAGAAATGATGATTCCCTTAACGTAATATTTTGTTGTACAACCTTTTGAGGCAATCCCTGCAATCAAACGATTCCTGTAACTGTCAATGAGACTTCTGCACCTCTCAGCAGGTATTTTGGCCACTCCTCATGAGCAAACTGCTCCAGTTGTCTCGGGTTTGAAGGGTGCCTTTTCCAGACGGCATGTTTCAGCTCCTTCCAAAGATGCTCAATAGGATTTAGGTCAGGGCTCATAGAAGGCCACTTCAGAATAGTCCAATGTTTTCCTCTTAGCCATTCTTGGGTGTTTTTTAGCTGTGTGTTTTGGGTCATTATCCTGTTGCAAGACCCATGACCTGCGACTGAGACCAAGCTTTCTGACACTGGGCAGCATATTTCTCTCTAGAATCCCTTGATAGTCTTGAGATTTCATTGTACCCTGCACAGATTCAAGACACCCTGTGCCAGATGCAGCAAAGCAGCCCCAGAACATAAGAGCCTCCTCCATGTGTCACAGTAGGGACAGTGTTCTTTGCAAGATATGCTTCATTTTAACATCTGTGAACATAGAGCTGATGTGCCTTGCCAAAAATTTCGATTTTTGTCTCATCTGTCCATAGGACATTCTCCGAGAAGCTTTGTGGCTTGTCAACATGTAGTTTGGCAAATTCCAGTTTTATCAGATTCAAGTTATTTCTGTGACCATTGTTGGTTGTTTTTTTCATTAAACAAGGGAGGGGGAACAACAATTTTGTCCACGTGTGTATACACTATATTTTATAGATAGGTTCCTAGCGCTGAGAAGTTCTCATCTTTAATTTCATAAATACGGCGCATTGTGCCCCTTTCAGTCTCCTATATGGACATTCATTACTTCCAAAGGGTAACACGCAGGGCTGGTTTAAGGCAAACTGTGGCTTTGGGCAGAATTAAGTGGGGCCCCAAATACTGATATACCAACACTACCATCGTATTCAGAAGGAAGTGCAGCACTTCCAGTGGCAGCCCCTTTAATAATGCCCCCTTTCTGCCCCTAAAACAGTAATAACCACCCTTATGCCCATGCACAATTCAAATGACCACCTTTGTACCGCCTAATAGATTTTTGCACCCCTTCATCAGCTATTAAAGCGCCTCCTTATAAAATAGTCCCTACTTATATATAGTGCCCTGTATCAGTAAGCAGTAAATAGCTCCTCCTCTTTTTAATAGCCCTCTCCTAAATAAAAGTTAAACTTAATATCCTATCCCGCTTTGCGCAGCTATCAGGCCTTACACTTAATACGACTAAATCTGAAATACTACACTGTAACATCCCCACGGCTACTGCTAAGTTGATCGCCTTAAATTTCGGCTTTTAAACCAGAGAGAGAGATTTTATCGTATCTAGGCATTAATTTTTGCAATTCCCTAGAAGCTCATTTTAAATGAAATTATGCTACACAGATTCCGAAACTTCTGAAAGACCTTTTAGCTTGGCATTGCTCCACCCTCTCCTGGATCAGTAGAATACACTCGGTTAAGATGGTCACCCTGCCTCGCATTCTGTATTATAATCACACCCTTCCAACACCGGTAACCCTCACTTCTTTAGCCACCCTCCAGAAGGAGGTCTTCAATTTTATATCAGCATATAAACAGCGACGTATACGCAGGCGCGTCATGTACCTCCATAAGAGATCGGGTGGCCTGTCGGTTCCTCATCTCATATATATATATATATATATATATATATATATATATATATATATATAATAAAAAATGAGTGTCTGTCTGTTCTTTATACGCAACCAAACGACTGGACCGATCCTCACCAATTTTGGCACACATGTACATCAGGTGTCCAGGAATATTTTAGACCGGCTCTCAGCTCTCTAGGACTTACCGTTCCTGAGATACAGTAGTCCCAAAAAATGATCAGCATTAGCTAATACAAGCCTGCAAGTCTTTCACTCATATTCCAACTGCCATACACACGGTCACATGTCCCTTATCAGCCAATAGAAGCTTGCAGGCACTTAGTCTCCTCAGGCACACAGGTTTCCATAGCAACCAAGCTATTTATGACCTGTATGAGTCAATAGCAGTTCGCAGGTCCTTAAATATTCAGTTATATGATGTGCATCAGCCAATATAAGTTCACGTTTCATTTACCAGGTTTCCATAGCAACACAGCCATAAATAGACTATACTGGACTGCCATACTGGATGTCAAGTGCAAAACTGGCCAATTCTTATGAGGCCACTACACAAACAAAAAATGAAATGTACCTGTGCAAAGCCGGGTCCTTCTGCTAGTTTTTTATAAATATTACATTGCTGCTAGACTCTCCCAACTGATCTCTATTTATAGACAAGTAGACTGCCCGCAATGGGTCGAGCTAGAATCTACACTGGTAGGCCCAACTTCCCTACAAGCCTTGTTGTGGACCCTAAAGTCTACATCATGCACCCTCCCAATGGCCGATAGAGGCCACTGAAAGCTCCACTCTCTGATCCTAAATTATTCTTGGACCTAGACTCCATGGGCACAATTTTTTTTTATGCCTTTCTGTACCTACCATGTCTTGCCTATTTGTATTGTCATTATGACTGTTTTACTCCTTGTTTTATATTTTTCTTCTGTTCGATTTTCAATAAATGCCTTTGAAACTATAAATAGCCACCGATAAATGTTTCCCCCCTTATAATAGCACCCCCTTATATGTATTAGTTACCCATTTATATATCAGACCCCCTCCCTTCTATATAATAGTTCCTTCCTCATAAATAGGCCACCTATATATAATGGTCTCCCCTTAACAATAACCCCTTCATATATAATGATAGCCCCTTATATGTAATAGTCCCCACTTATAATACCCCCCTTATTTAGAATAGATTCAACCTTATAATATCCCCCCCTAATTTAAAATATTTCTCCCCTTATAAGTGGGACTATTATTTATAAAGGTTCTGTTATTTCTAAGGAAGGAACTATAATCTATAAGGACTATTATAAGGGGGGAACTATTATATACAATAGTCCACTTATATATAATAGTTTACTCTCTTGTAATAACCCCCTTTATAGTTTCCCCTTATAAATAGTTCACCTTTGCAATAGCCCCCCTTATATTTAATAGTTCCCCCCCTATAAATAATAATTTGCCCCCTTATCAGATAATCCTTTTCCCTTTCCAGAAAACAATAAATCTTTTACTCACCTTACCGCGATCCCATGATGAATGGAGCAGCCGAAGACTCTTCCTGTAAGACTGGCACAGGTGGCGCAATGCAGTGATGTCATCACGCCACCTGATGAGCAAGTCTATGGCAGAACAGGAACTTTTCTGCTCCTTGCTCGGTCATAGGTTTAAACTGTATTGGCGTACAAAGCACGCTGATACAACTGTGTAGCGCTCCCTGGATTGCTTTGACGACAGGGCCCAGGGCAAATGTGGGGGAGCATTACACCATAGGGATTTTAAGGAAACCTTATACTGTGTGGATACCACAATAGGGATGATAGTGTCGGGGCCACTATAGAGACATTATGCTGTTTGGAGGCACAAAGGAACATGGATGGAAATAGGCAAGGTAACTACATGTAAATTTGCCCTGAGGTGCAAAAGTCCCAGGTCTAGAGGAATGCCAGCAGTCTTTGTATACGGAACATTATGTACCAGTCGTGTCCAAAAAGAGGATATGGCCAGCAAATTTCATGACCTGATCACATCCATAGTAGACATGGCTTCAGCAGGAAATTCTGCCAAACTTTTCTGAAGACAATCAACAAATTGGCGAGTATATGTACACCATGTCCAGGTGCATAACTTGATGGAGTGCAGAGGGTGCAGTCACACCTGCGCCGAGGAGTCTTAGGGGGCCCATAAGATTAATCTTCTTTTGTTCTCTTTTCTTAATTCTAGGTGTGTAGACTGGTGACCATGTATATAATCTGTCTTGCTTTCAACTGTTTCAGGTCTCTGTAGATAAGAGCCGCCATTATCGCCTGGGTCCCGATAATCTCGATGACACCCTAGAATATAACCCTCCACCCTGTGACTCTGCTGCCCCTGTTCATGAAGATGGATCCCCAGCAAAAACTAAATAAATAGTGCGTTGTAATGCTGCAAAGCAAGGAATCTACAAATTGCAAGAGGTGGTCATGTTGGTGGTGGCAATGAGGCGGTCATATAATGTGTTTAAATAGCTAAGATCAATAAATTCTGATTATTTACTGGCCGGGTCCTTCTTGTCTGTTCACTGCTCCTGGTTTGTTTCCTACTGATGAAATTTCAGGGGGTAATTGAGAACAATAGCCAAACACTGATACCACTACTCAGGGATGTGTAAAAGAGGTTGAAAATGGTCCTGCTACCCTCTACCTCAAAAACATAGCAATGGTGGGGTCCCCAAAATGGACCTCACTGCTAAACAGAACTTACATTTGCATCCTCTACAGTGCTGAGTATCACATTGGAAGCAGCGGTGAGGGTAACACCACTTGGTTCGTGTAGTCGTCATCTGTGGGCCAAGTGTCATGGAAGTGACCGCATGACAGTAATGAAGTCCCCGCCAGCGCTTATGTGTTATGGAAAGAATTTCCCCAGTTTTGTTCAGGATGTTACAGAAGATGAGATGGCACAAGTTTTGCTCTGTTTTCCAGGAGTTGCATGCTCTAAGGTTGCAGGGATATGCCAGTGCTGCAGATGCATGGAAGTGTTGAGTCAGCACAAGGCTCCATTAGTTAGGTAACAGTAGGGGGTAGGGGCAGCAGCCATTTTTGGGCACCACCAGGCACAGGGTAATCCAATGCTCTGGTCAATTGCAGCTTGGAGTCTGCTGACCATGGAAGAGTGAGCGACACACCTGCCTGAGAGAGGCAGCAGATGAGATGTGAAAGGCTGGTACCTTTACATCTGTCACAAGTGCGGTACAAAGAAGATGAGGCCATCCCAGAAGTGTCGCCAGACTGGATAAGAAGCAAACACCGTGCTGCGATTTGCTACAGATGGGTATGCCTCATGATATTAGTTTTGATGGATATTCATGGGTTCGCCCACCTGGTTTAAGCTGAACAACTTTGGCCTGAAATGAAGCAGAAGCGTTATACTGTACTCTAAGTGCACAAGAGGTGCGACAATGTAATAACCACTTGGACCTCCTGCACGTGACAGTGAGCATGTACTGGATCTGTGGTTTAATGGTACATTGATGATGTCCATGTGCCGCTCGTTCCTCCATGGACCTATTCATTTACTTCCGTGATCCCAGGTCATGAAATGGACAGGAATAGGACCTAACCCAAGTCTTGCCTTGGGCTCACAGGCCGGTGAGAATTCACGGGTGTGTGTATGGGGCCATAAAATATAATGGGTCAATGTGCTAGCCATGAAAAATAAGCGTGCTTACTCACCTTGCCTCACCTCTTCGGACCTCCCTTGTAGTGTCTGACTTTGGCCTCCTAGCTCTTCCCTAAGAGACTGCTAAGGCCTATAATTGGACCTCAGAGGTCGCAAGGCACACAGATGTCATCCGTGTGCTGCTGTGGCCTCATTCATTGAGGCCAGTGAGCATGGCCCACAAAACGGATAGGAATAGGGCTTGTCTTGAGTTTTGCTCATGGCCAGGCTCAGACTAGCCCACCAGGCTAACTGTGTGTCCCTCGGTGGGCCCCGTACCTTCAGGCAGGGCCAGTGTTAGGGGGGACAGCGGCCTGGGCAATTGCCCAGGGCCCCTGTTCCCAAAGGGGGCCCCCCGGGATCCCGGAGTCAGGCCCAGCCACATCGATAACGGGAAAGGGGCCTGGCATCATGTGCCACAGGGCCCCTTTCCAATAGAAGCCTGCCCAGGGGAGGTCTGTAAAGTTAACAAACATTTTTACGCTCCTCTCCTGAGCATCTGGTGTCATCTTCTGGCTTGTAGCTGATGTCACATGTTCTGGACGTCACCACTGAGGCCTGTGACTGGGCCTCAGTGGTTATGTGGGGTGTGCTGGCGTCATAACATCAGCATGCCCCACGTGACCGCTGAGGCCAAATCATAGGCCTCAGCATTGACGTCTGGACACATGATGTCTGCTGCAGAACCGAAGAAGCCGGTGCGGGTAGCGGAGCAGGAGAGGTAAGGTAAGGGGAGTATAACTGTTTTCCGTCACCTCCCCTGGGCCTTCGATTATTATACTCTGGGGTCTGAAGAGACCTCGTAGTATAATAGCAATGAAGCAAATGGGCAAACCTCACGAATATTTGTCAAAATGAATTTCGAGAGGTTCGTCTGAAGCGGCTTGAGGCTCTGGGGAGCATTATACTGTGTGGGCCACTGTGGAGAATTATACTAGGGGGGCTCTGGGGAGCATATTATACTGTGTGGGGCCACTGTGGAGCATTATACTGGGGGGGGCACTATGGGGAGCATATTATACTGTGTGGGGCCCCTGTGGAGCCTTATACTGTATTGGGGGTACAGGGGGATGTCAGTGAAGGATTCGTGGTGTAGGCTATTAGCAGGAAGCTATTGGGTGGCCCCAAAACAAATTTCTCTGGTGGGCCCTAGGCACTTCAGTCCGACACTGCTCATGGTCCCATACATTGGACCTTGAAAATAGACGGTTGTGTGTATGGGGGCCATAGAAATGCATGGATCAGTGTTCTAGCCTTAAAAAAAACGCTGACTGTGCTAATGTTCGTGTGCATGAGGCCTTATTCTGTGTAGTCAGTATGTATTGTCGTGCAGTGAAGTATCTACAGTCCTGCAGTATCAAAACCTATCACAAGGTGCTGATGTAGCACAGAATAACTAGAACATGTCTGTACAAATGCAGAACAAGCAAAACAATTCATCCTGATCTATCCTAGATAACGGAGATCTTATCAGTCATTGTCTTTGATCTGGAAATTGGAGATTTCGAAGACTGAACTTTGAGATGAATTAGGGATCAGAGATTTGTGACCGGAAATGAGATTCTTTTAGATCCCAGACTTCACCAACATCCTCTTCTTCTATATATTTCTGACTTTGACCTCCCCTTAAAAGGGGTATCCTTTACCTAATATACTGGCTAACGCTAGGTTCACACCTGCGTGAGGGTTTCTGTTCTTCGGGTGTGCTTGGGGATCCGAAGAACGGAAACCTAATCTGCTTTTAGAGCAGTTACCTGCGGACCCCATAGACTATAATGGGGTCCGTCGGGTTTCCGCCTGAAAAATGAAGAGAGAAAAGTCCTGCTTGAATTTTCAAGTAGATTTGGAAACCCCAAACGTAGAGCAGGTGCAGGTGTGCACCTAGCTTTAGCCCCCTACTGGTTTTGCTGGAGTTAAAGTACAATACAGTTTTGCTCCAGCATAGTTGGGTGCAGGGAGAGCAGTTTGCAAACCATTGTTCCCACTTTTCCAGTTTTTTTTTTTTTTTTTTATCCTGTAAGTTTTCAAAAATTTCATATCAAAATTGTGCAAACTCAATGCAAATATCATGAGTAAAAACATTATATTAAGGTGATTTTCCAGGACTATGAGGTTGATGATCAATCCTTATTATAAGACCATCAGTATTAGATTGGTAAAGGCCTATCAGCACTGATCGATTGGGTGACCTCTACTTCCTCTTCTCAGGACAGTGACATCATGTCCTTTGGTTTCATACCCATTCAAATAAATGGAACCGAACTGCAATACCAAGCACAACCACTATAAATAGTATAGCGCTGTGCTTGGTAAGCAGTGAAGAAGTCACTGCACTTGTCCAAATGCTGCAGCCCTCAGTATTGACTCTTGGACACCCTCTAATGAAGTTTATACTTTCTCCATTTTCATGTGCTCTGTACATCCAAAAAAAGCATTGGGCGAAATTAACTTAAACAAAATTATTTTTTTTTTCCCCCCTACTTCATGAAGAATGATGAATTTGGTGAATCTTAATACTTTCTAGAGACAGGTGAACCAGTTTGTAACGAGCAAGGTATGTTACGAATTTTCCAAAAATTTCAGGTTCAGCTGAATCTCAGATTTATGGGGGTTTTCTCCTTTCTTACGGAAATGAACTCATACAGTGGCATGCAAAAGTTTGGACACTCCTGGTCAAAATGACTGTTATTGTGAACAGTTAAGCAAGTTGAAGATGAAATGATCTTTAAAAGGCATAAAGTTAAAGATTAAACACACTTGTCTACAATTATAAGCAATATCAGTGTAATATTATGTTTGAGTACAATTTTAGAGTGAAAAAAGGAAAGGAGTACCTTGTAAAAGTTTGGGAACCCTTGTCAGATAACTATGATCAAGGTCTCAGACCTTCATTACCCAGTTAGGATTATGGTGTGTTCACTATCATCATTTGGAAAGGCCAAGTGATGCAAATTTTACAGCTTTAGAAATACCCTTGTGCCAAAAAACAGCAGCCATGGGTTGTTCTAAGCAGCTGCCTATCACTCTGAAAATGAAAATGGTGGAGGCCCACAAAGCAGGAGAAGGCTATAAGCAGAGAGCAAAGCATTTTCAAGTTGCCCTTTCCTCAAGAGGAAATGTAATTAAGAAATGGCAGTTACCAGGAACAGTGGAGGATAAGATAAGTTCTGGAAGACCAAGAAAAATTTCAGAGACAGCTGCTTGTAGGATTTCCAGAGTGGCAAATCAGAACCTCTGCTTGACTGCAAAAGACCTTCAGGAAGATTTAGCATACTCTGGAATTGTGGTACAATGTTCTACTGTTCAGTGATACCTGCACAAATATGGCCTTCATGGAAGAGTCATCAGAAGAAAACCTCTCCTGCGTCCTCACCATAAAATTCAGTGTCAGAAGTTTGCAAAACAAGATCTAAACATGCCTGATGCATATTGGAAACAATTCCTGTGGACCGATGAGGTTAAAATAGAACTCTTTGGCCACAATGATCAAAGGTATGTTTAGAGAAAAAAGGGCACAGAATTCCAGGAAAAGAACATCTCTCCAACCATTAAGCATGGGGGTGAATCAATCATGCTTTGGGGTTGTGTTGAAGCCAATGGCACAGGGAACATTACACGGATAGAGTGAAGAATGGATTCAATGAAATTTCACCAAATTCTTGAAGCAAACAGAACACCACTGTAAAAAAGCTGAAATTGAAAAGACGATGGCTTCTACAGATGGATAATGATCCTAAACACACGTCAAAATCTACCATAGACTACCTAAAAAGGAGCAATCTGAAGGTTTTACCATGGCCCTCACAGTCCCCTGATCTGAACATCACTGAAAATCTGTGGCTAGACCTCAAAAGAGCAGAGCATGGAAGATGACCCAGGAATCTCACAGAACTGGAAGACTTTTACAAGGAAGAATGGATGAAAATCCCTCAAACAAGAACTGAAAGATTCTTGGCTGGCTACAAAAAACGTTTACAAGCTGTGATACTTGCCAAAGGGGGTTCTACCAGGTACTAACCATGCAGGGTGCCCAAACTTTTGCATCAGGCCAATTCCTTTTTTGTTATTTTGAAAATGTAAAATTTGATAATATATATATTTTTTTCCAAAAAATCACATTGGGAATGTGTCATCTTTAATGTTATGCCTTTTGAAGATCATTTTATCTTCAACTTGCTTAACTGTTCACAATAACAGTCAATTTGAGCAGGGGTGTCCAAACTTTTGCATGCCACTGTAAATGTTTGTGAAATGAATTGTGCGAGCTTCTCTCATCACTGTCTAGTCTATTAGTTGGCTTACTTTGGACTTGAATTTCTATGCTATGATTTTGGTACAGTTTGGTGCATTCTACAGTGCTGGCCAAAAGTATTGGCACCCCTGCAATTCTGTCAGATAATACTTAATTTCTTCCAGAAAATGATTGCAATCACAAATGCTTTGGTAATAATATCTTCATTTAATTTGTCTTCAATGGAAAACCACAAAAAGAATTGTCAAAAAGCCAAATTGGATATAATTCCACACCAAACATAAAAAAGGGGGTGGACAAAAGTATTGGCACCCTTTGAAAAATCAGGTGATGCTTCTCTAATTTGTGTAATTAACAGCACCTGTTACTTACCTGTGGCACATAACAGGTGGTGGCAATAACTAAATCACACTTGCAGCCAGTTGAAATGGATTAGTTGACTCAACCTCTGTCCTGTGTCCTTGTGTGTACCACATTGAGCATGGAGAAAAGAAAGAAGACCAAAGAACTGTCTGAGGACTTGAGAAGCAAAATTGTGAGGAAGCATGAGCAATCTCAAGGCTACAAGTCCATCTTCAAAGACCTGAATGTTCCTGTGTCTACCGTGCGCAGTGTCATCAAGAAGTTTAAAGCCCATGGCACTGTGGCTAACCTCCCTAGATGTGGACGGAAAAGAAAAATTGACGAGAGATTTCAACGAAAGATTGTGCGGATGGTGGCTAAAGAACCTCGACTAACATCCAAACAAGTTCTAGCTGCCCTGCAATCCGAGGGTACAACAGTGTCAACCCGTACTATCCGTCGGCGTCTGAATGAAAAGGGACTCTATGGTAGGATACCCAGGAAGACCCAACTTCTGACCCAGAGACATAAAAAAGCCAGGCTGGAGTTTGCCAAAACTTACCTGAGAAAGCCAAAAACTTTTTGGAAGAATGTTCTCTGGTCACATGAGACAAAAGTAGAGCTTTTTGGAAAAAGACATCACCATAGAGTTTACAGGAAAAAAAAAGAGGCCTTCAAAGAAAAGAACACGGTCCCTACAGTCAAACATGGCGGAGGTTCCCTGATGTTTTGGGGTTGCTTTGCTGCCTCTGGCACTAGACTGCTTGACCGTGTGCATGGCATTATGAAGTCTGAAGACTACCAACAAATTTTGCAGCATAATGTAGGGCCCAGTGTGAGAAAGCTGGGTCTCCCTCAGAGGTCATGGGTCTTCCAGCAGGACAATGACCCAAAACACACTTCAAAAAGCACTAGAAAATGGTTTGAGAGAAAGCACTGGAGACTTCTAAAGTGGCCAGCAATGAGTCCAGACCTGAATCCCATAGAACACCTGTGGAGAGATCTCAAAATGGCAGTTTGGAGAAGGCACCCTTAAAATCTCAGGGACCTGGAGAAATTTGCCAAAGAAGAATGGTCTAAAATTCCAGCAGAGCATTGCAGGGGTGCCAATACTTTTGGCCAGCACTGTATAACATTTAAGCCAGGCCCCTTTCCCCACCAAACTCCACCCCTTTCCTGCAAAGATACACCCACTTTTTTTTCAAACAGAAAAATTGTTAGCATGGTGGTAATGTATGATTGGGGTTGAGATGGCGCTATGTTCTGGCCATGCTCAGTCTATGCCCTACGTTCTGGCCATGCTTGCTCTATATGCCCCTACGTTCTGGTGGTGATCGCTCTATGTGCGCCCTACGTTCTGGTCATACTTCTTCTATATACGCCCTTCGTTCTGGTGGTGATCGCTCTATGTGCACCCTACGTTCTGGTCATACTTCTTCTATATATGCCCTACGTTCTGGTGGTGATCGCTCTATGTGCGCCCTACGTTCTGGTGGTGATCGCTCTATGTGCGCCCTACGTTCTGGTGGTGATTGCTCTATGTGCGCCCTACGTTCTGGTCATACTTTTTCTATATACGCCCTACGTTCTGGTGGTGATCGCTCTATGTGCGCCCTACGTTCTGGTCATACTTCTATATATGCCCTACGTTCTGGTGGTGATCGCTCTATGTGCGTCCTAAGTTCTGGTGGTGATCGCTCTATGTGCGCCCTACGTTCTGGTCATACTTCTTCTATATATGCCCTACGTTCTGGTGGTGATCGCTCTATGTGCGTCCTACGTTCTGGTGGTGATCGCTCTATATGCACCCTACGTTCTGGTGGTGATTGCTCTATGTGCGCCCTACGTTCTGGTCGTGCTCACTGTAAAAAAAATAAAAAATATATTTTTTATTTTTGTGTTTGGAACATGGTAGATTATCGCATGTTGACATTTTTGGACTAATTCCATGTACATTTCAAGGTGAGCGAGCTACACAGAGAACATGCTGTGCCGCCAGTATAGGATTTTCATCTTAGGAGCCTTTAGGCACTAAATGTTCTCTGATTCTCATGTCCCTGGTACTATCCTGGCATCGCTCCATGGATGCTTTTTCCAGAACAATCCAGTAATATTCTTTCTGCAAAGGTTTCTGTGGATACCTGATGGTTCTTGGCACCTGCTCAGGTGTTTCTAGGAACAAGCAGTATTGGATTTACACTCAACAACCTGAAAGCACAGTCTATCTGGCAAAACTAGACTCCGTCCATCAAACAAGTCATGCCTTAAAGGGGATGGACGAAGTTTACTTGCCCCAGCCTGGGTTTTACCGCCTCTGGCAGTGATGTAAGTGTCTAATTCACATATAAATATTATGATAAAAATTTCACCTACTTTCTCCAACCCTCCCCTCAACTAAGCATCCATTTGATCCATCTATATTCCTGTAATGTATGTGTTTCTTATGTTGTAATTCTTATGTCACCAAATGTAACATAGCTTCAGATATGCTCAAGAACTATCCAATGTGAGTGTGTGCACCCTTTCCATATAACCACTATCTAAGGTAATGTACTTTGTACCTTTAAAGGCAGAAGCTGCAGATCTGGGCTGGTCAAGATCATATGGAGCATATACTCAAGTGGCTTCATGCAGCATCCTGAGGTGGACTCGCTGGTATCAGTGGTGAAGGGCACCATGTGGCAGTAGATATAGTAGGGGAAGATTTGGAAGTAGTGGAAAGACGAGAGCACCTCCTGACAGCACTGAGAGGTGATGTATGAGTAGGGCACCTGAGGACTTGGGAGGGTTATGGAAACTGCACCTGAGACATGGAGACTGGTAGTGGGTATGGCTCTTGTGTTTTTGTGACAACAGACTGGGGGATCCTATGCCTGGCCTTGACTACATGACTACTGTGACTGTGTAAGGGGTAAATTCTTGTCTACCACATGAGCAAGAGCCCGGAGAGAGGATCATGCCAGCAGCAGGAAGACTAAGGTTGCTGGTGATGAATGTCCCCTAGGTGGGAGTCAGCAGTCATAGCTCCCAAGGCTTGGAGAAGGAGGGGAGCATTGATGACATTTCCTATTGATGGTCCCTTGTTGTCAGAGCCCGATAAGGACAAATAGAATGAGGAGGAGATGATGGCTAAACCCCATGTGTACATAGTTGCTTGTCTTCATGTGAGCCCAGCTTGCCGCCCATGGGTTGTTATTGCTTGTGTAGCAGTTGGTTTTGCACTGTGGCTGGAGTCGTGGGAGTAAGGAGCAATGCCATGTTGTAAAGGGACAATAGGCTATTGAAGTGTTTAGGGGTTTTCATGTTGCTAGTTAAATGGCCACACTATGTAGTGGGGACTGAGGAAAGGCGCCAGTGTTGTGGGATTTGGTTGAGTGGTTGGCTAGTGGTCCAGAGTCATGAGGTAGATAACTGTGCCTTGGCCAGTAGCTGACCTGTGAGTACCGCTAGCTTGGAACCTGTGAGTCTTACGTCCTATGAGTAGCTTGGCCCTGTGAATTTTCGGCTCTGTAAGTAATTTCACCCTTCTGTCTTGGGTCCTATGGGTAGCATGTGTGTCTTAGGTCAGGTGAGTAGCTTAGACCTTGTAAGCCTTAGTATCTGTGCATAGATTGGCCTTGTGTGTCTTAGGTCAGGTGAGTAGCTTAGACCTCGTGTGGCTTAGGTCTTGTGAGTAGATTGGCCTTGTGAGTCTTACAGCGATGGGTATCAATATGTAGTGTATATAAAATAAGTGTTAAAGTTTTTAGCAACCTCATCCCTATCTCCACCTGCCCTTATTCGACCCATACTCAGTCTATACCCTCACATGTCAACTGGACACGTGAGACAGTCCATACTGTCCTGAGATGCTAAGACTGTTTGAGGCTGGTGAGAGAGTGACGACGTACTGTGATATGTGTGAGCCATGTCCTGTGATGCCACATAGTGAGAGGTCAACGCCCAGTGTGACCAATGTCCAAGACATCTTTATTGTTAAATCGAAAATCCCCTGTATGACACTATTATATAGAGGATGTTATAGGGCAGAACTGTTTTCTCTATTGCTCTCATCTTTACAATTTTATTGGTGACAAAAATATTCAATGAATTCCTGCTATCCTCCAGAGAATAGATCTGCTCTAATAGAGTTGGGGGTCCTCATCAGGAAACCTCTCTGTGAGCTGAGCATAGTAAAATAGGGTATACTAAAAAGTGTGTCTAAGCCAGGCAAACCCCCTACCAATGCATATGGTTGCTTCTTACCAAAAACATGTCACAGATTTTACTGCTGTATAAACTGATGGGTATGACTACAGATGTGGCTGTTCTGATATGACCATATATGATGGGATATGTGGGGAAAGCTGTTCTTGGTTTTAACGTGTGTCCTTATTTTGTTGCTCATTATAAATGTTTGAGATGTTGCCATATAATTCTTACTTTATTGGTTCCCTGAATACATTTTCCAGATGACTCAGACCTAAATTTGCAGGAGTTCTGACATGACCCCGATGCTTGGTGTGTCATCTCTGGATACATCGTACCCTGGTGTGGGATGTGGGATGGTGCAGAAGAGGCCTCGTCAGGGCTGCCGAAAGTCAGCCAATATGAAGTACTACAATGTCGTCTACCAGTGCCCCGACTGATACCCGCTCATATCTCCCATCTCAGACATTTATGGCGTATGATCAATATACTGTATGCCTTAGATGACTGATAGATAGAAGTTACATTTCTGGGTCTCTTGTAGCGGGGTGAAGGCAATCTCTCCACTTAGCTGGTGGGTGACTGTTGATGGCCATATATTGTGTCCCTGCCCGAGGTATATTCAGTGTTATACTCCTTTTACTGACCCCTGTATGATCGCTGTACCAAGTGTTCTGTAATACTGTGTTACAGCCGATGTGATCTGATGTGTTGGTTGCCATATTTGGGTTATGCCAGGGTGAGGAATCACTATATAAGATAAGTTCTTGTGTCTTTTTTCGGGAGTTCGTGGTCTGACATCATGGTGTTTGTCCTGTCTGGGTTGTCTCGGAAAGCAGCCTGTTGCACGACCAAACTCCAGAGCCCAGGGTCTGTGAGTGTGGATGGAAGTATCGCCTGTGAGAACAGGAGTGTGCCCCTTACCTCCTGTAAACCCCAAGTAATGAGTCATTGCTGTAAGTATCTTAATGGTCTGAATGCCAATTAGTTGTCCTCCATTCTAAAATTAAGTCCAGTTCTGTTCTTCGAGTTGTTGGGTGGTCTCAACTATACTGCCCCACTAACCTGTCCAGATATCATGTTCTCACCTACTGGGGGAATGAGGTCCCATCTTCAGCACTCCAGAGGAGGTGAGGGGGCCCAACATACACACAGCACAATACTAGCTGTCACAACTAGAGATGGCTGATCCGATTCGTACTGAGCTGAGTTCGACCCAAATATTCCAAATTGCTTGTTTTTTTTTTTTTTTGAAGAACCAAACAAATGGAGAGTCCTCTTAGGTGAACTAAAATGGCTGTCACATTATACTCTGGGATCTCTTCTGACCCCAGAGTATAATAGGTGGAGGACCAGGGGAGGTGAGAAAAAAAAACTTTACTACTCTCCTTCCCTTACCTCTTTTCGGCCTCCTCGTCGTGCTCTTTGTGTGCTCCACCCAGTGGGTTATGATCTGAGTGTTTGGGGTCATAATCTGGTGTCTGAAGAACTTTCGAGCCTCAAAAGTCTGAGCCGAGGACCTGAAAGTGCCATCCTATACAAGTGGCTGTGAATTCACGTATCTCTCCCTGTTGTGCTATTATAGGTGCTGGACTGTTTATGAGTCTGTATTGAAGTATTACTGACTCTCTCTCGAGGATGCTTTATTGGGGGTGAAGAGTGGAAAATTTGAAGTTCAAGGATCAGACACCTGTTATATAATATTAAATAGAATTCGTCATTTCCCTTCTTGTTTCCTGTGTTTCTTCCTCTGTATTATGACAGTAGTTTTTATAGTCTGTTATGCTACTATGCTCCCTATTATTTCTGTATGCCCTATTGTGTGATATTAACCTTTCTTGGGACCAAACAAGGGAGAGGCTGCACAATAGGCAATTGCAATCCCTAGAATGCAATCTGAATCCACTGGTTTATATACAGTATGTCAGAACTATAAAGCTACAGTATATAAGAGTATTATTTGGGTATGTGGACAATGTATGGGAGTATTATTTACACATTATATGGTGGTATTGTTCAGGAGTATTCCTTGGCTATTACATATCATTATGTGGACGTATAAGTTATATAGAGTTAAGCAAACAGTTCATAATGAGTAAGGTTCATTACAAATTTTCCAAAAATCTTGGGTTCAGCCAAAGTCAAGATTTTTGGGATTTATCACCCACAAATCCCTTCTCTTGGTCTCCCTTGTGGTGTCCGATGCTCTGTTGTTGGTTCTCTTCTGGCCTCCCGGGTGACATCACAGGCCACAGGGGACCAGTGAGGCCTGTGATTGGGTCACGTGAGACTCGCCAATATCATAACGATCACAGTCCTCAGCGATTCTTTGGGGTCTGTGATGTCACGCAGGAGGTCAAAAGAGGATTGCGAGGGAGCTCAGAAGAAGTGAGGGAAGATATCTGTTTATTATTTTTGTCACTTCCCCTAGGCCTCCGCTTATTATACTCCGAGGGCCCAGGTTTGGTCCAAAACCAATCTCACGATGTTCGCCTACCTGTACACCTACATAATGTATTATGTGGAGTATTATTTAGACGTATGGCAGTATTATTTGGTCACTGGTTGTTTCATTTAGTATTATATAGAAGGATTATTTAGTATTATATGGCAGTATTTGGGCAAAAACATCCAATTAAAAATTCTTATATCCCTATTGGTGATATATACTGTTGGGGTTCCTCAGGGCTCAGTCCTAGGCCCCCTGCTCTACACAGCCCCTATTGGACAAACCATCACCAGATTTGGCTTCCGGTACCATCTTTATACTGACGACACCCAATTATATACGTCATCGCGTGACATCACCTCTGCACTAATACAGAACACCAGTGACTATTTCTCTGCTGTGTCAAATATCATGTCTTCGCTCTATCTGAAACTAAATCTCTCAAAGACTGAACTACTGCTGTTTCCACCATCTAATAGATCTGTCCCTGATATCTCCATTGCAGTCTCTGGCCTTACCTTAATTCTTAGGGTTGGTTCACACTTGCGCCCGGAGTCCGTCCGCCGTGAATCCGACCTAAATATCAGAAAAAAGGATTGGGAAAGGTTTGCAAATAGTTTGTTTAAAAACCCATTCACTTCAATGGGTTTTGAAAGCAATCCAAAGGTCTCCGATTGCAGCCTCCTGCATGGCGGACGGACAAAAGACGCAAGTGTGAACCAACCTTTAGGCAGTATGTGCGCTGCCTCGGGGTTATGTTTGACTCAGACTTTTCCTTCACCCCCCATATCTAATCACTTGCACGCTCTTGTCATCTCCACCTCAAAAACATCTCCAGAATCCGCCCTTTCCTTGCCACAAATACACTAAAGACACTTATTGTTGCCCTGATTCACTCTCGCCTTGACTACTGTAACTTCTTACTAATCGGTCTTCCCCTTACTAAACTCTCCCCCCTACAATCTATTCTGAATGCGGCGGCCAGGCTCATCTATCAGTCTAGACCAGTGATTCCCAAAGTGGTCCAGGTGGACCCCCAGAGGTCCATGGGAGACTCAACGGGGGTCTACATTAGATCTAATCTTCACATTTTTTGATGAGTTTTGGGAATATGGTAGAAATGTAGCAGCAGGGGGTCCACTGAAAGCAGTAAAATTTTGAAAGTGGTCTACGAGAAAAAAAAAGTTTGGGAACCTCTGGTCTAGACGCTACAGCGATGCCTCCGGTCTGTGCCGGTCACTACATTGGCTGCCTATTCAATACAGAATACAATATAAACTTATCACCCTCATCCACAAGGCTCTCCATAATGCTGCACCTCCCTACATTTCCTCCCTCATCTCTGTCTATCGCCCAACCCGTGCTCTCCACTCACTCAATAACCTAAGACTAACATCCTCTATTATCAGAACCTTCCACGCTCGTATACAAGACTTCTCCCGAGTTGCACCACTTCTCTGAAATGCTCTACCCCGGACACCTCTTATCAGACAGACCTATCACAACTCCTAATGTAAACCCTTCCGTAGTTAGATTCCCTAAAATGAACCCTACTCTGTTCACGCTCCTGCATTACCTCACAGGATATGATGTTGTATCGGGCTGTAACGTTATATATCCAGGCACCATCTCCACGTTAAAGGACACGACTGGTGACGGCTCATACAGCTTTATATATGTGTAATGACAGTAACCTCTATCACAAAAACATCTGGACTGTATAAGCAATGCTACCTCCAATGCCGCCCCTGCTACCTCTTGTCACCCCCTCTACCTCATAGATTGTAAGCTCTTGCGAGCAGGGCCCTCAGTCCCATTGTGTGAATTAACTATTACTCTGTAATGTCTTTTTGTCTATATTTGAACCATACGTTTTGTAAAGTGCTGCGAAATATGTTGGCGCTATATAAATAAAATGTATTATTATAATTATTATTTATTATATATATTTTTTATGGAGTAGGATGGGGGCGGCTACTTTGCATGTTTCTAACTATCTGTAAAAGTTTGATAAGCAAAAAATACAGCCCACTCACTTGACATATTAATGTCATAATCATCCTGGTAAACAAAAGAACTTTTTGGGTTACAAAGTGAAATCCACAATCTGACGAAGTCTAAAAAAAAAAAAAAAGCCAGTGTCTCTGATGTATACGATATATAACTAGGACTAGTATACAAATATTCACTCCATATATTAGATAAGCTGTGGAAACCAATAACTTTTATGCGTAACCTACGCCAACTACTGCCTTGGGTCATACCATAGTGTTTACTGGGCGAGGCTGGTGAGGAAAACACATCTGGATGAAATGAGTCATCTGTCTCGAAGACATATCTGAAATAGCAGACTCTGCCTTGGATTTGAGACATAGTCAATGACCTTCAAATAACTCCAAAAAATGTGAATATCCTACAATCCATGCTCTTCTACCCCATAAAGCCGCAGGAGTAAGATATAATATGTAATGTCGGGCCTAGGATACATATTTTAGCACCAGGCTTAGTCATACAGTTACATCTTAGGTTGGTTAATGCTCACGTCTGAAGATCACCTTGAGGTTAACACTGGCCTTCAGTAAATGACTTCCTGCCTCCATGGGCACCGAGACTAGTACTGCCCCCCGACGAGTGAACCATTTCTGAACAAATCGAATTTGACCCCAATTTTGAGGTTCACCACCCATGAATCACTATTATACTTCTGCAGACCCCATTGTACAATAAGCAGAGGGCTGGGAAGGTGCAAAAACATAATATACACTGATCCTGACCTTCCCTCACCTCTCCTGGGCTCCCTGGTGGTCCTCTTTGGTTGTCTTCTGGCCTCCTGGGTGGTGTCTTGGACCACTGAGGCCTATGCTTGAGCCTCAGCGATCACATGGGAGCGCCAATGTCATGACACTTGTGTTACCCTACATGACCACTGAGAAGTGCAAAAACTTCCTCTCTGTGAGTAGTCATGAGCCCTGACCGGGTTGTTCACATGGCATTTTTTACATGCTGATTCTGTCATATTTTCTGTATCGGGTTCCGTCGTTGTTGAGGAGCAAGTACAAGTAGTTGTTGCTATCACTGTTATGAGGTACTGAGGAATCTGAAAAAGGGGCATATAAAATAATTCCAGCAGCATCTTCCACGTGTCCTGTCCCGTAGAAAATCCACTAGTTCAGGCTCTTCAGAAAATAGATCCCATAGTAAAAAAGCTTGGCCATTTTTGCATTAAAGTTTTATATGCTGGTCTTAAAGTGTCATTAAATGATTGATTTTCTGGCAGCATTTAATACTTTATTAACAAATTTTGGCTCCTTTCTGTGAAATCCACTTCTGCCCTTTCTATAGACTTTCCCTTGTTCGTCTCCCTGGGGTACAGGTGGACGGACTAAGCAGGAGAACTGTGGGGGCGGAGGGCTTTAATCTCTTCCCAACATCCCCTGTACTATTACAGCAGATGTCACGTGTTTCAGGCAAGTCCCCTCACCTCTTGTCTTGGGAAAAATGGCTGGACCTACCAGTCCGAAAACTGAATTCAGGAGGTCAGTTCAGCCAAATTCCAGTTGGGACAGTAAATGTGGCCAATACACAGACTGCACAAGGAGTCTACAAGTGCATCTCAATAAATTAGAATATCATTAAAAAGTTATATTTTTTAGTAATTCAATTGAAAAAGTGAAACCCATATATTATATTGAGTCATTACAAACAGAGTAAACTTTTTTAAGTGTTTATTTCTGTTAATGTTGATGATTATGGCTTACAGCCAAGAAAAACCCAAAAGTCATTATCTCAGAGAATTAGAATAATTAACCCAAAACACCTGCAAAAGCTTCCTAAGCGTTTAAAATGGTCCCTTATTCTGGTTCAGTTGGAGACACAATCATGGGGAAGACTGCTGACTTGACAGATGTCCAGAAGGCAGTCATTGACACACTCCATAAGGAGGGTAAGCCACAAAAGGTCACTGCTAAAGAAGCTGGCTGTTCACAGAGTGCTGTATGAAAGCAGATTAATGGAAAGTTGAGTGGAAGGAAAAAGTGTGGTAGAAAAAGGTGCACAAGCAACGGGGATAACCGCAGCCTTGATAGCATTGTTAAGAAAAGGCCATTCAAAAATTTGGGGGAGATTCACAAGGAGTGGCGGCCTGCTGCTGGAGTCAGTACCACAAGAGCTGGTTCTGGTGACACTAACCTATCACCC
Source organism: Leptodactylus fallax (assembly GCA_947044405.1). Classification (NCBI taxonomy): domain Eukaryota; kingdom Metazoa; phylum Chordata; class Amphibia; order Anura; family Leptodactylidae; genus Leptodactylus; species Leptodactylus fallax. The sequence continues at coordinate 307,462 of CAMRHE010000396.1, read as the reverse complement.
CAGCCCTGCAGATAGATAGGTTAGTGTCCCCAGACCCAGCATATCACCCCAGCCCTGCAGATAGATAGGTTAGTGTCACCAGAACCAGCATATCCCCCCAGCCCTGCAGATAGATAGGTTAGTTCACCAGAGCCAGCATATCACCCCAGCCCTGCAGATAGATAGGTTAGTGTCACCAGAACCAGCATATCACCCCAGCCCTGCAGATAGATAGGTTAGTTCACCAGAACCAGCATATCACCCCAGCCCCACAGATAGATAGGTTAGTGCCACCAGAACCAGCATATCACCCCAGCCCTGCAGATCGATAGGTTACTGTCACCAGAACCAGCATATCACCCCAGCCCTGCAGATAGATAGGTTAGTGTCACCAGAACCAGCATATCACCCCAGCCCTGCAGATAGATAGGTTAGTGTCACTAGATCCAGCATATCACCCCAGCCCTGCAGATAGATAGGTTAGTGTCACCAGAACGAGCATATCACCCCAGTCCTGCAGATAGATAGGTTAGTGTCTCCAGATCCAGCATATCACCCCAGCCCTGCAGATAGATAGGTTAGTGTCTCCAGACCCAGCATATCACCCCAGCCCTGCAGATAGATAGGTTTGTGTCCTCAGAACCAGCATATCACCCCAGCCCTGCAGATAGATGGGTTAGTGTCCCCAGAACCAGCATATCAACCCCAGCCCTGCAGACAGATGGGTTAGTGTCACCAGAACCAGCATATCACCACAGCCCTGCAGATAGATAGGTTAGTGTCACTAGATCCAGCATATCACTCTAGCCCTGCAGATAGATAGGCTAGTGTCCGCAGAACCAGCATATCACCCCAACCCTGCAGATAGATGGGTTAGTGTCCCCAGAATCAGCATATCAACCCCAGCCCTGCAGATAGATGGGTTAGTGTCACCAGAACCAGCATATCACCCCAGCCCTGCAGATAGATAGGTTAGGGTCACCAGAACCAGCATATAACCCCAGCCCTGCAGATAGGTTAGTGTCACCAGAACCAGCATATCACCCCAGCCCTGCAGATAGATAGGTTAGTGTCACCAGAACCAGCATTTCACTCCAGCACTGCAGATAGATAGGTTAGTGTCCCCAGACCCAGCATATCACCCCAGCCCTGCAGATAGATAGGTTAGTGTCACCAGAACCCGCATATCATGCCAGCCCTGCAGATAGATAGGTTAGTGTCACCAGAACCAGCATATCAGCCCAGCCCTGCAGATAGGTAGGTTAGTGTCACCAGAACCAGCATATCACCCCAGCCCCAAAGATAGACAGGTTAGTGTCACCAGAACCAACATATCACCCCAGTCCTGCAGATAGATAGGTTAGTGTCACCAGAACCAGCATATAACCCCAGCCCTGCAGATAGATAGGTTAGTGCCACCAGAACCAGCATATCACCCCAGCCATGCAGATAGATAGGTTACTGTCACCAGAACCAGCATATCACCCCAGCCCTGCAGATAGATAGGTTAGTGTCCCCAGAACCAGCATATCATCCCAGCCCTGCAGATACATAGGTTAGTGTCCCCAGACCCAGCATATCACCCCAGCCCTGCAGATAGATAGGTTAGTGTCACCAGAACCAGCATATCACCCCAGCCCTGCAGATACATAGGTTAGTGTCCCCAGACCCAGCATATCACCCCAGCCCTGCAGATACATAGGTTAGTGTCACCAGATCCAGCATATCACCCCAGCCCTGCAGATAGATAGGTTAGTGTCACTAGATCCAGCATATCACCCCAGCCCTGCAGATAGATAGGTTAGTGTCCCCAGACCCAGCATATCACCCCAGCCCTGCAGATACATAGGTTAGTGTCCCCAGAACCAGCATATCACCCTAGCCCTGCAGATAGATAGGATAGTGTCACCAGAACATCACCCCAGCCCTGCAGATAGATAGGTTAGTGTCACCAGAACCCGCATATCACGCCAGCCCTGCAGATAGATAGGTTAGTGTCACCAGAACCAGCATATCACCCCAGCCCTGCAGATAGATGGGTTAGTGTCACCAGAACCAGCATATCACCCCAGACCTGCAGATAGATAGGTTAGTGTCACCAGACCCAGCGTATCACCCCAGCCCTGCAGATACATAGGTTAGTGTCACCAGAACCAGCATATCACCCCAGCCCTGCAGATAGATAGGTTAGTGTCACCAGAACCAGCATATCCCCCCAGCCCTGCAGATAGATGGGTTAGTGTCACCAGAACCAGCATATCACCCCAGACCTGCAGATAGATAGGTTAGTGTCACCAGACCCAGCGTATCACCCCAGCCCTGCAGATACATAGGTTAGTGTCACCAGAATCAGCATATCACCCCAGCCCTGCAGAAAGATAGGTTAGTGTCACTAGATCCAGCATATCCCCCCAGCCCTGCAGATAGATAGGTTAGTGTCACCAGAACCCGCATATCACCCCAGTCCTGCAGATAGATAGGTTAGTGTCACCAGAACCAGCATATAACCCTAGCCCAGCAGATAGATAGGTTAGTGTCACTAGATCCAGCATATCACCCCAGCCCTGCAGATAGATAGGTTAGTGTCAGCAGACCCAGCATATCACCCCAGCCCTGCAGATAGATAGGTTAGTGTCCTCAGAACCAGCATATCACCCCAGCCCTGCAGATAGATGGGTTAGTGTCCCCAGAAAAAGCATATCAACCCCAGCCCTGCAGATAGATGGGTTAGTGTCACCAGAACTAGCATATCACCCCAGCCCTGCAGATAGATATGTTAGTGTCCCCAGAACCAGCATATCACCACAGCCCTGCAGATACCTAGGTTAGTGTCACCAGACCCAGCATATCACCCCAGCCCTGCAGATACATAGGTTAGTGTCACCAGATCCAGCATATCACCCCAGCCCTGCAGATAGATAGGTTAGTGTCACTAGATCCAGCATATCATCTCAGCCCTGCAGATAGATAGGTTAGTGTCCCCAGACCCAGCATATCACCCCAGCCCTGCAGATAGATAGGTTAGTGTCACCAGATCCAGCATATCACCCCAGCCCTGCAGATAGATAGGTTAGTGTCACCAGAACCAGCATATCACCCCAGCCCTGCAGATAGATAGGTTAGTGTCCCCAGAACCAGCATATCACCCCAGCCCTGCAGATACATAGGTTAGTGTCCCCAGACCCAGCATATCACCCCAGCCCTGCAGATAGATAGGTTAGTGTCACCAGATCCAGCATATCACCCCAGCCCTGCAGATAGATAGGTTTGTGTCCTCAGAACCAGCATATCACCCCAGCCCTGCAGATAGATGGGTTAGTGTCCCCAGAACCAGCATATCAACCCCAGCCCTGCAGAAAGATGGGTTAGTGTCACCAGAACCAGCATATCACCACAGCCCTGCAGATAGATAGGTTAGTGTCACTAGATCCAGCATATCACCCTAGCCCTGCAGATAGATAGGCTAGTGTCCGCAGAACCAGCATATCACCCCAACCCTGCAGATAGATGGGTTAGTGTCCCCAAAATCAGCATATCAACCCCAGCCCTGCAGATAGATGGGTTAGTGTCACCAGAACCAGCATATCACCCCAGCCCTGCAGATAGATAGGTTAGGGTCACCAGAACCAGCATATAACCCCAGCCCTGCAGATAGATAGGTTAGTGTCACCAGAACCAGCATATCACCCCAGCCCTGCAGATAGATAGGTTAGTGTCACCAGAACCAGCATTTCACTCCAGCACTGCAGATAGATAGGTTAGTGTCCCCAGACCCAGCATATCACCCCAGCCCTGCAGATAGATAGGTTAGTGTCACCAGAACCCGCATATCATGCCAGCCCTGCAGATAGATAGGTTAGTGTCACCAGAACCAGCATATCAGCCCAGCCCTGCAGATAGGTAGGTTAGTGTCACCAGAACCAGCATATCACCCCAGCCCCAAAGATAGACAGGTTAGTGTCACCAGAACCAACATATCACCCCAGTCCTGCAGATAGATAGGTTAGTGTCACCAGAACCAGCATATAACCCCAGCCCTGCAGATAGATAGGTTAGTGCCACCAGAACCAGCATATCACCCCAGCCATGCAGATAGATAGGTTACTGTCACCAGAACCAGCATATCACCCCAGCCCTGCAGATAGATAGGTTAGTGTCCCCAGAACCAGCATATCATCCCAGCCCTGCAGATACATAGGTTAGTGTCCCCAGACCCAGCATATCACCCCAGCCCTGCAGATAGATAGGTTAGTGTCACCAGAACCAGCATATCACCCCAGCCCTGCAGATACATAGGTTAGTGTCCCCAGACCCAGCATATCACCCCAGCCCTGCAGATACATAGGTTAGTGTCACCAGATCCAGCATATCACCCCAGCCCTGCAGATAGATAGGTTAGTGTCACTAGATCCAGCATATCACCCCAGCCCTGCAGATAGATAGGTTAGTGTCCCCAGACCCAGCATATCACCCCAGCCCTGCAGATACATAGGTTAGTGTCACCAGAACCAGCATATCACCCTAGCCCTGCAGATAGATAGGATAGTGTCACCAGAACCGCATCACCCCAGCCCTGCAGATAGATAGGTTAGTGTCACCAGAACCCGCATATCACGCCAGCCCTGCAGATAGATAGGTTAGTGTCACCAGAACCAGCATATCACCCCAGCCCTGCAGATAGATGGGTTAGTGTCACCAGAACCAGCATATCACCCCAGACCTGCAGATAGATAGGTTAGTGTCACCAGACCCAGCGTATCACCCCAGCCCTGCAGATACATAGGTTAGTGTCACCAGAACCAGCATATCACCCCAGCCCTGCAGATAGATAGGTTAGTGTCACCAGAACCAACATATCCCCCCAGCCCTGCAGATAGATGGGTTAGTGTCACCAGAACCAGCATATCACCCCAGACCTGCAGATAGATAGGTTAGTGTCACCAGACCCAGCGTATCACCCCAGCCCTGCAGATACATAGGTTAGTGTCACCAGAACCAGCATATCACCCCAGCCCTGCAGAAAGATAGGTTAGTGTCACTAGATCCAGCATATCCCCCCAGCCCTGCAGATAGATAGGTTAGTGTCACCAGAACCCGCATATCACCCCAGTCCTGCAGATAGATAGGTTAGTGTCACCAGAACCAGCATATAACCCCAGCCCAGCAGATAGATAGGTTAGTGTCACTAGATCCAGCATATCACCCCAGCCCTGCAGATAGATAGGTTAGTGTCAGCAGACCCAGCATATCACACCAGCCCTGCAGATAGATAGGTTAGTGTCCCCAAAACCAGCATATCACCCCAGCCCTGCAGATAGATGGGTTAGTGTCCCCAGAACCAGCATATCAACCCCAGCCCTGCAGATAGATGGGTTAGTGTCACCAGAACTAGCATATCACCCCAGCCCTGCAGATAGATATGTTAGTGTCCCCTGAACCAGCATATCACCACAGCCCTGCAGATACCTAGGTTAGTGTCATCAGACCCAGCATATCACCCCAGCCCTGCAGATACATAGGTTAGTGTCACCAGATCCAGCATATCACCCCAGCCCTGCAGATAGATAGGTTAGTGTGACTAGATCCAGCATATCATCTCAGCCCTGCAGATAGATAGGTTAGTGTCCCCAGACCCAGCATATCACCCCAGCCCTGCAGATAGATAGGTTAGTGTCACCAGATCCAGCATATCACCCCAGCCCTGCAGATAGATAGGTTAGTGTCACCAGAACCAGCATATCACCCCAGCCCTGCAGATAGATAGGTTAGTGTCCCCAGAACCAGCATATCACCCCAGCCCTGCAGATACATAGGTTAGTGTCCCCAGACCCAGCATATCACCCCAGCCCTGCAGATAGATAGGTTAGTGTCACCAGATCCAGCATATCACCCCAGCCCTGCAGATAGATAGGTTTGTGTCCTCAGAACCAGCATATCACCCCAGCCCTGCAGATAGATGGGTTAGTGTCCCCAGAACCAGCATATCAACCCCAGCCCTGCAGACAGATGGGTTAGTGTCACCAGAACCAGCATATCACCACAGCCCTGCAGATAGATAGGTTAGTGTCACTAGATCCAGCATATCACCCTAGCCCTGCAGATAGATAGGCTAGTGTCCCCAGAACCAGCATATCACCCCAACCCTGCAGATAGATGGGTTAGTGTCCCCAGAATCAGCATATCAACCTCAGCCCTGCAGATAGATGGGTTAGTGTCACCAGAACCAGCATATCACCCCAGCCCTGCAGATAGATAGGTTAGGGTCACCAGAACCAGCATATAACCCCAGCCCTGCAGATAGATAGGTTAGTGTCACCAGAACCAGCATATCACCCCAGCCCTGCAGATAGATAGGTTAGTGTCACCAGAACCAGCATTTCACCCCAGCACTGCAGATAGATAGGTTAGTGTCCCCAGACCCAGCATATCACCCCAGCCCTGCAGATAGATAGGTTAGTGTCACCAGAACCCGCATATCATGCCAGCCCTGCAGATAGATAGGTTAGTGTCACCAGAACCAGCATATCAGCCCAGCCCTGCAGATAGGTAGGTTAGTGTCACCAGAACCAGCATATCACCCCAGCCCCAAAGATAGACAGGTTAGTGTCACCAGAACCAACATATCACCCCAGTCCTGCAGATAGATAAGTTAGTGTCACCAGAACCAGCATATAACCCCAGCCCTGCAGATAGATAGGTTAGTGCCACCAGAACCAGCATATCACCCCAGCCATGCAGATAGATAGGTTACTGTCACCAGAACCAGCATATCACCCCAGCCCTGCAGATAGATAGGTTAGTGTCCCCAGAACCAGCATATCATCCCAGCCCTGCAGATACATAGGTTAGTGTCCCCAGACCCAGCATATCACCCCAGCCCTGCAGATAGATAGGTTAGTGTCACCAGAACCAGCATATCACCCCAGCCCTGCAGATACATAGGTTAGTGTCCCCAGACCCAGCATATCACCCCAGCCCTGCAGATACATAGGTTAGTGTCACCAGATCCAGCATATCACCCCAGCCCTGCAGATAGATAGGTTAGTGTCACTAGATCCAGCATATCACCCCAGCCCTGCAGATAGATAGGTTAGTGTCCCCAGACCCAGCATATCACCCCAGCCCTGCAGATACATAGGTTAGTGTCCCCAGAACCAGCATATCACCCCAGCCCTGCAGATAGATAGGATAGTGTCACCAGAACCAGCAATCACCCCAGCCCTGCAGATAGATAGGTTAGTGTCACCAGAACCCGCATATCACGCCAGCCCTGCAGATAGATAGGTTAGTGTCACCAGAACCAGCATATCACCCCAGCCCTGCAGATAGATGGGTTAGTGTCACCAGAACCAGCATATCACCCCAGACCTGCAGATAGATAGGTTAGTGTCACCAGACCCAGCGTATCACCCCAGCCCTGCAGATACATAGGTTAGTGTCACCAGAACCAGCATATCACCCCAGCCCTGCAGATAGATAGGTTAGTGTCACCAGAACATCACCCCAGCCCTGCAGATAGATAGGTTAGTGTCACCAGAACCCGCATATCACGCCAGCCCTGCAGATAGATAGGTTAGTGTCACCAGAACCAGCATATCACCCCAGCCCTGCAGATAGATGGGTTAGTGTCACCAGAACCAGCATATCACCCCAGACCTGCAGATAGATAGGTTAGTGTCACCAGACCCAGCGTATCACCCCAGCCCTGCAGATACATAGGTTAGTGTCACCAGAACCAGCATATCACCCCAGCCCTGCAGATAGATAGGTTAGTGTCACCAGAACCAGCATATCCCCCCAGCCCTGCAGATAGATGGGTTAGTGTCACCAGAACCAGCATATCACCCCAGACCTGCAGATAGATAGGTTAGTGTCACCAGACCCAGCGTATCACCCCAGCCCTGCAGATACATAGGTTAGTGTCACCAGAACCAGCATATCACCCCAGCCCTGCAGAAAGATAGGTTAGTGTCACTAGATCCAGCATATCCCCCCAGCCCTGCAGATAGATAGGTTAGTGTCACCAGAACCCGCATATCACCCCAGTCCTGCAGATAGGTTAGTGTCACCAGAACCAGCATATAACCCCAGCCCAGCAGATAGATAGGTTAGTGTCACTAGATCCAGCATATCACCCCAGCCCTGCAGATAGATAGGTTAGTGTCAGCAGACCCAGCATATCACCCCAGCCCTGCAGATAGATAGGTTAGTGTCCTCAGAACCAGCATATCACTCCAGCCCTGCAGATAGATGGGTTAGTGTCCCCAGAACCAGCATATCATCCCCAGCCCTGCAGATAGATGGGTTAGTGTCACCAGAACTAGCATATCACCCCAGCCCTGCAGATAGATATGTTAGTGTCCCCAGAACCAGCATATCACCACAGCCCTGCAGATACCTAGGTTAGTGTCACCAGACCCAGCATATCACCCCAGCCCTGCAGATACATAGGTTAGTGTCACCAGATCCAGCATATCACCCCAGCCCTGCAGATAGATAGGTTAGTGTCACTAGATCCAGCATATCATCTCAGCCCTGCAGATAGATAGGTTAGTGTCCCCAGACCCAGCATATCACCCCAGCCCTGCAGATAGATAGGTTAGTGTCACCAGATCCAGCATATCACCCCAGCCCTGCAGATAGATAGGTTAGTGTCACCAGAACCAGCATATCACCCCAGCCCTGCAGATAGATAGGTTAGTGTCCCCAGAACCAGCATATCACCCCAGCCCTGCAGATACATAGGTTAGTGTCCCCAGACCCAGCATATCACCCCAGCCCTGCAGATAGATAGGTTAGTGTCACCAGATCCAGCATATCACCCCAGCCCTGCAGATAGATAGGTTAGTGTCACTAGATCCAGCATATCACCCCAGCCCTGCAGATAGATAGGTTAGTGTCACCAGATCCAGCATATCACCCCAGCCCTGCAGATAGATAGGTTAGTGTCACTAGAACCAGCATATCACCCCAGCCCTGCAGATAGATAGGTTAGTGTCCCCAGAACCAGTATATCACCCCAGCCCTGCAGATACATAGGTTAGTGTCCCCAGACCCAGCATATCACCCCAGCCCTGCAGATACATAGGTTAGTGTCCCCAGAACCAGCATATCACCCTAGCCCTGCAGATAGATAGGATAGTGTCACCAGAACATCACCCCAGCGCTGCAGATAGATAGGTTAGTGTCACCTGAACCCGCATATCACGCCAGCCCTGCAGATAGATAGGTTAGTGTCACCAGAACCAGCATATCACCCCAGCCCTGCAGATAGATGGGTTAGTGTCACCAGAACCAGCGTATCACCCCAGACCTGCAGATAGATAGGTTAGTGTCACCAGACCCAGCGTATCACCCCAGCCCTGCAGATACATAGGTTAGTGTCACCAGAACCAGCATATCACCCCAGCCCTGCAGATAGATAGGTTAGTGTCACCAGAACCAACATATCACCCCAGCCCTGCAGATAGATAGGTTAGTTTCACTAGATCCAGCATATCACCAGAGCCCTGCAGATAGATAGGTTAGTGTCACCAGAACTAGCATATCACCCTAACCCTGCAGATAGATAGGTTAGTGTCACCAGAACCAGCATATCACCCCAGCGCTGCAGATAGCAAGGTTAGTGTCCTCAGAACCAGCATATCACCCCAGCCTGCAGATAGATAGGTTAGTGTCTCCAGATCGAGCATATCACCCCAGCCCTGCAGATAGATAGGTTAGTGTCCCCAGACCCAGCATATCACCCCAGCACTGCAGATAGATAGGTTAGTGTCCTCAGAACCAGCATATCACCCCAGCCCTGCAGATAGATGGGTTAGTGTCACCAGAACCAGCATATCACACCAGCCCTGCAGATAGATAGGTTAGTGTCACTAGATCCAGCATATCACCCCAGCCCTGCAGATAGTTAGTGTCCCCAGAACCAGCATATCACCCCAGCCCTGCAGATAGATAGGTTAGTTTCACTAGATCCAGCATATCACCCCAGCCCTGCAGATAGATAGGTTAGTGTCACCAGAACCCGCATATCACCCCAGTCCTGCAGATAGATAGGTTAGTGTCACCAGAACCATGATATCACCCTAGCCCAGCAGATAGATACGTTAGTCTCACTAGATCCAGCATATCACCCCAGCCCTGCAGATAGATAGGTTAGTGTCACCAGAACCAGCATATCACCCCAGCCCTGCAGATAGATAGGTTAGTGTCACTAGATCCAGCATATCACCAGAGCCCTGCAGATAGATAGGTTAGTGTCACCAGAACTAGCATATCACCCTAACCCTGCAGATAGATAGGTTAGTGTCACCAGAACCAGCATATCACCCCAGTCCTGCAGATAGATAGGTTAGTGTCCCCAGACCCAGCATATCACCCCAGCCCTGCAGATAGATAGGTTAGTGTCCTCAGAACCAGCATATCACCCCAGCCCTGCAGATAGATGGGTTAGTGTCCCCAGAACCAGCATATCACCCCAGCCCTGCAGATAGATAGGTTAGTGTCACTATATCCAGCATATCACCCCAGCCCTGCAGATAGATAGGTTAGTGTCCCCAGAACCAGCATATCAACCCCAGTCCTGCAGATAGATGGGTTAGTGTCACCAGAACCAGCATATCACCCCAGCCCTGCAGATAGATAGGTTAGTGTCACCAGAACCAGCATATCACCCCAGCCCTGCAGATAGATGGGTTAGTGTCACCAGAACCAGCATATCACCCCAGCCCTGCAGATAGATAGGTTAGTGTCACCAAAACCAGCATATCACCCCAGCCCTGCAGATAGATAGGTTAGTGTCACCAGAACCAGCCCAGTCCTGCAGATAAATAAGTTAGTGTCACCAGAGCCAGAATATCACCCCAGCCCTGCAGATAGATAGGTTAGTGTCACCAGAACCAGCATATCACCCCAGCCCTGCCGATAGATAGGTTAGGGTCACCTTCATCAAACTGTGTTTTCCCCTTGTTAATCAGTGTCTCCATTGTCAAGATATAATTTTTTTTATCAATATACAAAGGAGCTCTTTGGAGGGTGTTCCCATTGCTTACATAGTTAGGTTAGAGTCAATTGAACCTATCTATCTGGGTGATAAATTAGGCTTACCAGAACCCAGTATATCTATTTGTGGGACTAGGTTTATCTGCTGAATCCCTTTAAATGCCTCAGTTTTGCTAACTGAAATGTTAGTTATGACTGTCCCATTCCCTGGCGAGGAGATGTCATGTGGGTCAGGTTATTGGTGTGGGGGGCGCTGCCAGGATATTTAACACTTTATGAACCTAAGGTAAGTGTCTCTTGGGGAACCTTCCCTACCCATTTTGGAGTCATAGCAGAGTCATTGCAGGTGGAGTATGGTATGACCCATCCTGAACAACTCCTGACTGTGAGCGCTGAGTAATCCACAAGCTTCAACGTGCATAGCAGAGAAAGGCAATGACGTGTCTTGAGATCTCCTCCGATGTTACTGCGCTCTGCTCAGAGAGTCATGAAAATCCTGGTCTAGACTGCCCTGCTGGGTAATAAGGGATAAGTCACTACAATTAAAGAATAGGTTTACTCAGGACATGGCCGTACCTCATGGGACACTGGATTAGCATGGTAATGTATTTGCTTACTAACAAGCAGATTTAGGCATGGATTTACAGGTCTCTGAGACTATCCCTCATGTCTATGCTAATATATTGTATGACGTGCTATGTAAAATGGTGATAAACTATGCTATGCAAAAGTTTTAGGCAGGTGTGGAAAAATGCTGCAAAGTAAGAATGCTTTCAGAAATAGAAGGGTTAATAGTTTATATTTGTTAATCTAAATCCCATCAATATTTGGTGTAACCTTTGCCCTTTGCCTTCCATCAGTTGTTCTCGGTACTTGCAGACAGTTTTTGGCAGAACTGGGTCTCCTCAGCAGCGGGAAGTTGCATCCTGTTGCAGGTAGCCCGCGGGCGTTATTCTTCTTCATTTGCCGCCATGTGAATTTACCCTTACTGTGCAATATTTATTCCACACCTGCCTAAACCCTGGAGATAGGAGGTCCTTGGGGGCCGCCCTGGTGGTGCCTTCCTTATGCTGTTGTTGGGTGATGATAACCTTTACAGGACTCCTGTTCCCCAAGTAACCGCACTGTCAGCAAAACATGGGGCAAAGGATTGACTCAATAATTCATAGAAAGGGTGCGGAGGCCTAAAAACCATCAGAGCCTTCTCTCCTGGATAACAAAAGATTTTATCAATGTTCCCCCTCAACAGTATGTACGCCGCTGAGGTCACTCCTCTACCCCAAGCTTATAGAGCTGGCTGCTCTGCACATGTCTGACAACCCAAGACTATACATAGGCAGTGTATCCACAGCAGGGCATTATGTACTGACACGATATTAGACATAGGCGCAGTATCTCACATTTTGTTGATTTTGGATCATATCAGAAAACAATCCAACATTTTATTCCATCTTCCTTATGTAACACTCCTTGTTTCCATGTTTACTTGGCTATTCCTGACCTTCTATTGTGTGGAGAACACCCGCAGAATATAAAACAGGTGTTGCTAGGTTTACATGGGTACAGAAGCCAAAAAGTAGATAGATAGAAATTCAGGCTCTGCATGTCAAAGAAGCACAGAGTATATAGAAATATAATCTACATAATAAGTAACGTAAGACTCTACATACCGAGTGTTATCCTCTACTAATCCACAGATAAAGCTTTACCAAACTTTACAACAACTTTTGGCAGAGTTTGTCACATTAATACTTTTTGTAACATCCTTTATGAATAGATTTTGACTCCTTTGTGTGAAATCCTGCACTGAAATCCACTGTGTATGTTACAATATTTATTCATGTCACAAATGCTGCCAGAAAATCAGAAATTCTTTGAAAGTTCAGGTCTGCCTTAACTAGTTTTTATTAAAAATAATTCAGTTATCTTAATTAAAAATATTACATTAATAACAAATTAATAGTCAATGTTATTTGCCGGGTTCCGTGTGTAACCACTGTTTTAGCGCACCAGTTCTCAGTTGTTCAGGTCTCCTGATGGACCTGAATGATGGAGAGCAGGTACTAGTGTGAATCTACCGTCAGCGTGCTCATGTCACCGCTGTGGCCAAATCACAGGGGTATGACATCACAGGAGAGAGATAGTCGTCATCGAGGAGGTGGAGACAGAGGAAGGGACTGCCGGACGGTACGAGGTGGACCCCAAGAGGTAACAGACGGTGAATATAAGGCTAAGGTCCCATGTAGCCAGCTGCAGCCAAAAAGCACTGCAGAAAAGCATTGTGGTTTTATCCGCAACGTTTTTCTCAGAAAGTCCACAGCATTTCCGTAGGCATAATTGACATGCTGCAATTTATGTGGCGGTTTCTGAAATCGCAGCATGTCCGCTGCGGATATTTATCTGCAATGTGGGGATGGGATTAACCAGAATCCCATCCACTTTGCAGGTACTGTAAAATGCTGTCGTTTTTGCTGCGGCGTTTTCGCCTAAATATGTTTTATTTTTTACACCTCCCTGGGCCTCCACCTATTCTACTCTGGGGTCTGAAGAGATTATAGAGTATAATAATATCACTTCCGGTTCTATCCAAACAAGTTTGGCCCAAAATTAACCGGCGGATCGCTTCACCTGAACCCGGACAAAACAAATCTTCAGAGGTTCGCTGTCTCCTGACAAATCCTGACAAAGTCAAAAGGCCCAAACCAAAAAAAGTGTAAAAATACTAAAATATAGAATAAAAATAAGTAAACATACAGGCAATGTACAAAAGAGTAAGGCATAAAAGTGCAAAAGTACATCACAGTATATACAAGCCAAGATCTATACTTATAAGATATAGGAACTAGAGATGTATTCCTAAATCTGCCATGTAAATGTATGCATGAGCTGGGAACGAAGCAAACACTGCAGGAGATATGAGGAATATATAGGCCAGTGCTATATGACAACCCAAAATATCGCGACATGGGTACAAGTCAACAGTACAAATGGTGAGCAGTATACTATAGTATATTAGGACATGGTGGACAACCAATCTGGGTTAAAATTCTCTCCAGAGTGACTCTAAAGGAATATGGAGTCTAGATAATTATAGTGTATGATAAGCAAATACTAATAAGATAATTCTTTAATAGTCCCACCATGGGGAAATTCAGTGTGTTACGGTATCCCTTGTCAGGGATACTCCAAGCTATATCCAGGACACCACTGTCCATCTTAACAAACTGAATGCCCTGGGCCCACTACCTGAGGGTACCATTTTGGCCACCATGGATGTGGAATCCCTGTATACCAACATTCCCCACAAGGATGGAGTTGCAGCATGTCAGGTACACCTGGAGAAACAAAACCTCCCAACAGAACCAGTAACACAGCTCATACAATTCATCCTTAGCCACAACCATTTTACCTTTGGAGAGGATCTATATCTACAGCGAATGGGAACTTCAATGGGGACCAGATGTGCACCCCAATATGCAAATCTCTTTATGGCAGAACTGGAAGGAACATATTTATCAACATGCACCACCAAACCTGATTTACCTTCGTTATATTGATGATATCCTTGTCATCGGGACTGCAGGTGAGGAGGCCCTACTTCAATTCCATAATGACTTCAATGACTTTCACCCTACCATCAACCTTAAACTTAGCTATTCAGAGAGTGAAATCCAATTTCTGGACACCACAATATACATCAAAGACCACCGGCTACTCACATCAATATACCACAAACCCACAGACAGAACGGCCTACCTGAGAAACGACAGCTTCCACCCCAAGCACACAAGACAATCTATAATCTACAGCCAGGCTATACGATACAATCGTATTTGCTCCGACAAAGCAGACCTGGACAAGCACCTCCTGGATCTGAGGATGAAATTTCTCCGATTGGGATACAAACCAAAAGTGACGGACAACCAATTAAACAAAGCGGCAGCCATTAACAGAGACAGTCTGCCCACATATAGAGAGACCCGGAAAGAAGCCCGAGTGCCCCTAGTTGTCACCTACAACCCACAGCTGGAGATCCTATGAAGGATTGCCAAGGAGCTCCAACCTGTGCTACATAGGGACAACAGACTCAAGGACATATTTCCAGTCCCCCCTCTCTCCTTTCCTTTCGGCAACCACCAAACCTGAGGCGTATTATTGTCCGGAGTGCCCTGAAAGCTCCAACTGAAAATGGCACCTCACCTTGCCTACATAAAAGGTGCATGACCTGCAAGCACATCCACACCGCTGACAGTGTACCTATCCCACAGTCACAACAGGTGCACAGAATTAGGGGGACATTCTCCTGCAGGTCTTCCAATGTGGTGTACCTCATAATGTGTGTGCAATGTCCCACCACAGGCCTCTATGTGGGGAAAACAGGGCAGAGACTTAGTCAGCAAATGAACTCACACAGATCCACCATTAATAACAGCAGAACAGATCTCGCAGTGGCCGCACATTTCTCTGGAGAAGACCACTCTATTTAAAGATTTGCAGGTTGTGGTTTTAATGGGACATTTTAAGACGCAGAGGGAGAGAAAGGAATGGGAATATAAGTTAATGCAAAAATTTCAAACTCTGCAATTTGGACTTAATATTCATACCAGTTTCATGTCACACTATGTATGACCTGTGAGGGTCACAAATCACCTCCTGATAGCAAACAGATAACAGCAGGAATTACTGATCCCTCCATCACGCCCCACAAGTTTCCAGATTGTTTATTTTTTGACCGGTTGTAAATAACTTCTCTACTTATATTGCATTTTGTTTTTTTAAGGATTTTAAGATCCTTTGAAGGTCCATGTCTTTAGGGTATAAAAAAATCTGTGAATTTTCAGTTTCTTGTATAACACCATGTCTGATGAAGGGAGCTAGTACTTCCAAAAGCTTACTATCAAATATACTCAGTTAGCCTCTAAAAGGTATCACCTGATTTCTTCACTCTTCCATTACAGCAGCATAGATAATACAAATATAATATATACAAAAGCTCCAAGTTAGAGGCATTACTGTGACAGTAGGAACAGATAAAAATTTACAGGTAAAAAAGTAGTAGAAGGGATACCACAACTTAAGATCTTTCAGTTCTCTGTATGGCCTGATCTCCGCTTAGGTCGGTGTTGGTTGTACAGCCTAACCGCAGTGGGGAGGAAAGACTTCCAATAGCGCTCCTTCTCACACTTAGGGTGGAGCAGTCGGTCACTGACAGTACTGCCCAGCGCTATCACAGTCTCATGCATGGGATGGGACTTCTCCCGCATGGAGCTCACCACGGACAGTATCCTTCTGTCACCCACCACCGGCACTGGGTCCAGGGGGCTCCCCAGGACAGAGCTGGCCCTTCTAATCAGCTTGTCGAGTTTATTTCTATCCCTGGATGATATACTGCTCCCCCAGCAGGCCACTCCAAAGAAGATGGCTGATTCCACTACAGAGTTGAAGAAAGTCCTAAGAAGTGTCCCCCGGATTCCAAAGGCTCTCAGCTTCCTAAGCAGGTAGATGAGGTACAAGGGGGCCAGGAGCAAGGTGGCTGAAAAAGGCAGACAAACAGATAAGTGGACTAGTGGCCAACTGACTGGTGGGAGGAAGATGATAGGAGAAAGGTGGCGTAGGTAGATGAACTGGGAGACAGAGGAAGATGGAGTGAGGTCAGATGGGAAACAGAAGAAAGAGGTACAATGGCGGTGAGAAAAGAGAGCAGGAATAAGGAGCCAACACAAGAAAAAGCATGAAAGAGATTGCCCCAAAAACTCACAACACAATCGGGGTAGAGAAGAAAATACAGAGTCAACAAGGAGATAACCAGAGAGCAAGGGAGGGGAAAGAGAGGTACCATACTGAGAGGTGACCACCCACCTAACCCACCACCCACCTAATCCACCACCCACCTAGCCTAGTCTTTGGATATCTGGGCCAGGATGCTCCTAAAAAAAAGTCAGATATAGTTAAAAATGCTACAAAAAATTAATAATAAATTAGATAAATCTGTGAATAAAGTGGTATACTTTTCAGTAAAAAAAAAAATTAACATAACTACCTGCCAAACGGTGTCACACTATGCACTGCTTGGTGCTGTTGTTTTGTTTTATTCGCGCATGGGAATTTTCAGAGGTGGAGATACCTAATACTTGTGATTGTATATCTGATCTAGGGAAAGGGGAGCGATTTGCACTTTTAATATTTTCATAATTTTATATTTTTTTTACTTTATTTTATCTTTTATATTTATACCCCAAGGGGACTGATCACTAATACAATACACTTCAATGCTAATGCATTGCTATGTATTGTAAAATACCTAGTATTCTACAAGAAGCTGCCTAGCGCAGCCTGTAATACAAGTATATAGAGGACAACACTAAGATATCTTAGTAATGGATCAATGGCCTCGGATCTTGTTCCAGAGGATGACGATGACAGGGAAAATCAACACTGCTGGTAAAATGGTTCATTGATCAGGTGTGACCTTGGCATCAGATGGGTTCATACCTGCGATCAGTGCGGGCATTGGCCTCGGGTCTCCACTTTATAATACAGCAGAGACCTGCCAACTATGACGGCCGCTCAGCTCCTGTCCTGTTCCAAAGTGAGCAGTGGGACAATAAGATAAACCCGTATTCAGCAGAGATCATTGTATGTGATATATACCGATGGCTGGGAGCAATCCTGAGACAGGGTGTGTGAGGAAGAATCGTGTAAAGACTAGAAGTTATCTGCATAGTTGTTACAGTCAAGATGGAATTTCTGCAGTTTTATTTCTTTTAACACACCCCAACCCCCTCTGCGAAGGGTAAGACGTTTGGGACAAGTTTTCATTTGTTTCAGCAACCTGCTGAGTAATGTTGTTTTTGGGGATTTCCATGTTCTCCATTAGATCCTTCACTTCTTCCTGTATCTTTTCAACCATAAGGGGGATAATGTTAAAGGAAAGTTTTCAGGTTGCAGCAAAACCGCCTGGGAATTGTATCTGAGCAGAAGTATTAGATGGAGTGATAGCAATTAATTCCAGAGAGATTTCTCTTTTTTTTCAGTTTTTCTAGTTCTTTTAAATTATAGCTATAAGATGAAGTCCATAGGAATTCAGTAATTCACTAACCTATCTATCTGCGGGGCTGGGGTGATATGCTGGTTCTGGTGACACTAACCTATCTATCTGCGGGGCTGGGGTGATATGCTGGTTCTGGTGACACTAACCTATCTATCTGCAGAGCTGGGGTGATATGCTGGTTCTGGTGACACTAACCTATCTATCTGCAGGGCTGGGGTGATATGCTGGTTCTGGTGACACTAACCTATCTATCTGCAGGGCTGGGGTGATATGCTGGTTCTGGTGACACTAACCTATCTATCTGCAGGGCTTGGGTGATATGCTGGTTCTGGTGACACTAACCTATCTATCTGCAGGGCTGGGGTGATATGCTGGTTCTGGTGACACTAACCTATCTATCTGCAGGGCTGGGGTGATATGCTGGTTCTGGTGACACCCGCGGGGGGGGGGGGTGTGTTTGGTTGGGGTGGGGTGTTGCCGGTTTTGGGGACACTAACCTATCTATCTGCAGGGCTGGGGTGATATGCCGGTTTTGGGGACACTAACCTATCTATCTGCAGGGCTGGGATGATATGCCGGTTTTGGGGACACTAACCTATCTATCTGCAGGGCTGGGATGATATGCCGGTTTTGGGGACACTAACCTATCTATATGAAGTCCCTTTAATATAATTCTCATGATAAAAAGTAATAAATAAATAAGTACATAATACAGCAAAGAAAGGGAAAAAGAGCAGAATAATAAGTAAAATAAATAAACACAACATTAATATCTCACTCCCTAATATTACATTGCATTGAGCTTACAGTTAACCCTTAATGCTGTAATAGTTTGGTGCATGGATGTGGCAGGGACTAAGTACTAGAGTCAGAAATTACTCAGACTCCCACAGATTAACCCCTCAGATGCGCCGATCATTATCAATCACAGCATGTGGGCGGTTGGGATGTTGGGGGGCGATATCCCCTTCTTTAACTCCCTCTGCTTTCTCACAGTTCACACAGGTTTCCGGGGGATGGCTATCAACGATCTCCGAGCTGCCTTTTACAGACGTGTAATACACCTTGGTCTAATACACATAGACATTCTGTATACTGCAATACAGAAGAGATGCAGAATATTATACAGGGATCAAGTGATCCCAGATTCAAGTAAGTGTAAAACGTTTATAGAAAATTGGGTAAAAAAATAAAAAATAAAAGTAAAAAAAATTCAAATTTCAAAAAGAAATAATGTAAAAAAATGAATAAATAAACATAGTAAAACGGTGTTTTATTTAGCAAACGTAACGCCATAAAATTAAAACACAAGAAATAAGGACAGGATTGCACATTGTTTCCCACTCGGACTCTTCAAAAATATTAATAAAAGCAAATCTAAATTTTACATGTGACCCCAAAATGTTCCCAACTAAATACAACGACCTACAAAGAATCAGCCCTCATAGAGTTACATGGACAAAACTATAAAGAAGTTATGAATTTTGGAAGATGGAGATGGAAAATCTGAGAACAGCCTTATTAACGCCCAAATGTCCCGATCGACCTTAAAGGGTTAAGACCTGGAAAATCCCTTTAATATGCGTCAGCTCCATTCCACTGAACACATTATTACACAACAGTCTGATGTACAGAAGCCTTTCTTTACGTAGCCAGACAAGATTTTTCACGATTTTATAGATGCTTCATTTTCCTTCCCTAGAGCAAAATGGATTGTCCCATCAGTGGGCGAAATGGTCTGGTCTGTCCAAGAGAGTCAAATCCCCTACAGATCTACGACAGTCTATGAAATCAAATACATGGAGATGAATATGCCAAATGTATTAAAATCAAACTTTTTGAAATTTTTGATGACATTTTGCAGCTTTTATGGTGTTATGTTTTTTTTTTTAATTTTTAATAAATTAATAGATACAATAAAAATATAATGGATTGTGTATGGGGCTGTACATGGAGCAAATGCCCCTATGCTGCAAAATGTAAGATATGGACATGCTAATAGTAGGTATCGATATGTATCCGGCTCTGCTGCATTTGCAATGGGCTGATTCTGCAACAACAAAGCCGACCCCTTTGCGGCTCCCTTACACCCCTTGTAAGTCTACTGTAATAAGAATAATTCCCATGTATCTTAAGTGCACAAGCTAGAAGATTACGTCGTGTTCTGATCCACAGTTTGTTTCCAAAAGTGGAAAATTTTTTGTAAATTCTTATAATTTAAAAGGGGCGGAGCTGTTTTCAGGGACAACCTTTCTCCTAAAACTGTGAGGCAGAGAAGTGGGGGCCACAGAGAGAAGAGACAGAGCCAGAAACACAAGAGACTGCACAGTCTGAGCAAACATGAACAAGTGGATAGTGGTCACCTTCTTTACTATTCTGACTTGTCATTTGGGTAAATAGAAAGAAATATATGTGTGTGTATATATGTGTAAATGTGTGCTTGTATATGTGTGTGTAAATTTGTGTATGTGTAATTTTATATATATAATTATGTGTGTGTATATTTGTGTATAAATGTTTGTATGTATGTGTATATTTGGGTATATGTATGTGTGTCTATATATAAATATATGTAAATACATCATCATCTCACTTGTGTTCATCATTCTACTGAGCAGCCAGACTGGTAAATCATAGTGTAAGAGTGTGCAAGAGTGTGACAGTGCTGTGTGTACTGTGCTGTGTATACGTGTCATGGTGTAGTAGTGTATATGGAGGAGATGACACTGCTGTGTGTACTGTGCTGAGTGTACATGACATGGTGTCATAGTGTATATGGAGGAGATGACGCTGCTGTGTGTACCGTGCTGTGTATACATGACATGGTGTAGTAGTGTATATGGAGGAGATGACACTGCTGTGTGTACTGTGCTGTGTATACATGACATGGTGTAGTAGTGTATATGGAGGAGATGACACCGCTGTGTGTACTGTGCTGTGTATACATGACATGGTGTAGTAGTGTATATGGAGGAGATGACACTGCTGTGTGTACCGTGCTGTGTATACATGACATGGTGTAGTAGTGTATATGGAGGAGATGACACTGCTGTGTGTACCGTGCTGTGTATACATGACATGGTGTAGTAGTGTATATGGAGGAGATGACACTGCTGTGTGTACCGTGCTGTGTATACATGACATGGTGTAGTAGTGTATATGGAGGAGATGACACCGCTGTGTGTACTGTGCTGTGTATACATGACATGGTGTAGTAGTGTATATGGAGGAGATGACACCGCTGTGTGTACTGTGCTGTGTATACATGACATGGTGTAGTAGTGTATATGGTGGAGATGACACTGCTGTGTGTACAGTGTTGTGTATACATGTCATGGTGTAGTAGTGTATATGGAGGAGATGACACTGCTGTGTGTACTGTGCTGTGTATACATGACATGGTGTAGTAGTGTATATGATGGAGATGACACTGCTGTGTGTACAGTGTTGTGTATACATGTCATGGTGTAGTAGTGTATATGGAGGAGATGACACTGCTGTGTGTACTGTGTTGTGTATACATGACATGGTGTAGTAGTGTATATGGAGGAGATGACACCGCTGTGTGTACTGTGCTGTGTATACATGTCATGGTGTAGTAGTGTATATGGAGGAGATGACACCGCTGTGTGTACTGTGCTGTGTATACATGACATGGTGTAGTAGTGTATATGGAGGAGATGACGCCGCTGTGTGTACTGTGTTGTGTATACATGACATGGTGTAGTAGTGTATATGGAGGAGATGACGCCGCTGTGTGTACCGTGCTGTGTATACATGACATGGTGTAGTAGTGTATATGGAGGAGATGACACTGCTGTGTACTGGGCTGTGTATACATGACATGGTGTAGTAGTGTATATGGAGGAGATGACACTGCTGTGTGTACTGTGCTGTGTATACATGTCATGGTGTAGTAGTGTATATGGAGGAGATGACACCGCTGTGTGTACTGTGCTGTGTATACATGACATGGTGTAGTAGTGTATATGGAGGAGATGACGCCGCTGTGTGTACTGTGTTGTGTATACATGACATGGTGTAGTAGTGTATATGGAGGAGATGACGCCGCTGTGTGTACTGTGCTGTGTATACATGACATGGTGTAGTAGTGTATATGGAGGAGATGACACTGCTGTGTACTGGGCTGTGTATATGAACAGATTAGTATTTGTGTATCTGTAGATGTCTCCTGTTTCTCATGTCTTCTTTCTTCCACTAGGTGGCGCTGTACAATGCTACACCTGTGATTATGGAACTTGTTCTATATCCACTACAACAGCAACCTGTAAGACACTAGAGGTTTGCCTGACAGAGAGAATGACATCAGGTAACTATTCTTCTCTCCCGATCTAGTAGTGTTGGTACATAGGTGTGTAATGATCAGTGCTCCAGTACACAGCTGGATTTATTAGGTAGTTGTGAGTCCTTCAGTCTAGTCCTTCTTCCCCCTCTGGATCGCTGTGTTAGGCTGTGAGTGGCCAGATATGGCTATGGTCATGCTCTAACAACTAGTAAAATGAACTCCTGTTACACAGGGAATACTCCCAGTATGTATCAGGGTGTAAAAAGTCACTCTGGGGTTTCAAGGCACATTGGTATGTGCGCATTGCAGTGTGTGCATTATCCCACTAAAGTGGCATTATTGTCTTAATTATCCCACTCTGGTGACATCACTATGTGCCTTATTCCACAATAGGGACATCACTGTGTTCACTAAGTGATGTGACAATAATGGATTAATGCACAGAGTGATGTCATAATAGTCAGATTATGGACACAGCAGAGTAAATTTAATAACACTGTCTAATAAAGACAGCACAGAGTCAGACTAGACTGTCCTGATATGTGCCTGATTTATTATATTGTTTGATGCTGGATGATCAATCCGTCACTTTTTTTTAGACTGTTATATCTATATGTGTGAACACATTTTTATTAAAATATTAGCACAAACAATATCTTAAGGTGCAACATGCACCAAATGACATACAGTATCCTATACGTCAGGGTCTAATATACAGTGAGGGACCAGATAGATTTCTTTAGGTTTCTGGAACGATATAGTTCAAGGGGTTGTCTGAGGGGGTTGTTGATGGGCCCCTCCGCAGCAGTATTAAATAATACAAGTCCCCCTTCTATGGTTATTAATACATCTCTATTTCAAATATCAAAAAGAGGGACATATAAGAAGCAAAGAGGGACTGAGGGACTTGGGTGAAAATTAGGGACCGTCCCTCAAAGAGAGATACACTTGGGAAGAATGTGATATATAGAGAGCTGCACCGGCCTTAAATTAGTCACTGATATCTTAAGGTATGGTATCAAGTCAAGATGGGCAAACCTCATTAGAATCGTTTTTGCCGAATATTCGCAGTTTCGTCCATCTGTTTTGTTTCAGGCTGAACTTGTCCTGCACAATCCAGAAGTGATATTATTATACTCTACGATCTTATCAGACCCCAGAATATAATAAGTGGCGGCCCAGGGAGGTGCGGACACATAATACACACTAATACTCATCTTCCCTTGGCTCCCTCTGGGCCCTCCTAAGGCCTCCTAGCTGAGGTCACATGTCTTGGGGGATCTCTGAGGCCTTTGATTGGGCCTCAATGGTCTCGAGGGACAGAAAACATCATCCAGGAGGCCTGAAGAGGACCCTGAGGAAATGACCGATTGGGCAAGTGCGCCCAGGAGAGGTGATGGAGAAGAGTATTAGAGACCCCAGAGTATAATAGTGATTTGTGGGTAACAAACCTGAAGCCAGAAACTTTTTAAAAATTTAGGTTGAATCCAACTCCTTTATAGTATCAAGTGTGGCCTAACTAAAGAACGGTGTAGACATTAGTGACAGGGAGGGGTTCACATAAGTATGGTCGCTCGGCTTAGGCCCCCTTGTTTGGTAGTGATGCCATTACTGTGGGACCACCAAGGAGATGGGAGCAACTATAGCTGGACCTTCTCTCTAACAGTCCCGTATCAAAGACTGAACTATAGTATGTAAGCCATTGGTGGAAGGTTGTCCATGGGTTGTTGGAAGACTTGGCCACGTCTGGTGAACATTCTCTTACATCCTCTTCAATAGTTTGTTTTTTTTTCTTGCCACTTTTCTCATTCCTATCTCTTTGTCTTCTCAGGTCCATTCTCCTTGAAGAAGAAGTCTTGTTCACCACCCACAAACTGTATTCAAGATTCTGAGACCAAATATGCAGGCATAAAAGTGACAACATCTCCTTCATGCTGTTTTACCGACCTCTGCAATTCAGCCGGCATTCCCTCAGCATCCATTCTAACCGCCATTGCTATCTTCATCTCGTTGTGGATGGCCAGACTCTGAGGGCTTTCCTCATGTTCTTGTCATGGCCGCCTGGAGTCTACTGTATATTCCTGGTTTCTTTTGCACATTAATATAATCTGTTCTATATGCTAGTATTTGTGACCTACTCACATTAGAGTTGACTTTGGTCTTTGTTGGCCCATTAATGTCACCATGTATTAATGGATTACTAGATCTGTTGTGACTTTCCTCACTGTGAGCAGGTAGTTTGTTAGCTATTGTTTGACTTATGTGTGATATATATATATACATATCCTTTTTATACCATTGAAGTGTACCTCCAGAAAAGAAAGCAAAAATCTTCACAGTGCTCTTAGTTCCTCATGGGCAGTGCCTTTCCCTACAATGCTTAGTTGTTTGTGCTGCTAAAAGAAAGTTATCATATTCCACCATGTTATTGATAAAATGATGCTGCAGCCTGGTCCTGCTCACTGTCTCTACAAGCCTTCTAGCTCATTCCATTCTTCTTTCTGTCTTCTCACGCTGCACAGAGAAAGATTGCCTGTTAGAATCAGTGCTGATGCTGCTGTAATCACAGGTTTTAGTTAGCAAATTCCATCTACAGGATTACAGCTTGTAATTCCCTGGGTGGGTAAAATGTTCAAGTTACATCAGCTACAGTTCTATATCTATATCTCCCTCTGTGTAATTCAAGCCTACTCCTACTCCGCCCTCTGAATAAAGCTAATGAAAAAGCTAACAGCACTGAGTGCTCCACTTTAATTCTAGATTCATACACTGAGGTAGTTGTCCAAAGAGACTTTTAAGTAGATCACTAGGGATTTGTTTAAGGATTATGTTCCTTGCTCCCTTTTTTATTTATGTAAAATCTTGCTTTTTATATGATATAATGTAAAATAAAGAACAATTGTAATATTTGGTCATTTGTGATCTCCTGGTGGAATTTATTGGTATCATTTGTATGTTATATCTAACAAAGAATATATTTCTATTTGTCTCTCAACGTTTATTATAAAATTAGGAATCCATCTAGATTAGATGTGAACAACATGAGTCCCAAAAGGTGATATGCCGGTTCTGGAGACAATAACCTATCTATCTGCAGGGCTAAGGTGATATGCTGGTTCTGGTGACAGTAACCTATCTATCTGCAGGGCTGGGGTGATATGCTGGTTCTGGTGACACTAACCTATCTATCTGCAGGGCTGGGGTGATATGCTGGTTCTGGTGACACTAACCTATCTATCTGCAGGACTGGGGTGATATGCTGGTTCTGGTGACACTAACCTATCTATCTGCAGGGCTGGGGTGATATGCTGGTTCTGGTGACACTAACCTATCTATCTGCAGGACTGGGGTGATATGCTGGGGTCTGGTGACACTAACCTATCTATCTGCAGGGCTGGAGTGATATGCTGGTTCTGTTGACACTAACCTATCTATCTGCAGGATTGGGGTGATATACTGGGATCTGGTGACACTAACCTATCTATCTGCAGGACTGGGTGATATGCTGGTTCTGGTGACACTAACCTATCTATCTGCAGGGCTGGGGTGATATGCTGGTTCTGGTGACACTAACCTATCTATCTGCAGGGCTGAGGTGATATGCTGGGGTCTGGTGTCACTAACCTATCTATCTGCACGGCTGGGGTGATATGCTGGTTCTGGTGACACTAACCTATCTATCTGCAGGGCTGGGGTGATATGCTGGTTCTGGTGACACTAACCTATCTATCTGCAGGGCTGAGGTGATATGCTGGGGTCTGGTGTCACTAACCTATCTATCTGCACGGCTGGGGTGATATGCTGGTTCTGGTGACACTAACCTATCTATCTGCAGGGCTGGGGTGATATGCTGGTTCTGGTGACACTAACCTATCTATCTGCAGGGCTGGGGTGATATGCTGGTTCTGGTGACTCTAACCTATCTGCAGGACTGGGATGGTAGTTTAGAGTCACAAAGTGCCATTAAGTGGGACAGTTAACTTTGTTACAACTGTAGTGCAGAAACACACTACTATGAAAAAAGAAATCTAAAGCTTTTATAAGAGGTACAGAAAGGGGTTGAGATAAGATTGATAAAAGGGTCTGGAAAATGGCCTATTACTCTTTTTTTTTTGAAACAGTGCCCCTCTGGTTCATAGCTTGTGTCTGGTATCACAGTTCATTCTTTTTTGTTTCAGTGGGGTTGGGTTTTTGTTACAATCACTCCTCAACTTTGAAATTGCAACACCAAGAAGTAAAGGTCTTGGAATTCTGGAAATCCCAGGATGGATAGACATGTTAATGATATGCAAATGATATAAAATGGAACCAAAATATTCAAACATCTCAATTTAGTCAGTCTGGAGTATAAGCACCATGTGCAGGAATACACGATTTGGCATGCTATCAATAAGGTTATTATCAAACCTGACCGAGGCACCATTTTGCCTGGGATTGACACCCCATGGAACGGGATCCAGGGGTTGAGATCTGTTGCCTAAGCAGCCGGGAGGATCCCAGGTATATTCGTTCTATCATAGGCTGCGATAGGTAACCTATTATAGAACTATAGAGATTTTACAATACCTTGCAATGCATTAGCATTTTAGTGATCAGACCCCCTTGGAGTTTTTCAGGGGATCTGAAAATAAAATTTTAAAAAAATATGAAAATATTAACAGTTTAAATCACCACGCTTTCCCTAGATCAGCTATATAAATAAATAAAGTTAAACACACATAGACTAGGCATCTCTGCATTCGAACATGCCCAATCTACAAACGTATACAAATATTTTCCCCATATGGTGAACGCCTTATATTATGCCCTCCCTGCACAATAATCTTTATGTAGTACCGGTGTGACCTCTTCATGGTGTTGCCCTCACGATCTCCACTTATCATTGCACATGAAACAAAAGTGTGAATCGTCACTGAAGAGGACAGACCTCCATTCCAGCCTCCATCACTGTCTTGCTGTGCATCATAACAGCCTATGAAAGCAGTAACATGGAGTCAATGGATCGCCTGTAGCTGGACGTCTGGCTCGCAGCCCAATGTCGTGTAAACCTCTTCTGATGGTTGTTTCCACACTAGGTTTGGGATTTGAGGTCCAATTTCCCTTGCAGAAGAATGGGTTACTGTGCGCCATTATTCCAATCTGATGATCTCCTCCCACATGGAAAATTTGATTATTTGCAGATCCTACCAGCTACGTCTTCGATTTATATAACCTTACGGTTCGTCGTCCTTGGTGCTACAATAGCAATGTTGAGGAGTGTAATTTTGTTTCATGTTCCCTCTTGCAAATGATACAACCTCAAAAGGTTGGAAAAACTTCAGAAAATCGGGGATTACTGCTGTGAAAGGAATGTACCCGGCACTCCTACAGCAGCTGGCCAGGAAAGGACTATCACATGTCAATCACTATTTACTGAGCTAAATCTCCAGAATTATCTTATATGTCGAGATGGAATCTTCACTAGCAATTTACGGCTTAGAGAAAGATGCTGTAATGAATTAACAACTCATTTAGTAAGATTCTGCCCCACCATAACTGTGTCCCCCACAGGCTTGTAACCAGAATGTACTGGGCTCCATACCAAACCTACGATTGGGCACCACCAAGCATTTCTTGGCTCCATGTGAAGAGCGCACTGGCTGGCCAAGTTAAATAATGAAAAACACAATTTCTGTGAAAACTCCCAGAGTGACTGGACAAGAGATCTAAGCACGCTGGGTCAAAGGTACCACACACAGTATCAGCTGTAGAAAATGCA
The DNA here is from genome assembly GCA_947044405.1 of Leptodactylus fallax. Lineage (NCBI taxonomy): Eukaryota > Metazoa > Chordata > Amphibia > Anura > Leptodactylidae > Leptodactylus > Leptodactylus fallax. The sequence continues at coordinate 279,367 of CAMRHE010000396.1, read as the reverse complement.
GAATGAAACCTCAGACCAGACCCCTACATTATTAAGATGCCAGAACAGACCCCTAAATGAATTAGACCCCAGACTACTAAATTATTCAGACATAAGATCAGAACCCTAAATTATTTAGACTTTGGATCATACCTCTAAACTAAACAGATCATACCCTTACCTTACATGGACCCCATATCCCACCTCTAAATAAATTCAGACCCCAGACCCCAACTCTAAATAAATTCAGTCAACACCTCTAAATAAATTCAAATGCTGGAACAAAACTCTAAATAAATTCAGTCCTTAGACTACACCTTTAAATAAATCCAGACCCCACCTCTAAATAATTTCAGAACCCTAAATAAGTTCAGACCCCAGACAACATTGTTAAATAAATTCAGACCCCAGCCAACACCTCAAAAAGAATCAGATCTCAGATCAGACTAAAAAATAAAATAAACAGAGACCCCAGAGCAGACTCCTCTACTTACTTACTTACCTGACTTCTCTTCTTGGCTGCCACACACAGGATTCTGAGACTGACCTTTAAAGTCAATGACAAATTCTATTTCTCATGCACATGATGATTATTTTCCAATGTAAATTGACCCATGGTACAGATTTTTATATCTGCAGCGTGTCGCTTTATTTATTTATTTATTTTTTCTGGATTCTGGTGCAGATTTTGAAGCCGTTTTCTTAAATCCGCACCAAAATCCACATGTACATTTATGGAAATATACACCGAAATCTACATGGAACTCCACATGTATATGTATGAAAATTCACACTAGTTAGTGTGGATTTTCCAATTGGATTTTGGGGTGAATTTTTGGCATGTAAATTCTGATTGTATGTGTTCCAACTCCCTAGTATTCTACAAAAAAAACCCTTTGGGGGTCTATCCTGGAAGTATTGTTTAAATGCTTTTAAAGAGAATACAGTGCGGTATATGACACCGTTGCTGATCGTTCATTTTGCGCACTGAAATGCACAAATTATCACGTGTTCACACCTATGTCCTGTCCTCTGTGATTCGTGTGCTAAATGTCCAATGTCAGAATTCCAGAGCAATGTTCCAAGCAGCAGTCTTATCAATTTGCTAACATGTCAGATTGCAGTTCTATATTGTGACTTATCTCTAATGGTAAACTATCGGTGGGGCACATTAAACATGGCGCACCCGTGTGGCGTCTTGTACACCATATATCATGACAGCACCACAGGAGGTTGCCCTCTAGACCTTCCCCTGGACAGGAAGTTAGAGAGGTTAAAGGTCCCCAACCCACCTCCCCTCTCCAGTGTCTCTTCCAAATTACCACACCAGAGTTTCAACCGAAATATACTGAGATATATATAATTAAATCATCATAATGTGTGGATACCCACTAAATACATATATTTGTTTTTCTTTTTTTGGTATATGTTACATCACATATACCCCATAAACATATCTGTTAACCAGAAATAACGCAAAGGGGAGGGAATATCAGGGTGCTGTCATGAAGGACTCCTGGAAACCCAATTACCGGTAGGTCTAATTCCTATTTTCCAGGACGTCCCTCATGACAGCACCACAGGAGCAGTAGCAAATTACTCCAGTCAGGGGGGACTACTGCTTGTAGAACTTTGCGTCCAAAGCCAGTATCCTGACTGGCAAGAATGTCCAGTCTATAATGTTTAATAAAAGTATGGAAACTAGACCATGTAGCAGCCTTACAAATCTGATCAGAAGCCTCCCCTCTCTCTGCCCAGGAAGAGGCCACTGCCCTAGTGGAGTGCGCTTTGATTCCCTCTGGTGGAGGGATATCTTGTGCAGTATAGGCTTGATGGATTAAAGTCCTTATCCATCTTTACGGGGTGCTTTTAGATGCCTTCTTACCCTTGTTTTTCCCCTAGAAGGACAAATAAGTTCTGATCTTTCCGGAAGGGAACCATTTCTTCCAAGTAATAAAGAGCTATCCTCCTAACGTCTAGGCAATGGAACGCTTCCTCCTGAGGGTTTTTGGGAGCTGGGCAGAAAGAGGGAAGCATAATCTCTTGATTTCTGTGGAAGGTAGAAGCTACTTTCGGGATAAAAGATGGGTCTATTCTAAATATAACCCTGTCCTCCAGAATTCTTAAATATGGCTGCCATATAGACAAGGAGTGAATTTCCCCAATTCTCCTAGCAGATGTAATTGCTACCAAAAAAGCTGTTTTTAATGTTAGAGTTTTAAGGTCTAGACAATTTATAGGTTCAAAGGGGAGGGGGGCAGAAACTAAAGTTCTAAGGGCTAGGTTTAGGTACCAGGATGCTATAGATTTCTTAATAGAAGGCCTCAGTCTAGAAATCACCTGAAAGAATCTTTTGACCCATCTATGTTCAGCTAGACTAGCATCATAGAAGTGACTTAATGCAGAGATTTGTTCTTTTAGGGTACTGGGAGATAGGCCCTTATTAAATCCTGCCTTCAAGAAATCAAGATAATTTGCTATATTTGGATGGAATGGATCCGGGATATTCGGAACTTTTTCCAGATCTTTTTATAGATGGCCAAAGTTACATTTTTATATGACTTTGTTTAAGAGTGGAAATAACTTCGTCTAATAAACCTCTCCTCCTTAGGATGGCCCTTTCAGGATCCAGGCCGAAAGTTTCAAAGTCTCTAGATCTGGGTGTAGTAGCGGCCCCTGAGATAACAGGTCAGTCTCAAAGGAAGAGGAACTGAGTCCTCCAGGGCCAGATGTTTTAGGATGGGAAACCAACTTCTCTTGGGCCAAGATGGGACCACCAGGATCAATTTTGTCTTTTTCCTTAATAATTTGTTTAGAACCAAGGGAATTAAAGGAAACGGAGGGAAGGCATAAGCCAGCTCCATGTCCCAATCCTGAGACAGAGCATCGAATGCTGCTTCTTGTCCCTCTTTTTTGATGGAAAAGAAGCGCCTTACTTTGGTGTTCTCTGAAGAAGCAAAGAGGTCTACCTCTGGGATCCCCCACTTGAGTGTTAGTTGGGAGAAAACATCCCAATTTAGGGACCAAGCCCCTGGATCTAACCTCTTGCGGCTGAGGAAGTCTGCAGACAGGTTATCTGAGCCTTTTATGTGCACTGCCGTAAAGGAGGGAACATTCAACTCTGCCCAAGAGAAAATTTCTGTGGCTAATGCCTGAAGGTGCGCGTGCCTGGTTCCTCCTTGGTGACGAAGAAAGGAGACCACCGTGACATTGTCTGACATCACCCTCAGGTGTGATCCGTGTAGAAGATCGCCTGATTTCTTCAGAGTCTCCCAAACCGACTCTCTGTAATTTGAAGAGCGGCTCTGAATATGAACAGGCCAAAGACCTTGAAGGTAAGAGCCTTTTACAGATGCTCTCCAGCCTATTCCACTGGCGTCTGTGACTATGATAGTCTGAGGACCTAGGTACCACAGCACTCCTTTGCCCAGGTTTGCTGGATCGAGCCACCATAGAAGGGAAAATTTTACTTGTTGGGGAATCTGAATCCTGCTGTCTAGAGAATTCTGATCTCCGTCCCAATTTGAGAGCAGAATATTTTGTAAGGGTCTTGAATGAAATTGGGCCCAAGGAACCGCTTGAATACAAGAGGTCATGAGACCTAAGACTCTCATCCCGTCCCTTATGGAACAGCTCTCCTTCCTGGAAAAATTCAGAATTTTCTGGAAAACGTTCTCCTGTTTTTCTTTGGGGAGAAAGGATGTCTGACGAGTAGCATCTAACAGTACGCCTAAAAAGACTGAAGTAGAGATAGAACTGAATCCCTCTGATTGATCAGGTTAAAGTCGTCAGGATAGGGAACGATCGGGATATTTTGCGATCTTAGGAAGGCCATAATTCCCACCACTATTTTTGTAAATACCCTTGGAGCAGATGATATTCCAAAGGGTAAGCAGTAGAACTGATAGTGAAGGGTCCTTTCTTCTATCTGAACTGCAAACCTTAGGAACTTCTGGTAAGATGGATGAATCGGCACATAATAATATGCGTCCTTGAGATCTATGGTGCACATCATTGCATCTGGACGTATCAGGGGAATCGTAGATCTTATAGACTCCATTTTGAATCTTATATATTTTACGGACTTGTTGAGGTGTTTTAGATTGATAATAGACCGGAAGGAACCGTTTGTTTTTTTTTATTAAGAAGAGCCTTGAATAATGACCCCTGAAATATTCTTCCTTTGGGACGGGAAAAATCACATTTAGGTGCAACAGTTTCCTTATGTCCAGAAGGAGGGCTTGCTGTAAATTCTGGGATGGGAAGGAGGTGAGCACAAATTTTTCTGGAGGAAGCTCTGAAAATTCTATCCTGTACCCTTCTGCTAGGGTATTTAATACCCATGGGTTCGAAGTGATACGAGACCACTGGTTGGAAAAAGCCGCCAATCTTCCTCCTACTGAGCTGGCGTCATTGTCTTCCTGAAGGGCCGAGGTTGTTGGGGTTAAGCAAAAACCCTTGGCCCTTACCTCCTTTTGGATAGCTCCAGCGACCAGTCTTCCCCTTCCCTTTATAGGAAGTGGAGGTGGTAGAGGGAAACTGGCGGTTCCTCCAAAAGGACTGCCTTTTAACTTTTTCATCAGGAAAATTCTTTTTCCTATCACCTGCCTTTTCAAGGATGTTATCCAGAACAGGACCAAACAGAAAACCCCCAGTAAAGGGGATATTACAAAGCTTGTTCTTAGAAGCCAAGTCTCCTGACCACATTTTCAACCATAAGGCCCTTCTGGTGGAGTTTAACAGTGCTGCGTTTCTGGCAGCGAAACGGACTGTTTCAGCTGAGGCATCTGCCACAAACCCTGTTGCCTGTTTTAAGAGGGGGATGGAGCTCAAGATCTCTTCCCTAGAAGTTCCCTTCTTAAGATGCGCTTCTAATTGACCCAGTCAAAGAAACATAGATCTGGCTACAGAGGTAGCCGCTATGTTAGTGGAAATGATGGCGGATGAAGACTCCCAGGATTTTTTAAGCAGACCGTCCGCCTTTCTCTCCATAGGGTCCTTTATCTTTGAAGAGTCTTCAAAGGAAATAGCAGTTTTCTTGGCTACTTTAGCTACTGGAATATCTACTTTGGGTAGCTCATCCCATAATCTGGAATCCTCGGGATTAAAGGGCAGCTGATCAGAAACCAACCGTGCTAATCTAAGAACACCAGAGTACAATAAACAGTGCCAAGCCCCCTTGCATAACAGTACTTACATGCCCCTGGGCCAAGTCAGCCTCAGGGCGAGGTTTTTGGGTTCCCTCCTTTCTCTGCTCCATTACAACAAAGTTAAACAGTTGTAATACACAGTATCACGAAGGCCACATTGCTGTGGCGTCCTACTAACCATTTGAAGTCTTCAGGCAGGTGAGCAGTAGGAGGTACCACTGGTGCGCCACCTCACCCAGCCGATGCCGCAGCCTCCGTGCTCCAACCTGCCTATTCGAAGTGTGCCACCTCCAAGATGGCGGACATGACACTTCCGGTCACGTGATGACATCAAATGGCAACCGGAAGTGCGCGGAGCAGAGCAGGGAATGCCGGCAGGCAGGACGAGAACCCCAGATAGGAGGAGCGACTGCCGCACACGTGGGGGCCCAGGGAGCAGAGGAACTCCTGCAACTGCCCCCGGACCCCCTGGCTAGGGGACCCCTACCCTGAGGGGTGCGGGCCACCGACCAGAGAGTTGGAAAGGAGGGCAGACAGAGACCCTCGATCCGCCTTCCTGCCCAGGTAAGAGAATCCTCTCCACGTCCTGCCTCTGAGAGAGACAGGAAGAACACTGGAAAGGGGAGGTGGGATGGACCTTTAACCTCTCTAACTTCCTGTCCCGCTCAGAGGTCAAGAGGGCAACCTCCTGTGGTGCTGTCATGAGGGACCTCCTGGAAATTGTTACTCTTGTGTGAACGGAGCTATTCTGGATACTGCGGGACAGTGTGACGTTACACAGAAAGAGGAAGCTGGGAACGAGAGTGAAGGAAGGTGAGGAGAGAAGAGACAGCATGTGTGAGTAAGAGGGGGGGAACTGGGGGCAGTTAAAATGAAGGCAGATGAAGGGGGCAATTAAACTGGTGGCAGATGTAGGGGGCAGTTAAACTGGGGGGCAATGAAGGGGGCATTAAGCTGGTGATAGATGAAGGGGGGGGAAATTAAGATGGTGGCAGATAAAGGGGGACATTAAACTGGGGGCAACTGGAGGACATTAAACTGTGGGGGGTTAGCTGGAGGGGGACATGTCTGCCTCTAGTTGCCCCCAGTTTAATGTCCCCCTCCAACTACCCTCACTGTTTAATGAAGACCAAAGGAAATTTACTCCATCAATTGGGGCTAATTCAAACTCATATGATGGAAGATGCACAGGAGCGAAATACTGAAGAATCTTAACTCCATACCTGCAGTCCAAGAAGGGGGGGGGGGGGGGGTAGATGCTTAGTCTGAATGCACACAGATAAGACTTCTGTCATGTGACAGTCACATGATTATGTGTAGTGCACCACATTGATTTACAACCTATTGGCTACCCCATGTATTATCTGGCTGTCCAGCACTCCACAAGTACTGACAAGTGATAAAATGACATTCTATACTTTTTCACTGAAAAAAGTCCAAAATTTACTGACAAGAGGTTGAAGCCCTAATTTACTATGGTCCTGGGAAGGGGGGGGGGGAGATGGGTGCTGTAACCCTTTGTGATGCTGTGCGAGCCATCAAGAGACTGAAGCAGGATGATATCAAAATACTAAGATGGTGTCTGATCATAAGCAGACAGGAGACTGAACTGCAGGGCCGTGGGTACAATACAGAGTCCAGAGTGTGATCGACAAATCGGTGGGGATGACAGCAATGGAGAGTTATGTTTCAGACTGACTACTTCATTATTAGCAATTATGCTCTTCTTTAGGATCTCTCAGCAGCATTTGATACCATAGATCACCATCTCCTCCTCGGTATGTTCCGCTCTGCCGGCCCCATGGACACTGCACTCTCCTGGTTCTCCCCCTATCTCTCATGCCATACATTTAGTATGTCATTTGTGGGCTGTCACTTCTCTTCTTTGTAGTGTTGTTGGGGTTCTCTAGGTTCTCAGCAGATTTGGCTTCCAGGACCATCTTTATACTGTTTACACCAACTATAACCGTCTTCTCGTGACATCACCTGCATTACTACAGACCACCAGTGACTGTCTCTCTGCGGTCTCTAATCTCAAGTCTTCCTTATATCTGAAACTGAAGCTCTCGCAGACGAACTTCTGTGGTTTCCACCATCTACTAACCAACCTAACCCCGATATCTCCATTTCAGGGTCTTACCATAACTCCAAGGCAGCACGCCTTCCATCTTGGGGTTATGTTTGTGTGGCATCCCAGAGCTGGCTATGGCTGGGCTGAGGGTGATCTCTGTGCATTGTATTTTTTCCTGTTGCTTCATAGCCTGTGTGACATAGCAGGGGGTCCTGAGTCTCACACAACACAGCGCCACCTAGTGAGCCTCACACCTGCATTACACCTCCCATAGGATTGAATAGTAACCAAATGTCCAATGGGAGGACATCGCCTGGGAAAAGGGGAGGAGTCAGCTGATCACTGGGTCCCCATGGTAACACCCCTGCAGGAAGGTCCTGCGTGTGAGGAGTTAGAAGTGTGGAGTGTTAGGAGGAGGAGGTAAGGAGATAAGTGTGATGTCCTGTGAAGAAAGCAGTGAGTTTAGTGCAGGAATCTCAAGTCCTAGACAGGCCCAGGAAGGTTGGAGAGCTGACATACTCCAGCTATTCAGAAGATCCTGTCCCCTGTCTGCCTAGCCATCGCCCTGAAGGAAGTCAAGCATCATTATCTTGTCAGCATGAGACTGTGGAGAGAACATTCTGGAACACGTGCTCCATAGCAAGTATCACAGGATCCAGGGGCCAAGGCCAGACCTGTGGAATATCCTGCCACCCTGACTATTGCACCCCGAAACTCTGAGCTATCAGGACCACATAACGTGAGTGGGGAATATTATGTACTAGTATCATGGTGGGCATCCTCCTATGAGCCAAATAGGAGCCCAGACGCACCTTAGGGCTGTAACACTGAAGTATAAGGGGCTAGGAACACCTTTCATCAAGTCTACCCTGCACCCCAGGACTTTGCTGTGTCACCAGGCGTACCCCGTTGTTTTGTATTGAAGAAACTGTTTAAGCATTTGTGCCTCCACACCCATGGAAGTAAAAGTTCAACTTTACAACCGTTTCTGTGTCTGACTCTGCACCGACAACATCAGGGCGCCCCAAACACCACCAGTCGGCACAGTATAGGGGAAGCGCCCCGGGGGAACAATCACCACCAACATTTGTGCAGCCCCCTCATCACCGGTACCAGTGGTGGTAACGTGGGACAGCACCAGCGCTGCGCCCTCGTGCCCAGAGACCGTGACAAGTCTGCGCTGTTTGCACCCCGCAATCCCAACTGCAGCGTTACCTTCCATCTGGTCACCGCATTTGTCTCAGACCTTTCCTTCACCCCCATATTCAATCACTCACACGCTCATGTCACCTGCACCTCAAAAACCAAACTCCAGAATCCGCCCTTTAACTACCATGGAAACATCAAAGACCTATTGTCTTGATTCAGTCTTGACTTGACTACTGTAACTCCCCTCACGAAACTCTCCTCTGCTGAGATGGGAATAAACCTTTAAAAAAATGCAGAAAAGGTGTATTTTTTGTTGCAAATTTTTCAGCATTTTTTGAGCCAAAACCAAGAGTAGCTTCGAAAGAAACGGGCAGCCATTAATCTTCACCCTTCTGCCAAATCTCCCCCCAACTCTGGCGCAAAACCTGCAATAGAAAAGAAAAAAAAAAAAAAAAAAAAGTACCCACAAGGACCCCGATTCTCTACAATATGTGGCCGTAAATTAACACTTTGTTCTGTGAATTGGGATGAAGGTCTGACAAAGGTTCCCAAGTCCCCTGTGTGAATGGGCCTGTAGTGAGCATGCTCGACTACACTATTCACCTCTGTGAGATGGAGTGCTGGATAGGCCCAGTATAACCCATTGACGTTACATTAGTTCTTCTAAATTTGGCCAAGTCTTGCCCATGAAAAAGGAGATGGAGGCATCTGATTTAGGGTCGACGACTTTCTGTATAAAATGGAAGAAGTTAACCAAAAAAAAAGTTAAATAAGAAAACAAATTTATTGAAAAGTGGAAGACATTCAAGCAAATTGTCAGGATGTGTGCCCCACAAACTATTACATAGGAGTTGCATTGGTGAATATGAAAACAAGTATATAGAACTAGGACGCCATAGTGCAAATAACATATGACACCAATACAATAGATACAGGCTTCTTAAAATTTGACAAGTACCAAAGCCAGCACGGCGGCAATGCCAGTGATCACAGAGACTTTGGGGGCAGCTGCTGAATTACATAGGTTGGTAATACAGCAGGAACGTGTGGTGGTTATGGTTACGCCAATATAGGTGACAGAAGATTCGGTCAGGCATTCTGTAGGGTTTAGGCATCCTTTCTGCTTCAAGCCAATGTTGCCTGCAAGAAGAAAAGAACAGATTTAAGGGTGGGTGCCTGGTGGACCAAACCATTTCAGATACCTTTAGGATATTTAGACAAAGGGAGTCTGATACTGGGACCCAGCCCCGCAGACAGAGTGATTCAGGTGACCCTAACCCTTGTGAATTGCTGCCGAGATATCGGACATCTTAACATTACCAGTAGTCACGTGGTCCCAGAACAGATGATCTGCAGGGGTTCTGGTTGCAACACTGATGGCCTCTCGCTAAGGATTGGCATCAATATTAGAAAGGTGGATAACCCCTTTAATACACGGGGGCATAAATTATATTAGGGCAACGTTAGTGTGTGGGGCAAGGCACTGGGGGGGGGCTCCAAAAGGGGGCATGGCTTTGTGGTAAAGGGGTCATACTGCCCCTGCTCCTGCCCCTTATACCCCTAGAACCTGTTACAAATTTGAACCCCACCCCTAGGTGTCACTTTGCCCTTTGATCCCCATCAGTTCTTCTCGGTACTTTTAGTCAGAACTGGGCAGGGAGGCTGTTCCCACCATCTTGGAGAACAAAGCTCAGATCTTCTGTGGATGTAGGCTTGCTCCAATCCATCTGTCTCTTCAAGTCATCTCAGAGACTGGATGACGTTGATAACAGGGCAAAGATTTCTACCCTGTTCTACTCCAAGTAGTCAACTCTTTCAAAGATTACTCACCGGTTTTTGATGTCCCGGTCCCACAGACTTGTAGCAAACCACACGATGTCTTCGTTGGAAACAGACAGGTTCCATAGTCACATGAATAGCAATCCAGAGCATGCCCTAGAACAAAGTGCAGAAAGATGTGAGCCATGCAATACAGAAGTCTACTTGAGTGTTCGCGAAATCAATGGCCTATCCTTCGGTATTTGAAGGGACCGCTATGCTCACATGGGTAATGTGGCCCCTATGGAGCAGTCCTTCAAAACTCATGATCTAGTGTTGACAACCTATCCTGGAGATACAACTTTGATTTGTCTTAGGCCTTTTGCAGACGACCATGGTGTGGGTCAGTGTGCTATCCATGTATTTCACGGATAGCACACTGACCCATTCTTTCTATGGGCCCATACACACGACCATGATTTTCATGGCCCGATGTGCGGGCTCACAGTCCGGGCCGCATCAGATAGGACAGGCCTATTCCTGTAATATTTTGCGGCCTGTGCTTCCGTGGCTCCTATTCCGTGTCCCCCGTGTGCAGCCTGTGCTTTTAATTCACGGCAGGCCAGTTGCAGCATGGTCGTCTGCAATCGGTCTTAGTCATACTTTACATAGGCAGAATCCATAGAACGTATCTGAATTAAGACCCTATTATAGTGAACAGAGGAATCCCGAGGTCCCGAGATGAATAATACATCACCATGTAAGGCCTACTATAGCCACTTTTTTTTGGTTCCACGTGTTGTCCAGGTCTACACCCATAGTAGCTTATGCTGCAATTCACACATGGACCAGTCTGGAAAAAAATTACAGCATGCCCAACTAAAGTTTATATATAATGGAAGACAATTGTCTCTGACAGCTTCCAGGTCCATCTCCTTCATGGACATACCGAACATCAAAAAGAAACATTGGAGATTTCTTGTGAATACAACTTGGATAGTCTTCCAGGAATCCATTCCCATCCAGAATGAAGTAAATTTTTGTCCTAACTGAGGTCATCATTTTTCTATATACGACAGTACAAGGAGTGGTTCTTGTCATGGTGTAAAGACTCATTCAGATGGCTTTGACATCCACATTCACCATCAATATTATAGTCACAAGACCTGGACAAACTAATCACATAAACCAAGTATTGATCACCAGAGGATTTTATGGCAAGTTCAATTCACTTGGGTCACAGGGGTCCTGGGCCATAATACGTACATCAAAACATGACCGTCTGAATAAGGTCTAATTGTGAGGCTCTGTCAGAAGATAATGGACAGCTGAAGGCTTGTTCAGGTCAACTCTCTGTGTTGGGGTTTTCGTTCCTCGGGTCCGCTTGGGGACCCGAAAAATGGAGACAGAATCAGCTGAAAAAGCTGTTACCGGCGGAAACCTAAGGACCCCACAGACTATAATGGGGTCTGCTGGGTTTCCACCCAGTTTCTGCCTGAAGCGGAATGGGCAATGGAATCCCCAAATGATCATCAATCACAGATGTAAACCTGGCCTTAGCCATCTCTCCTGAATTCCCCTATACACGTACATAACGTTCAGTGGAGTTTTCTCAATAAGAAGGGGTTATAAAGTTACAGCCATACATTTCTGATGGTAGATCATATCGCAGATAACATGTCCAATGCTTCTTTCTCGACCTCTACCATTAAGAAAGGCAGGAAGATTCAGAAGGTCTCATAAACATTAGCTAGCTGGTCAATCCTACTGAAAGTAAAGTGTAAAAGAAAAAACAAAAAACAAAACCCTATATGAGACGTAATAACACCTCACACCAGGAACCACATCATGGTGGCCTATAGCTACGTCAATGTGACTTCAATAGGTAAATATTCCCAGTAAGCGATAACAGTCACTCCTATACCAAACAAAACCCCCACACCCTTCACACAATCAGTACCAGGGAACACCAGCATTACAAGAGGTCTCAGGTGGAAAAAATCTCAGGATGGAGTCATCTAAGACCAACTATCAGGTTTCTCCCTTTCACTTGACTCCTGAAGGTGAAGAAATGTGATTTAACCCTAACCTTACTACCAAGACAGATTTTCCTATTGACCCAGCCTTACAAGAGGAGATGGTATCAGGAGAGGAGCTCTGATAGCCAGTGGATGCTACTACAGATGGTGGGTTTCCAGATGGCATGGAGAACAGCACATGGAGAATGTACTATAAATAATAACAATAGGGACTGGGGATTAAGGTGGGGGTCAGGAGGAAATTTAAAGAACGATCTCCCATCAGATGTTATCCAAGACTCACTATGGGTGGTAGACACATTTTGAAACCCTGGTCTTTGGCACCAAGGAACTTGTCTCTTTGCTAGAAGACAACATGTAGGACATACTGGACCACCCAAGCCTCACTCCAGTCTGGCCATGTGAGAGTTTTCAAGAAGGACCACCCTTCAGGGAACGATTACCGCAGATCCCCATAGATTTCGGGAAAGCGATTATTATTATACCACTTCAGATCGTGATGTCTGTCCTTAATGAAGTCACCATCAGTCTTACACGACCATTCTCCTAGAATGGTTAACCCCTTTCTTCTTCAGCTTCTTTCTAGACAAATTGGTGCATTATAAGGTGTGATGGATGACACATCAGACGGCACTGCCTCCAACGCCACCGCTCAGATGAAGCACCACAAGATAGATTTTTTTTCCCGCAGATCTCTTTAATATGACACAAATCTAATACATCTAGTGTTAGACATTAGCAAACACATTCATAAATCTGAATAAGATTCCCATATCTAGCCACCATCTCGTAGAGCCCACCATAATTGCACAAACCCACATGTCGCAGTATCAGATTCTACAACAGCTGCAATTCCTGACAATCCTGTTCCAACACCCACTTAGAATTACATCGTAGGGTTTCACACAAGTCAATGTCGTATGGCTGTAACATTGTCTTTGCGCATTCACAGACCATTTCTGTAGCTGGTCAGTCTGGACTGCAGGATATTAACCATTTAGAGGCTGCGAGAGCAGAGGCCAGGCATAACGTCAGTCAAGGACGTGGACGAATAAGGGATTGAGATTTCTTGGATTTCACATACACGTCCTACCTGATACAAAAAAACCATGCAGTAATACAAGGCTCATTTATTACATGCACATGATAACCTCCAAGGAATCCACCTGCTAAGACCTATGCAGGTGCCTAAATACATCACATAGGTGTATACATAGAGGGTTACTTTACCTATATGGCAGCCCAGTAGGAGGAGGCTGGCAACTAGAACTGCTTCCACCTTCATGTCGTCCCCAGGTTCTGGCTCAGCTTCAGATGTGCAGCCTGCGGTCTCTTTGTCTGGATTAAATAGAGACCCCTCCCCACCCTTCTGGTTGGAAGGAAAGGGATGTGAGTGATGGGGGATGGAGCAGCGATGTGCAACTTAGAGGAAAAAGAAACTCGAAAAGTCTCAGACATTGGTTTCCTAGTTACGACCTATTTACACATCCAGGTCTTCAGATGCAGTTTTTGAAGCCGAAGCCTTGAGTAGATTGAAAAAAATATGGAGAACCGTCCGTCCTGTAGACTTCTCTTCATTTATAAGCCATACCTGGTTTTGGCATTAATATGGCATCCGAAAACCTGAAGCTTTGCAGATGAAAAAAAAACGCCAGAATCAGAGCATGATGCTTTTTTAAAAAAAGCGACAAAGAAGCAAAAAAACTCAAGGAAATGTTCAAAAAACAATAAGGAAAAAAAAAAGTCATCATTTCTCAATCCATAGCGGGTAACACATAACATTTAACAGCATTCTTTGCTTCTGTTAGGCCCACGTTGCGAAAACACAGCATTTCTGGCCGCTGGGTTTTACAGAACCAGCAAAGTGAATGAGATTTTGTTTCATTTCATCCACGCACTGCGGAAAAAAAAGGGTTGTAGAAAAGTAGATTTTTCAAAAACTTGTGTGTTTTTGAAAAATGCCACATGGTAATTTTAGCTGTAGAATCGCGAGCGTTTTCCCTATAGATGTAATAGGGGAAGGGAAAAAAAAGCAGTGAAAAATGTAGAAAAAATGTAATCAAAAACGCTTCAGAAAAATATGCCATGTATTTTATAGTTACATTTCGCTATGTGCGGCCTTAGGCTCAGGCCACAGGTTACAGAAATGCAGCAGAAAAAAAATGCAGCGTTTTACCGTCCCAGGAAAGTGAGTAAGATTTTATGTAATCTTGTTCTCATGGGAAAAAAAAAGCTTGCAAAACGCAGATATTTTTGAAAAACATAGCATATTATTTTTAACTGTGAATACGCTTATGGGTGGGGGAGGGGGGGAAACATATATACAAAACGCAGTGAAAAACGCAAAGGTTAATAAATGTGCCACTCTATAGATGGCTCGGGCACCTTTGACAGGTATCTGAAGAGTTAAATGTCCACAATGAGTCTTATTGCCTTTATCTGCTGTGTAAAACAGAGGAGACCCTCCAGCTATGGTGCCCTGTTTAACCCCTTAATGACCGGGCCAATTTTCCTTTTTGCGTATCTGTTTTTCCCTTCTCACCTTCCAAGAGCCATCATTTTTTTTCAGTCCACAGAGTCACATGATGGGTTATTGTTTGCGGGACAAATTGTACTTTCCCCTTACGTCCAATAGCAGCACAATATGGGGTATTTCTGCCCCTGTGTGCTGATAGGACACTTTTAATTAACATAATTAATTCCCCTATAAGAGGTAAAGACGACCTCCCCCCCTCGTGTTTTTTTCTGTCCTGTGGGCTGGGACAGGTGGAGGGAGGTTTCTTTACCTCTCTAGGATTTAAGCTACTTACATTTAAGTGGCTTCTTTTTCTTACTTTCTTCTTATTCTTTCTTCTCATCTTCTCTCTGTGGGAAGATTTCAGAGGTCTCTTTACCTGAGGGGACTAAAATATTGTTTGGGTATCTCCCTATTGCGCGTTCCTTACCTTGATTTTCCCCTCTCCAGTCTTTCTTCGCCGGCCGGAGGCGATGTCTTTGGGCGGAACCTTTCTACCGCCATCTCTGTTTCTGGCCGGCATCTATTCCCCGCTACTCCCCGCGTCACTTCCAGTTTCGGGTTCGCTGGGAGAGCGGGAAAAATGCCGGTTTTAAAATCCAAAAGTGGATTTTTCGGTATTTGAGAGTTTTTAGGGGCTTGTGCCCCTTTGGGGGGTGGTACCCTCTTTTTATTAATCTCATTCCTTCTGGATCCTTGTACCCCTTCCTTGGCCCCACCCCCCTAGTTTCTCCTCCTATTTATTTGGGAGAATAGATGCATTCTATGACTTGTCTATCTCTAGAGAAGTCTCCACAGTTGGTATCTCTACCATTTTTGTGGCTTGCATTGGGATTTTCCTGAATTTCTAATTTCTATCAGGTTGCACGGTAGTTTTTTTCTTTCTAAGCAAAAAAATAAATAAAAATGATTTAAAAAAAAAAAAAAAAATTCGACCTTTATTTTTTTCGGTTTTTGTTCCTTAGATGTCTTCCTCTCCCTCTAAAGGTGATGACATACCGAGAAGAAAAAGCTCCGCCAAACGTAGAAATCTTGCTTGCAGTGATTGTGACACTCCCCTTCCAGATGGGTACGAGTATATTCGCTGCCGCCAGTGTCGAGGTCCTCCTGTTGATGAGCCTTCCTTGCGGGATGTCCTTACCTGGGTAAAGGAATATGTTGAAGACTCTATGAGGGAGATCAAGGATTCTGTCTCCCAGGTTTCCAAAAGACCACGCAAGGAGCGGCAATCTCACTCTGCTGGTCCCTCTGAAGAGGTTTTTCAGATCTTGGACGAAACACAGACTTCTGATGAAGATCCTAAGGCGTTCGGCCGGCCTCTTTTTCCTTTGGAAAAAATGCAGACATTGCTTAAGTCCATCCGGTCAGGTGATCGTGATGTTGACCCAGAGGAAGCCTCATGCTCCACCTATAGAGGGCCAAGGGCTTTCCAAGAGGATGCATCCCTCTCCGCTTGGGGAGCGTATCTAGAAGAGATTCCCATAAGGGGAACATGGAATTGGATAGAGAAAGCCATGTCATCCAATTGGCGAGAACTCAGAGCTGTTCGCCTGGCGCGCCTCCATTTCTCTCCCTTTCTCAGGAGGACAATCCCTTGGCAGTAGTGGATGCCCTGTCCATCCCATGGAGGTTCATGCTGGCATACATCTTCCCTCCACTTTCCATGATACCGAGGGTATTACTGAAAGTAAGACAAGACCAAGCCACAGTAATTGCCATCATACCGTTTTGGCCAAAAAGAGCTTGGTTTTCCCAACTCATTCAGATGAGTCGAGGGACTTATTGGAGGCTTCCCCTAATCCAGAACCTGGTAGTTCAAGGAAATCAGTTATGCCAGGATCTGAGAAGATTCAACTTGACAGCCTGGAAGTTGACCAGTCCTTATACCAATCTAGAGGACTGTCTGAAGACTTTGTCCTGTTTCAGAGCCCCTTCCACGACCAGAAGTTACCAGAGGATAAGTAACATCTTCAGAGCTTGGTGCTCCAATAAAGAAGTTGATAGTTCAGATCCTCCGACTGAGGCTCTGCTAGAATTTCTTCAGGACTGTCTGGATAAGGGTCTTACTCCCGCGACATTAAAAGTCCATGTGGCTGCCCTTTCTACCTGTTTGGGCAGACTTCTTTCTCAGGATCCTTTGATTTCTAGGTTCCTGGAAGGTGCGGTAAGGTTAAAACCCTCTGTGTATGCTCCCATTCCTCAGTGTGACCTCTCCACAGTTCTTTCAGGCCTATGTGGGCCTCCCTTTGAACCACTCGAGGAGGTGGAGTTAAAATTTTTGACTTATAAGGTCACTTTCTTACTTGCCATTACCTCTGCCAAAAGAGTGGGTGAGTTATAAGCTCTTTCTGCTGTAGAGCCATACATCTCCTTTTTTTCTGACAGCGTCCAGTTGAAATTTCTTCCTGGGTTTATTCCAAAAGTACCTTCTTGTTCTAACATAAATCAGATAATATCCTTGCCAACTTTCTTTCCTTCCCCCTCTACTGAGGAGGAGAAGAAACTTCACTCTTTGGATCTTGTAAGATGCCTTCGGATCTATCTCCAGCGTACAGGTCCCTTTAGACAGTCCCACAACCTTCTAATAAATTACTTCGGTAGAAACAGGGGTTTGAAAGCATCAAAACCCTCCTTGGCTAAAGGGATAAAGGAGGCAATAAAGGTGTCCTTTTCCTCCTAGGGGTTATCCCCTCCTAATTTTGTAAAAGCCCACTTGACTAGAGCCATCTCTGCCTCTTGGGCAGAGAATCTTTCTGTTCCGTTGGATCAAATTTGCGCTGCTGCATCCTGGGGCTCTCAATTGACATTTGTAAAGCACTATAGATTAGACATGCGTTGTTCAGAGGCTACTGCCTTTGGCCATTCTGTATTGAGTACTGTAGGGGTCTTCTTGCTACATCCCCATTTTGTGCTGCTGTTGGACGTAAGGGGAATCGTTGATTATGTAGATAATCTGTTTTCCCTTAGTCCGAACAGCAGCACAAGCTTTCCCTCCCTGGAATAGTACTGTGGTTTCTTGTATGTTTTTTGTTCTTTATAACTAACACGAGGGGGGAAGGTCTTCTTTACCTCTTATAGGGAATTAATCATGTTAATTAAAAGTTTCGCCTGTCCTATCAGCACACAGGGGCAGAAATACCCCATATTGTGCTGCTGTTCGGACTAAGGGAAAACAGATCATCTACATCAACGATTGTAATGGCAGCATTCAATATACAAATTGTACAGTGCTGCGGAATATGTTGGCGCTATATAAATAAAATGTATTATTATTATTATTATCCTGTACAATGTACTGGGAAGCTGGAAAAAAATTCAGAATGAGATGGAATTGGAAAAAAAAACGCATTTGCGCCAATTTCATATGGGTTTAATTTTTACAGTGTGCACTATGTGGTAGTAATGACATGTTACCTGTATTCTCCGGGTCAGTACGATCACGGCCATACCAAATTTATATAGTATTTGTAATATTTGTAATGTTTTGATACCTTTTAAAAAATGAAAAACTTTGCAAAATAGAAAAAAAAATGCTGTGCCGCCATATTGTGACACCTGTAACTTTTTCATATTTACAAGTATGGAGCTGGGTAAGGCGTCTTTTATGCGGGACAAGATGACGTTTTTATTGATACCATTTTGGGAAAGATCTGATGGTTTGATCCCTTTTTAATTCTTTTTTTTTTTTTTTAGGAGGGAAAGTGTTGAAAAAAAAATTGCTATTTTTTTCCCCGCTACGCCGTTCACCATATGCGGTAAATATTTTAATATTTTAAAAGTTTGCACATTTTTGAGTGCCGGAGACCTAAAGTGTTTGTTTAATGATCTAGGGAAAGGGGGGGGGGGGTTGAACTTTTGTGTTTTTTGTTTTTTTATACTTTAAAAAGTGTTTTTTCTTCTTCTTTTAATTTTATGTTCAGACCCCCTAAGGACCTTGAACCCTAGGGGGTCTGATCGCTCACATTATACACTTCAATACTAATGTATACTGAATGTATTATACAGCCATCATCCGTCGTGTATGCAGAGAGCTCAGCTCCTGAGCCCTCTCCATACAGCCCCATACGACCTAGGATGTACTATTAAACAATTTGGAATATTTGGGTCGAACCCGGCTCGGTATGAATTGGTTGGAAACGCTACTCTTAATAAATTTCCACAAATGTTACATTTATTTCCTGCGGCCTATGTATAGGGATTCTCACCTCTTCTCTATAGAGCGCACAATTCAGTTCTGATATTTTAGGCAGGAGCTTCAAGGCCCACATGTGGACTCATCTCACATAAGGTTTGGCAATGCCATGTCTCGATTGCATCACAAATTTAGTGCTGCACATCACGCATGTATGACACTGCATGTACATCTAGGATCCCGTAGGAATACCTTGTAAAACAACATATTTATACAGTGACGTTCTCACAAGGGACTGAAGGGCAGTTCTGGAATAAGCCTGATCAATGTATTCAGTGTCCTGTGAGCGCGTTGGCTCATATGCAAGAGGTGCGCTTTGAGTCTTTTTTTGAGGTTGGATTTGCAAAGAAACCGCATCAGCAAGCAGAATAGCCAAGTGTTCAAGTCAATGGTAGTAAAAGCTGTTTGTCTTTTAATGGCCATGGGATAAGTGGTTGGGCTTCCATGTGGTTGGGCTTCCATTTTACAGCGAATTGTCACTTTTTAAAAAAACTGAAACATCTTAAAAATTCCATTCACCTGTAAAAACCCAGATGGCTGATAAAGATGCAAAACTGCTCCAGTCCCCCAAGGTTGGGGACATACAGGTAGGGATAGTAGTGGGTTAAGTTGCCACGAACTCGCCGCTGGCGAACCAGCTAGATCTGCAGCATCAGCATTGTGGATAATATTGTAACCCAGCGGTTGACATGCTGCAGGTTTTATCTGTGACTTTCAACCTTTGCAATATAAAGAGAAGTAATCACTACGGCCATTCTCGGACCAGCCCAACAGAGCACCAGAGGATCCCCGGGGGCCCAGGCTCTAACAAAATACTGGTCCATCATTTACTGCAGTTCCTGGAACACTGATGGTGTGCTCCAGTGTATAGAGTACTGATGGTGCGCTCCAGTGTATAGAGTACTGATGGTGCGCTCCAGTGTATAGAGTACTGATGGTGCGCTCCAGTGTATAGAGTAGCTACCATCAGTGCTCCAGGAACTGCAGTTGTAACTGCGTTTTTGAAAAATATTTATAGCAGCTTAGACCAATTGATAAGTTTATTAGCATTGGCTCCTGATGAACCTGATACAGATAACACAGGGGAAACGCGTAGAGCAAGTTTATTTTCTATTTTCTATTTTTGAGTTAGTTGACCACAAGCCATACCACTTGGGGGCATGAAGGACTGACATGAGACTGGGGCAGTCTGAGTAGCCTGGAGATTTGGTTGGTGGAATTTGAGTCACTAATGGAAATGGTAGCTGTATATCCCTGGAGTCAACATAGGGGATATCAGTAATGGCTGCAATATAGGTGTTTATTGAGTATAAGGGTCAGAATATCATAGTTTCCCTTATGGTTATAACATTTTAATGACAGGAAATGAAGTTACTGTGACCTGTACCTAGATTACTGGCATATGTACATACTACAGACTAGGGTTGTGGAGGTATATCATGGCTGTGCGGGAGTCTAGTCAGTGATGCTTTACAAATTATGTGTGTGGGGACCAGGTGTTTGGGTTTTCCTAGCACTAAGAGCAACTGACAAAATACTGACCTGTTGTATGATGCAGCCGTGATACTATAACCTTAGTCTAAGGGTGGTGAAAGTATCTAATTACACCCTAGGTCCAGTGGAAAGTTGGAGAGTGTGAATACTGTCTAACATTTAAATCCTGAATAAACTTTGAATAGGCAGGCACAGACCACATTGATCTGTCTTTTAGTAGATTAGTGGACGTCCTTTGTGTATTTTTTATATTAAAATATTAAAAGTTAAGTTTTATCGTTTGAAACCATTTATTTTCCATACAGTGGTAGGTAACAATATTTATTTGAGGCCAAGTTCAATTGTTTTATGGATGTGCATTGGTATTGTACAGCGACCTATCGGAGGGAACCCAGAGGCTGGGAGTCTTTCTCCCGGACACGCCCTAATGGTCTTTAGCCCTTTTGAGTCTAATGGGAGTTGGAGTGCCCATGATGGTGTCACAGGAATGAGACTCAGGAGACTCAAGGTTGCAGGAAATCAGATCACATATAAGCTGAATATGGAGCAATAAGGGTGAACCCCATAATGCATAATGATGCTGACGTAACCCACATCTGTGATGTCACTGAAGAGGACCACGGCGGAGAAGGCGGCCGAAAGTAGCGGGTAGTGCGCTGGAGCCAGGGAGAGGTAAGTAACACAGTTTTTTATGTTTGTCATCTCCCCTGGGTCTCTGATCATTGTACTCTGTGGTCCGAAAAGACCCCAGAGTATAATAATAGTTCATGGGTGGTTTACCCCAAAAATTTCGGGTTCTGCCAAACTTAGTTGCATTGAAAGAATCAAGTGGATCCAATTATAAGACAATGAGGTCTGCCGGGTTCTGCCATTTTCTTTTGTATCCATATCTCATATTTAGATAGTTATCTGAGCCCTTGTCCCAAAGGACGCAATGATGTTATATTATAGTCTGTGCCATCTTTATATTTATTGATAATCCTTTATTGAAGGTCCTGTCCCTTCTTAGGTAACTTTGGAGAAGTTGAACCATGTGATTGCTCAGGAACGGTGGAAGCTAGAGAAAAAATGCCAGCTGTTGTGGAATCAGTGATGGAGCGCCTATTAGAGGACGAAAAGATCTTGAGTTGGTGGAGGAGGTGAAAGGTCCTCTTTAAGTTAAAGTGCACTGGGCTGCAGGGAAAATGGCATTGTAAGGTTCTGAAATCCAGATTTGGCCTCATTGTGGCGTTCTTATATTCCAGTTAGTGCTCTATATAAGGCCGGGGCCCCATGTGGCAAAAATTGCGGTGTTTCACAGACCCTGCAAAGAATCCCATTCACACATTGCGGAAAAATACACGCAGCGGACACATTGCTATTTCCAAAACCATTGCGGTTTTGGAAATCACAGCATGTCAATTATACCTACGGAAATGCAGGAGGTTTCCCTATAGGTATAATGGAAGCAGAAAGTCCACAGAGGGAACTTCTGGGACTTTCGGTGATAAACGCTGTGAGAAAAACTGCAATGTGCCACTTTTTTGATCTGAATAGCAGCAAGATCAAGTCAATATGGTATACAATACTGTATAGTGTCAAGTGGTGAAACTAACACAACCTGTCTCCTAAACATACACGGGTCATTTAATCCCATTAATTTCATCTAACTAAAGAAAAGGGAAAACACAGACCACAGCCTGAATGCAGCCACATGATCTCAGGGAAATTAAAGTATTTTGTGGCCTGAAGAAGACATAAGGGCTATTGAGATGATGTCAGAGAGGCTGGGCAGGGGAAGACTTGAGGCATGGTTACCTTGACTTTTAGCACTAGGTTTCCACCAAAGTTATTCTTCAACAACATAAATAATAAGAAAGTAAAAACTCACAATGTGGACCCTCCCAAAAATTATCTGGGTGTAATGGTGAAGGAGGATAAGCAAAAGGCATGTCTAGTAAATGCCTTCTCTACTGTATTTACACAAGAAAATCCAGAGACATGATTAGGGGTAATGCAAATTCTTCATTAAATGTCACATGTTTAACCCTGTGGAAAGTGCGGTGGTTCCTTCAAGATCAGCATGGGTATATGAGGAATCGGTCCTGTCATACTAATCTGATCAGCTTCTATGATGAGGTCAGTTCTAGACTGGACATGTGTAATGCAGTAGATGTGGAGTTTCTGGACTTTTCAAAGGCTTTTGATACTGTATCACATAAAAGGTTGGTAAACAAAGAATGATAGGACTGGGGGAAAATATGTGTAACTGGGTTAATAAATGGAAGAGTGAAGAAATCAGGCGATACCTTTTAGAGGCTAACTGAGTATATTTATAAGTAAGCTTTCAAAGCTTACTTATAAATATACTCAGTTAGCCTCTAAAAGGTATCGCCTGATTTCTTCACTCTTCCACTACTTTCAATAGCTAACACGGTACAACATTATACTACTGGGTTAATAAATGGCTTACTGATATGAAACAGAGGGAGGTTCTTAGTGGTACATGCTCAGATTGGGTCACAGTCACCAGTGGGGTGCCTCAGGGGTCATGTTCTTTTTTATATTTTTATTAACCACCTGGTAGAGGGTTTGCAGATTATATTACGCTCTGTAAAGTAGTCATCACAGAGGAGGATAATGTAATATTACAGAGGAGGATATAGTATAATATCACAGAGGAGGATATAGTGTAATATTACAGAGGAGGATATAGTATAATATTACAGAGGTGGATATAGTGTAATATTACAGAGAAGGATATAGTGTAATATTACAGAGGAGGATATAGTGTAATATTACAGAGGAGGATATAGTTTAATATTAAAGAGGGGGATATAGTGTAATATTACAGAGGGGGATATAGTGTAATATTACAGAGGGGGATATAGTGTAATATTACAGAGAAGGATATAGTGTAATATTACAGAGGAGGATATAGTGTAATATTACAGAGGAGGATATAGTATAATATTACAGAGGAGGATATAGTGTAATATTACAGAGGAGGATATAGGGGTAAAAAAGGGGGGGATAATGGGTAAAAAAAAGGGGGGGGGTATAGTGTAATATTACAGAGGAGGATATAGTATAATATTACAGAGGAGGATAAGTGTAATATTACAGAGGAGGATATAGTGTAATATTACAGAGGAGGATATAGTGTAATATTACAGAGGAGGATATAGTATAATATTACAGAGGAGGATATAGTATAATATTACAGAGGAGGATATAGTATAATATTACAGGGAGGATATAGTATAATATTACAGAGGAGGATATAGTGTAATATTACAGAGAAGGATATAGTGTAATATTACAGAGGAGAATATAGTGTAATATTACACAGGAGGATAAGTGGAGGGGGTTATTTTGGGGGGGTTGTTAATATTACAGAGGAGGATATAGTGTAATATTACAGAGGAGGATATAGTGTAATATTACAGAGGAGGATATAGTGTAATATTACAGAGGAGGATATAGTATAATATTACAGAGGAGGATATAGTATAATATTACAGAGGAGGATATAGTAGGGGGGGGGGGGGGGTAAAGGGGAAGTAAATATTACAGAGAAGGATATAGTGTAATATTACACAGGAGGATATAGTGTAATATTACAGAGGAGGATATAGTGTAATATTACAGAGGAGGATATAGTGTAATATTACAGAGGAGGATATAGTGTAATATTACAGAGGAGGATATAGTATAATATTACAGAGGAGGATATAGTATAATATTACAAAGGAGGATATAGTATAATATTACAGAGGATGATATAGTATAATATTACAGAGGAGGATATAGTGTAATATTACAGAGAAGGATATAGTGTAATATTACACAGGAGGATATAGTGTAATATTACAGAGGAGGATATAGTGTAATATTACAGAGAAGGATATAGTGTAATATTACACAGGAGGATATAGTGTAATATTACAGAGGGATTTAGGGAAGCTGTAAGCTTGGGCAGGGAAATGGCTGTTGAACTTTAGGCTTAGATCCCTCATTGCAGCTTTTTTGTTGCAGATTTTGCTGCGTTTTTTTTTATCCAAAGCCAGGAGTGGATTCAGCAGCAGGGAGAAGTATAAGAACTTCCTAGATATTTCCCAGTCCCTTTTTAAACATTCTTGGCTTTGACTCAAAAAACACAGCAAAATCTGCAACAAAAAAAAGCTGCGTTTCTGCATTTTTTATTTTTCGCCAGATGTCGGGACAGGGTTAAAACCAGATACTTAAATCTATCACTTTTTTGTAATCTGTTTTTGTTTTCTGATTGTAGATTTTTTTTAATTCTATTTTCTGTACATGATTCTGGGGGCAGCCATCTTGCCTGACCTTCTCCTCTGCTCTGTGAACAGCATTTTGTAATTTGCTTTACAGCATAGTCATGGCCATAGGCAACTATAGACCAAAGCTGACTAATTGATATCTATGAGAGAGATTTCTAGAGTGCAGGAATGAGGAGGAGATAAGCTGTGACATATTTTGTTAGTAGTGATGTAATGATGGCTCAGTGGTCTTATTTATAGAGGTGTTATCTTCTATTGTAATACTGTCTGGGAGGTAAACCATGTAACTGTTACAAAGAAAACCCCTTCAGAATGGGCAAGTGTCAGTCTGTTATTAGGCTTAGTGGACATAGAGAAAATTGCAGGATATAGCACTTTTCTTAAAAAATGTTTAACATAAAAAGTACCAATAAACTATTTTAAGGCTGGAGATGGTCCCACTGCCAGCCTACTGGGCAAAGTGAGAAGATTCTGTGAAGGTAATTCAAGGGGAGCAAGAGAAGGAAAATGGCAGTCTATGGGACGATTGCAGGTTCAATCCCCCTAGGGGGCTAATAAAATAGTAAAAATTTTAAAAAAGTTACAAAAAAATAAAAGTTCACATCACCCTCCTTTTCCTATAACGCATATAAAACTTATAAAATTACTGTGAAACACATACACATTAGGTATCCATAAACACCCGGTCTATAAACTTATAAAAATATTTTTCCTCTATGGTGAATGCCATAGCAGGAAAAAAAAACAAAAGTGCCGAACCGCCTTTTTTTTTTGCTGTTTCGCCTCTGATAAAAATTGGAATAAAAAGTGATCAAAGGTGTGATTGTTGTTCATGGAAAAAAATTAAGACTCACCCCGAAAATAAGCCCTAGCCCTTTTTTCGGAGAAAAAAAAATATATATAAGACCCTGTGTTATTTCTTATTTTATTGTTAAATGGTTATAAATAAATTGATATATCTATGCAGTATCAAAAGTATTTAAAGTGATCACTAAATGGCATAAATAAGAATTTAATTTAATTGTCCAGTAACAATCTGGGGTCTAATATTGTTATATGCGGTCTGGATATCTGTAACTGCGCCCTTTGATATAGGCCACTCCCAATAAAATGCAAATGATGCAAGTGATGACAGCAAGTGTACAGCACTGTGGAGTATGTTAGCGCAATATATATAAAATAATAGTATCCCAGGGGTCAGAATAAAAATTGCTATGGTTGTTTCAATTGTGTAACAGATCCTAAGTAGGAGAAGCTAGCTACTTCCTTCTAATATATATAATCTTTGTAGGTCTACAGGCAAAAACCTAAGGTGAAAATGTTCTCCACTGTCTCATGCTCTGGACCACAAGAGGGGCTTATGCAAAGGGAGCAGGGGTGAAGATTAGGCTATTTTTTGACTTAGGAATTTCACTTTTGGGTGGTGTTCTACAGGTAGAGATGGTGTTTGCAAGTCAACACATTAAAGAAAATGTGTCACCAGAACATACTTTTTAAACTAGGTTTTTATGCAAAACATGTTTCTTAAAAAATTTGTTTTCCATGTTACAATATGTGTTTAAACTATACACTGCAATTTTCATCCTGGCCATTAAGCCTAATAACATACTGTCACTTGCCAATTCTTTAGGGTTTTTTTTTTTTGTAGCAATCACCTCATTTACATCATAGACAGGGTTACAATACAAGATAACACCCCTGAGTCATCATTACATCCACTGCTGATAATAGATGATGTCACAGGTTATCTACTCCCCCTCCCTGCATGTCTAGAAAACTCTTCTATAGACATCAATAAGTCGCTCCAGTCTATTACTGCCTATGGCCATGACGGCTGTAAAGTACATCACTACATGCTGCAAAATGGCCGCCCCATAATCTGGTATAGAAAATAGAATAAAAAAAAACCATCTAGATTCAGAAAATAACAATTAGTCAGAAAAAGGGATAGATTTTACTGCTTTTAATAAATACATAACCTGGCACCCATAGCTGTCAGACAGCGACCTCCTGCACCAGACTCTATGGCGGGAAATGTATCAAAATGTTCAGCCCAGAAAATGCTGCAACTTTGTAGCTTGTTTGAAAAATGAAGTGACTAGAACATAACCTTTAATGGTTACATTAAAACAAAGTGAAATCAAATGTGGAATAATAATAATAAAATATAATAATAATAATAACAATAAAAATATAATAATAATAATAATAATAATAATAATAATAATAATATAATACAACTACTACTACTACTATTAATAATAATAGTATAAAAAAACTTCTACTACTACTAATATTAATAGCATACTACTACTACTAATAATATAATAATATTGATAATATAATAATAACAATAGTATAATAATAATTATAAAAATAATAATAAAAATAATAATAATGATAATACTAATAATAACAATAATATAATAACAAAAAATAATAATAATGATAATAGTATAATATTATTACTAGTACTAGTAATTATAAAAATAATATACTACAACTTCTACTAATAATAATAATAATGATAATATTAATAATAAAAATAATAATAGTATAATACTACTACTACTACTAATAATAATAAAAATAATAATATTATTAATATTACTACTACTAATATTAATAATTGTATACTACTACTAATAATATTATTAATAATAATACTAATAATAGTAATAATAATAAAATTAATAATAGTATACTAATACTAATAATGTTATTTAAAAAAAAAAAAATAATAGTATAATATATACTGCAAGTGGTCAGTAGAATAATGTTCCCCTCCCCCCGCCATACTCCTGTGCTCAGAGCAGGGGTCTGAACCTGTATATACTGGGTGTGGTAAAGCAGTTGTCAGAATGAACTCCCTACATATCCAATGCCGCTAATAGTGCATGATCACTCTAATAGACATCTGTTTGTGACAATACAAGGTCACTATTCAGGTCACTCTGTGGCTCACACTTTTGTGCACTAATCGGCAGCCGCTCAGAATTTGCTCCACATCGCTAGATATTCATGGCTCATTGGCTGTTGCGTCAATATCATACGCCACATATGTCATGATAACATGTATCTCCAGCCATGGAGGACTGGAGTGTAAGAATCATCCACCGTGCTGCTCTGCGCATCCTAGAATTTCCCTACATGTTACAACTATCAGGTCTCATCAGGGGAAAGTTATGTGGATCAGTTCATGGCATAAGTGAGCTAAATCAGATGGGTCACCGTCCGGTGTATCTGCTATGTAGAGCTCCTCACCTCGCACTCACTGTGACGTATGATATTGGTGTATGATATCCACTATATGTTAACTTTATAGCATGTCAACAATTCGCTCCAGTCTTAATAAATTCCCACTAATGTATCTGAGCACAAACAGCTGAGAAGAGTTAAACACATGGACGACAGGTCTGGGCTCACAGGTAGGAACAATCTTTATTTTGGGCAGCAGGTACACCTCATGATAAAAATGCTGATCACAAACAGGAGAGGTACACACTAAACCCGACCAGTCCGAAGGAGACCACAGAGAAGATGGCAGGGATCGATCCAGCGTTGCAAAGGTCGGTATCGCAGCATTGTCTAACAGCATATCCGACTGTTGTGTTACAGTGGTCCTTGGCAAGGCAGCCTTTAAATATTGCTAGACTGTCACCTGTAAATGTTACATAGGAGTGAGCGTAAAACAATGTATATTCCACCTCAGAAAGAGTACATAATGTGTATATACAGTACAACCATACACCAGGAGACATTTACCTATACAGGGTAATAAAAAAACTTACCCAACTGACTCTTAATACTGTAACAGCTTTCATCATTAGTGCAATTTGTCTCTGACAGAGAAGGACAAAAATCACTGCATGAATAACATTGTAGAGCATCGCCTGTAATAATAGGGAGAGCAGAGTCAGTACAGTCACACACAAATACACCATGTATACACAGCACAGTACACACAGCGGTGTCATCTCCATATACACTACTACACCATGTCATGTATACACAGCAGTGTCATCTCCTCCATATACACTACTACACCATGTCATGTATACACAGCACAGTACACACAGCGGTGTCATCTCCTCCATATACACTACTACACCATGTCATGTATACACAGCATAGTACACACAGCGGTGTCATCTCTTCCTCACACTACTACACCATGTCATGTATACACAGCACAGTACACACAGCGGTGTCATCTCCTCCATATACACTACTACACCATGTCATGTATACACAGCACAGTACACACAGCGGTGTCATCTCCTCCATATACACTACTACACCATGTCATGTATACACAGCACAGTACACACAGAAGTGTCATCTCCTCCATATACACTACTACACCATGTCATGTATACACAGCACAGTACACACAGCAGTGTCATCTCCTCCATATACACTACTACACCATGTCATGTA
Source organism: Leptodactylus fallax (assembly GCA_947044405.1). Lineage (NCBI taxonomy): Eukaryota > Metazoa > Chordata > Amphibia > Anura > Leptodactylidae > Leptodactylus > Leptodactylus fallax. The sequence goes on along the minus strand of CAMRHE010000396.1, from coordinate 250,300 downwards.
TACACAGCAGGTCATCTCCTCCATTCACTACTACACCATGCATGTATACACAGCAGTGTCATCTCCTCCATATACACTACTACACCATGTCATGTATACACAGCACAGTACACACAGCGCGTCATCTCCTCCATATACACTACTACACCATGTCATGTATACACAGCACAGTACACACAGCGGTGTCATCTCTTCCATCACACTACTACACCATGTCATGTATATACAGCACAGTACACACAGCGGTGTCATCTCCTCCATATACACTACTACACCATGTCATGTATACACAGCACAGTACACACAGCAGTGTCATCTCCTCCATATACACTACTACACCATGTCATGTATACACAGCACAGTACACACAGTGGTGTCATCTCCTCCATATACACTACTACACCATGTCATGTATACACAGCACAGTACACACAGCGGTGTCATCTCCTCCATATACACTACTACACCATGTCATTGTATACACAGCACACACAGCGTGTCATCCCCCCCATATACACTACTACACCATGTCATGTACACACAGCAGTGTCATCTCCTCCATATACACTACTACACCATGTCATGTATACACAGCACAGTACACACAGCAGTGTCATCTCCTCCATATACACTACTACACCATGTCATGTATACACAGCACAGTACACACAGCGGTGTCATCTCCATATACACTACTACACCATGTCATGTATACACAGCAGTGTCATCTCCTCCATATACAATACTACACCATGTCATGTATACACAGCACAGTACACACAGTGGTGTCATCTCCTCCATATACACTACTACACCATGTCATGTATACACAGCAGTGTCATCTCCTCCATATACAATACTACACCACGTCATGTATACACAGCACAGTACACACAGCGGTGTCATCTCCTCCATATACACTACTACACATGTCATGTATACACAGCAGTGTCATCTCCTCCATATACAATCTACACCATGTCATGTATACACAGAACAGTACACACAGCAGTGTCATCTCCTCCATATACACTACTACACCATGTCATGTATACACAGCACAGTACACACAGCGGTGTCATCTCCTCCATATACACTACTACACCATGTCATGTATACACAGCACAGTACACACAGAAGTGTCATCTCCTCCATATACACTACTACACCATGTCATGTATACACAGCACAGTACACACAGCAGTGTCATCTCCTCCATATACACTACTACACCATGTCATGTATACACAGCAGTGTCATCTCCTCCATATACACTACTACACCATGCATGTATACACAGCAGTGTCATCTCCTCCATATACACTACTACACCATGTCATGTATACACAGCACAGTACACACAGCGGCGTCATCTCCTCCATATACACTACTACACCATGTCATGTATACACAGCACAGTACACACAGCGGTGTCATCTCTTCCATCTACACTACTACACCATGTCATGTATATACAGCACAGTACACACAGCGGTGTCATCTCCTCCATATACACTACTACACCATGTCATGTATACACAGCACAGTACACACAGAGTGTCATCTCCTCCATATACACTACTACACCATGTCATGTATACACAGCACAGTACACACAGTGGTGTCATCTCCTCCATATACACTACTACACCATGTCATGTATACACAGCACAGTACACACAGCGGTGTCATCTCCTCCATATACACTACTACACCATGTCATGTATACACAGCACAGCACACACAGCGGTGTCATCTCCTCCATATACACTACTACACCATGTCATGTATACACAGCAGTGTCATCTGCTCCATATACACTACTACACCATGCATGTATACACAGAGTGTCATCTCCTCCATATACACTACTACACCATGTCATGTAAACACAGCACAGTACACACAGCAGTGTCATCTCCTCCATATACACTACTACACCATGTCATGTATACACAGCACAGTACACACAGCGGTGTCATCTCCATATACACTACTACACCATGTCATGTATACACAGCAGTGTCATCTCCTCCATATACAATACTACACCATGTCATGTATACACAGCACAGTACACACAGTGGTGTCATCTCCTCCTTCACTACTACCCTGTCATGTATACACAGCAGTGTCATCTCCTCCATATACACTACTACACCACGTCATGTATACACAGCACAGTACACACAGCGGTGTCATCTCCTCCATATACACTACTACACCATGTCATGTATACACAGCGTGTCATCTCCTCCATATACATCTCACCATGTCATGTATACACAGCACAGTACACACAGCGGTGTCATCTCCTCCATATACACTACTACACCATGTCATGTATACACAGCACAGTACACACAGCAGTGTCATCTCCTCCATATACACTACTACACCATGTCATGTATACACAGCAGTGTCATCTCCTCCATATACACTACTACACCATGACATGTATACACAGCAGTGTCATCTCCTCCATATACACTACTACACCATGACATGTATACACAGCAGTGTCATCTCCTCCATATACACTACTACACCATGTCATGTATACACAGCACAGTACACACAGCGGCGTCATCTCCTCCATATACACTACTACACCATGTCATGTATACACAGCACAGTACAGACAGCGGTGTCATCTCTTCCTCACACTACTACACCATGTCATGTATATACAGCACAGTACACACAGCGGTGTCATCTCCTCCATATACACTACTACACCATGTCATGTATACACAGCACAGTACACACAGCGGTGTCATCTCCTCCATATACACTACTACACCATGTCATGTATACACAGCACAGTACACACAGTGGTGTCATCTCCTCCATATACACTACTACACCATGTCATGTATACACAGCACAGTACACACAGCGGCGTCATCTCCTCCATATACACTACTACACCATGTCATGTATACACAGCACAGTACACACAGCGGTGTCATCTCCTCCATATACACTACTACACCATGTCATGTATATACAGCACAGTACACACAGCGGTGTCATCTCCTCCATATACACTACTACACCATGTCATGTATATACAGCACAGTACACACAGCGGTGTCATCTCCTCCATATACACTACTACACCATGTCATGTATATACAGCACAGTACACACAGCGGTGTCATCTCCTCCATATACACTACTACACCATGTCATGTATACACAGCACAGTACACACAGTGGTGTCATCTCCTCCATATACACTACTACACCATGTCATGTATACACAGCACAGTACACACAGCGGTGTCATCTCCTCCATATACACTACTACACCATGTCATGTATACACAGCACAGTACACACAGCGGTGTCATCTCCTCCATATACACTACTACACCATGTCATGTATACACAGCAGTGTCATCTCCTCCATATACAATACTACACCATGTCATGTATACACAGAACAGTACACACAGCAGTGTCATCTCCTCCATATACACTACTACACCATGTCATGTATACTGTAGCCCTATTTGGGGGGGTATGAGTATTATCCCTCCCGCAACAGACTCTGGCGCTGACCTGTGTGTATAATGGGACCTGAAGCGTTCGCTGAAGGGAAGAGTGGGAACATATATGAAATATATCAGTGCCTCCACCCAGGATAGAGCCTCTGTACTACAGGGAGGATCTCTTCCTGGGACTTACCCATGAAATACAGTTAGTAGCCTTAACAAGGATCACTGTACTAATCTCACAGTCTGAAGAATACATACAGATACCACATAAGGTTATAACAGTAGCTTTATAAGAATCAACAGGGTAATAATACATACATAAAATATACTCAGAACACAGCAATACTACAACAGCCAGCAAGTCCTCAACCGTCTTAGGTTATATACCCGGGTATATATATAAATATATAGCAAGAGTCCAGTGCACAATACCTCCAGGCAACAGAAGAGATGCAGGGGCCCCTGTGGATGACTGTGGATCCTCGGATTCTTCCAGGAGATGACAGACAGCCGATCAGGAGATGATGATGATGATGATGGTGAGATTCTTCACAGGCAGCAAACAGGGCGACGGTGACGGCAGTAGATGCAGGCCTGACTACCCTAACACTGAGTCCTTAACCTGCCAGCTAAACTACTAGTGCCACCGGGCCTCTAACTAGCTAGTTGGCCTTCGGAAGCCTAACCTATCACTGTCCTGAACTATATATATATATAGGATCCCTAACTACAGTTACTAGCTAGGTCCTGTGAGTATATAGGGGGTAACACATACCTAACTATATACTGTGAAGTAAAGAGGAACAAGTGGCTCTTAGACTCCCCCAGACATAACATGTCTGTCTCAGCAGCTCTGCTCACATCTCTCCCCCCAGCAGCTCTGCCTCACATGTGTCTGACTCACTGTATTTACAAAACAAAACTTGCACTAAATGCCTGGGGTCTCTGAAGCCAAACTGCAGGGGCAAAGAAGCCAGATACATTATATACTAGTAGAAATGGCAGTTCCCTACACTCTCCCTCTGGTGAAATCTTTACGTCACGTCAAAGACATACAAAGTCATAGTATACAGTCAACATTACCAATGACAATATCAATATGGTTGCTTTTGCATTTACAGAGTCACAACAGGTTAATAGGTATACATGCCAGCAGGAGCGAAAATTGGTAACATATTGACCAAAGTGGACACTGCACCCACCCAAGCATGGTATAAATGAGGCTGAGTAGTAAATCTGGGGTCCCCCAAACTATCATATGTCAGCATAGGTGGAGGGTGTCTAATTCTCTCTCCTCTCCGTACCTCTCTCTGAGGTAAACTAGCATGTCCAGGCCCTAAACTAGGGTTGTCTGCCATGGGAGGGGATGGTGCTGGTGGCGTAGGAGAGCTAGATCCCTGCTCATCTGTAGACACAGATCTAGGTACGAATTCTGGAGTTTGAGGGTTCATAGGTCTCCCTGAAGGAGAAGATACTGGTGATCTAGGGACTTCAGGATCCACAGTCCAATCACTCTCAGGAGTTTCAGGAAGGTCAGGTGGAATATCGGCTAAGGACTGTGGAGAATCGCAGGCCGAGCCATCATTGGAGATATCCATACCATCAATCTGAGGTACAGGCAACAAATGATTTCTATGCCAAGTCCTGATCCTCCCGTCCCGTCCTTTTATCTTGTAGACTGGTATTCCAGGCAACCGATCTACCACTGTAAAGAGTTCACTCCGCCATCGATCAGCCAGCTTATGTTTTGCAGATGCTCCCAAATTCCGTAGCAGAACATGGTCCCCAGGGTTCAATTCTCGGTATCTTACTCGAAGATCAAATCTCCTTTTATTTCCTTCATTCACTTTGGCCGCATTTTCCTCAGCCAGCTGATAAGCACTCTTAAGCGTTTATTTCAAACGTGCCACGTATCGGTAATGATCTCGATGACTGATACCATCGGTAGAGACTCCCAACAAGATGTCAATAGGTAGCCTAGGCTCTCTTCCAAACATCAGAAAGTATGGTGAATATCCTGTGCTCTCGTGCCTTGTACTATTATAGGCATGCACCATAGCCTCCACTTTTCGACTCCAGGATCGCTTATCCTCAATTCGTAAGGTACCAAGCATATCAAGTAAAGTCCTGTTAAATCTTTCAGGAAGGGCATCTCCCTCTGGATGGTAAGGCGTCGTCCGACTTTTGCGGATGTTCAACAACTGAAGTAACTCTTTGATCAGGTTACTCTCAAAATCCCGGCCTTGATCAGAATGCAACCGGTGTGGTAAGCCATAATGGATAAAATACTTTTCCCAAAGCACTCTTGCAACAGTGACTGCTTTTTGATCCTTAGTCGGAAAGGCTTGAGCATATCGTGTGAAGTGATCAGTCACCACCAATACATTTCCAAATCCTCTGGAGTCGTTGTCAATACAAAGGAAGTCTATGCAGACAAGATCCATGGGGCCCGAACTCTTCAAGTGTCCCATGAAGGCCGCTCGAACCGGGACAGTCTTCCTCTGCAAACATCTGCGACAGCACCTACACAGACGAGTCACGGTATCTCTCATTTTGGGCCAGTAGAATCGGTCTTGTATTAGGCCATAAGTCTTCTCAGGTCCCAAATGACCATGATAATCATGCAGACTTCGGAAAATCATCTTCTGAAAGCAGCTTGGAATAACTAGTTGGCGCCTTCCAGGGTGATCATGATACAGCACCACACGATAAAGTAGGCCATTGTCTATTTCAAACTTCTCCCAATCTCGTAGAAGTTGACTGCATTCAGAGGGTAGGGATGTCTTTAACATTTCTCTGTCTTGAGAACTCACTGCTTGATAAAGAGGTCCAATTAAAGGATCAGTCTTTTGACTCCAGATCATTCGCTTTGAAGATATAGAACAACTCTCAAAGGAGCCTAAAGCGGCAGGGTAGGCAAACATGTCTGGTACAGCTTCGGGACCTCCCCCAATAGAGTCAATAAGCCGAGTTTCAGAAAAGGCTACTCGGTCTTCAACTACAGCAGCCATGGCACACAAAGCTCCTACTCCAGGACTTGGCACTTCTTCCCATTCATCCACTACTTCCGGACTAGGTAATCCAGGCCGTCTTGATAGAGCATCTGCCCCAATGTTCTTAGGCCCCGATTTATACTTGAGTGTGAATTGGTAGTTGGATAAAGCTGCCAACTAGCGATGTCCTGTAGCATCGAGTTTAGCGGTTGACAAAACGTATGTCAGTGGATTGTTGTCTGTTCTTACTTCAAACGTGGCTCCGTATAAATAGTCATGTAATTTATCAACAATGGCCCACTTGAGCGCCAAAAACTCCAATTTATGTACTGGATAATTTTTCTCGCTGGGAGAAAGACTTCGACTTATGAAAGCTATGGGCCGTAACCCGGCCGGGTATTCTTGGTGCAGCACGCCACCTAATCCTTCAAAGCTGGCATCTACATGTAGCACATATGGCTTCTGTGCATCAGCATAAGCCAGAACGGGAGCTTCTGTCAATTTCTTCTTCAACAACTTAAATGCTTCTTCACAATCCGCAGTCCACCTATCGCCAAAAAGGCTTTTGGAAGACCCTTTCTTCTTTCCCGGATCTCCTGCATTACTCTTCAACAGGTCGAGGAGGGCTCGAGCAATTTTTGAATATCCTTCCACAAATCGTCGATAGAATCCACAAAACCCCAAGAAAGATTGCAACTCCGTAATATTTTGCAGTCGGGGCCAATTCACCACAGCTTCAATCTTACCAGGATCGGTAGCAACTCCTTCAGCAGAAACAATATGACCTACATAAGTGACCGAAGATCTACAAAATTTGCATTTGTCAGCCGACAACTTCAGCCCCTCTTCTTTTAAGCGATGGAGTACTCTCATGAGTCGTTCTTCATGTTCTTCCAGCGTCTTTCCAAACACAATAATGTCATCAAGATATACAAGGCATTCCCGGGGCACTAAATCACCTAACACTCTTTCCATCAACCTTTGGAACGTTGCTGGCGCACCTTTTGTACCTTGCGGCATACGAGTGAACTGAAAGAAACCCAAGGGGCATATGAAAGCTGTCTTTTCCTGATCCTCAGGTGCCATTGGGACTTGATAGTATCCCGATCTTAGGTCCAGCACTGTGAACCAACAGTTTCCATTCAGAGCTTCCAGAGCTTCTTCAATTCTCGGCAGTGTATACTGATCAGGTAAGGTTCTCCGGTTCATAGTTCTGTAATCCACACATAGGCGAATTGCTCCAGATTTTTTTCTTACCACCACAATAGGTGAGGCATAGGGGCTCTTACTGTCCACAATGATCCCCTGACCTTTCATTTGCTGTAGAGTCTGTCTTAACTCATCAACATCCTTTGGAGCAACTCTCCGTGGTCGCTCCCGGAAGGGAGTAGAATCGGTCAATCGGAAAGTGTGTTGAGCACTTTTAGCACAACCTACATCCATATCATCCATGGAGAACACTTCCGATAATTCAGACAACTTCTGTGTCAGTCGCTGATTCCAGGCCTCTGGTAAATGTGGATCACTCAAGTCAAGATTGAGATTAGGGATTGCATCTCGGATTTGAATCCTGCAAACTTCAGCGTATGGATTTACTCCAAGCACAGGGTAGCAGTGGGCCACATTCTGGTATGGTCCAATTACAATCGGATGCGGTGAACAGTTCCTCACTGTCACACAGGTAGATAACTCCACTTTATTTCTCCAGTCCTTTCTCTCTGGGATCACCATCCAGCCATTCTGGTTAATCATTTCTTCAGGGGTTTCCATAAGGACATAACTCCCCCCTTCAAGCAAATCGGGAGCAATGCTGGAGGCTACTCTCAGAATTCTCTCCCCGCCGGCAGGAACTTCCACGGTTCTCTCACCGATATGATATACCATTCCATGTCGATAGCCAGTAGACAGGGCATCACAGAGTTCTCTAAGATCAGAAGATATATTCACCGGCTGAGCTGCAGGGTTCCAATCTCTTCCAAGAAACTTCTGAAAAGCATAATGCACTGCGGGACAATTAGTGCCAAGTATCACAGGAGCTGCACAAGAATCCCCTGTATCAGGACAGACAAGAGCCGTAATCTTCATGGGAGCGACACTCTGATCTTCTAATTCAGGGACAGCTATAACTACTTGTAGGCTGCCATCTACAGGATATGATCCTGAATTAAGCCCCCACAATTTCATTTGTCCTGTAGACTGAAGAGGTATATCCCTCAGATACTTTTGGTAGAACGAGCGATAAATCAGGGTCACTTGAGATCCTGTATCAAACAGGGCAGGAGCGGCATGACCATTGACAGTGACTTTGACAACGGACCTGGAGCCCGCGATAGCGCCTCTGGTATTTACTCGGCCCGCCTTCCTTTGGTGTCTTTGATTCTGAATAGAGAAGACAGCACTGTGTCCCAATCCCTCACTGTCCTCCGTACACTGTCTGGCAGTATGGCCCGTCTGACCACATTTATAACAGGTTCTAGCATCCTTCCTCCGTTGAGTGGCAGTGGGTGGAGTGGCGGACTGTCTAAGTTCTGACCGCTCCGCTGGTTTGTCCTTGTTTGAATTAGGAACAACATCTTCTTTAGAGATGCTTTTCGCTTTCTTAGGGGTACTAAAACTAATGTCAGCTTCTTGTTTCTTCACTAACTTCATTAAGTCAGGAAATGGAAGGACTCTATCAGATAGTAAGACCTTGAGTACTTGAGCAAGAGGATGATGAGGTTGTAACCCTCTCACCAACTGACTGGTTCTCATAGCGTCTACCTCTGAAGTAGATATAGCTGCGTGGTACACCAGACGTGAAAGAAGTAGCTGTAAACGGTTAATAAAAGTAGAGACATTTTCCCCTTCTTTTTGACGAACCATTCGGTAATCAGCAACCATCTGGGCAAGGTCATAGTATGGCTCAAAGTGATCAGACAGTACTTGTATATAGTCCAATGCACTCACTCCTTCATGAGAGTCTCTGTACAAGCGGATCAATTCTGCAGCAGGAGACCGCAAACTTTCACTGATACGCTGCCGCTTGCCTTCTTCAGAGCAAGACCATTCCTTCAGGCATTGGAGAGTATGTTCTTTCCATATCTCAAAGTTTTCCTCCCCTTGTGGTACTGGGACATTACCAGAGAATACTTTTAGTTTCTTGTAGTGAGTGGCCTGCAGGCCCTGAGCTAACATTTCAGTCAGCCTGGCTAAAGTGCTAATAGCACTGTCACTAGAGGAACTGCTAGCGACGGCCATACTGGGGGGGTAACTGGCTGAGCGGGGTTCTTCCTTTACCTGAACCAGGGGAGGAACAGGAGGTCGGTAATCCCATGTAGTAGCTAGTGGGAGGTTCCCCTCTGAGCTATATCGCTTCTCCATATCAATGACTATTCCCACTTCTAAATCTCAGCAGTGCCTCCAAATGTAGCCCTATTTGGGGGGGTATGAGTATTATCCCTCCCGCAACAGACTCTGGCGCTGACCTGTGTGTATAATGGGACCTGAAGCCTTCGCTGAAGGGAAGAGTGGGAACATATATGAAATATATCAGTGCCTCCACCCAGGATAGAGCCTCTGTACTACAGGGAGGATCTCTTCCTGGGACTTACCCATGAAATACAGTTAGTAGCCTTAACAAGGATCACTGTACTAATCTCACAGTCTGAAGAATACATACAGATACCACATAAGGTTATAACAGTAGCTTTATAAGAATCAACAGGGTAATAATACATACATAAAATATACTCAGAACACAGCAATACTACAACAGCCAGCAAGTCCTCAACCGTCTTAGGTTATATACCCGGGTATATATATAAATATATAGCAAGAGTCCGGTGCACAATACCTCCAGGCAACAGAAGAGATGCAGGGGCCCCTGTGGATGACTGTGGATCCTCGGATTCTTCCAGGAGATGACAGACAGCCGATCAGGAGATGATGATGATGATGATGATGGTGAGATTCTTCACAGGCAGCAAACAGGGCGACGGTGACGGCAGTAGATGCAGGCCTGACTACCCTAACACTGAGTCCTTAACCTGTCAGCTAAACTACTAGTGCCACCGGGCGTCTAACTAGCTAGTTGGCCTTCGGAAGCCTAACCTATCACTGCCCTGAACTGTATATATATATATATATGGATCCCTAACTACGGTTACTAGCTAGGTCCTGTGAGTATATAGGGGGTAACACATACCTAACTATATACTGTGAAGTAAAGAGGAACAAGTGGCTCTTAGACTCCCCCAGACACAACATGTCTGTCTCCCCCCCCCCCCCCCCCCCCCCCCCCCCCCCCCCCCCCCCCCCCCCCGCCCCCCCCCCCCTTTTTTTCAAAACCAAACTTTCCCTTAATCCCCGGGGCCCCCCGACCCCAACCGCCCGGGCCCAGAAGCCCCCTACATTTTATTCTAGTAGAAATGTCGGTTCCCTACAATACACAGCACAGTACACACAGCGGTGTCATCTCTTCCATATACACTACTACACCATGTCATGTATACACAGCACAGTACACACAGAAGTGTCTTCTCCTCCATATACACTACTCACCATGTCATGTTACACAGCACAGTACACACAGTGGTGTCATCTCCTCCATATACACTACTACACCATGTCATGTATACACAGCACAGTACACACAGCAGTGTCATCTCCTCCATATACACTACTACACCATGTCATGTATACACAGCAGTGTCATCTCCTCCATATACACTACTACACCATGACATGTATACACAGCAGTGTCATCTCCTCCATATACACTACTACACCATGTCATGTATATACAGCACAGTACACACAGCGCAGCTGTCATCTCCTCCATATACACTACTACACCATGTCATGTATACACAGCACAGTACACACAGTTCTCCTCCATATACACTACTACACCAGCTGTATACACTTCCCTCACCACGTCATGTATACACAGCACAGTACACACAGCGGTGTCATCTCCTCCATATACACTACTACACCATGTCATGTATACACAGCAGTGTCATCTCCTCCATATACAATACTACACCATGTCATGTATACACAGAACAGTACACACAGCAGTGTCATCTCGTCCATATACACTACTACACCATGTCATGTATACACAGCACAGTACACACAGCAGTGTCATCTCCTCCATATACACTACTACACCATGTCATGTATACACAGCAGTGTCATCTCCTCCATATACACTACTACACCATGTCATGTATACACAGCATCATGTACACACAGCAGTGTCATCTCCTCCATATACACTACTACACCATGTCATGTATACACAGCACAGTACACACAGCGGTGTCATCTCTTCCTCACACTACTACACCATGTCATGTATATACAGCACAGTGCACACAGCGGTGTCATCTCCTCCATATACACTACTACACCATGTCATGTATACACAGCACAGTACACACAGCAGTGTCATCTCCTCCATATACACTACTACACCATGTCATGTATACACAGCAGTGTCATCTCCTCCATATACACTACTACACCATGTCATGTATATACAGCACAGTACACACAGCGGTGTCATCTCCTCCATATACACTACTACACCATGTCATGTATACACAGCACAGTACACACAGCGGTGTCATCTCCTCCATATACACTACTACACCATGTCATGTATACACAGCAGTGTCATCTCCTCCATATACACTACTACACCATGTCATGTATACACAGCAGTGTCATCTCCTCCATATACACTACTACACCATGTCATGTATACACAGCACAGTACACACAGAGTGTCATCTCCTCCATATACACTACTACACCATGTCATGTATACACAGCACAGTACACACAGCAGTGTCATCTCCTCCATATACACTACTACACCATGTCATGTATACACAGCAGTGTCATCTCCTCCATATACACTACTACACCATGACATGTATACACAGCAGTGTCATCTCCTCCATATACACTACTACACCATGTCATGTATACACAGCAGTGTCATCTCCTCCATATACACTACTACACCATGTCATGTATACACAGCACAGTACACACAGCGGTGTCATCTCCTCCATATACACTACTACACCATGTCATGTATACACAGCACAGTACACACAGCGGTGTCATCTCCTCCATATACACTACTACACCATGTCATGTATACACAGCACAGTACACACAGTGTCATCTCCTCCATATACACTACTACACCATGTCATGTATACACAGCAGTGTCATCTCCTCCATATACACTACTACACCATGTCATGTATACACAGCACAGTACACACAGAAGTGTCATCTCCTCCATATACACTACTACACCATGTCATGTATACACAGCACAGTACACACAGTGGTGTCATCTCCTCCATATACACTACTACACCATGTCATGTATACACAGCACAGTACACACAGCAGTGTCATCTCCTCCATATACACTACCACACCATGTCATGTATACACAGCAGTGTCATCTCCTCCATATACACTACTACACCATGACATGTATACACAGCAGTGTCATCTCCTCCATATACACTACTACACCATGTCATGTATACACAGCACAGTACACACAGCGGCGTCATCTCCTCCATATACACTACTACACCATGTCATGTATACACAGCACAGTACACACAGCGGTGTCATCTCTTCCTCACACTACTACACCATGTCATGTATATACAGCACAGTACACACAGCGGTGTCATCTCCTCCATATACACTACTACACCATGTCATGTATACACAGCACAGTACACACAGTGGTGTCATCTCCTCCATATACACTACTACACCATGTCATGTATACACAGCACAGTACACACAGCGGTGTCATCTCCTCCATATACACTACTACACCATGTCATGTATACACAGCAGTGTCATCTCCTCTATATACACTACTACACCATGTCATGTATACACAGCAGTGTCATCTCCTCCATATACACTACTACACCATGTCATGTATACACAGCACAGTACACACAGCGGTGTCATCTCCTCCATATACACTACTACACCATGTCATGTATACACAGCAGTGTCATCTCCTCCATATACACTACTACACCATGTCATGTATACACAGCAGTGTCATCTCCTCCATATACACTACTACACCATGTCATGTATACACAGCACAGTACACACAGCGGTGTCATCTCCTCCATATACACTACTACACCATGTCATGTATACACAGCACAGTACACACAGCGGAGTCATCTCCTCCATATACACTACTACACCATGTCATGTATACACAGCACAGTACACACAGCGGTGTCATCTCCTCCATATACACTACTACACCATGTCATGTATACACAGCACAGTACACACAGCGGCGTCATCTCCTCCATATACAGTCATGGCCAAAAGTTTTGAGAATGACACAAATATTATGTTTTCACATGATCTGCTGCCCTCTGGTTTTTATGTGTGTTTGTCAGATGTTTTTATCACATACAGAAATAGAATTGCATTCATATTATGAGTAACAGAAGCTTATATTGACAGTTAGAATGAGTTAATGCAGCAAGTCAGTATTTGCAGTGTTGACCCTTCTTCTTCAGGACCTCTGCAATTTTCCCTGGCATGCTCTCAATCAACTTCTGGACCAAATCCTGACTGATAGCAGTCCATTCTTGCAGAATCAATGCTTTCATTTTGTCTGAATTTGTTGTTTTTTGTTTGTCCACCCGTCTCTTGATGATTGACCACAAGTTCTCAATGGGATTAAGATCTGGGGAGTTTCCAGGCCATGGACCCAAAATCTCTATGTTTTGTTCCCTGAGCCATTTAGTTATCATCTTTGCTTTACGGCAAGGTGCTCCATCATGCTGGAAAAGGCATTGTTGAGCGCCAAACTGCTCTTGGACGGTTGGGAGAAGTTGCTCTTGGAGGACATTCTGGTACCATTCTTTATTCATGGCTGTGTTTTTAGGCAAGACTGTGAGAGAGCCGATTCCCTTGGCTGAGAAGCAACCCCACACATGAATGGTTTCAGGATGCTTTACAGTTGGCATGAGACAAGACTGGTGGTAGCGCTCACCTCTTCTTCTCCGAATAAGCTGTTTTCCAGATGTTCCAAACAATCGAAAAGGGGATTCATCAGAGAAAATGACTTTACCCCAGTCCTCAGCAGTCCACTCCCTGTACCTTTTGCAGAATATCAGTCTGTCCCTGATGTTTTTCCTGGAGAGAAGTAGCTTCTTTGCTACCCTCCTTGAGACCAGGCCTTGCTCCAAGAGTCTCCGCCTCACAGTGCGTGCAGATGCACTCACACCTGCCTGCTGCCATTCCTCAGCAAGCTCTGCACTGCTGGTAGCCCGATCCCGCAGCTGAAACACTTTTAAGAGACGGTCCTGCCGCTTTCTGGTCTTTCTTGGGCGCCCTGGAGCCTTTTTGGCACCAATGGAACCTCTCTCCTTGAAGTTCTTGATGATGCGATAGATTGTTGACTGAGGTGCAATCTTTCTAGCTGCAATACTCTTCCCAGTTAGGCCATTTTTGTGCAGTTCAATGATGACTGCACGTGTTTCTTTAGAGATAACCATGGTTAACAGAAGAGAAACAATGATGGCAAGCACCAGCCTTCTTTTAAAGTGTCCAGTGGTGTCATTCTTACTTAATCATGACAGATTGATCTCCATCCCTGTCCTCATCAACACCCACACCTGTGTTAATGGAGCAATCACTGAAACGATGTTAGGTGGTACTTTTAAGGCAGGGCTGCCAATGATTTTGGAATTTTTTTTGGGGGGTAAAGTTCATTTTCTAGGCAAATATTGACTTTGCAAGTAATTGCTGTTAAGCTGATCACTCTTTATAACATTCTGGAGTATATGCAAATTGCCATTAGAAAAACTGAAGCAGTAGACTTTGTAAAAATTAATATTTGTATCATTCTCAAAACTTTTGGCCATGACTGTACACTACTACACCATGTCATGTATACACAGCACAGTACACACAGCGGTGTCATCTCCTCCATATACACTACTACACCATGTCATGTATACACAGCACAGTACACACAGCAGTGTCATCTCCTCCATATACACTACTACACCATGTCATGTATACACAGCACAGTACACACAGTGGCGTCATCTCCTCCATATACACTACTATACCATGTCATGTATACGCAGCACAGTACACACAGTAGTATCATCTCCTCCCGCACATTTATCATTTCTTACCATGATACACGCTCGTGTTTGGGTTCGAAGGCTCGGGGTCCCTGATTCATGGAACAAGTTTGGTTCAAACCACATTTTAAATTGGCTTAAAATATAATGTAGAATACTCTGTATAATACTGTCAGGGCTCCTAGGAACCTATCTATAAAACATAGTTTATAACACTGTCAGGGCTCCTAGAAACCTATCTATAAAACATAGTGTAGAGCACTGTCTGGGCTCCTAGGAACCTATCTATAAAACATAGTGTATGACACTGTCAGGGCTCCTAGGAACCTATCTATAAAACATAGTGTAGAATACTGTCAGGACTCCTAGGAACCTATCTATAAAACATAGTGTATGACACTGTAAGGGCTCCTAAGAACTTATCTATAAAGCATAGTGTAGAACACTGTCAGGACTCCTAGGTATCTATCTATAAAACATAGTGTAGAACACTGTCAGGGCTTCTAGGAACCTATCTATAAACCATAGTGTATGACACTGTCAGGGCTCCTAAGAACCTATCTATAAAACATAGTGTAGAACACTCTCAGGACCCCAGAGTATAATAGGTGGACGCCCTGAGAAGGTGCATAAAAAAAAACAAAAAAAAAAAAACATTCATACTTACATTATGTTAGGAGATCGCCAGACACCACAAGGAGGCCCAAAGAGGTAACAGAAGGTGAGTATGAATGTTTTGTTTATTTTTGTCACCTCCACTGGGCCTCCACCTGTTATACTCAGGGATCCGAAGAGACCCCAAAGTGTAATGCAGTAGCCATTTAAGTTTATCCGAGACGAATCTCCATTTGTTTGGTTTAGTAAAAAAATGAACAATTTGGAATATTTGGGTCGCACCCGGTTTGGAACAAACCGATTCTCCCATATCCCAAGATTAACTAGAGGCCGGGGAAGAAGTGTGAAGTTTAAAAATAATAATAATAACTTTATTTATATAGCGCCAGCATATTCCGTAGCACTTTACAAATCAGAGGACACATGAACAGACAATATGAGACATTACAATGTGACAAATAAATAAACATATCACACAATAGGAGTGAGGGCCCTGCTCACAAGAGCTTACATTCTATGAGGAGATAGGGGAACACGAGGTCAGAGGGCTTGTTTGCTACCATGGTCCAGACATCTTTTAGTAGAAAAGGTTGTGTAACTGAAGCTGTATGAGCCATCACCAGCCGGTACCTGTGAATAAACAGATAATAAGTTCAAGGAGTGCAGCGTAATGTCTAGATGGAGGGGCCGGATTTGAGGAACAGAGGAGGAAGGATGTATTATTGTTCTCCACCTCCGCACACTACACTGTGATCAGGACACGTGATAAGCCTGACCATAGAGATGTGATTTTAGGGCAGTTTTGAAGCTGCTGTAGTTGGGGATTAATCGGATTGTCTGGGGTAAAGCATTCCAGAGCACCGGTGCAGCTCAAGAAAAGTCTTGGAGATGGGAGTGGGATGATTGAATAACAGGGGATGCACGTCTGAGGTCAAGGGAGAGGACGCTTAGGGTGGTAGACAGTGACAAGAGAGGAGATCTAGGGGAGCGCAGCGCTATGGCTGGTGTGAGGGAGGTAGCTCGGTAGCAGCCTAGGTACGGGCCCAAACAGTCAGAGACAGTGACACGAGAGCTAGGGTGTAACAGGTTTATTTAAGAAAATGGCAACAAAATAAATAAACCTTCCCTTTCAGGAAAACAGGCAAAACAATATCAGCCTTAACATCAGGCACAAAAATAAACAAAACTCCTGCTCGTCTGAGCGGCTATCTAAACAGAACACTTGCTTACTAACCTGTGCGGCTGTCTGCCAGCCACACCAGCAACCAGTTTGGCACAATAAGCGTTTTTGGGAGATCAGGACAGATCCAGACGCCTGCTCTCACTCCCCAGGATCTGCGTTCAAGTGCAGGCTCTGCAGGTCTATATGGGCCAGTAATGAGCCTCAAGACTCGCACCTGAGCTGGGGCTTACTCAAAACCCCGTGCTGGACCAGCTATATGACAAAACCCGGGGACTGACATACCGTGACTCCAGCACTTGTCCTGTCACTTTCTCACATACCCCCCCCCCCCCCCCTTTGTTCAGACCTGTAGGGGCGGACACCTCTAGCCAACATACAATGGGTCCTGGACAGGGCATCGGCATTCCCCTGCAGCTTGCCTGCTCTGTGTTCCACTGTAAATTTGAAGTTCTGTAACGTTAGAAACCACCTGGTTACTCTGGTATTTCTCTCTTTGGTATGGCACATCCAAGTAAGGGGCGAGTGATCAGTGATCAATTTAAAGTGTTGGCCCAGTAGGTAATACCTCAGGGATTCGAGGGCCCACTTAATGGCTAAACACTCCCTTTACACAATACTGTAATTTTTTTCTGGCGGTGTAAGTCTCCTACTCAGGTAACCGGGTGCTCTTCACCACCTACCATTTGGGACAACACTGCTCCTAACCCCACATCAGAGGCGTCAGCCTGAACTATGAATTCTTTCGTAAAGTCAGGTGTAATCAACACCGGCTGCTTGCAGAGGGCTGACTTCAACTCCTGAAAGGCCCCCTCAGCCTCTTCAGTCCACTTAACCATTACGGAGCTAGTTCCCCTAGTCAGGTCTGTCAGCGGGGCTGCAATAGTCGCAAAGTTAGGGATGAACCTACAATAGTACCCTACGATTCCCAAAAAAGCTCTCACCTGCTTTTTATTCAAGGGTCGGGGCCAATTTTGGATGGCCTCTACTTTATTAACCTGTGGTTTTATTACCCCTCGGCCTATTATGTACCCCAGGTATTTGGCCTCTTCCAGACCCAAAGCACATTTTTTTGGGTTGGCGGTTAAACCAGCTGCCCGAAGAGAATTTAGTACGGCCTGGACCTTTGGTAAGTGACTCTCCCAGTCCGTACTAAAGATGACAATGTCATCTAGGTAGGCTGAAGCATACCTTCGATGAGGCTTAAGGACTCTGTCCATCAACCTCTGGAACGTTGCTGGAGCCCCATGTAAACCAAACGGCATAGTCACATATTGGAACAGGCCGTCTGGGGTGACAAATGCCGTTTTTTCTCTGGCTTCCTTAGTGAGCGGCACCTGCCAGTATCCTTTGGTTAAGTCGAGGGTGGAGAAATATCTGGCATGTCCCAACCTCTCGATTAACTCATCGACTCTGGGCATTGGGTACGTATCAAATTTTGAAACTTCATTAAGCTTACGGAAATCATTACAGAACCTGATGGTACCATCTGGTTTAGGAATCAAAACAATGGGGTTGGACCAGTCACTCTTGGACTCCTCAATGACCCCAAGTGCCAACATATCTTTGACCTCTTCAGATATGGCTTGTCTACGAGCTTCAGGTATCAGGTAAGGTTTTAGATTAACCCGTACCTGCGGCTCGGTGACAATGTCATGTTTTATCACATTAGTGCGTCCAGGTAACTCAGAAAACACATCATTATTTTTCTGTACAAACTCTTTTGATTCCTGCTTCTGTGCCTTAGATAGGGACTCTGATATTTGCACCTTAGGTGAAGCTTTAACAGGAGTCTTTACCTTTTCAGTAGTAACCTGGCCAGGTGTACCCACTATTGTCAATGTTTCCCTGTCCTTCCAGGGTTTTAGTAAATTTATATGGTATATTTGTTCGGGCTTTCTCTTGCCCGGCTGGTATACCTTATAGTTTACTTCTCCCATTCTCTCAACAATCTCATATGGCCCCTGCCACTTGGCCAGAAACTTACTTTCTACGGTGGGGACCAACACCCGATCACCTGGAGTAAAGGTCCTAAGTTTAGTCGTTCTGTTATAGACCTGGCTTTGAGCCCTTTGGGCCTGCTCCATATGTTCCTTTACAATGGGCATTACTGCCGTAATTCTGTCCTGCATCAGAGTAATATGTTCAATTACACTCCTGTAAGGAGTTTGCTCCTGTTCCCAGGTTTCCCTAGCTATGTCTAGGAGACCCCGGGGGTGTCTGCCATACAACAACTCAAACGGAGAAAAACCTGTGGAGGACTGGGGCACCTCTCGGATTGCAAACATTAGACAGGGCAATAGGCAATCCCAATCTTTGCCATCCTTGCTAACCACCCTCTTTAACATGCCCTTAAGGGTTTTATTGAACCTCTCCACTAGGCCATCTGTCTGGGGGTGATATACCGAGGTTCTCAGGTGTTTGATTTTCAAAAGTTTACACATTTCTCTCATTACCTTGGACATAAAGGGAGTCCCTTGGTCAGTTAGGATCTCCTTGGGTATACCTGTCCGAGAAAACATCTCAAAAAGCTCCTTGGCAATTAGCTTAGCCGAAGTATGTCTTAAAGGTACGGCTTCAGGGTATCGGGTAGCATAATCTAACACCACTAGAATATACTGATGCCCCCTAGCAGACTTTACAACAGGTCCTACTAAGTCCATGGCTATCCTTTCAAAGGGTACCTCGATAATGGGTAGGGGTACCAAAGGACTCTTAAAATGTGACACAGGAGCAGTTAGTTGACACTCTGGGCAGGAGTTACAATATTCTTGAATGTGCTTATCAACCCCTGGCCAATAGAAACGCTGAAGAAGGCGCTCTTTGGTCTTTCCGTACCCCAGGTGTCCTCCTAACACATGTTTATGGGCCAAATCTAGAGCTACTCTTTGATAGGGTCAGGGCACCACCAATTGTTCGACAATTTCTCCCCTTACCTGGTTTACCCTATACAGGAGGTCCTGATTCATAGATATATAGGGGAACTCCTTGTCAGCCCCCGGATACTGAGGTTCACCATTTATCACCTTAACATTTTCCCGAGCATGAGACAGATTAGGGTCTCTAATTTGAGCAGTCCCAAATTTCTCACGGGTCACCTCCAGTTCAGGCATCTCGGGAACCTCCTCCTGGCCTTCAGAATCACCAGCTAACACAGACAGGGGAAACACACCACCATCTTGGGTCACCCCTACAGCTGGTGTTTCTCTGTCAGGATCAAAGGGTTCAGGGTTAACCTCAGACAGGACATCACCAGTCTTATCATTTTTAGGACATGGCAAACCCTGCTTTTTCCACATAGCCCAAAACAATGGAAAATCCCTCCCTATAATCACGCTATGGAACAGGGACTTAACCACACCCACTTTGTGAGGGACGGTGCCAGAGGTAGTGTGTATGGTAACCTATGCAATAGGGTACTCTCTAGTTTCCCCATGTATACACAAGACCCCAACAGTTTGTTCACCGCACAGTGCAGGGTCGACCAGTTCATGGTGCACGAGGGTTACCAGGCTCCCAGAGTCCAGGAGATCCAGTACAGCACGCTCAGCTATAGTCACCGTGCACATCTGTGGTTCTGTTGCGATTTCTGCAGTACAAGCAGGTTGAGCAAACAGGGAAATACGCCTAGAGCTGTTGCAGTCCATAGGCTCAGTCGTCAGGGGACAGTATGCAGCGACATGACCTAATTCCTGGCACCGCCAACATCTGAGACGGTATGGGTCTCTACTTTGAGACCTGGGCCTAGAGTCCATAGTCCCTGATGCTTGTTCCCCCTCTGAGCCTCCTCCCCTCACGACCTTCCTCACCCCCGAAGTAAGTGGTATGGTCTTACCCGTCTTGGGGTTACCAGGTCTGGGAGACGACTGTCGTAGCTCATCAGTGGCTTGGTATCGTTCCACCAAACCTACCAGTTGATCAGCTGTGGTAGGTCCCGCTTGTCCGACCCAGAGCTGGATCTGAGGCAGCAGCGATCTGGTGTATCTATCGAGTACCACTTTTTCCACTATTTCTGCTGGAATGGCTTCCTCAGGCTGAAGCCACTTTTTCACGAGACTTATCAGGTCAAACATCTGAGATCGGGGTGGAAGACTCTCAGAGAAAGTCCAGTGGTGCACTCGCCCAGCACGTACATGCGTGTTTACTCCGAGACGTGCTAGGATCTCACCTTTCAGCTTGGAGTAGTCCTCAGCCTCCTGTTCAGACAGGTCATAGTAGGCCTTCTGAGGCTCTCCGGTGAGAAAGTGCACCACAATATTAGCCCACTGATCCTTCGGCAACTTGTCCCGTTCAGCCACCCGCTCAAAGACTTGAAGAATGGCCTCCACGTCGTCTGAGGATGTCATCTTTTGTAGGGAAGTCCGAACGGCGGCTCGAGCAGCGGTCTGTTCCCTTGAGGTCTCTCTGGCACCAGCACCTTCTCCTGCCGTCCTCTGGTCAATCAGGGCCCGGCTGAGCAGCGCCAGGGTTTGCTGCTGCTGTGCCTGGGTTTGCTGCTGCTGTGCGAGGATCTGCCCCATCTGTTTTATAACGTCCTCCATGCTGGCAGTCTCCTTTTGGATCTCTCCTGCAGCCTTCACCCAGGACATCAAAAAAATAGGTGTGTGTCTCTTTAAGACTGTTTAAAAAAAAATTGGGCGTGCGTGCATCCGAAGCACCATATGTGAGGGAGGTAGCTCGGTAGCAGCCTAGGTGCGGGCCCAAACAGTCAGACAGTGACACGAAAACTTAGGTGTAACAGGTTTATTTAAGAAAATGCTAACAAAATAAATAAACCTTCCCTTTCAGGAAAACAGGCAAAACAATATCAGCCTTAACATCAGGCACAAAAATAAACAAAACTCCTGCTCGTCTGAGCGGCTACCTAAACGGAACACTGCTTACTACCCTGTGTGGCTGTCTACCAGCCACACCAGCAACCAGTTTGGCACAATAAGCGTTTTTGGGAGATCAGGACAGATCCAGACGCTGCTCTCACTCCCCAGGATCTGCACTCAAGTGCAGGCTCTGCAGGTCTATATGGGCCAGTAATGAGCCTCAAGACTCGCACCTGAGCTGGGGCTTACTCAGAAACCCCGTGCTGGACCAGCTATATGACAAAACCCGGGGACTGACATACCGTGACTCCAGCACTTGTCCTGTCACTTTCTCACAATGGATTTGTGGGTCAGTGTGATAATTTTATATTGTATTCCCCTTTATATAATGATTCCCCTTTCCAGGACTCCGTTGCAGCACCCTTTAATATTCACAGGGACACATCTCAGGGACATGCCAGTTTTTGGCTATGGCACTGACTCTGATTTACAGCAGGAGCATCTCTCCTTTCTGTAGCCCATTTTTAGTCACCATAGCCCTTTTATGTAGAGACTATAGACGCCGCCACCGCCTGTTTATATTCTGGTTTGTGGTTATTAATTTTTAATTAGTTCTGCTCAGTGTGAAAGTAATTTGCTGACAGCCCCATGTTAATGACAGCTGCGAATTCAGGGCAGATGTTGTGCGTGACCTATATATCGGCATTTAGTAAATTCTTTTCTTTTTTGTTAACAGATTGACCAATGTTCATAGATAATGTTGTCCCTTAATAGTAATGCTACAAACTGTGCAACTAAGTCTACATAACACTTAACCTACATACTATATACTGATGTAGCAAGCGCCAAATGAATGTTCGCTGCGCCAAATGAATGTTCGCAGGTTGAAAGCTTTGGCTGTCTATGCAATTTCCATAGTATGACCACAAGCGAAAGAGCGAAAGAGCACTACGCAAACAGCATAAGCATGAAACAATTTTTGTTAACATGAAACAAGCTTGTCTGGTCCATCTATATTACTAAGATTGGTCAAGAGGCCACATGGGCAACGCTATGAAGAGGCCTTCACAAGGAAACGTCACACCAGGTCCTACTCCTGGGATTGTGGAGTGAGGCGACCTCTCTAGTCTTCATGTCAGGTACAATGACAGCTCAGCCTTACATGGATTTGTCTTGGTACCAGTGGTACGGCCATTTCTCCAAAAGTGTCCAAGGACAGTTCGCATGTTGGTCGCGCTACTGTGAGCAACCTGTGTGGCATAAACATGTTATCATGACCTGTAGCGTCTCCAGACTTGTCTCTTATCGAGCACATCTTGGACGCCATTGTTTGTCAGCCATCGCCAGCCAAACTTGTGCCCAGGTACATACAGTATTGCATATGATAACTATTAATATCCTCATGGATAACATGCCAAGGCGTGTCACTACGGGGATTCCTGCAGGGGGCGCTCATACTCCATACTGAATAAATTGAGATGTTTTGAATATTTTTCCCATTTTTTGATCATTTGCACATCATTATCATGTCTATCCATCCTGGGATTCCAAAACTTTCTTACCTTGGTGTTTCATCGATGAGAAGTGTGACTAATACCTCTGCTATAGACGTCTTATGCTGACTTGTGATATCTTCTGGACTACATTTTGGTGGAGATTGTTTCCAAGAATCCCTTACAGATCTCAGTTACAGAGGAGGCGGGGCTTGTGGTTATTAATTTTTAATTAAAGACTTTTAATTAGAAAGTTATGTTTGATGTAAATGTAATCTGTTACAAATTAACAGCTGAGCCCTGAGATGACAGCAAAAGATGTTCCATTTTTTGTTAATAGATTGGATGATTATCCATAAATATGGGCAAATATAATGTCAAATAATAATAATAATCCGTACATACAGCTAGGGGGTCATTCACACTACCACTGGTGACCGTCAGTAGTATCCATTGCTATTGTCTGTTTTAGCAGCGGACACTAGCTGAACAGTCACAAATCCGTTAAAATTTCCATTGATTTCAATGGGATTTTATCTTGTGTCCATTAGTGACTGTTTATACCAAATCCGTCACATGTCCTTTTTTTTTCGTGGACAAATAATCTGACATGCAGAACTTTTGTGTCTGTGAAAAAAACGGTTTCATGACGGACGTCAAGGGTCTGTTTTTTAACATTAAAGTCTATGGGTAACAGATGGGTGTCCATTATACTGTCCATTATACAGTCCATTTTTTTTCTGTGCATGCTCAGAAAATTAGTGTCCATTATTGTCTGTTATGATAGGTGTCCGTTTTTTTTTTTTCCATTACGGATATCAACGGTAGTGTGAACCCTGCCTAACATAGACATCAATGTTAAAAAAAAAAAAAAAATGGATCCCTTTATGTCCGTTTTTTTTTTTTTTGGACACAAAATCGTAGTATACCATACTTTTGTATCTGTCCAAAAAAAACCGGAGAGCAACGGATCCATTTTTTTAACATTCATGTCTATG
Organism: Leptodactylus fallax; assembly: GCA_947044405.1. Classification (NCBI taxonomy): domain Eukaryota; kingdom Metazoa; phylum Chordata; class Amphibia; order Anura; family Leptodactylidae; genus Leptodactylus; species Leptodactylus fallax. The sequence continues at coordinate 225,537 of CAMRHE010000396.1, read as the reverse complement.
TAAAAGGATTGCCATCTGTTTGCATCCGTTTTTTCATCCGTTTTTTTAGAGGTGACACGTGAGTCAGGATTTGCGCTATCCAGGTGGATTCATAGTGAGAGCATGCCCAGAAGGATTCAGGCAGTGGTGAAAGCCAAAGCTGGATTAACACAATTTAAATTTAGATTTTTATGAGCAAAACGGTAACAATTCAGTTACATGAGAAGAATCTGCAGAACTAATCATATGCTAAATAGTTACAAGTCACATTTATGTATGAGATAGCCAAGATGATTGTCTATAAAATGATGGGAGTCTCATGTTCCAAGCTGTAGTGGACGGGGAGATCTGGAGCCTGAAAGTCACAAGGTCAGGACATTGTTACCCTTGTGCTCGTCAGTGTATTACCAATGATAGATTCTTACGCTACCAATATCTGACACTGACTTGTGACATCTTCTGGACTACAATTTGGAGTCATCTTTTGCAATCACTGACTTGTCCCAGTGGCTGTCTGTAGGTTACACAGGAGGCGGGGCTTGAGGTTATTACTTTTTAATTACTTAATCATGTTTGATGAAAAAATAATCTGTTATTTATTAATATCTGAGCCCTGGGGTGATGACAACAGTGAAAGCTGAGCAGATTTTATTTGTGATTTACACTATTTATAAGGATTTTATCAATTATTTTTATATTCACTAATAAATTGTTCAGTTATTCATTACTAATGATAGGTGAACGTCACAAGATTTGTTTTGTGAATATTTGCAAGGTCTGCCCGCAACGTTTGGTTCAGACGGAACTTGTTTGAAATAAGGTTGATACAGCCCACATTGCCCAGGAGGGCAGAAGATGGCATGAGAGAGGATCGGGTGCAACGGCAGAGCAATGAGGAAAGGGGAGTATCAGTGTACGGGGTTTTTGCCGCACCTCGCCAGGAAGAGCTCAGAGTATGATAGTGATTTGTGGGTGGCTGAGAGACTCTGTAACCACCAAGTAAGTTGCCTCCTGTTGGATTGTTCTGTAACCATCATGACAGTTGCCTAATTTTGATACTTTGTTTCAGGTCACCTGCTGGGTCTGCCTGACTCAATATGTCATATCCATGTAGGGCCCCAGTTACACCACTCATTAGCCCAGATATCCTGCTAGGGTCTGACCTTACATGCCAGTTGGATCCACCATTAGGAGAATTGATTGTTCCTGACCATTCTGTCACTGTCACCTTTTATCTTGCTGGAGGTTGTTGTCCTCTGGGAACCAGTGTATGCAGATCTAATAACCATAAGACTAAGGTCTCCTACAGATTGCAGAATTGTATGCGCAAAACCTGGGTAGAGGCACATGGACACCTCTCAGATTACTATTCCAGAGCTGTAGGAACTCTCTCAACTGCCATATGGTACACCTAGAAACTTCTAGGGCAGTGGTCAGCAACCTTCGGCACTCCAGCTGCTCTGAAACTTCCATGGGAGTTCCAAGAACAGCAGTGCAAGTAAGCATGCTGGGAGTGCCGAAGGTTGCCGACCTATGTTCTATGGCATCGTTTTGCCTTACTATGTCATCGAAAATGCTACAATTTATTTGTCACAACAGGGTATTGGACAGATTTGGTTGCCATATTCCTTCCTTAACTGAACTGAAACATTGCACAGATCTGTCCTGCCTGGGGAAATGATTAGAACATCCCAGATGTGGATGAAAAAGCTACAATGAATGCCTGGAAGGACCAGCTGCTCCTTATATACTGCCTATACAGTTCTTATACTTTATTTATAAAATCTCAATTTTTTGAAGTTCATGGGCAATTCTCGATTTTAATTTTGATCCCCTTGTTTTTTTCTTTATCTAAAAAAGTTCAGCGATCTGGCACAGGTCGAAGGAATTGAAGGTATCTGATGCAAGCCTCCTCGACCTACAACCCAACATCTCAGGAGGTCCATGGCACCAGAAATCTACACCAGCCAGTTTTCTAGCCCGATATATATTAAATCTGACGGACTGAGACATTTCCACCCCAGCCGACTTTGATCCTTGCCCCTCTCTGCCCACTCGCTTAAAAAGTGGGGAACAAGGCGAAAACCAACATCAACTGGGGTTGTCTACCAAAGATGCACCACTTCCACTTCCACGTCTATATAATAATAAAATTCTCCCTACAATTTCCAATGTGATACCTGCAGTAAAAAGCACAAAAAGTGCCAAAGAGAGAGTCTTATGGAAGTTTAAGGTGGGCCAAAGTTTGGGCAAACAAAGGAAGGTTGGTTCTCAATTATTCCTGCCTGTAAGCATAGCCCCCGATCACAAGACAAATGAGCAACTGGTCTATTGTTGTGTGGCCAAAAAGTTTGTGTGGACACAAAAACACTTCCTGGTCCAGGGCACATTAAAACTAGGCAGTTATTGATGAATTGCGGAGTTTAGAAATTTATTGAAGGCAGGGGCGAGAAGTATGGTAGGGTAAGAGAAGTCCAGAGAATGGGGGCAACAAGAGAGAAATCCCATGAGTGAAAGGAGGTGATGAGGAGGAAGTCAGAAGAGGAGGTTAGAGGGCAGCTATAGAAGTATCTGTAGGTGAGGCCGTGATGTGGAGTATATTCGGGAATGGAGTTCATGACGTGTCCCAGTTTATCAGTATAGTGACGGAAACATTGGACGAGGCCAGTTGTTGCAGTTTAGCTTGTAGAGCTATAAAGTGTATCCTTGGTTTAGGTAGATACATATTATCTATTAGCCTAAAATTACTGACTATGAGCAGCACATTATCTACTTATCCTAAAGGTAAAAGACGTCAAGGAGTAGAAACATTCTATATCCACTGTATCTGCTGTTATCCACATTATGTATTACAATAATTCTATTTATCTAGCTAACTAGCTATCTCATATCTATCTATCTATCTATCTATCTATCTATCTATCTCATACTATCTATCTATCTATCTATCTATCTATCTATCTATCTATCTATCTATCTATTTCAACAGCACTGACCATAAGAAGATGTTCCCAAAGTTACAAGTCAGAAGTCAAGTCTCCGAACTTGGGTACATCGTCAGTAAGGAAAACAGTCCTCTGGCAGCAACTTCAAATGATGGAGCAATTTATAGGAGCCCAGACCATACACCACGTATATATACCCACATATAGGCCTTTTAAAGTGTATTAAACCAACTTTTTATTGAACCAACTATGTACAGTATGGTGCAAAAGTTTAAGGCAGGTGTGGAAAAATGTTGCACATTAAGAATGCTTTCAAAACCAGAGGGGTTAATAGTTTATTTTTGTAAATGTAAATTCCTTCAATATTTGGTGTGACCTTTGCCCTTTGCCTTCCATCAGTTCTTCTCGGGACTTGCAGACAGTATTTGGCAGGACTGGGCAGGGAGGTTGTTTCCGCCGCCATCTTAGAGAACTAAGCACAGATCTTCTGTGGATGTAGACTTGCTCCAATCCGTCTGTCTCTTCATGTTATCCCAGACAGACTGGATGATGATGAGATCAGGGCTATATCTGTGGGGGCCGGATCATCACTTCCAGGACTCCTCCTCCACAGGGCAAAGGTCACACCAAATATGGATGGGATTTACATTTCTATTTTCTTCATTCACTTCATTTTGTTAATTGATCAAAATAAATTATTAACCCTTCTATTTCTGAAAACATTCTTGAACATTCTTACGTTGTAGCATTTGCCCCACAACTGCCTAATACTTTTGCACATCACTATCTGTCTATAGATATATATATAAAATATATAACAAAATTTAATATATATAATACATATGTACTATATATTATATAATAATGGTAATACAATTGCTACCAAAACAAGCTATTGCCATGTTGCAAATAGTAAACAAATTGCTGAGTGAAATTAAGTAAAATCACTTCTAATTATATTAATGTCATTATCTTAATTTTGTTAATTGCATCTAGACTGCTAATTCCTGCTTGGCAGAACATGTCACAATAGAGAGATTCCACCTGGGGATTGGCAGTATCCTAGGATGGAGCCTATGTCTACATGTAACTGAGCCTATGTCTACATGTAACTGAGCCTATGTCTACATATAACTGAGCCTATGTCTGCATATAACTAAGGCTATGTCTACATATAACTGAGCTTATGTCTGCATATAACTAAGGCTATGTCTACATGTAACTGAGCCTATGTCTGCATATAACTAAGGCTATGTCTACATGTAACTGAGCCTATGTCTGCATATAACTGAGCCTATGTCTGCATATAACTGAGCCTATGCCTACATACAGTATAACTAAGACTACGTCTACATATAACTGAGCCTGTGTCTACATACAGTATAACTAAGCCTATGTCTACATATAACTGAGCCTATGTCTACATACAGTATAACTAAGCCTATGTCTCGCCGACCAGGAAATAATAATCAACTAAAAGGTTCTTAAAGATTTGGCAGCCGCTCAAGGACACTCTAATATGGGAAATTGTTCTAGTCTATCTATGGATTGATGATCACTTCACATCCGGTCTCGTGTAGGTCTACATTTTGTTCACGTCCCCACCAGTGTATCAGATAATTGGTTCCATCCATTAGTGGTGAGTGACATCCATCTGTGACCCCTGCAGGGTAACTATTCAGCTCATCCTTGTACTGTAATAAGACTAAGTGGTCATTCAAATAGACCAAGAATAGTTCGAAGCCGTAAAACTTGGTGCTTATTAAAATGCATAACCTGAAGTCACTTCAATAAGCTCTGGGGACGCTGAGTAGGGTATGAAATATACTCATAATGCAGAACAGAGATTGTGTATGGGGGAGGGGGCTCCCTGGCAATGTCAGACTGGCCCAACAGAGCACCAGAGGATCCTCCAGGGGCCCAGGTACACAATAATGGTACAATGGTTGGAGTCAATGGTTTGGTCTACCAAGTTCGCAGCCCTAAGTCTAAGGGTGGATGAATCTCAATTGAAATTTTGAGTAAGAGGTTCCTGTCGAATAATAGCAGACGCCACATTGTGGAACTTTTTGCTTTTTACAATTACACAATATATTTATCCAAATTTAATAATAGACTTTTGTCTTAAGGTATAAAAGAAAGTTGGTGAGAATATCAATGAGATTTGTCGACTTTCTTATGTGAATGGAAGTCTTCTGACTCTCCACCGACAGATGATATCAGGGGAAAGAAGGATCGGGCATGCTGAGTTTTGCCCTCACAGGACATAAGCTAGAGGTGAGTGCCAACAACTTACTCTCTTTTTCCCAATAAAAACACATGCACACTCAGCTGAGCTAAGTATGTAAGTATATGGTGAGTTAGAAGGAATAGATGCCAGTAATAATGTAGAGTAAAAAGAAAAGTGGGCCTTGTGATAGAACATACATTAGAGGGAATGTATGAAGACTGTATTGGCGGTATTATAGATATATCACATTTCCTCTAGCACAGGTCTAATTTAATGGGGCTGTGGCCCTGCCCATGCTCCGCCCCCTCACCACACCTCCTTTCAGGAAAGTGACTCCGGATTCATAAAAACAACTTTTGTTGCAAGTGGGTTTAAAAACTGACCCCCCAAGTGGCATCAAATAGTAATAGATACCCCTGACACTTCTATCCTCGGACGTCACTCCACTTTCTACACCGACCACTCATGGGCGCAAGATTGCAAAAGTCACAGTGGATAAATATGGAGACCACTAGACAGGCTACGCACACCCACTTTCCCACCCTCTTTTCAATACTCGAATTGAGGTTCTTAGCGCACATTTTGACCAAATTGTGAGAGCCCATCTGCCATCGACAAGCCAACTTCCTTATCTGGGACCCCACACTACAGAGACTCGCCTCTCTCTGGGCATAGGCCCCCAGATGAATTTGTGCACGCCACCGAATCTGCCCAAGAGTATAATATGGCGGAACTGCAATTAGGAATTAGACCAGCTGGGGCTAAACACTTTACTCCAAGATCCCCATTGTAGGTTCATGGTCTGGCTTTTTGATACATCTGGAATTATATAGAAATGATCTATCTATGTTAGACAGTTCCATGGAACAGAAATAACAGAACATGATCGCGTCTCTGATGGTCAACGTATATTTTTATTTTTGGTATTTTTCATTTATGAATTGTCTTTTTTGTGAAAATAAAGACTAATTTAATCCTAAACACTGAAAGGACCGAATGTATTCTACTACCCATGTGTGAGGTTTCCACGTGTAAGGGCATTTTTGCACAATCCTATTAAAGGTTCGTTATTGTGCCCATAGTACGGGTGAGTGTCCCGATCCAACCATGGGTCTACTGATCCAAACTTACAGAATTATAGATTGGGATGAGTGAAACGACTAATTTTTTTTTATGAATTTTTCAAAAAAAAAACTGAGACGACTTCAAGAATTTTGAGATCCACCACCATTTTTTTTTTTTCAACTCTTTAGACCCCAAATATAATAATTCAAGGCCCTTGGGAATTGCGAAAAAAAAATAAAAGAACAGGTCATACTCACCTCTCATTCTTCTCTGGGTCTCTGTTGTGGCGTCCAGTTTTTTCTCCGGCTTCTTCTGGCCCTTTCTAGCCTCTTCAGGGACATCACGGGACCTTGGGTCACCACTGAACCCTATGATTGGGCCTCAGTGAACAATCCAAAATTTTAGGGTGGACCTTGAAAATATTCACGAGATGAAACATACGAGGTTTGCTCACCACTAGTCAATAGATTTGTGGTCAGCACTCAACTGGCTTGTAATGTACAAAAACCCTGAAATGAGGAAAATACAGTGGTCCAAATTTACTAATAGTGTAAACTTAGACATGCAGTCTGATACTACACCAGATTTATCACAGTGACTGATGCACCAAAGATGTGCCATGTTAGGCGTAACCACTATAGCAAATCTGGAGCTGTGTTTACTGCGGTGTACACGTCTGATTCTGTAAATGTGGGCGAGGGTCAATGTGTTCCCTCGATAACCTCACCTAAATTCTCCAGATATCGGAAGCACCTCTTGAAAATCCATAAAATCTCCTTATTGATCAACCTGCAGAACCAGTTATGGAGTCATTTAGGTTGGGGACACATGGGCTGAACTTGCTGCAGATTCCTACAGAGGGGCTGCAAACAAAAACACCCAATGTAGCAGAGGCAGCCGTGTGCGCCCAACCTCAGGGATTTCTTCTTTCTTTTTTTTTGAAGGAGTGTATTGCTAATTTATTTATTTATTTATTAAAACTTTAAAATCTATAATTTTTTTCTTATTAGTTTTAATTTTCTGATTGTACATTTTATTTTTTATACATGATTATAGGGCGGCCATCTTGCCGCAGCTTCTCCTCTGCTCTGTTAACAGCATTTGGTGATCTGCTTTACAGCATAGTCACGGCCATAGGCAGCAATAGTCTGGAGCCGACTCATTGGGGTCTATGGGAAAGTTTACTATACATGGTCTGTGCAGGGAAGGGGGAGGAGATAAGCTGTGACATCATCTATGGTCAGTAGTGGATGCAATGATGGGTCAGTGGTGTTATCTATAGAGGTGTTTTCTTCTATGGTAATCCCGTGTGTCTTGTCTGTTATATAATATATATGAGGTGACTGCTGCAATGAAAACCCCTACAAAATTGGAAAATCTATTTTAGGCATAGTGGCCAGAGTGAAAATTGCAGGATTTAGTACTTTAAAAAAAATCTTACATGTAAAATAAAAAAAAAAAAATTGGTTTTATAGATTATGTTATTGTTTGACCTTTGATCAATCCTGAAAGATGTAGAAAATATATTTGTATATTTTCAGGGGGTGCACTCTTCAAGGAAAAAGACGTGGGTGAAAACACATTTTTGTGCACTCACTCACAGTATACAACACCTGCCGGAGTGAATGTGCCCCAGGGTAACTTTGGTCTTGAAAACACTTGCATTACTATGAGGTTGTTTTGCATAGAAAAGCCTTTTGGGAATAGCAGTCAAGTGTTCCCTGAAGATCGGCGCCATCACTCACATACATCGGTGTCACATCTGACAATTCTAGAAGGTGAACCATTTCTCACTTGGTATTTCCATGTTGGTTCATCACACATAACAAACCTTGAAGTGCCTATTCTGATTCTATTCAGACTGTTGTACAAATGGGAGGAGTATTGTGCTAAAATTCCTCCAGTGGTCACAGAACTGGACATTCACAGGGTGCATGTTTAAGGACAGCCCTGTAAATAAATAAGTTAGTGTCACCTATCTTTCTTTAGGTTTGGGGTGATATGCAGGTTCCGGTGACACTAACCTATCTATCTGCAGGCTGGGGTGATATGCAGGTTCTGGTGACACTAACCCATCTATCTGCAGGGCTGGGGTGATATGCTGGGTCTGGTGACAACAACCTATCTATCTGCAGGGCTGGGGTGATATGCTGGTTCTGGTGACACTAACCTATCTATCTGCAGGGCTGGGGTGATATGCTGGTTCTGGTGACACTAACCTATCTATCTGCAGGGCTGGGGTGATATGCTGGTTCTGGTGACACTAACCTATCTATCTGCAGGGCTGGGGTGATATGCTGGTTCTGGTGACACTAACCTATCTATCTGCAGGGCTGGGGTGATATGCTGGGTCTGGTGACAACAACCTATCTATCTGCAGGGCTGGGGTGATATGCTGGTTCTGGTGACACTAACCTATCTATCTGCAGGGCTGGGGTGATATGCTGGCTCTGGTGACAGTAACCTATCTATCTGCAGGACTGGGGTGATATGCTGGTTCTGGTGACACTAACCTATCTATCTGCAGGGCTGGGGTGATATGCTGGTTCTGGTGACACTAACCTATCTATCTGCAGGGCTGGGGTGATATGCTGGTTCTGGTGACACTAACCTATCTATCTGCAGGGCTGGGGTGATATGCTGGTTCTGGTGACACTGTCCCTTTAAGCATGGCAAAAAGGACTATATCTATAAAACATAGTGTAGAACACTGTCAGAGTTCCTAGGTACTGTAAGGGTTAAAATTCTAACTTGTATTATATGTTATATTCTCTTTACCCAGAGTGAAATGTTTTGCAGAGAGTCAGCATAGTTTAGAGCTTTTGCAGACACTAAGTCTGAGATAGCATTCAAGGTCTTGTTGGTCTCAAGAAAGTTAAAAGAAAACATACAGATAAGTAATGGGAAGTAACACATATTATGAGAAACTGTGAATCTGCCTAGTAACGGAACTGGAAAACCCATATATGTACATTGGTCACATGACTGTTGTGTAACCAACTTGCCTTTAAAACTTGTATGAACTATACAATAAACGAAATCATTCTTACTAGACTCCTGGGCGTGTCTGTAGTTTGCTTTCCCGAGCTCGTACCTGTTCTATATTTAATTAGGATTACGGTGACATCCATCCCGGGGGAACTTAACCCCCGACAGTACCTACCTATCTAATTTCTAGCTCTCTAAGGCAAATACAAACAAAGTTATGTTAAAGTGAATGTGACATGTATGTCTATGGAAAAACAAATGATAGGCAGTGGATAAAAACCCAGACTTTAACAATACACTGAACTGAGGCTGAGGCCCCACGTTGCGGAAAAGCAGCGTTTTTCATTGCAGATTTTGCTGCGGTTTTTTGAGCCAAAGCCAGGAGTGGATTTAGCAGCAGATAGAAGTATAAGAACTTCCAATATATTTCCCATTCCTTTTGTAGCCATTCTTGGCTTTGGCTCAAAAAACTGCAACAAAATCTGCAATGAAAAAAGCTGCTTTTCCGCAACGTGGGGCCTCAGCCTTAGACATACTTTTACACATTTTAATATTTAAAACGCTCCAAATATTACTCCTTTTCTGGAAAAGGGGCTTGTCCTTGGCTTTTTAGACACACATGTTGGCTACATAGCAAAAATCAGTGGTTTTATAGTAAAAATTGTGTGTTTTGATGACATGATAAAGGCTTGTCAGTTTGGAGGAAATGTTTGTGACTGTGAACATAGTTGTAAAGTGATGAAGAAAAAAATTACTTTTTGAAAATAGAAAAAGTCACCAAAAATTATCTCTTCATGGAAGCAAATGTGAAATCAAAACGGCTTTGGCATTGAAAGAAGCAATGGCGCGGGTTTGTTTTTTTTTACGCGGGGACCTTTTTTTATTAATAGAATTTAGTTTTTTATGTTAACACTGTGGCACCAACAGTATGGAATAATATGATAATTTTCATGGTATATGCAGTACTGTGTGAAAGTTTTAGGCATGTGTGTAAAAATACTGCAAAGTAAGAATGCTTTCAGAAATAGAAGGGTTAATAGTTTATTTTGTCCATTAACAAAATGAAATGAATGAAGAAAAGAGAAATGTAAATCCCAACAATATTTTGTGACCTTTAGGGATCCTGTGATTGGTCGCTCCCCCCAAAAAAAATATCAAGCATGTGAAAACTGTGATATAGTATTGCTATTATCTGTACAGTACACTGGCACACCCTAGAGGTCAATCTTTATTATACCTGCTGAACAACTCTTTTCATTGCTAGGATTTGAAATGAATCATAGACATAATTATTGTAAGACATATAATACACAGATGACATCACTAATGCTTTAATGGTCCCTGATGACAAATCTGAAATGTGCAGACACTTTTCTGGCCATGAGCAGCACCTCCTTTAAGCCACTATATAAGTTAATAAAGCGGCACACCACCAAATTCATCATTGAGCCACCAGCAGCTTGGCCAGGTGTGTGGCATCCCAGAGCTGGCTATGGCTGGGCTGAGGGTGATCTCTGTGCATTGTATTTTTTCCTGTTGCTTCATAGCCTGTGTGACATAGCAGGGGGTCCTGAGTCTCACACAACACAGCGCCACCTAGTGAGCCTCACACATGCATTACACCTCCCATAGGATTGAATAGTAACCAAATGTCCAATGGGAGGACATCGCCTGGGAAAAGGGGAGGAGTCAGCTGATCACTGGGTCCCCATGGTAACACCCCTGCAGGAAGGTCCTGCGTGTGAGGAGTGAGAAGTGTGGAGTGTTAGGAGGAGGAGGTGAGGAGATAAGTGTGATGTCCTGTGAAGAAAGCAGTGAGTTTAGTGCAGTAATCTCAAGTTCTAGACAGGCCCAGGAAGGTTGGAGAGCTGACATACTCCAGCTATTCAAAAGATCCTGTCCCCTGTCTGCCTAGCCATCGCCCTGAAGGAAGTCAAGCATCATTATCTCGTCAGTATGAGACTGTGGAGAGAACATTCTGGAACACGCGCTCCATAGCCAGTATCACAGGATCCAGGGGCCAAGGCCAGACCTGTGGAATATCCTGCCACCCTGACTATTGCACCCCGAAACTCTGAGCTATCAGGACCACATAACGTGAGTGGGGAATATTATGTACTAGTATCATGGTGGGCATCCTCCTATGAGCCAAATAGGAGCCCAGACGCACCTTAGGGCTGTAACACTGAAGTATAAGGGGCTAGGAACACCTTTCATCAAGTCCACCCTGCACCCCAGTACTTTGCTGTGTCACCAGGCGTACCCCGTTGTTTTGTATTGAAGAAACTGTTTAAGCATTTGTGCCTCCACACCCATGGAAGTAAAAGTTCAACTTTACAACCGTTTCTGTGTCTGACTCTGCACCGACAACATCAGGGCGCCCCAAACACCACCAGTCGGCACAGTATAGGGGAAGCGCCCCGGGGGAACAATCACCACCAACATTTGTGCAGCCCCCTCATCACCGGTACCAGTGGTGGTAACGTGGGACAGCACCAGCGCTGCGCCCTCGTGCCCAGAGACCGTGACAAGTCTGCGCTGTTTGCACCCCCGCAATCCCAACTGCAGCGTTACCTTCCATCTGGTCACCGCAAGGAAAACTGGCGTCACGAACAGGATACGGGTGTGTGCCATTTTGAGAAAGTCGCCACGAAAAGTGCGCCAAATTGTCTCCAGAGCATCGGTCTTTATTGTGGACTTTGCTAAGATCAAGTTTATTCCCTGAGAGTGCTTGCCACAAAGAGGGGGGAGCCCTATACCCCTGAAGTAAGCCCTAAAGACTGTCCTCTCAGTGTGTTACAGCCCTGGAAGAGTTAAAACGCCCAGGACTTGTTTGCTGCGCCACATCGCTGTGTAAGAACGCCCACAAAGGGTTAACTGAACCTTGCAAAAGTGCAGGAGATTTTTAGCACTGCCCATGAGGCCAGGAGACCCATCTGCCACCATCTTAGGAGAGCCCAGAATGCTGAGCGCAATGCTCCAGCGCACCCATACAAGAAAGTGAAAGGCGAACGTGCCAGCGCCATTTCTGACTCTCCGGTGCCGCATCACCGTCCCTGCTGTGCACCGCTGATCTCTGGTCCACGCTGCAGCTGCTGTCAGTGAGTACTGTGCCTCCCTGTCCTTGTCTTCAGTCCTCCCACGGCCCCAGCGAGTGTTTTCCGTGTACAGTGTCCGTGGGGAGTGCCACCATTAAAGAGGGGGAGCACACCGTCAGCCTGCATCACAGTGACTCTGTTAATAGCTACAGCATTCCAAGTTGTAGTCTCCATTCCCTGCCAGCAAGCAGTTGAGTTTCTTAAAGAGACGGCGACCTAATTCCAGACATACCTGCAAACAACATGACTGAGCAAAGTGACATTGTGCCATCTGTTTCTAGTGATCCAGCAGTGCCCATGGCGAGCAGCCTACCATTCTCCATGCCATTTTACCCTGGCGCCCCATGGCTGCCGCGCTACAAAGGGGAGGCGCATACCCTCAGGGACTTTCGTGAGAAGATGCTGTCTCTCTTCCAGTTCTATCCTCTGAATACAGAACAGCAGATACAGATCCTGCTGGGCCAGCTTGAGGGTGCTGCAGCTAGGGAGGTCAAATCCTGGTCTGCCTCTGACAAAAGAACCCCTGGGCAAATTCTGGACAAACTCCATGTGAACATTGACGTGCGATCTGTCTCCGAGGTAAAGATGCGCTTCTTTTCCAGACAACAACTACCTGGTGAGACCCTGCGGGACTATGCTTTATCCCTCCAAGAGGCGTTCAGAGCTGTGGTGCAAGTGGATCCACGTGAAAATGTGGACTCTGATAAAATCTTGCTTGACCGCTTCATAGAAGGGGCGGGTACCACATTGCTCCAGAGTCAGTTGCGAATGCTTGCTGCACAACATCCCAGCATCACGTTTGCTGACTTCAAGGCCCTTGCCATCCAGGTCTTGGGACAGGAGCAGCCCCAGCCGAGCCCAGTCATCTGTGCTCCCTCACCTGGACCCTCAACAAGCATTGCTCCAGTTGTCCTGCCACTACCTCTGGGTACCTCACCTGCTGCCCAAACTGCGCAGACTACACCAGCAGACTCCAGAGATGACCTTCTGGCCCGAGTGGATCATCTGACCCGTGCCATGGAACAGATCACCGTCCGTCTAGATCGTCTGACCCAGCCGTCTTCATCGTCCAGTGATCCTTTGCGAAGTCTCAACATCTCACCTGAGTCGCCACACAGACGTCCGTCTTCAGTGAAACCTCCGCAGAGTGAGAGGCCATACTGTACCTATTGCCATAGATATGGACACACCAGGCCTCAGTGTTTTCAGTTAAATGGGCCACCCCCGAGGCAGCGGGCCGCCCCTCGGGAGGAAAGAAGAAGGGCCCAGGTGAATCTTCAGTGCCATTGTCACGCTTCGTCTCAGCCTGCCCACACATCACAATCCGGGTGAACGGCGTCCCTCTGACAGCGTTGGTGGACACTGGATCTCAGGTAACAACCCTGCGCAAGCAGGTGTTCCTTGAACATTGGGACTTAGATGTGTTGAATAGAACACCTGACACATGGATAAATCTGTGTGCCAGCAATGGACAGCCCATACCACAGCAGGGTTATTGGGAACCCACTATCCAGATTGGGGACTTTAAACTGCCTAGACAGGGTGTAATTGTCACTGATGTAGAGGATGATAGGTTTGCAGTTGTAATATTAGGCATGAATGTTTTACGCCATTGCTTTGCAGAAGTGTTGGATGCCTTGCATGCCTCTCTCCTTACAGCTTCTCCCAGTGACCAGCAGACCATTCAGCGGGCCATTCGTGTACTCAATGCCCAGCACAAGTTCGCCAACAAACAAGGTGAAATTGGTCGAGTCCGGATCCAAGATACCCGTCCAGTAACCCTACAGCCTGGAACAGAAACTATGGTGTGGTGCCGTGCCCGTCCGGGCATAGAAAATCAGGACTACGAGGCCTTGCTACAACCCATACAGGTAGATGGCCAACCACTTGTCATGGTTGCCCACAGCCTTGTCACAGTTTCCAATGGACGTGTTCCTGTCCGCTTAGTCAACTTGGGCGATGCTCCCGTGAACCTCCACAAGTTCCACTCTGTGGCCCTGCTACACCGGTTAGCACCAGAAGACATTCTCTCTGGTGATTCTACCACCACACAGCGTTCCACCCAAGCTGCTGAGAACATTCAAAATGGAGCCACGAAGTCCTGGTGGGATGACTTGAACGTGGGAGATGCCAATACCCCTATAGAGCACATCATTGGGGTTCGCAATGTGGCCAAGCGTTACCAACAGGCATTCAGCAAACACCCATTGGACTTTGGTAAGACCACAACCATACAACATCGCATTCTGACTGGCGACCACCATCCAATCAAGGAGCGTCACCATCCAATACCACCAGCGATGTACCAACCGGTGAAAAAGTTGATCCAAGAGATGCGAGATGCTGATGTCATCCGGGAGAGTAACAGCCCCTGGGCAGCCCCGCTAGTCCTTGTCAAGAAGAAAGAGCGGAACCCTACGATTTTGTGTGGACTATCGTAAACTCAACAACGTCACGCACAAGGACGCATACCCATTGCCGCGGATTGAGGAATCTCTAACGGCTTTGGGATCAGCTACCTGTTTCTCGACCCTGGACTTAACCAGTGGATACTGGCAAGTCCCTATGGCGCCTGAAGATCGTGAAAAGACTGCGTTTACGACCCCGATGGGACTCTTTGAATTCAATAGTATGCCATTTGGGCTATGTAATGCCCCAGCCACATTCCAACGGCTTATGGAGAGGTGCCTCGGCCATGAGAATTTCCAGAGTGTGCTACTGTACCTGGACGATGTTATTGTATTCTCCCGGACATACCAAGAACACCTTCGTCACCTGTCCGAGGTATTCAAGGTACTTATACAGCACGGCCTAAAGATGAAGCCCTCCAAGTGCCACCTGTTGAAACCCCAAGTTCACTACCTTGGGCATGTCGTGAGCGCACAAGGCGTCCAACCTGATCCTGAAAAAGATCACTGCAGTCCAGAACTGGCGAAGACCAACTACCGTCAAAGAAGTCCGAAGCTTCCTTGGATTCGCAGGTTACTACCGGCGTTTCATACCACACTTCGCCCAAGTAGCCGAGCCTCTGAACGAGTTGTTGCGCGGTTGTCCCAGAGAAAACTACAACCGAAAGCTTCCGGTAGACTGGACAGCGCGTCAAGAGGAAGCCTTTCAAGCGTTTAAAGCACTTCTGACGCAACCACCAATTCTAGCCTATCCCGACTACAGTCAGCCATTCCGCTTGTACACAGATGCAAGTCACCAAGGTTTGGGTGCAGTGTTGTCCCAGGTTCAGGACAACAAAGAGCGAGTCATCGCCTACGCCAGCAGGAGTCTGAGAGGCGCGGAGAAGAACGACCAGAACTATAGTTCTTTCAAACTCGAACTTCTGGCGCTTGTCTGGGCCGTGACAGAGAAGTTTAAAGGCTACCTGGCTGCCACACCCTTTACCGTGTACACAGATAACAATCCGTTGGCGCATCTGGACACTGCTCGACTGGGAGCCCTTGAACAACGGTGGGCCTCAAGACTCGCGAATTACAAGTTCTCTGTCAAGTATCGCAGTGGCAAGTCCAACGCTAACGCTGATGCACTCTCAAGGTTGCCTGTGGGAGAAGAACCACCCCGAGAAGACATCTGGGAAGAGGTGGAGATGCCACCATTCTACAACAAGTTTGCCCAACAGGTTGCTATTGGTGTCCCTGTAGAAGGAGAATCTCTGGCGAAAACAGCTGCCGAATCCCTCCAGGAGCCATCTCTGTGGAAAACGTTCCAAGAAGAGAGCAGAGTTTTAGGAGAATTGTCAGATTTCCTGCTTACAGGAAGAATACCAACCCGTGTAAAGAGAGGTCTTCATGACGTGGAATTAAAACGCCTTTGGCGACAGAGGAAGCGCCTGTTTGTCCAACGAGGCCTTCTACATAGAAACACTCTTGATCCTGTCACAGGTGAAAGGCTTCATCAGATCCTCGTACCAAGAAGAGACGCACAGATGATACTTGAGGCGTATCATGACAGATCCGGTCACTTCGGGGTACAAAAGACCGAAGCTACCATCCGTCGTCGCTTCTATTGGGTTGGGATGAGGAGTGACATTGAGAGTTGGTGCCGAGAGTGTCCCGCCTGTAGTATCACCAAGGAAGGTCGAAGAGATCAGAAGGCCCCTCTACATCCAATTAAGACTCAAAAGCCGTGTGAAATTGTTGCTCTGGACCATGTGAGGTTGGGTCCCACACGTTCCGGCTACAGCTACGCTCTGACAATGGTGGATCATTACTCCAAGTTCCTTGTCATCGTGCCTGTCAGAGATCTTACAGCAAGAACTACGGCTGAGACCTTCTACGCAGAGTTTGTCCGCCATTACGGTTGTCCTGAGCATATCCTCACCGACCGTGGATCGGCGTTTGAATCCCAATTGTTCCGTGAGCTGTGTCAGTTCCAAGACTGCAAGAAGTTGCGAACCACAGCGTATCACCCTCAAGGGAATGGTATGTGCGAGAAGGCAAATCAAGTGATCATCGGCATGCTAAGAACAGCCGCAGTTACACCTGGTGTTGAGTGGCCTGAGCGTATCAAGGACTTGGCCTATATTTACAACAACACACCCCAAACATCTACGGGATACGCACCATTTTATCTAATGTTTGGAAGACAAGGTCAACTTCCTTCAGACTTAACCCTTGGTGTGAAGGTCCCTGACACCATCAATCCACTACCCATAACAGACTGGGTTGTTGAACACCGCCGACGTATGGAGGAAGCTAAAGAGATAGTTGAAACGCGCATGGATGAGGTTCGTAGGAGACAACAGGAGGATTACAACCATCACGCCCATGCAGCGCCCCTGAAAGTTGGCGACCGTGTATGGTTAAGGAATAACCATCGGAATGGGAAATTGGATCCATTCTGGGAGAAAGAACCATACAGTATCATCTCCATACCATATCCTGAATCCGACGTGTATGAGATCTCTAAACCTGGGAGACAGCCCCAAGTAGTACACCGAAACCGTCTGAAGCTGTGCCTTAAAGAAGGACTACCCACAGAGGTGCCCCCAGCTGAGACAACGAGTACAGAGATCTTGTGACCTTCTGAAGCGAAAGAGAGACCCCCAACGTTAACTGAGCTTATGTGGGCGCCTAAACTACTACCATTTAGCTGTTATCCACCAATTGCTCTAGTGCAAGAGAACCCTTCGACAGATGATTTAATTGATTTCAGTGACTCTGTTCCTGATCCAAATCTCGTTCCACTTAGGCGTTCTGAGCGTACCACAAAAGGCATACCTCCAACACGCTATAGTGATGCCATGGCTGTCCTTGGGTAAAAGAGGTTAACTGTCTCTGCTTCTGTATATATGTTATTCCTGCTCTGATTACATTAATGTTTTTCCTGTGTGTATATACAGTATATATATAATATCTTGCCATGTAATATAGTATTTACATTTATATGCAACAATCCAAGCCACAGTGCCTGGCTCACCGAGCCAAGGAAGTTCTGTTACCCCATTGCGGTATGGACATTGGTGCTAGAGTGCCTACTCTTCCTTACAGAAAGGACTGTTTATTGTTTCTCACAGAGACTCTCATGATAATGGACACTCACAAAATTTGTGCCAGAGAGCCTCTGGACCCATTTGCACTATTGTTGTTTCTATATGGACTGTCTGATGGTACCGCCAAAAGGTTCCATAAGTCTGAGTTTAATTATCTCTCCGTTACCCTTCAGACTTCTCATGGACATTCCAGGACTATGCCGGGAGGTCTTACCTCAAGTTTCTAAGTATTATATTTTTCTAAACTGTTAGTGACATTTGCACTTTATTCGTATTTATTAACGTTATGTTACATTTCTCACCTTCACCCCAGCCCGTCGCCGAGGTCGGCTCAGTGAAAGAGGGGGGAGTATGTGGCATCCCAGAGCTGGCTATGGCTGGGCTGAGGGTGATCTCTGTGCATTGTATTATTTCCTGTTGCTTCATAGCCTGTGTGACATAGCAGGGGGTCCTGAGTCTCACACAACACAGCGCCACCTAGTGAGCCTCACACATGCATTACACCTCCCATAGGATTGAATAGTAACCAAATGTCCAATGGGAGGACATCGCCTGGGAAAAGGGGAGGAGTCAGCTGATCACTGGGTCCCCATGGTAACACCCCTGCAGGAAGGTTCTGCGTGTGAGGAGTGAGAAGTGTGGAGTGTTAGGAGGAGGAGGGTGAGGAGATAAGTGTGATGTCCTGTGAAGAAAGCAGTGAGTTTAGTGCAGGAATCTCAAGTCCTAGACAGGCCCAGGAAGGTTGGAGAGCTGACATACTCCAGCTATTCAGAAGATCCTGTCCCCTGTCTGCCTAGCCATTGCCCTGAAGGAAGTCAAGCATCATCATCTTGTCAGCATGAGACTGTGGAGAGAACATTCTGGAACACGCGCTCCATAGCAAGTATCACAGGATCCAGGGGCCAAGGCCAGACCTGTGGAATATCCTGCCACCCTGACTATTGCACCCCGAAACTCTGAGCTATCAGGACCACATAACGTGAGTGGGGAATATTATGTACTAGTATCATGGTGGGCATCCTCCTATGTGCCAAATAGGAGCCCAGACGCACCTTAGGGCTGTAACACTGAAGTATAAGGGGCTAGGAACACCTTTCATCAAGTCTACCCTGCACCCCAGGACTTTGCGGTGTCACCAGGCGTACCCCGTTGTTTTGTATTGAAGAAACTGTTTAAGCATTTGTGCCTCCACACCCATGGAAGTAAAAGTTCAACTTTACAACTGTTTCTGTGTCTGACTCTGCACCGACAACATCAGGGCGCCCCAAACACCACCAGTCGGCACAGTATAGGGGAAGCGCCCCGGGGGAACAATCACCACCAACATTTGTGCAGCCCCCTCATCACCGGTACCAGTGGTGGTAACGTGGGACAGCACCAGCGCTGCGCCCTCGTGCCCAGAGACCGTGACAAGTCTGCGCTGTTTGCACCCCGCAATCCCAACTGCAGCGTTACCTTCCATCTGGTCACCGCAGGTGCAAGGTAAGTTGCAGAACTGCTGGATGACTGGGTGCATATTGCTGTTTCCTGAAACGCATTCCCTTATTATAGCTGACTGACGTTGTGGAGGAATAGGAGTATAAGAAACAGTTGTTACTGATGATGATAATGACAACTATGTGCTATGTGTGATATATCCTGACCAGGACATGACCAGGAATCCGGGACTGTCCCGCTGAAACCAGGACGGATGGAAGTTATGAAAGTTGTACAATTTTCCAATATATTTTCTGTACCAATTCCTCACAGTTTTCTAGATCTCTGCTTGCTGTCATTCATTCTGTTACTTCTAGTGGATAAAGGTCTGACCATAGTCATGTGATATACAGTCCATGGTCATGTGATGTACACACAGGTGAACTGCTCGTTACCAGGCAGATGTCTGATTACTGTGCTGTGACTATAATGAGCTGTGGACCTGTGTGTACATCACATGACCATGGACCGTATATCACATGACCACGGTCAGAATTTCATCCACTAGAGGTAAGCAGAATGAATGACAGCAAGCAGAGATCTAGAAAACTAAGAGGAATTGATACAGAAAGTCTATTGGGAAATTATACAACTTTTCATCATACAAACAATAAGATTTGTCTCTCAATATTGGTCTGAAACTGGACAAGCACTTTAAGTTTACAGAATTTACTAAAGGCCACTCTTATGTGAGGAAATAACAAGCGCACTTTAAATACTAGCATATAGAACAGATTATGTTAATGTGCAAAAGAAACCAGGCATATACAGTAGGCTCCAGGCGGCCATGACAAGCACATGAGGAAAGCTCTCAGAGTCTGGCCATCCACAATGAGATGAAGATAGCAATGGCGGTTAGAATGGATGCTGAGGGAATGCCGGCTGAATTGCAGAGGTCGGTAAAACAGCATGAAGGAGATGTTGTCACTCTTATGCCTAAAAATATGGTCTCAGAATCCTGAATACAGTTTGTGGGTGGTGAACAAGACTTCTTCTTCAAGATGAATGGACCTGAGAAGACAAAGAGATAGGAATGAGAAAAGTGGCAAAAAAAAAACTATTAAAGTACGGAGTGCTGTTTGTCCACAATGTGTTTTGTGTCATGTTTTGTGTGATCACTGAATTCATTTTTTTGACATGGAACTGAGATTTGTGATCATAGGATCAATTTTGTGGTCACAAAAATGTTTTGTGTGCAAAGAATTTATTTTCTGATCACAGAAATCATTTCTGTGTGTACAAGTTATTTTTTTCACAGAATGCACAAAAATAATTTTGTGCGGCTTTTAGTGTGTTCTGTGTTTACAGAATTCATGTTGTGTCACAAAGCATATTTTTGAATACATAATGTCATTGTGTCACACCAAATACAATTTTTGTATCACAAATTTATTTTGTGACGCAGAAATTATTTTGTCACACATTACACTAGGCTACATTGTGCATTGTGACTTTTTGTATTTCTACTAACTGATTTTACCTATTGAATGGCTGCTGCAACCACACAATTGCATACAATTCAATGTATTCATCTGCATGTAGCTCAATAGTTAAAATCAATTAGTAGCTTTACAATAAATAGCAGTGTAGCCCTGCCCTAATTGTTTTGGTGACACAGAATTCATTTTGTCATACAAAATTGATATTGTCACACACAATGTTACATTGAGGCACAGAATGTTCTTTTAGGGCAGAGAATGTTCTTTTGTTTGTCAGAATTTTATTTAGTGACACAGTTATTTTCTAACATGGAATGTTATTCTGTGCACAGAATTTTATTTAGTAAGACATAATTCCATTTTGGAAGACAATACATTTAGTAAAGCTAGTAATACAAAACAAATTCTGTCACAAAATAAAATTCTGTATGACAAAATTAAATTCTGTGAAACAATAAAGTTCTGATCACTAAATTGATTTTATAAATACAAAATATGCAAGTATTTTTGTGTATAGAAAATGTATTTTGTGTCAGTATAGTAGATTTTGTGATTGACATATTTTTTCTGTATTTTGTGGTTACAAAATATATTTTTTTTTTCAGAAAACGCACTGTGAACAAATGGTGTCCCATATTAAGGGGAATGCAACAGAATGAAAGACTTAGCTACATTTAGTTACCAAAAACCCACAGATAACCTTCCACAAATGGCTTAAATGCTATATATCAGTGTTTGATACAAGCTCCTTGACAAAGAGGATCCAGCTATGGTTGCTGTCATCTCCTTTGATATTGAGCCTACTGTGTATCAAAGAGGAATTGCTTTATTATCAAACAAGGGTCAACTTTTTGGAACCTAACGTAGCTTAGAGGTCATAATTATGTGAAATCTTTACTGTCACTATTTTCTATACTATTCCTTTGGCTAAACTTGATATCATATCTTCCAGCATTCGAGATATTAGTGACTTCTTTAATTACAGTGCAGCCATTAAATAACCTGCCCAGAATTCTGGCGTAATTTGTGCCAAAAAACTTAAATGGAATGTGTTACCAGAAAATGAACTATTGTTTAAATGACATTTTTACATTAAACATATTTTAAAAGAATTTTTGGTGATGTTCTTTTTAAATTTCCATGTTAGCAATATTTTCAAAAAAATAAAATACAAATAAAATCTTGCAATTCCAACTCTTGCCACTCAGTCTAAAAAAAAAATTTGGGTCTTTCCTTCTCAAAGAGATGGCCCATGGGCCATAGACACAATTGTCTGGAGTAGACCCTATTGACTTCTCTGGGAGAGTTTTCTAGGCATACTGTGTGACCTTGGCAGAGGTCCTTGTGTAGAGGCAGGAGTAGATAAGCTGTGAAATCTCCTGTTGGTGGATTCTGTGTCTTATCTACATATTCATGATCACTGTGATCAGCAGTGTGCTGTAAATGAGGTGATTGCTGCAAAGAAATCTCCTACAGAAAATAGGAAGTCTCAGCATATTATTTGGCCTAGTGGCCACAGTAGACAGAATTTTTAACCCTTTTCCGACATCCGCTGTAATAGTACGGCGGATGCCGGGTGTTTAAAGATGGCGGTCGCTCGAGAGTCTTGCAGCCACCATAGCCGTTGGGTCTTTGCTTTATACAGCAAAGACCTGGTGCTAATGCCCGCGATCGGTGCCCGCATTGATCGCAGGTGCCTCGGTCAAAGCTGAACGAGCGCCATTTTACCAGAGGCACGGGCGCCACCATTTTCCCGGGGATCGCCGTCACCCGGAGTAAGTTTCGGGGCCGGCGTCCCGTTGCTATGACAGCCAGGAGCCTTGTGAAGGCTCCCAGGCCTGTCTTCCATTAACTTCTATAGCAGGCTACTCTATCCAGTCTGCAATAGAAGCGCTGTTTTTTTGCAATGCATTGCAATGCATTAGCATTGTAATGCATTTCATTAGTGATCAGAACCCTGGGGTTCAAGACCCCTAGGGGGTCTAATAAATGCAAAATAAAAAATAAAGTAAAAAAAAATATAAAAAATATTAAAAGTTCAAATCACCTCCCTTTCCCTAGAACACATATAAAAGTAGTTAAAAACTGTGAAACACCTACACATTAGGTATCTCTGTGTCCAAATATGTCCAGTCTACAAATCTATAGAAATATTTTTCCCATACGGTAAACGCCGTAGCGGGAAAAAAATCAAAAGTGCCAAACCGCCGTTTTTTCACTGTTTTGTCTCTGATAAAAATTTGAATAAAAAGTGATCAAAGCAATAGACATTCCCCAAAATGGTATAACTAAAAAGTACACCTGGCCCTGCAAAATACGCCCTATGCATCCCCGTACACCGAAGTATAAAAAAGTTACGGGTGTCAGAATATGGCGACTTTTTAAAAAAATATATTTTGCACAGTTTTGGATTTTTGTTAAGGGGTGAAAATGTCAATAAAACCATATAAATTTGGTATCCCTGGAATCGTACCGAAACATAGAATACAGGTGACATGTCATTTTGGCTGTAGAGTGAACGCCGTAAAAACTAAGCCTGTAAGAAAGTTGCACAAATGCACTTTTTCTTCAAATCCACCCATTCTGAATTTTTTTCCAGCTTCCCAGTACATTGTACAGAAAAATAAATAGTAGCATCATGAAGAAAAATTTGTCCCGTAAACATTAAGACCTCATATGGCTCTGAGAATGGAAAAATAAAAAAGTTATTGGGTTTGGAAGGGGGAGGGGGGGTGTCAAAAACAAAAAACGAAAATCGAAAAATGTCACCGGCGGGAAAGGGTTAAAATATAGATAACATAGAACATTTTCAAAAACCTCAGCAAAAATTCTTTAAAAATATGTTTAACATAAAACTTGACTAAAAAACTGGTTATTTTCTGGTGACATATTCCCTTTAATGTATGTTACATCACTTTTATCATGCACTTTAGACAGTTTTCAGATACATTTGCGACTTGAGCTCTGTCTAGTTGGTCTAAGTTGCAACACGGTACAAAAAACATACACCATAACTATAGTGGAAGTTTCTTGTGTAACATAAGAAAATTAATAAGGGCTGTAAAGTCGAGTAAGCTTAACTGTCTATCTACTCTAACACTGTACACTTTTTGGATCCCACTGTTTGCATTATCCCACTATTGTGACATCACTGTGTGTATTATCCCTGTACTGTGACATCACTGTGTGTATTATCCCTGTACTGTGACATCACTGTGTGTATTATCCCTGTACTGTGACATCACTGTGTGTATTATCTCTGTACTGTGACATCACTGTGTGTATTATTCCTGTACTGTGACATCACTGTGTGTGTTATCCCCGTACTGTGACATCACTGTGTGGTATCCCCGTACTGTGACATCGCTGTGTGTATTATCCCTGTACTGTGACATCACTGTGTGTATTATCCCTGTACTGTGACATCACTGTGTGTATTATTCCTGTACTGTGACATCACTGTGTATATTATCCCTGTACTGTGACATCACTGTGTGTGTTATCCCCGTACTGTGACATCACTGTGTGTGTTATCCCCGTACTGTGACATTACTGTGTGTGTTATCTCTGTACTGTGACATCACTGTGTGTATTATCCTGTACTGTGACATCACTGTGTGTATTATCCTGTACTGTGACATCACTGTGTGTATTATCCTGTACTGTGACATCACTGTGTGTATTATCCTGTACTGTGACATCACTGTGTGTATTATCCCTGTACTGTGACATCACTGTGTGTATTATCTCTGTACTGTGACATCACTGTGTGTATTATCCCTGTACTGTGACATCATTGTGTGCATTATCCCTGTACTGTGACATCACTGTGTGTATTATCCCTATACTGTGACATCTGCCAATACAAGCGGAAACAGAATCTATTGGATGGTGCACAAAAGAGACGGCAACCTCAGACTTTGATGCCCGAAATGGAGAATACAAGGGCTAAAGATGCATTACAGATTTGATCTCTTTTCCACGATCAAGGACTTGCATTTATTTGCAAGGAAAGTTATTTTTAAGAAGATGTTTCATCAGGGAGTGTCTACTACTGCTTTTCCAACTGATGTTGAACACGATGCGGTTTACATCTTACAGGACCTCCTGGATGAACAAGAACAAGCAATACGTGGTTGCAGTGGACAGAGGGTTGATTCTTCAACAACAGATGACTTATTTAATTCCTGAGACCCCACGGTCTCAACTTTTTACATGCTTCCCAAGATCCATAAAAATAGCACTTACCCCCCCTGGGTCGTCCCATTATGTCTGGAAACAATGTTTTTTGCAAATCTGTCTGTAAATTTGTTGATATGATTATTGTGACCTGTGACGTCAAATCACTCTGTACATCATTTAGACATTTGGACGGTTTGGAGGCTGTGCGAGCATTTATTGTGATATCTGAGATGGAGAATGACCTCAGTAAGTTGGTCATAAAGTTATTGGAATTTGTGCTTACGCATAATTTATTTATGTTCGGGGACTCCTATTTCCTACAGCTCCAGGGAACAGCTATGTGGGCGTCTTGTGTGCGTCTTGTGTGCGTCTTTTTTTTTTTTTTTTTTTCCAAGATGGCGCCGCTGGAGTGGCAGCCTGTTAGAGCAGCTCTGAGACTCTCTCTCTTATTTTTCTTTCTTTGTCTTGTTTTTTATCTCTCTACTTAATGGACTTTGCACTATGAAGAAACACACAAAGACTTGGAATTGGACCTTTGTGATACTTTTTTGTTTTTATCTGTCTTTTTGTTCTGCTTGAAATGGGAACTTTTGTGTCTGCAGACATTTCTTTTGTCTACCCCAGAGAGAAACTTTTGCAGCTTAGAGACACAGCAGGGCTGCATACCATTTGCCCACCCATCCCCCAAGAGCTCTGGAGAAAGAAAAAGCGGGGGGAGGGGCTGCAGAGCAGGAACTCTTCAGAGGATTAAAAAGAGGCGTTATAGACCAGCTCTTCCCTCCATCATTATGGGCAATGTGAGATCTCTTGCAAACAAGATAGATGAACTAACAGCGCTCACCAGGCATCATCAGGAGTTTCGGGTGTGCAGCATGATGCTACTTACAGAGACTTGGCTCACTGAAGTTACTCCTGACCCTCTGGTCTCCTTGGATGGTTTTAAACTCCTTCGGGCAGACAGGACAAGGGAGAGCGGTAAGAGGAAAGGAGGGGGGCTGGCAATGTTTGTGAATAATAGATGGTGCAATCCTAGGCACATTGTGATTAAGGAGCAAACTTGCTGTAAGGACATTGAACTATTAGCTGTGAGCATGAGACCTTTCTAGCTACCAAGGGAACTATCACATGTCATCGTGATAGCTGCATATGTCCCCCCCTCTGCGAAAGCTGACGCTGCCTGCGAGGTCCTACAAGCCACGCTGAGCCATTTACAGTCACAACACCCCCAGGCCCTCCTTCTTGTGTCTGGCGATTTCAACCATGCCTCTCCATCATCCACACTGCCCAGTTTCACACAGTATGTAACCTGCCACACAAGAGACAACAAAACACTGGACTTGTTCTTTGCCAACGCGAGGGAGGCATATAACTCATCAGCCCTACCGCCCCTGGGGAGATCGGATCACAACCTAGTACATCTCCGACCTGTGTACAAGCCAATTGTACGTAGAGAACCAGCTGTCACCTGCACAGTGAGGATATGGTCCGAGGAGAGTGATGAGGCTCTGAGGGATTGTTTTGACACAACCGCATGGGAAGTTTTGCAGGATTCTTATGGAGCAGATATAGAAGGACTCACACACTGCATAACGGACTACATTAATTTTTGTGTGGACAACACAGTACCCACAAAAGTGGTGAGGTGCTTCTCCAACAACAAACCATGGATTAACTGATATAAAAACACTACTTAAGGAGAAAAAGATGGCATTCAGGACAAGAGATAAGGAGGGGTTGAGGGAAGTACAAAAGGAGCTGAGGCATCAAATCAGGCAAGGAAAAGCCAGTTATAAGGAAAAAATGGAAAAGCAAATGGAAAGAAAAGACATAAGGGGGTCTGGGAGGGGCTTAAGTCAATTTCGGGTCATAAACAGTCTGTCTGCCAGATTGAGGCAGATTTTAATTGGCTTAATGAACTAAACCTATTCTTCAACAGATTTGATCACACACCAGCTCCTCCCACCCCAGCATGTCCTTCAGCTCCCCCCACCACAATGACTTCACCCCATTCATCCCATGCGGCTACTTCCCAACAGACCAGTAAATCCAGAAATCCGTCTTTATATGACCACAGTCTGACCTTCACACGGGCCCAGGTGAGGAAGGAGATGAAAAAGATCAAGGCGAGGAAAGCCGCAGGGCCAGATGACATCAGTGCAAGGCTAATTAAGACTTGTGGGGACCAACTGTGTGGTATAATTACATATATGTATAATATGAGCCTGAGGCAGGAAATAGTCCCTGAATTATGGAAATCTTCTTCTGTGGTACCAGTTCCAAAGAAACCTCACCCTATGGACCTCAACGACTACAGACCTGTAGCACTGACATCCCACCTGATGAAAATCTTAGAGAGATTGGTTCTCACATATCTTCGCACTCTAGTGAGCCCCGCTATGGACCCTCTCCAGTTTGCTTATCGGCGGGGCATTGGGGTAGATGATGCCATCATCCACCTTCTGCACAGGGCTCTGTCTCACCTGGAGAAACCAGGGAACACGGTGAGAATAATGTTCTTTGATTTCTCCAGTGCTTTTAACACCATACAGCCGGGGTTACTGAGGAACAAGCTGGGCCTTGCTGGAGTGGACCACAACCTCTCCAACTGGATCCTAGACTACCTCACAAATCGACCTCACTACATGAGATCCAGAGACTGTGTGTCAGATACTGTGATATGTAATACAGGGGGCACCTCAGGGTACAGTTCTCGCCCCTTTCCTCTTCACACTGTACACTGCAGATTTTATGTGCAACTCATCTAGCTGCTACCTACAGAAGTATTCTGACGACTCTGCAATAGTAGGCCTCATCACAGACGATGATGACAGGGAGTACAGAGAACTGAACCGGGATTTTGTGGACTGGTGTCAGCAGAACCACCTGAAGATTAACGCGGGGAAGACCAAGGAGATGGTGGTGGACTTCCGTAAAGGCAGATGCCCTCCAAAACCAGTGGACATCCTGGGGACGGGCATCGAGATTGTGAACACCTGTAAGTACCTGGGTTTGCTCCTTAATAATAAGCTGGACTGGGCAGATCATATGGAGGCCCTGTACAGGAAGGGCCACGGCAGGCTCTACCTGCTTAGGAAACTGAGAGCCTTTGGAATCCGGGGGGCACTTCTTAGGACTTTCTTCAACTCGGTAGTGGCATCAGCCATCTTCTTCGGAGTGGCCTGCTGGGGGAGTAGTATATCAACCAGGGACAGAAATAAACTTGACAAGCTGATTAGAAGGGCCAGCTCTGTCCTGGGGAGCCCACTGGACCCAGTGCATGTGGTGGGTGACAGAAGGATACTGTCCGTGGTGAGCTCCATGCAGAAGAAGAAGTCCCATCCCATGCATGAGACTGTGATGGCGCTGAGCAGTACTGTCAGTGACCGACTGCTCCACCCTAAGTATGAGAAGGAGCGCTATCGGAAGTCTTTCCTCCGCACCGCGGTTAGGCTGTACAACCAACACCGACCTAAGCGGAGATCATTACACACAGAGAACTGAAATATCTCTCTGCCTGTTAAACCCCCCCCTCCTCTGCTACTTCCTATCTGTCTGTCTGCTATTAATGTAATGCCTCTCACCTTGGAACATTCCTGTACATGTTGTATTTGTATTTGTATCTGCTTATCTTATCTTTGCTGCTGTAACACACTGAATTTCCACATTGTGGGACTATTAAAGGACTATTATTATTATTATTATTATTATTATCACTGTGTGTATTATCTCTGTACTGTGACATCACTGTGTGTATTATCTCTGTACTGTGACATCACTGTGTGCATTGTTCCACTATTGTGAATAGAGATGAACCTTTCAACATTTCATTTTGGGTTTGTGCGATTCGGTTCAACGATTTGTTTCAGGTTCCGTCCAGTTTCTAGCTCTCTAAGGCAAACACAGCTGAAGTTGAAAGTGTTTCCACCCGGTTTCTGCCCAAAAAGGGGAAAAATAAGGAGAAAAATGCGCTGCTTGCAGCGCTTTTCTCTCTGCATTTTTCAAGTGGAATGAGGAACGGAATCACCAGGCGAAGACCGGGCACAAGTGTGAACCGAGCCTTAACACTTAAAACAAAGACAAAGCTGTTTGCCTGTGGTTTTTTAAAGGCAATGGTTATGTAGAAAAATTACCCCATTTTGATGGCTTGTAAAAGCTACAGGATTATTTGGGAGGCAAATTTGTGGCTGTGAGCCAAGTTGAAAAGTGGTGAAGAAGAATTGGCTTTTCAAAAAAAATAAAAAATTAAAGCCATTAAAAATGATCCCTTCAGTATTATGTTATGCTTTTTGTTTCTGTGTATGATATATTCTTGGAAATTTAATAAATACTACAGATTAAAAAAAAAAAAAAAAAAAAAGATCTCTTCAGAGGGACATAGCCTGGCAACCGAAGTGCTAGGACGTGTGTGCCTGCAGCTCCTGTTCTATGTGCATTAGCATGGGACTGCTAGCAGGATTATTCTCCTGCACAGCTGTAGCGACCTGGGCAACCCACCCTGGCATACATACCTGCATCCAGCGCCCTCCGCGTTGCTGAGCTCCACGAGGCGGCAGCCATCTTGTTAGGCCGCGCCGGCATCCTCTGCTGTAATGGACACAGCGGCACCTCTGCTTTCACAGCACCACTGTCCTGTGCCTCATCAGCCTTTGGTCCCTGGCTCCCCTGCTCTGCAGCCTCTGGATCCACCACTCTCCAGCCCAGTGATACCTCCTGCTCCTTCACTAGGTATGCGGCACTGCCTGCTATTCCCCCCCCTTCCCCCCGCAGCTGCCTCCTGCTTCTCCCTCTGCTGGCTCCCTTACACTGCTCCCTGGTCTCTATCCAGACCTCGGCACCTCCTGCTTGTACTATGGGGGAACCCTCCAACTTTCCACAAACTTTGGAGACTCCTCTACATGATTATTTTCAGCTTCCCTTGCAGCCTTCTCCACCACAACCCTGGAATGGGGATATGGACTTAGGGGTGACTGCATCTTTGTCCCCCTTCGCTGTCATCACTTAGCCTTCACCTCCGCCTGCTGTGCCGCTCCAGACCCATGACACTGCTGCACCTGTTCCTTCCTCTGTGCCGCCACCATGGCTGGCATATCTTGCTCACGTGCACTCTAGGGATGACTTCCAATCCTTGGTTACAGAAGTCACAAAGGTATGCCGCGTGGAAATCTCTGCCCTACGACAGGACTTCCAGCATATTGCAACCTGGGTTGATACCCTGGAGGATGACCATGAGCAGACCCAAACCTATGTGTCCCAGATTCAGGATACTGTCCTATCTCAAGGTCACATGGTCAATGAAATGCAGCGCCATCTGGAAGACTTAGACAACTGGGACAGGTGCATTTATTAGAGTCTTAGGGTTTACATATTAGAGTCAAGGGTTTACCTGAGGCTACTCAGGAAGAGGACTTGCATTTAACTCTGGAAGCGATCTTTAACTCTGTTCTGCAGTAGCCCTCTAACCACAAGATTAAAGATCGAGCACACAGGGCCTTACACCCCAAAGGTTCAGGCCCCAACTCATGTGATGTCTGTTGCATCCACGGCTTTGCTCTAAAAGAGACTATCCTCTCCAAGGCTAGACGCCTCAAGGACATCGATTTTGATGGAGCCAAAATTCAATTCTACCAGGACCTATCCTGGATTACAGTACAGAAAAGACGACATCTCCGTCCCCTACTTCAGCTTCTTCTAAACCACCACATACCCTATCATTGGGGATTTCCTTTTGCCTTGACGGCTAAGCTCAATGGACGATCAGCCATGCTAAGAACCTATGCGGATTTACAGTCGTTCTGCACTGATATGGACATCCTTCATCCGGAATTGCCAAATTGGGAGCTGGTTGCACCGTCTTCAGCACCTCCTCAGGTGTGGACTGTCCAAAAACCGAAGAGGTGCCAGCTGCCTTCGCCAGGTGCTCCCTCCAGGTGACAGAGGGTGGGCCCCTCACCCTCATGACTGCGGTCTTCTTTTTGTTCTTGCAGGCCCCAGAGCAGATTTCCTACCATTTTTACTTGTTCTCCCTGTCTTTTGCGTAACTTTTAGTTATTAATAACTTGAAGTTTTTCGGTCCCACAACTATTTAGCTATTCACAATTTATTTATTTTTTTTTTTTTTGAACTGCAGTTGGGGTAGGTTGCTTCCCTCCTAGCTTCCTGTAAATTGTACTTGGATACCCCCTACTTTACCGCTTGTACCCATCGGTAACTTATTTTGGTCCACCTTAGGGTGGTCCCCCTTAATCCCAGTTCCCCTCATCCCCCCACCTTTTATTTTTACTATGGGGGCTATGTCCAGCTGTGGATCCATTGAATGGACCCACATGGTGTTTTTGTTCATTTTGACATTAACTTTTTGCCCCTGGTCAGGAGATTTAGTCCTGACGAAGATGCATTGTTTCTTTCTTTCTTTTTTTTTTTTTTAATGCAAATTTTATTGATTTTCAAAAATAAAGGTACTCCGTTCCCACCTTCTGGAATACTTCAGCACTAACACTGACTTGGTTTCCTCTATCTCCACACTCTGGGAGGCCCATAAGGCAGTTATGAGAGGCCATTGTATTGTACTAGGTACTCAGCTTAAGAAAGATAGGAATGCTAGGGAGAAGACTCTAACTAGTAAGATACGATCTTTGACTGAGTGTCTGGGGTCACGTCCCACTTTGTCACTGCTTCGTTAGCTGGCATCCGCAAGGGCTGATCTCCGAGATCTTGCTACGCAGGTTACTCGGCACCTCCTCCTTTATAGCCAATAGCACTACTACGAGAGAGGAAATAAGGCCTGCACTCTCTTAGCTAAAACTTTATGAGACCACCAGGTATCCACGCTATCCAGGATCCCCAAGGTACTCTCCACTACCACCCTGACACTATAGCAGACTTGTTCCAGGACTATTACACTAAACTGTATAATCTCCCCTCAAGTAGTGGTTGTAACTCCCCCCTCTCCACCCCCGGATTTGCGTTCATATTATTTGGACACCTTTCACCTCCCAGTGCTTCCATCATCTGCGCTTAACTCTCTTAACGCCCCGATTTTAGATGAGGAACTGGTGGCTGTCCTGGAAGGCCTCCCTAATGGTAAGGCACCGGGACCAGACGGGTTCACATATGAGTACTAAAACTTTCCGGGCTGACCTACTCCCCCACATGCCTTGTCTCTAACTACTTTTTGGACGGAGCCCTAATTCCGCATACCATGCTTCACTCCCATATCTCTCGAGTCCCCAAGCCTCACAAGGGTCTCCAGGAATGCTCCAACTATCACCTTATAGCTCTCTTAAACACTGACCTTAAGCTTTTCACTAAAATTCTAGCTAATAGACTTAATGCTTGGCTTCCGTCTCTCATCCACAAAGACCAGGTGGGCGGTGGACTTGATTGACGCAGTCAACCATTCTACTACCCCTACTTTACTTCTGAGCCGGGGCGCTGAGAAGGCCTTCAACCAACTTGATTGGTAATTTATGATTGCTACCCTTGAAAAATTTGGGTTCTCTGGGGCCTTTCTAATGGCCATAAAGGCTCTTTACTCCTTCCCCTCAGAAGTCTTTAAGCTCCCTAATGTGTTCTCTTCCTCTTTCCCTATTCGTAACGGGACCCGTCAGGGCTCAGTACACACAGCGGCGTCATCTCCTCCATATACACTACTACACCATGTCATGTATACATAGCAGTGTCATCTCCTCCATATACACTACTACACCATGTCATGTATACACAGCACAGAACACACAGCGGCGTCATCTCCTCCATATATACTACTACACCATGTCATGTATACACAGCACAGTACACACAGCGGTGTGATCTCCTCCATATACACTACTACACCATGTCATGTATACACAGCACAGAACACACAGCGGCGTCATCTCCTCCATATATACTACTACACCATGTCATGTATACACAGCACAGTACACACAGCGGTGTCATCTCCTCCATATACACTACTACACCATGTCATGTATACACAGCACAGTACACACAGCGGCGTCATCTCCTCCATATACACTACTACACCATGTCATGTATACACAGCACAGTACACACAGCGGTGTCATCTCCTCCATATACACTACTACACCATGTCATGTATACACAGCACAGTACACACAGCAGCGTCATCTCCTCCATATACACTACTACACCATGTCATGTATACACAGCACAGTACACACAGCGGCGTCATCTCCTCCATATACACTACTACACCATGTCATGTATACACAGCACAGTACACACAGCGGTGTCATCTCCTCCATATACACTACTACACCATGTCATGTATACACAGCACAGTACACACAGCGGCGTCATCTCCTCCATATACACTACTACACCATGTCATGTATACACAGCACAGCACACACAGCGGTGTCATCTCCCCCATATACACTACTACACCATGTCATGTATACACAGCACAGTACACACAGCAGTGTCATCTCCTCCATATACACTACTACACCATGTCATGTATACACAGCACAGTACACACAGTGGTGTCATCTCCTCCATATACACTACTACACCATGTCATGTATACACAGCACGGTACACACAGCAGTGTCATCTCCTCCATATACACTACTACACCATGTCATGTATACACAGCACAGTACACACAGCGGTGTTATCTCCTCCATATACACTACTACACCATGTCATGTATACACAGCACAGTACACACAGCAGCGTCATCTCCTCCATATACACTACTACACCATGTCATGTATACACAGCAGTGTCATCTCCTCCATATACAGTACACTACTACACCATGTCATGTATACACAGCACAGTACACACAGCAGTGTCATCTCCTCCATATACACTACTACACCATGTCATGTATACACAGCAGTGTCATCTCCTCCATATACACTACTACACTATGATTTACCAGTCTGGCTGCTCAGTAGAATGATGAACACAAGTGAGATGATGATGTATTTACATATATTTATATATAGACACACATACATATACCCAAATATACACATACATACAAACATTTATACACAAATATACACACACATAATTATATATATAAAATTACACATACACAAATTTACACACACATATACAAGCACACATTTACACATATATACACACACATATATTTCTTTCTATTTACCCAAATGACATGTCAGAATAGTAAAGAAGGTGACCACTATCCACTTGTTCATGTTTGCTCAGTCTGTGCAGTCTCTTGTGTTTCTGGCTCTGTCTCTTCTCTCTGTGGCCCCCACTTCTCTGCCTCACAGTTTTAGGAGAAAGGTTGTCCCTGAAAACAGCTCCGCCCCTTTTAAATTATAAGAATTTACAAAAATTTTTCCACTTTTGGAAACAAACTGTGGATCAGAACACGACGTAATCTTCTAGCTTGTGCACTTAAGATACATGGGAATTGGGGTGTGGCTTGGGATCCGATGGAGTAGGACGCACTTTGGAGGAGCTCCTACCTTACCGTCAGCTAAGTGGGACCATTTGGGACATACAGAACCCCATGGCTAAAAGAACGAGCCGGACACTGGCTGTGGGAGACCCTGCACCCGCGGACAGGTCACAATCTACCCTGTCCGCGTTCCTGCAGCCGGCAACAGCTTCAGCAGCGCGGGCCTCCATGAGGCGGCGGCCATCTTCCTCCGCAGCGGCGCCGACCGCCTCCGGAATAACTACCGCGGCAGCTCCGCTGGCAGTGCAAGGGGCTCCCGCGCTGCAGAGAGGTCTCCCTGTTAGGCCTCCTGCTCTTCTGGAGGCTGAAAGCCCGGGTGCTCGATCCACACCGCCGGGTAAGACAAGCGCTGCGGCTGCTCACATCGCAGCGCTGACTGCCCCCCTCCCCCGCAGCTTCAGCCAGTACACTCCTCAGCGGGCTCCCCCACGCAATATCAGGGGGACCCAGCATCCCAGGGGACCTCAGCGACTGCCTCTCCTCCCCACATGTCACCATCTGACCGTGGGAGTCCTCCTAGCCCTGTGGGGGATCCTCTCACCCCCCCGGCAGTCCTTACAACTTCCTAGCCTCATGCCCTTGCAGCAGCCCCCACCCCTCCTAGGAGATGAGGAGGCAGACTTGGGGACGACTCCTTCTTTGTCCCCCCTGGCTATCTGTACCCAGCTCTCCCCGCCGTCTGCACCGCCACCCCGACTTCCGCTACAATCTGCTCTGGCAGCCTCTTCTGACCCTCCACCATGGCTTGATTACCTTGCTCATCTACCGTCAAAAGAGGACTTTGACTCCCTGGTTGCTAAAGTCACAACGGCATGTCGTTCAGAGATACGCACTGAAATCGCTGTCCTGCGGCAAGATCTCCAGCATATTGCAAACCGGGTTGATACCCTTGAAGATGATCATGACCAGACCCGTTCTCATGTGTCTCACCTCCAGGACACTGTCCTCTCCCAATGCCAGGTGGTTAATGACATGCAGTGCCATTTGGAGGACTTGGACAACCGGGGCAGGCGCAATAATATCAGAATCAGGGGGCTGCCTGAGGCTACCCAGGAGGAGGATTTACATGCTACCTTAGGGGAGGTTTTCAACTCCATCTTGCAGGAACCACCTACGCATAAAATTAAACTGGATAGAGCGCACAGGGCCCTGCGTCCCAAGGGATCTGGCCCCACTCTGCGTGATGTT
This sequence comes from Leptodactylus fallax, assembly GCA_947044405.1. NCBI lineage: Eukaryota > Metazoa > Chordata > Amphibia > Anura > Leptodactylidae > Leptodactylus > Leptodactylus fallax. Next base: position 189,984 of record CAMRHE010000396.1, on the reverse strand, counting down.
ATTTGCTGCGTACACGATTATGCATTGAAGGAAACCATCCTTTCCAAGGCCCGTCGTCTTAAAGACTTTGATTTTGAAGGAGCCAAGATTCAACTTTATCAGGATCTTTCTTGGATTACGCTACAGAAAAGGAGATATCTGCGCCCTCTGCTACAGCTTCTGTGCGACCGGCAAATACCGTATCGCTGGGGATTCCCCTTTTCTTTGACAGCTAGGCACAATGGACGCTCTGCTACTCTGCGGTTCTATGCAGACCTGGAGCCATTTTGCACTGCTATGGATATTCCTCTCCCAGACCTACAGAACTGTGAACTGATTGCTCCGCCACCACCGCCTCCCCCGGTCTGGACGGTCCAGAACTCGACTAGACGCCAGCAACGTTCTTCCAGAAGATCGAGGGTGGAACCCCCCCCTCCGTGACTGTATCTTTTTTCTCGGCCCTCCTAGTTTCTGGGAGGGATATGTTTACTTTGCTCACTAGGGGGTTCTGTTGTTATTGCTGTTTATGTTTATACGCATTTTTCTTTTTATGGTCCCACTACTTTTTTGCATTTTACTTATGTTTCAGTTTGGGCGGTTGGGTGGGTTAGACTCCCCCTTTTCCCCCAGTGACTGACAGATGTTACTATCCTTAGGTCCCCAATTGTCTATTTTGATCTGCATATTGCTGATCCTCTCCCGCCTCCCACCCACTCCCCCCTCTACTGTGGGGGCTTCGTCCAGCTGTGGACCCACTGGTTGGGCCCCGGAAGGGTCATTTGTGGCCCTGACTTGGACATTTTTTTTTTGCCCCCGGCCAGGAGATATAGTCCCGACCACTAGATTTAGTTTAATTGTGTTTTTTAAATATTTTTGTTTTTTATTTGTTATGCCTCGTCCTTTTGTGTGTCTTTTGTCTCTTTCCCCTCCCCTTCTGTCCCTTCTCTTTTCTCCCCTTTTTCAGGTTCGGAGACTCTTTTGGCTACAGTGGCCTGGACCCTTCACCTTTATATTTTTCAAGGCTTCCGACTCTCGATGGTTGGGTGAGATTTGCCTCTTCCTCATTTTTCCTTACGCTAGCTACAAACCCACTCTGTTTTCTCTATGGTTAAGTGCATTACATTAAATGTTAAGGGCCTGGGCTCCAACTCAAAACGGCGAATGGTCCTGCGGGAGCTTCGCTCCCTACAGGCAGAGGTAGCTTTTCTCCAAGAGACCCATTATGATCATACTGGCACGTTTAATTTTGCTCGCCATTACTTCCCCTCCGCTTACTCGGCATATTGTAGTCGTAGGAGGGGGGGGAGTAGCTATTCTGCTTTCTCATACCTGCCCTATCACTGTTTTGGCCTCTCATTTAGATCCCCATGGTCGATATATTATCTTGGAGGGGCTTTTACGCGGTCAACCTATCACTTTGTGTAACATATATGCCCCTAACTCTTCTCAGATCCCCTTCCTTAAACAGGTCCTGGGGAAATTGCAAATGTCTGAGGGATGTGCACTGTTACTGGGAGGAGACTTTAATATGGCTTTTTCTGAAAATATGGATAGATTCACCCTCAATAATGATCCTCCTGGACCCTCGCAGACAAGACTAGCAAAGGAGTTTCGCTGCCTTGTACAGTCGGCTGCCCTCTATGACCTTTGGCGGGTGGACAATCCCTCTGCTCGCTCCTTTACATTTTACTCCCACCCCCATAAAACCCACTCTAGAATAGACTACTTTTTCGGTAACACATTAACCCTTCGCTTATTCAAGTCAGCTGACATAGGCCCCATATCCTGGTCCGATCACGCGCCCGTAATGCTAACATTGTCTCCCTCCTGCCCTCCGACAAAACGTTGCCATTGGCGACTTAATGAATCCCTCCTTCATTCACGAGAGACCCAGGGTAAACTTCGTACCCACCTCCAAGAATACTTTCGAGTTAATCTTGAATCAGTCCCCACTATATCTACACTGTGGGAAGCCCATAAGGCAGTAATGAGAGGTCACTGTATTGCACTGGGAACACAGGCCAAGAGAAATCGAAAGGTCAGAGAGGAGGCTTTAACTAGTAGGATCAGATCCCTAACCGAGAGACTAGCGTCACGACCCACAGTATCCTTGCTGCGTCAATTGGTAGCTGCTAGGGCGGACCTCCGCGACCTCGCTACCCAGGCCACCCATCGCCTTCTCCTCTACAGCTGCCAGAGGTATTATGAGAGGGGAAATAAGGCCCATACACTCCTAGCCAGAACCCTGAGAGACCGCCGGGTTTCCTCTACACCTCATGCTGCCGCTATGGTCAGGCCCTGGAGTGGGTTGGGTTTGTTCCACATAGCAGACTTGGTGGACCCGTCGACCTTGGAGCTCAGGTCCTTCGACTACCTCACTTCCATACAGCACTTGCCTACCTCAGAGTGGTTCCATTATCAGCAAATAGTCCATTTTGTTGTTTCCCAGTTTGGGTCCACCCGGGTCTCCCTCCCCAGCTTTATTACATACTCTTAACCCCACTATTTCTTCTAGTTGTTGGCGATGCCGGGCAACACTTGGAACACTGTTTCATGTTTTTTGGGAGTGCCCCTTAGTTCGCCCTTTCTGGCTCGAGGTTGAGAGGATGACTCCCATTCTTTTCATCCAGCGTATACCCCTGGATCCCATGGTTTATCTGCTTAATCTCCCTCCAAAAGGTCTCGGTAAAAATACATCTAAATTATTCCTTTACTTGTGTACCGCGGCCAAAACACTTATAGCACGCCATTGGAGAAAGGCTCTTCCCCCAGCAGTCTCAGAATTGATAGCCCGTCTGAAGGACATCCGCAGTCTGGAGTACTTGACCGCCTCCCTCAACCATACGGTAGAGGCATTTGAAGCAATTTGGTCCCACTGGGATTCCTACTGTGCCACACAGGGTCTCTGATGCCTGACTCCCAACTTTGTTTCTCCCCTTATTGTTTCTTTCCTTTGTCATGTCTTTTGTTTTCCCCCAAATTGAGTCTTTCTGTTGTTGTTTTCTCTGATGTAACAGATTATTTGCTTTACATTTGCCTTGTATTTCTTTTAAAAAACTTTTTCAATAAAAATTACAGTTTAAAAAAAAAAAGATACATGGGAATTATTCTTATTACAGTGGAGTTACAAGGGGTTTAAGGGAGCCGCAGAGGGGTCGGCTTTGTTGTAGCAGAATCAGCACATTCCAAATGCAGCAGAGCCGGATACATATCGATACCTACTATTAGCATGTCCATATCTTACATTTTGCACCCTATTTTTCCATAGCGGCGTTTGCTCCATGTACAGCCCCATACACAATCCATTATATTTTTATTGTATCTATTAATTTATTAAAAAAAAAAAAAAACATAACCCAATAAAAGCTGCAAAATGTCAACAAAAATTTCAAAAAGTTTGATTTTAATACATTTGGCATATTCATTTCAATGTATTTGATTTCATAGACTGTCGTAGATCTGTAGGGGATTTGACTCTCTTTCACAGACCAGACTATTTCACCCACTGATGGGACAATCCATTTTGCTCTGAGGAAGGAAAATGAAGCATCTATAAAATCGTGAAAAATCTTTGTCTGGCTACATAAAGAAAGGCTTCTGTACATCAGACTGTTGTGTAATAATGTGTTCAGTGGAATGGAGCTGACGCATATTAAAGGGATTTTCCAGGTCTTAACCCTTTAAGGTCGCTGGGGACGTTTGGGCGTTAATAAGGCTCAGCGACTGTTTTCATATTTTCCATCTCCGTCTTCCAAAATTCATAACTTCTTTATAGTTCTGTCCATGTAACCCTATGAGGGCTGATTCTTTGTAGGTCGTTGTATTTAGTTGGGACCATTTTGGGGGCACATATAATATTTTGATTTGCTTTTATTAATGTTTTTGACGAGTTGATTGGGAAACAATGTGCAATCCTGTCCTTATTTCTTGTGATTTAATTTTATGGCGTTACATTTGCTAAATAAAACACCGTTTTACAAACATAAAGGATTTGGCTGGCCGGGTATTTTGGCTTCCATAACTTTTTTCCTGTTTTGTTGACGGAGGGCTCTGCTTTTGCAGGGCAAGTTGTGGTTTTTATTGGTGTCATTTTCTGGTATGTAAAACTTTTTTTTTATTTTTATTGCTTGTTTGGGGCAGGCAAAGTGACAAAAACACAATAATTTGGTCATTGTAGTATTTTTTTTAATAGGATAAATAACATTATGTTTTTTTTATAGTTCACATTTATATACACGCAGACCTGCAGAGATAACTAATATGTTTATTCTTTTTTTTTTTACATTATTTCTTTTTGAAATTTTAATTTTTTGCTTTTATTTTTTATTTTTTACACAATTTTCTATAAACGTTTTACACTTACTTGAATCTGGGATCACTTGATCCCTGTATAATATTCTGCATCTCTTCTGTATTGCAGTATACAGTATCTTATTGTCTGTGTGTATTAGACCAAGGTGTATTACACGTCTGTAAAAGGCAGGTCAGAGATCGTTGATGGCCATCCCCCCGGAAACCTGTGTGAACTGTGAGAAAGCAGAGGGGGTTAAAGAAGTGGAATCGTGACACTCATATTTAACTCACATGCTGTCCATTTCCTTCTGATCCTTCTTGAGATGGTTCTACTCCTTCATTGGAGTCCAGCTGTGTTTAATTAAACTGATTGGACTGGATTAGGAAAGGCGCACACCTGTCTATATAAGACCTCACAGCTCACAGTGCATGTCAGATCAAATGAGAATCAAGAGGTCAAAGGAACTGCCCAAGGAGCTCAACGAATGAACTCACACAGATCCAACATTAATAACAGTAGAACAGATCTCCCAGTGGCCGCACATTTCTCCGGAGAAAACCACTCTATTGAAGATTTGCGGGTTGTGGTTTTAATGGGACATTTTAAGACGCAGGAGGAAAGGAAAGAATGGGAATACAAGTTTATGCAAAAATTTCAAACTCTGCAATTTGGACTTAATATTCATGCCAGCTTCATGTCACACTATGTATGACCTGTGAGGGTCACAAATCACCTCCTGATTGCAAACAGATAACAGATCCCTCTGTCACGCACCACAACTTTCCAGATTGTTTTTTGACCAGTTGTAAATAACTTCTCTACTTAGATTGAATTTTGTTTTGGTTTTTTTTAAGGACTCTAAAATCCTTTGAAGATCATGTGTATAGAGTATAAATAATCTGTGAATTTTCAGTTCTTGTATAACACCATGTCTGATGAAGGAAACTTGCACTTCTGAAAGCTTACTTATAAATATACTCAGTTAGCCTCTAAAAGGTATCGCCTGATTTCTTCACTCTTCCACTACTTTCAATGGCTAACACAGTACAACTTTATACTACTACCAAGGAGCTCAGAGACAGAATTGTGGCAAGGCACAGATCTGGCCAAGGTTACAAAAGAATTTCTGCAGCACTCAAGGTTCCTAAGAGCACAGTGGCCTCCATAATCCTTAAATGGAAGAAGTTTGGGGGGACGACCAGAACTCTTCCTAGACCTGGCCGTCCAGCCAAACTGAGCAATGGTGGGAGAAGAGCCTTGGTGAGAGAAGTAAAGAAGAACCCAAAGATCACTGTGGCTGAGCTCCAGAGATGCAGTAGGGAGATGGGAGAAAGTTCCACAAAGTCACTATCACTGCAGCCCTCCACCAGTCGGGGTTTTATGGCAGAGTGGCCCGAAGGAAGCCTCTCCTCAGTGCAAGACATATGAAAGCCAAAAAACACATGAAGGACTCCCAGACTATGAGAAATAAGATTCTCTGGTCTAATGCGACGAAGATTGAACTTTTTGGCGTTAATTCTAAGCGGTATGTGTGGAGAAAACCAGGCACTGCTCATCACCTGCCTAACACAATCCCAACAGTGAGACATGGTGGTGGCAGCATCATGCTATGGGGGACAGGACGACTGGGTGCAATTGAAGGAAAGATGAATGCATCCAAGTACAGAGATATCCTGGAAGAAAACCTCTTCCAGAGTGCTCTGGACCTCAGACTGGGCCGAAGGTTCACCTTCCAACAAGACAATGACCCTAAGCACACAGCTAAAATAACAAAGGAGCGGCTTCGGAACAACTCTGTGACCATTCCTGACTGGCCCAGCCAGAGCCCTGACCTCAACCCAATTGAGCATCTCCGGAGAGACCTGAAAATGGCTCCACCAATGTTCACCATCCAACCTGACGGAACTGGAGAGGATCTGCAAGGAAGAATGGCTGAGGATCCCCAAATCCAGATGTGAAAAACTTGTCGCATCATTCCCAAGAAGACTCATGGCTGTACTAGCTCAAAAGGAAGGGGCTTCTACTCAGTACTGAGCAAAGGGTCTGAATACTTATGGCCAGGTGATATTACAGTTTTTCTTTTTTAATAAATTTGCAAAAATATCTACATTTCTGTTTTTTTTCTGTCAAGATGGGGAGCTGAGTGTACATTAATGAGAAATAAAATGAACTTTTTTGCTTTTAGCAAATGGCTGCAATGAAACAAAGAGTGAAAAATTTCCGTACCCACTGTATCTGCAGGGCTGGGATGATATGCTGGTTCTGGTGACACTAACCTATCTATCTGTGGGACATTTCCTATTTTTTGGATTTTCTTTTTGTTTCATACATTACACTTTATTTCTGCTTTATACATTTTGAGGTTATTGTACCTTCATATTCTAATGCCTTATAGTCAGTGCACATAAAATACACAGCCTGCTGTACGTCTATAAAACTGTCAGCTCTATGTGTGGAGACAATGGTTGCCACCTCCTCTTTATGTTAATGTCATTATGACTATTGATTACAATATATCACCAGTCCAATGGCCACAGATGCTGTAAATGTGCCCTGCTGGGGATAAATACAACAGGGTTCTGCCCATTTAGGTAAAGCCCCCCCCCCCATCCATCCAGAAAATCCCGGAACAGAAAAAGGCGTGATACAAAAATAAAGCAGGACAGTATTCGTCCAATTAAAGGGAATTTGTCAGCAGAAAATTACCTATTTTTTAAAGCAAGTTTTTATGTTAAACATATTTGTTTTAAGAATGATTGATTGATTATTTAAATTTATTTTTAAGAAAGTACTATATCCGGAAACTTTTACTCTGACAACTAAACATAATTATAGGTTGAGACTTCCCAATTCACACAGGATTACAATAGAAGATAACGCCTCTATAGATAAAAAAAAAATAATCTATAATCAATCAGAGAATAAAACCAGATTAGAAGAAAGTGATAGATTTCAGTATCTTGTTTTAGTAAATGAATACAGGAACGGAAGACAGGACCTCCAAATATGAGCTCCGGCACAAACCTGTTAAAATAACCCAGAACCCCTTAGTAGTGAGGCAAAGCCGCTTCTTGGGTGTAAACAAATTTAGTTTTATTTTCTCATTAAAATGCCGCGTTTCGGGGGCCGCAGGCCGCTTTATCAAATGACAAGAGAATACGCAACATAACAGCTTTCTTGGTGCACATTATACACGATTCTGTCATAGAAAGAAATGAAGTGGGTCTTTACACGAGGAGATTTTGGCGCCATTTTTGATTTTAACGCTTTTAGGCCCAAAGGTCATTGATGCATTGATGTTTTTGGTATACATCGTCTTACATACCAATATCTCTGTAATGGCTTGCAGTATCTTGACTATTGTTGCCATGTTTTTTTCAGGACACATAAGACTTGAAATAAGAAGCCTGACTTGGTACATAAATTTAAGATTTTTTTCGTTAGAAGTAAAAAATGGTATAAAATGTGAAAATAAATGGACATTTTGCTTCTTTTGCCTAAGACAGAATCATTTTTATACATAATATTGTACAAACATGTATTAAAAATATGTTCTCCTATTTCTTCTGATTGTTGGGACTACATAGTTATACAGTTTGTTGCAAAAAAAAAATCATATAACGCCGAGGACCCCACGTAGCGTAAACGGCACAGTTTGCTCGCGGCGGAGACACTACAGAAAAAACTGTGGCGTTTTACAGTCACTGTATAGTGGATGGGACTCTAGAGAATCCCCAGTGCGGGAAAATGCATAATGTGGACATGCTGCGAATTCCAAAACCATTATGGTTTTGGAAATCGCAGCATGTCAATTATACCTACAGAAATGCCAGCGATTTCCCAATAGGTATTATGGAAGCAGAAAGCAGACTTTCTGTGATAAGCACTGCAGGAAAAACCGCGATGTGTTGCTACCGCAGTTTTCCCGCAGTGCTTTTTTGCTGCAGCCACTACATGAGCCCTTAGCCTAAGGTTGTTTTATATTCAGCTTGTACATTTCTGTTTTTCACTTGCATTTTCTGCATGGCTTACTTTATGGCTCCATAGTGTCTTTACAATTGACCAGTGACACAAACAGCAGAATTAGTCCAAAAAAAAAAACCACCATTAAGGAAAACAGACATCCCAGAGTATTTAATAAGGTCTATATTGGAAAGTTTGGCTAGTTTTATATATGTTCATTTATAACAATTGAACAATTGATTAAAAAGAAAACAAACAGTTGTCAGTATCACTTAGGGCCGGTTCACATCTGCGTTCGGTTTCCGTACAGGGGAGTCCTCTTGGAGACCCCCCGAATGGAAACCTATACGCAGAGAGAAGTGGTTTACATAAAGAAACCTGCGGACCCCATAGACTACAGTATAATAGGGTCTGTTTGGTTTCCGCTCGGAGAGGAAAGTGCTGCTTGTAGCACTTTTCTCTCGGCATGTTTCATGCGGAAACCAGGCGGACCCCATTATAGTCTATGTTTCTGCATGTTCCATTATAGTCTATGAGATCCGCAGGTTTCTTTATGTAAACCGCTTCTCTCTGCGTATAGGTTTCCATTCGGGGGGTCTCCAAGAGGACTCCCCTGTACGGAAACCGAACGCAGATGTGAACCGGCCCTAAGTGATAACAGGGGAAGATACAATGTATATACTACAAAAAGCGGAATGGAGGGATACAATGTATTACACTGTGTGTGTGTGTGCAATTAGTAACAATTTCAGGCTGCTGTCACAATCAGTCTCCTTTTCTCTTCCTCAGCTGTGACAGTAAGATGGAGACAGAGAGTATCAGCAGCGGCAACAGTTTATTTGGTAGGCCGGGTCCCCGCGTAGTGTAAACACCGTGAGTTGGCCGCAGTGTATTACACTACCCGCAAAGTGGATGGGATTCTGGATAATCCATTCCACACATTGCAGAAAAATATCTGCAGCAGAAATGTTACAAAAAGTAAGTATTTTTGTAAATCTCAGCATGTCAATTTTACCTGTGGAAATGCTGGCGTTTTCCTTATAGGTATAGGAAGCAGAAAGTAACTTTCTATGAAAAACGCTACAGAAAGAATTGCAATACATTTTTACCGAGGCCTCTTCTGCAGCGTTTTACGGCTGCGGCTCGCATGATGATGATGATGATGATGATGATGATGACGACGACATGGCCACACACTGGTCCTATGGGTTGAGTTCTCACTAGGGAGGCTCCTGCTGGAAGAGGTCCAGGCAGAAGGTGAGGAGAGGATCTGGCAGGGGGAGCAGCGTCTGACAGCACAAGGCGATGCACATCCTGCGTCAGGTCAGGTCACTTCACTGTGAATCACCATAGTTCATTTATGATGATCACAGGGCTGATAAGGGAACCCAAAATCATAGAGGAACTCCCTAACAATAACCCCTGCACACAGAAGCCGGCTCTTGTCTCTCCCACACTGAGGAGCTGGGCTCTGATCCCACTGACTTTCATTAAGGTGACGGCAGCGACGTAAATAACCAGATTAGCGACGTGTAGGGTTTAGATACTTGTCTATATCACTGTTATGTTGCATATTCTCTTGTCAATTTGATAAAGCGGTGGTCTGCGTCCCCCGAAACGTGGCATTTTAATGAGAAAATAAACCTGAATTAGTTTGCACCCAAGAAGCGGCTTTGCCTCACTACTAAGGGGGTCTGGGTGATAGTCTGCCTTCCGTTCCTGTATCATCTTCTATACCACCCGGACAGAAGGGCTACTTACCCGGTGATACCAGAACAAGGCAGCATCCTCCGACCAAACATATGGGATCCTATATGGTTCATTTCACTTGAATACATCTGAAATACCCATCCATAAGGTATATGGGGTTTGGTCCTATCAAGGCTACCCTTGTGGCTTCCACCACCTTACACGACCACACGCTGCTCTGCTCTATACCCCTACCCATTATGGGTTAAAATAAAACAGCATTGAATTCCCAATATGGCCACTAAGAACAGGTCAGCATTTTACTGTATAGATAGTGCTAGGATATCAATCTATGTTGTAAAATGATGAAACTAGTATCATGGTCACCGGAAATGACTCACTAGGATCATCGTTATCCACCATTTCCGTCCTTACTTGGCCTCTACCAGGATATGGATTCTGACCCCACCATTTGGTTTTATTGATCTGCTTTCCTAACAGACTGGATATATTCAGTATAATAAATACTCGTAATATGGATCACTGGCTCTGCACTATGACACTATTGGAGGGCTGCCACGTTACTATGGGGTGCCGCTTGCTCATAGTGCAATATGTCATATAAGCTCTTGTGAGCAGGACCCAAAAATCCCATTGTGTGAATTAACCTATTACTCTGCAATGTCTCATTTTGTCCGTACTTGATCCCTCTGATTTGTAAAGCGCTGCGGAATAGGTTGGTGCTATATAAATAAAATGTATTATTATTAATATATAAAGAATCATAATCACAAAATCTATTAAACTAATGCAAAATAGATCAACGGAAAGTTTTCTGGTGAAAATGTGCCGCATTTGTCACAAGGCGCTCTCGTACCAAAGGGGTGAAACATCCCCTATCCTCCACCTTCCATGAATGTGGGCGGAGCAGCACGGAGAGTGGGCGGCCCGGGGCGGGCACACCAGGTCTGACATATTTATTGTAGTTAACACCAATTGGCTGGCGTGAGATATACAGGAAATCTATGCCAGGTCCGGAATGATGTAGATAAACAAAATGGTACAGAGGACAGAACCTCTTCATAAATCGGTCGTACTTTGTACCCGTCGGGGCCTTTATTAAGACTGGCATATAAAATGCCAATCTTAATAAATTTGCCGCTTTTGTATAAAAAAAATACACCATTTATATGTTCACAAAATGTATTTAGTGCTTCTATAATACACACATTTTGTGTTACTGAATCAATTTTTCAGCCATAAAAGTTTACTTTGTGGCACAGAATTCTATTTTGTCATACAGACTGTTATTTTGTCGCCTGGAACTTTAATTTATGACACAGCTTTATTGTGTGACATAATGTGTTTTGTATTAGCAACTTGTGCCTTACAAAATAACACCCATTATCACAAAATGATATCCTGTGTCACAAAATAACATTCTTTGTCAGAAATCGGTTGGTTGATTCCTATTCACGATGTCAACAAACAACACCCTTGCCGCCATTTGTTACAAAATGTAATTTTGTGTGCACAAGATTTTTTGGGGATTCAGTGGTCACAAAAATGAATGATCTGTGACAAAATGAATTTTGTGTTGCGAAATCAATTTATGTGACAAAAAAAAAAATTTATTTTGTGTGACAAAATTATATTTTGAACTCAAAAATAGATTTTTTGGATACAAATTGAATTCTGAAAACCTAAAATAAGCCACACGACAAAAATGGATTGACAAAATAAATTGTGTTGACACAAAAGAAACAGCAAAATGACTTTGTGAAATACAAATTGATTTTGTGGGTGCAAAACTATTTTTGTGATTGGATCCGTTTTGACAAAATTAATTCTATAAGTAAACATACATTGTAGACCAGGGGTTGGCAACCCCCGGCACGTGTGCCAAGAGCGGCATGCAAAGCTTATTTACCTGGCACGGGCAGCCCGAGTCCTCGCCCAGGTGTTTCAATTGAACCAAACATGGCTGGAACGAAACTGCTATTATTATACTGTGGAGTCTCTGCAGACCCCCGAGCATATTAAACAGAGGTTCAGGAGAGGTGATGAAACATAAAAAACAATGTTACTTACCTCTCCTGCGCTCCGGGCGGCTCTGTGCTATGCAGGTGCTTCAGCCTGATGTAAGAGACCGCTGACAGGGCCTCAGTGGTCACGTCTGGTGTCATTACATTATGCATAATGAGACCCAATCAGCGCTTGCTGACTAAAGGGAGAAGCGGCAAAGAGAACAGAGCTGTGCGGAGCGCAGGAGAGCTAAGTAACATTGTTTTTTTTATGTTTGTCACATAAAACCATAAGCAGGAGCCGTTATGGGACATTATTCTGTATAATATATATTCTGTATAATGGTGTGTTTTCTGTATTAAGGATGTGTTTTTGCACAGAAAACTCAGGCTTTTTTTGTGCAAAAATGCACCATGTGAATGCAGTTCCGGTGGCCTAAGAATATAGCTGCATCCAGATACATAATGTATAGTCACCATAAGGTGCTGCCATACTGTGCTCCTGGACACATTTACCACTAATTGGGGGCTGTACATGGACTTTCATTGCTTCTAATGGAAAAGTACAGGAGCGTCCCAGGAAATAGCAGTAAGCACATGTGTCCTAAAGCATCTGGTGGCAGCACTTCTGTGTTATAGTTTGTGGTATATGACTTTAGTTTAAGGGTCATCAGACTTACAATTATTGACCGGCACTCCGAGTACCTCATCTTTGATTTTTTTAATTAAAATCAGTACGCCGAACAAAAAAGGAACCCTGTTGTAGATAAACACACTGCTTTGCATAATATTGCTATAATAAAAGATATCTGGGATATAAAATTTCTTTATACACCTTTTCTGGATTTGTCAGTTACCCTAAATGGTGTAAAATGTAAATGTAAACCACAATAATTAACATGGATCATAAAACAACATCAGATATACTCGATATAAAGGGCGGAGGAAATTGTGAAATGCAAGAAGACGAAGAAGAGAAAAGCAACCATGAACACCATAATCTCTCTTGTCTTTATCATTCTACTGAGCAGCCAGACTGGTAAATCATAGTGTAATAGTGTGTAAGGGTGTGACACCGCTGTGTGTGCTGTGTATACATGTCATGGTGTAGTAGTGTATATGGAGATGACGCCGCTGTGTGTACTGTGCTGTGTATACATGACATGGTGTAGTAGTGTATATGGAGGAGATGACACCGCTGTGTGTACTGTGCTGTGTATACATGACATGGTTAAGTAGTGTATATGGAGGAGATGACACCGCTGTGTGTACTGTGCTGTGTGTACATGACATGGTGTAGTAGTGTATATGGAGGAAATGACACCGCTGTGTGTACTGTGCTGTGTATACATGACATGGTGTAGTAGTGTATATGGAGGAGATGACGCCGCTGTGTGTACTGTGCTGTGTATACATGACATGGTGTAGTAGTGTATATGGAGGAGATGACACTGCTGTGTGTACCGTGCTGTGTATACATGACATGGTGTAGTAGTGTATATGGAGGAGATGACACCGCTGTGTGTACCGTGCTGTGTATACATGACATGGTGTAGTAGTGTATATGGAGGAGATGACACCGCTGTGTGTACCGTGCTGTGTATACATGACATGGTGTAGTAGTGTATATGGAGGAGATGACACCGCTGTGTGTACCGTGCTGTGTATACATGACATAGTGTAGTAGTGTATATGGAGGAGATGACACCGCTGTGTGTACTGTGCTGTGTATACATGACATGGTGTAGTAGTGTATATGGAGGAGATGACGCCGCTGTGTGTACTGTGCTGTGTATACATGACATGGTGTAGTAGTGTATATGGAGGAGATGACACCGCTGTGTGTACTGTGCTGTGTATACATGACCTGGTGTAGTAGTGTATATGGAGGAGATGACACCGCTGTGTGTACTGTGCTGTGTATACATGACATGGTGTAGTAGTGTATATGGAGGAGATGACACTGCTGTGTGTACTGTGCTGTGTATACATGACATGGTGTAGTAGTATATATGGCAGAGATGACACTGCTGTGTGTACTGTGCTGTGTGTACATGACATGGTGTAGTAGTGTATATGGAGGAGATGACACTGCTGTGTGTACTGTGCTGTGTATACATGACATGGTGTAGTAGTGTATATGGAGGAGATGACACCGCTGTGTGTACTGTGCTGTGTATACATGACATGGTGTAGTAGTGTATATGGAGGAGATGACACCGCTGTGTGTACAGTGCTGTGTATACATGACATGGTGTAGTAGTATATATGGAGGAGATGACACTGCTGTGTGTACTGTGCTGTGTATACATGCTGGTGTAGTAGTGTATATGGAGGAGATGACACCACTGTGTGTACTGTGCTGTGTATACATGACATGGTGTAGTAGTGTATATGGAGGAGATGACACTGCTGTGTGTACTGTGCTGTGTATACATGACATGGTGTAGTAGTGTATATGGAGGAGATGACGCTGCTGTGTGTACTGTGCTGTGTATATATGACATGGTGTAGTAGTGTATATGGAGGAGATGACACCACTGTGTGTACTGTGCTGTGTATACATGACATGGTGTAGTAGTGTATATGGAGGAGATGACACCACTGTGTGTACTGTGCTGTGTATACATGACATGGTGTAGTAGTGTATATGGAGGAGATGACACTGCTGTGTGTACTGTGCTGTGTATACATGACATGGTGTAGTAGTGTATATGGAGGAGATGACACCGCTGTGTGTGTACTGTGCTGTGTATACATGACATGGTGTAGTAGTGTATATGGAGGAGATGACACCGCTGTGTGTACTGTGCTGTGTATACATGACATGGTGTAGTAGTGTATATGGAGGAGATGACACTGCTGTGTGTACTGTGCTGTGTATACATGACATGGTGTAGTAGTGTATATGGAGGAGTTGACACCGCTGTGTGTACTGTGCTGTGTATACATGACATGGTGTAGTAGTGTATATGGAGGAGATGACACCGCTGTGTGTACTGTGCTGTGTATACATGACATGGTGTAGTAGTGTATATGGAGGAGATGACACCGCTGTGTGTACTGTGCTGTGTATACATGACATGGTGTAGTAGTGTATATGGAGGAGATGACACTGCTGTGTGTACTGTGCTGTGTATACATGACATGGTGTAGTAGTGTATATGGAGGAGATGACACCGCTGTGTGTACTGTGCTGTGTATACATGACATGGTGTAGTAGTGTATATGGAGGAGATGACACCGCTGTGTGTACTGTGCTGTGTATACATGACATGGTGTAGTAGTGTATATGGAGGAGATGACACTGCTGTGTGTACTGTGCTGTGTATACATGACATGGTGTAGTAGTGTATATGGAGGAGATGACACCGCTGTGTGTACTGTGCTGTGTATACATGACATGGTGTAGTAGTGTATATGGAGGAGATGACACCGCTGTGTGTACTGTGCTGTGTATACATGACATGGTGTAGTAGTGTATATGGAGGAGATGACACCGCTGTGTGTACTGTGCTGTGTATACATGACATGGTGTAGTAGTGTATATGGAGGAGATGACACTGCTGTGTGTACTGTGCTGTGTATACATGACATGGTGTAGTAGTGTATATGGAGGAGATGACACCGCTGTGTGTACTGTGCTGTGTATACATGACATGGTGTAGTAGTGTATATGGAGGAGATGACACCGCTGTGTGTACTGTGCTGTGTATACATGACATGGTGTAGTAGTGTATATGGAGGAGATGACACCGCTGTGTGTACTGTGCTGTGTATACATGACATGGTGTAGTAGTGTATATGGAGGAGATGACACTGCTGTGTGTACTGTGCTGTGTATACATGACATGGTGTAGTAGTGTATATGGAGGAGATGACACCGCTGTGTGTACTGTGCTGTGTATACATGACATGGTGTAGTAGTGTATATGGAGGAGATGACACCGCTGTGTGTACTGTGCTGTGTATACATGACATGGTGTAGTAGTGTATATGGAGGAGATGACACTGCTGTGTGACTGTGCTGTGTATACATGACATGGTGTAGTGGGTGTAGTGTATATGGAGGAGATGACACCGCTGTGTGTACTGTGCTGTGTATACATGACATGGTGTAGTAGTGTATATGGAGGAGATGACACCGCTGTGTGTACTGTGCTGTGTATACATGACATGGTGTAGTAGTGTATATGGAGGAGATGACACCGCTGTGTGTACTGTGCTGTGTATACATGACATGGTGTAGTAGTGTATATGGAGGAGATGACACTGCTGTGTGTACTGTGCTGTGTATACATGACATGGTGTAGTAGTGTATATGGAGGAGTTGACACCGCTGTGTGTACTGTGCTGTGTATACATGACATGGTGTAGTAGTGTATATGGAGGAGATGACACCGCTGTGTGTACTGTGCTGTGTATACATGACATGGTGTAGTAGTGTATATGGAGGAGATGACACCGCTGTGTGTACTGTGCTGTGTATACATGACATGGTGTAGTAGTGTATATGGAGGAGATGACACTGCTGTGTGTACTGTGCTGTGTATACATGACATGGTGTTATACTATGTAGTCATATTGAGTATATAAATAAAAATTCTGTCTTTGTGATCTCTTACAGGTGAAGCCCTAAGATGTTATGCATGTGTCGATGACTGTAAATCTCCTGTAATTCAGACTTGCTCGAGTTTTCTTGATGTTTGTGTTCAGCATTCATTTAATAACTGTAAGTCACCATATATTATAAATTATTGGTTATTTTATCAGTGGAGTTTTCCAGGACTATACTATCATCCACATGGGCGCGGGTGTCAGTTCTCTCTTAGTCACGGATATGTGATGGCGCTTTAGAAACAATTTCTATTTTTTTGATAAAATCATTTTACACAGCTGAACAGACAAGTTCTATCTGTTTTCAGTTTGAGGAATACTAAAATGTACATGTGGATATAGTCCTAAAACTTCATGGGTTTTAAAACATCCATGTAACGACCGAAAATGTCAGACGGCGACTTTTCATGTTATTAATGACAAAAATGGACGCTAGGTCCATGGAAATGGAATTGTCTAAAACTAAAAGATTAAAGAATTTATAAGTGTCAGAATAAGGTGAGACAAAGAAAATGAACTCAAAAAGAAACAAAAATATATTATGTATATTAGGAAGATGTCTGAACTGTTAGACCCCCTGCACATGGCCGAGTGTGCATCTGATGTGGGGTCAAATTTGCAGCAGAATCCACCAGGTGACACGCTGAGTGTCATGTGCATTCCACTGCAAATTCGACCCCACCGCAGGTGCACACTCGGCCATGTGCAGGGGGTCTTAGTGTATAAAATTAGCCAAAACAGAAAAAATATCATCATGTGCAAATCTCAGTTTTTGCCCCCCCCCCCCCCATAAAATAAAGTCAACAACAACAGGAAAAAGAAAATCCTTAATCCACAATAACGGATATCACACAGACCCATTTACTTCTATGGCCCCATACACACCTCCATAGTCTTTACACAGGTTTCACCTATTTTAATGCTAGGAGAGCACAGGCGGCCTATGGATGCCCCCACATGTCGTCTTTTCCATTCTCCATGAACCCGCACACAACTATGGTCATGGGTATGAAGTCTTATGTATTGTTCTTGCCTATATGTAATTATAGTGAGCGCCCCCTAGTGGTAACTGCAGCAGCCAGACTTATCATTGATCTTTAAATAACTCATCCATCATATTAGAATTAACTAGCTCACCTATGTAGATGTATATTATAGACTATATATAGTGAACACTGACCATTGCATTTGGCTTTAGCCCCTGTGACCTCCTCCTTTATCTTGTGCTGCTCTCACACAGGGGATCCATCGCTCCGATCTGCTTTATATTCTCACACAACCTGTTGCTTTGACATATCCAATAATTCTTTTTGCTACAATGTAAATCTCATTGTTTCTGTTTTACAGTTCCAGTTAAATCCTGTGGATTGAGTACAGCCTGTAGAAGTGGCTTCTCCTGCTGCAAAACCGATCTCTGCAACTCGGCCGTCAGCCCCAGGATGTCCATGCTTCTTGGAGTAACAGCCCTTGTGGTCTTGTGGATTTCAAAAGTCTTCTGAATACAATATAATCATCGATAATCCTCAGGATGTGATACATTGTTATTTATATGGTTATTCTCCAGATCCTCCTGCTTCACACTGTTAATCTTAGGGTAAGTTCACATGGGAGAATTCGCCACGGATTTCCTCTTTAATTTCCGCCATGTGAACTTACCCTTAACATTATTAAAGGTGGTCTGTCACCAGAACCGGCATATCACCCCAGCCCTGCAGATAGATAGGTTAGTGTCACCAGAACCAGCATATCACCCCAGCCCTGCAGATAGATAGGTTAGTGTCACCAGAACCAGCATATCACCCCAGCCTGCAGATAGATAGGTTAGTGTCACCAGAACCAGCATATCACCCCAGCCCTGCAGATAGATAGGTTAGTGTCACCAGAACCAGCATATCACCCCAGCCTGCAGATAGATAGGTTAGTGTCACCAGAACCAGCATATCACCCCAGCCCTGCAGATAGATAGGTTAGTGTCACCAGAACCAGCATATCACCCCAGCCCTGCAGATAGATAGGTTACTGTCACCAGAACCAGCATATCACCCCAGCCCTGCAGATAGATAGGTTAGTGTCACCAGAACCAGCATATCACCCCAGCCCTGCAGATAGATAGGTTAGTGTCACCAGACCCCAGCATATCCCCCCAGCCCTGCAGATAGATAGGTTAGTGTCACCAGAACCAGCATATCACCCCAGTCCTGCAGATAGATAGGTTAGTGTCACCAGAACCAGCATATCACCCCAGCCCTGCAGATAGATAGGTTAGTGTCACCAAAACAAGCATATCACCCCAGCCCTGCAGATAGATAGGTTAGTGTCACCAGAACCAGCATATCACCCCAGCCCTGCAGATATTTTATACCAAACATCTTATTAGCATATAAGAAAAAAAAATCTAATATCTCAGCAATGGAGGTACCGACTGGGAATCAGAAAAAAGTTTACAGTTCAATAGGGATTGTTCTGGTGACTCCCTTAAAAGTGTCATGAGGATATGATGTTTATTGTATTCTCATGTCACATGTCCACGGTGCCCATTCCCAGCTGACCATATCACTGTGGGTATCTCACTGTTGGGGATGTTATCTATCATGATACTTCTACACTAATAAAATGACCAGAACCAGTTTTGTATTACATTGCACTGTCATCGCTATCAGATCTACCTTTCATGAACGTGTAAAGAAAGCATACTGTGAACAGTCGCCTAGGCCTAAAAATAACATAAAGCATCAATGGAAACCATTACAAGTTATTGACGTTATCTGTGCAATGCCGCCCCCTAGAGGCCAGCCTCCATTATGGCAATCTATACTGTATTTATACTTCCCAACTTTCAAAGGACAGAAAGCAGGGATGGAATGTGCGGCGTGTTGTGTGTGCCACGGCCATCCATTTCTTTGGGCCCCACACAGTTTAATAACCCTACAATCACCCTAACGTGATATGACCCCACATTATAATGTCCTCCTCCTGGTGTCCCCAGAGTATTATGTCCCCCTTTCATCTGCCACCAGTATAATATCCCCCTTACATCTGCCTCCTCAGTTTAATGTCACCTTTTTATCTGCCCCACAGTTTAGTGTCTTCCTCTGTCTACCCCCAGTTTAATATTCCCTCTCCAGCTGCCACCACAGTTGAAACTTTCCCTCTGGAGAAGACGCAGATGAGTTGAAATCGGGACATTCCTCCCACCGACCGGGACAGGGCCTGCAATCTGGTACTATCCCGCTGAATCCAAGACGGTTGGGAGGTATGCGGTATCTGGGGTCAATCCTATTAGAAATAATTCAGATACCTGGACAGTAGTCACTTTGACCCGGCTGCCGGCTCATTAGTATTCACGTCTCTATGATGTCACCAAGTACGGTGAATATTAATGAGGATGTTGGTGGCAGATCCTCTATCAATATAAAGTTTATTAGGTATAAGGCGGGGATTCAACCCAGAACATGACACATGGAGCAATTATTTTATTTGGGGTCTACAATTATTTTATGGGGTCTGCTAATCACTTTTATAAAGGCCACGCCCCTTGAAAAGTCGCAGAAGATTCAGGAGATGGAAATCCCCAGAAAAAAATGGAAGATCACAACACAAGATTCTTTTTATTGATAGCTAAACACACAAGTGTATATATGGCCTAAATAAACAGCTATACATCTGATAATATATATGAGCTCCCATAATGGGAGGGGCTTAACAAAACTCACACAAGTGCCACAAAAGTCTCAGATAAACATACAAACAGTTTACAGACCTTATTAGATGATATATAAAACCCAAAAAATTCATACATGGCTTGAAGCCAGTGGAGAATATACAGTGCTGGCCAAAAGTATTGGCACCCCTGCAATTCTGTCAGATAATACTCAATTTCTTCCAGAAAATGATTGCAATCACAAATGCTTTGGTAATAATATCTTCATTTATTTTGCTTGCAATGAAAAAACACAAAAGAGAATGAAAAAAAAAGTCAAGTCATTGATCATTTTACACAAAACTCCAAAAATGGGCCAGACAAAAGTATTGGCACCCTCAGCTTAATACTTGGTAGCACAACCTTTAGACAAAATAACTGTGAACAACCGCTTCCGGTAACCATCAATGAGTTTCTTACAATGCTCTGCTGGAATTTTAGACCATTCTTCTTTGACAAATTTCTCCAGGTCCCTGAGATTTGAAGGCTGCCTTCTCCAAACTGCCATTTTGAGATCTCTCCACAGGTGTTCTATGGGATTCAGGTCTGGACTCATTGCTGGCCACTTTACAAGTCTCCAGTGCTTTCTCTCAAACCATTTTCTAGTGCTTTTTGAAGTGTGTTTTGGGTCATTGTCCTGCTGGAAGACCCATGACCTCTGAGGGAGACCCAGCTTTCTCACACTGGGCCCTACATTATGCTGCAAAATTTGTTGGTAGTCTTCAGACTTCATAATGCCATGCACACGGTCAAGCAGTCCAGTGCCAGAGGCAGCAAAGCAACCCCAAAACATCAGGGAACCTCCGCCATGTTTGACTGTAGGGACCGTGTTCTTTTCTTTGAAGGCCTCTTTTTTTTCCCCTGTAAACTCTATGTTGATGCCTTTTCCCAAAAAGCTCTACTTTTGTCTCATCTGACCAGAGAACATTCTTCCAAAAAATTTTTGGCTTTCTCAGGTAAGTTTTGGCAAACTCCAGCCTGGCTTTTTTATGTCTCTGGGTCAGAAGTGGGGTCTTCCTGCGTATCCTACCATAGAGTCCCTTTTCATTCAGACACCGACGGATAGTACGGGTTGAAACTGTTGTACCCTCGGACTGCAGGGCAGCTAGAACTTGTTTGGATGTTGGTCGAGGTTCTTTAGCCACCATCCGCACAATCTTTTGTTGAAATCTCTCGTCAATTTTTCTTTTCCGTCCACATCTAGGGAGGTTAGCCACAGTGCCATGGGCTTTAAACTTCTTGATGACACTGCGCACGGTAGACACAGGAACATTCAGGTCTTTGGAGATGGACTTGTAGCCTTGAGATTGCTCATGCTTCCTCACAATTTTGCTTCTCAAGTCCTCAGACAGTTCTTTGGTCTTCTTTCTTTTCTCCATGCTCAATGTGGTACACACAAGGACACAGGACAGAGGTTGAGTCAACTTTAATCCATTTCAACTGGCTGCAAGTGTGATTTAGTTATTGCCACCACCTGTTATGTGCCACAGGTAAGTAACAGGTGCTGTTAATTACACAAATTAGAGAAGCATCACCTGATTTTTCAAAGGGTGCCAATACTTTTGTCCACCCCCTTTTTTATGTTTGGTGTGGAATTATATCCAATTTGGCTTTTTGACAATTCTTTTTGTGGTTTTCCATTGAAGACAAATTAAATGAAGATATTATTACCAAAGCATTTGTGATTGCAATCATTTTCTGGAAGAAATTGAGTATTATCTGACAGAATTGCAGGGGTGCCAATACTTTTGGCCAGCACTGTAGCATAAGGATGTATAATTTTCTGTGTAATCAAATTGTCGTGTAACAAACTGAACTGCGCATGCGCAGCCACAGAACTACCGTAGTCGCGTGTCGCAGGCTCGCTTATGGCAGAAGTAGAGTTTGCTGCGTGTAGTAGAGTGAACTGCGCATGCGCAGCTATGGCAATGCTGTAACCGCGCCTCACAGTATTTCCCTTAACAAGGATAGTGCATGCTGAGTGTTTCCCCAGCAGCGCTAATTCATAGAGATGGACACCCGCGCTGTGTAAAGGCAGGTGTTTCTTTCAATACACACATCCCCTTGAAAAGACCACTCCCACTTTTGCCATGATCTACCATTCGCAAATCAAATGACGTCTCTGATAATTATGTGTCAGATCAAGGGTAAGAGAGCAATGGGACACCTACTGGTGAGTAACATGAACAGCCAGGCAGTATAATAAGCAGAGGCCCAGGGGAGGTGCAGAAACATGATAAACAGATAGACTCACCATCGCTCACCTGTCCTGGGCATCCTTGTGGTATCTGGCGCTTCCTTGGGGTCCTCTTCTGGCCTCTTGGGTGATCTCACACATCATCAACCATGCAGTGAACCCAGAAAACGTGACATCATCCAAGTGGCTGGCTAAGGACCCTGAGGAACCCCTGGACGCTATGAGGGTGCCCAGTAGAGGTGAGGGAAAGGGAGTCTAACTGTTTGTTATGTTTCCCCAACTCCACTAGGCCTCCACCTAGGGTGTGAAGTGACCCCAAAGTAGAATAATTTCCCTTCCGGTTTGTGGGAGTTTTCTGTTCACTCATCTCTAGTAACTATATTGAGAATTGAAATCTGATTTACTAACCCAAAATGGATAAAGCTATAGAGCGGAGCAGTGGGTGGTTCTATAAGGCTTGGTTCACATCTGCATTGGAGTCTACACCACAGATTCCACCTAAAACCGGCGGAGACAAAAGTCCTGCAAGGAAACTGGGTAGACCCCATTATGGGGTCTACAGATAACCGGTTTTCAAGTGGACAGGCTCTCCATCTTTCGGGTCCTCATGCGGATCTGAATGATGGAGACCCAAATGCAAGTGTGAACCTAGCGTAAATCGTAGGTCAGAAGGGCTACTATGTCTCCGTAGGGAGACCTTGCCTTTGAAGGCCACTTTGAGGTGTGTAGAGTCTAAGAAACTAAACCTGTTCTACTAGGAATTCTGGGAGAGGAATATGCAAATAAGGTCTCCTTGATGGAAAAAGAAAACCTCACTCTAGTTCAAGCCATGGACAGAGGAGAGATTCACACATTCAGACAATTCCTCTGACCTCCACATCTATGGCCAACACTGGCTGGCTCCAGTCACAGTCATGTCACCAAGCGTTGCGGACTGGGTGCTAAAAACTGAGACGATGCCAACGCATCAACGTATGAGAAGACACAGCAGCTACAGACGGAGAAGCAGAGTCATATCCAAAGAAAGCAGAAGTTAGCAATGGAGTCCATCATCACGATGTAGGGTTGGTGGGCCAAGGTCCAACGGGAGGTCCATCCTGGCCAGACCAGTGGTTTACTGAGCAGGCGTATCCACCATCTACTGCTACTCTTTGACTTATATTGGGTCTTTCATAAGAGATTTAATTTAATGGACAGACTAACTGCAAAGCAAATAGTGTTTGATCCAAGTAGTAGATTTGTGATGACCCAACCTCATTTTATTGACACCGATAGTTTCTCGTTTGTGTTATTAACAAGGGTGCAGCTTTCTAGGGCTGCCAAGTACAACCGATTTACGGAAGTTTTTCACCACTTTTCTCTATGGAACCTGGCAGAGTATTCAGAAGGAAAAGTAGATACAAATAGATATTGGTTGTCCTCAAGTGATTAAAGTGGTGTAGCATCCACAGTGGTCTAGATGAATCCATATTTCAGAGACTATTTACAACATTGACCCAGGGCCAGACTTAGCAATCTGGGTACATGCACAGGGCACATCATCCGTCCTAACTGAACAGGGTGCCATGGGTTACTTAGGGATCTGTAGGGAAATGTTTAGCCAACATATAGCACTATTATTTGGACACCATACTAACAGTTAGGCAATGTATGGTCCCGGTACCGTCCAACCACTTTAGGTTGTTGAAGAGGCTGATGCATGATTTTCACCGTACCGAGGGGTCTCATTTAAACATCTACTTATACTTACCTATTATGGTCTTGGGTTGGAACATCCCTTTAAGTGGAATATACTATTTGACAGATTTTTTTATGAGCTTTTATCAGCAAGGAAACATTCTAGACTCATAAGTAAATGTCCTACAATGACCCATGGTGCAATTCTCTGGCATATTTTCAGACTACTTTGCATATTTTTGCCATAATAAAAAATATATGGGCGGGGGGGAATAAATTTCGTTTACTGAACTTTTTGGATTTACCAATTAGTCTAAATATCATCATGGCACAATCCATCATAATGCAACACTTTGAGGTCTTGTGCACACATCAAAGCTGTAGGCAGGGACCCTATATGTTGGCATATGGAGACCTTACCGACCTTCAGTATATCAACAAAAGTATTGGGCCTCTTACACATTACACCAACAGGAGTTTTTATGACATCCCATGCTAAATCCAAAGGTATTAGTATGGAGTGGGTCTCCCTGTCTGCAGCTACCACAGTTTCCACTCTTCAAGGAAGGCTTTCTACAAGATTTTGTGTGTCTGTGCCAATTTTGCCCAAAGGTATTGAATGGGATTGAGGTCAGCCAGTCAACCTTGGTGCAAGCAGTCAAGTTCTTCCGCACAAAACCTTTCCAACCATTTATGTTCCTCAATATTCGTCTCCCCCACTCTGTAACATGGTCTGCCTGCACTTCATGGTTGACTTGTTTGGTTTCTAAACCACATAATCCCGCTCACAACTGATGGTAGAATATCTAGGATGGAAGAAATTTCAGGAAGTGATGTGTTACATCGGTGACTCCTATTATAAGACAAGGCTGAGATTAGGAGGGTTTCAGAGAACCGGCCATTGTGTCACCAATGTTTGTAAAGTTGACTGCAGGGTGAGGGGCTGGATATGATATTCCTGGGGCAATGGGGCTGAATGAAACACCTGAATTCAAGAATTAAGAGCTGGGAACCAACTAGTGTCCATATTACAGAACAGTAAGGCACTCTCTGTTTCTTGGGGGGAACGCCAATTTCATATTCAATTTCACCACTTCCACCAACTCCAACTCTTTACATCCTTCAATAGGCTCCGCTCCACTGACACTGGCAAAGTTGGAATTTTTTCTCTAGCCCCACTGTCCCGCTTTTAGATTCAGCTTATTAAGCTCTCTACTGTCAGATGGGCGTTTCCTGACTATTTTCTCTTTGCTTCACACCCAGGACTGACAGTAGAGAGTCTATATAGCATATTGGGTGCTCAAGCAGTGACTACTGAAGAATGCAAAGAGTCTGAAGAATCAAATTCTGTCTTCTACTAGCCATCTCTAGTTGCCCAATGATTTTTATGGAAATTAAATAAATCTGCATAGTGTGCATTCCTCTTAGAGTAGTAATACTGTATTAATGCCTGTAAAGCTGTAGAAATATCTGTAATACTGCATTAATACCTGTAATGCCATAGTAATGCCTGTAATGCTGTAGTAATGCTGTAGTAATGCCTGTAATGCTGTGGCAATGCTGTAGTAACGCCTCTAATGCTGTATTAATGCCTGTAATGCTGTAGTAATGTCTGTAATGCTATAGTAATGCTTTAGTAATACCTATAATACTGTAGTAATGCTGTAGTAATGCTGTATTAATGCCTGTAATGCTGTAGTAATGCTGTAGTAATGCCTGTAATGCTGTTGTAATGCCTGTAATGCTGTAGTAATGCCTGTAATGCTGTTGTAATGCCTGTAATGATTTAGTAATGTTGTAGTAATGCCTGTAATGCTGTAGTAATGCTGTAGTAATACCTGTAATGCTGTAGTAATGCTGTAGTAATGCCTGTAATGCTGTAGTAATACCTGTAATGCTGTAGTAATGCTGTAGTAATGCCTGTAATGCTGTAGTAATGTTGTAGTAATACCTGTAATGCTGTATTAATGCCTGTAATACAGTAGTAATACCTGTAATGCTGTAGTAATGCTGTAGTAATACCTGTAATGCTGTTGTAATGCTTGTAATGCTGTTGTAATGCTTGAAATTCTGTAGTAATGCTGTAGTAATGCCTGTAATGCTGTTGTAATGCTTGTAATGCTGTAGTAATGCTGTAGTAATGCCTGTAATGCTGTTGTAATGCCTGTAATGATTTAGTAATGTTGTAGTAATGCCTGTAATGCTGTAGTAATGCTGTAGTAATACCTGTAATGCTGTAGTAATACCTGTAATGCTGTAGTAATGCTGTAGTAATGCCTGTAATGCTGTAGTAATACCTGTAATGCTGTAGTAATGCTGTAGTAATGCCTGTAATGCTGTAGTAATGTTGTAGTAATACCTGTAATGCTGTAGTACTGCCTGTAATACAGTAGTAATACCTGTAATGCTGTAGTAATGCTGTAGTAATACCTGTAATGCTGTTGTAATGCTTGTAATGCTGTAGCAATGCTGTAGTAATGCCTGTAATGCTGTTGTAATGCCTGTAATGCTGTAGTAATGCTGTATTAATGTCTGTAATGTTGTTGTAATGCCTGTAATGATTTAGTAATGTTGTAGTAATGCCTGTAATGCTGTAGTAATGCTGTAGTAATGCCTGTAATGCTGTAGTAATACCTGTAATGCTGTAGTAATGCTGCAGTAATGCCTGTAATGCTGTAGTAATGTTGTAGTAATACCTGTAATGCTGTAGTAATGTTGTAGTAATACCTGTAATGCTGTAGTAATGCCTGTAATACAGTAGTAATACCTGTAATACTGTAGTAATACCTGTAATGTTGTAGTAATACCTGTCATGCTGTAGTAATGCTGTAGTAATGCCTGTAATGCTGTAGTAATGTTGTAGTAATGCTCCCCTCTGAGGGTTACCATCTGCTATTTATAGAATTCTCCCTATGCATAGTAAAAAATAAAAAATATTTAACACATAACACATTTGGTTTATACCTCACCTTAACTATACAGTAATAAAATTGTCACTGGTTAAATTGGGTCATAAAACTCTCAAATTTTGTCAGATTGCCAGGTCCAGCTACATAAAAAAGCGTGAGAAATGGACAAGAAGAAGAGGCAGCAACAGGAACCATGAACACCATCATCTCACTTGTGTTCGTCATTCTACTAAGCAGCCAGACTGGTAAATCATAGTGTAAGAGTGTGCAAGGGTGTGACACTGCTGTGTGTACTGTGCTGTGTATACATGTCATGGTGTAGTAGTGTATATGGAGGAGATGACACCGCTGTGTGTACTGTGCTGTGTATACATGACATGGTGCAGTAGTGTATATGGAGGAGATGACACCGCTGTGTGTACTGTGCTGTGTATACATGACATGGTGTAGTAGTGTATATGGAGGAGGTGACACCGCTGTGTGTACTGTGCTGTGTATACATGACATGGTGTAGTAGTGTATATGGAGGAGATGACACCGCTGTGTGTACTGTGCTGTGTATACATGACATGGTGTAGTAGTGTATATGGAGGAGATGACACTGATGTGTGCACAGTGCTGTGTATACATGACATGGTGTAGTAGTGTATATGGAGGAGATGACACCGCTGTGTATACTGTGCTGTGTATACATGACATGGTGTAGTAGTGTATATGGAGGAGATGACGCCGCTGTGTGTACTGTGCTGTGTATACATGACATGGTGTAGTAGTGTATATGGAGGAGATGACGCCGCTGTGTGTACAGTACTGTGCTGTGTATACATGACATGGTGTAGTAGTGTATATGGAGGAGATGACACTGCTGTGTGCACTGTGCTGTGTATACATGACATGGTGTAGTAGTGTATATGGAGGAGATGACACCGCTGTGTATACTGTGCTGTGTATACATGACATGGTGTAGTAGTGTATATGGAGGAGATGACGCCGCTGTGTGTACTGTGCTGTGTATACATGACATGGTGTAGTAGTGTATATGGAGGAGATGACACTGCTGTGTACTGTGCTGTGTATACACCTAGTGATTGTTGGGATTCTTTGTCATATTCCACTGCTTATTTGTATCATATTGGGTAAGTGTGATAACAAAAAGAATATACCTGCCTGTCCTATTACAGCTACAACATGGCAACTACACTATTGTAATAAGTTTATGTCAGGTATAGTTTATGCTGTCACATGTACAGTAGATGATGATGTCACCTGTGTCCTCTTCCTTATATTATAATGTGATGGTATATGGCATCATTGCATGACATATACACATACCCCATAACAGACTGTGGCCCCTCATGTCGGTTCCTGGTGTACATTGTATAGGGCTGTGGGTAATATATTGTATTGTATATGTATATTGTATTCTCTCTCTTTACAGCTAATTCCCTGAAATGCTATGTCTGTGGTGATCTGAAATGTAATCAACTAACAACACAGCCATGTCCTCAGGGACTTACATGCCTGTCAGCTGTCGTTCACGTCGGTGAGTACATGTAATCCAATCATATAAGACATATAAGATATTTATAAGGCTTCTCCCAGGCCCCCAGTCCATATATTACTTAATACATGTTACAAGGTCTATCACAGTGGACAATGACTTATAGTAGCAGATGGAGCTAGAAACGCAGGTACATTTTTTAGAATACCCTTTTTCCGGAGGACCATTGCCCCTTACACCTTCTTGGCACTGACATTGGGACTTCGAGAACAGAGGCCAAGTACAGTATTCGACTGTAGAGATGAATGGAGGGCAGTGCTCGTGTGCAGGTTCAATAGTGGTACAATGGACCCCTGTCACTGTGAATGGTGGGGTCTCAGAAGTCAGATCCCCCTGATCATACTCTTATCACCTATCCTGTAGCTTGTAATCCTCGCACAACCCCTTTAAAGGGGGTGACTCACAATGAAGATTTACCAACTTTCCACCGGATCCTCAATGGGTATCTGATCACGAGAATGGGTTTCTTGTGTACTCCTGTCTGAATGGAGCAGAGGTCACACGTTTGCTCCATTCTTTGGTGAAGGGTTTGGTGAGAGATCTTTGACTACAAGACATGTCTCTACAACACGCTCAAAAACATTTTGCCCTGTTGACAAACTTTTAGAGGGGGCGCATCATTGGACTGAGAGAAACAGGATGGTTGTTTCCAGTGGCGTAACTAGGAATGGTTGGGCCCCAAGGCGAACATTTAACATGGGGCCCCCCCAAGCCGCCGCCCCCAACCCCCCCCAAGCCGCCGCCGCCCCCAAATTCCCCCCCCCCACACAAACCGCATTCCTGCGCACACTATTATGCCCCATAGTGGCCCCTGCACACGGTATTATGTCCCATAGTGGCCCCTGCACACGGTATTATGTCCCATAGTGGCCCCTGCACACGGTATTATGCCCCATAATGGCCCCTGCACACGGTATTATGCCCCATAGTGGCCCCTGGACACGGTATTATGCAGCATAGTGGCCCCTGCACACAATATTATGCCCTATAGTGGCCCCTGCACACAGTAGTTTGCCCCCTAGTGGCCCCTGCACACAGTAGTTTGCCCCATAGTGGCCCCTGCACACAGTATTATGCCCCATTGTGGACCACCCATGAACGATTATTATACTCTGGGGTCTTTTCAGACCCCAGAGTATAATGATCGGAGACCCAGGGGAGGATAGAAACATAGAAAACACTGCAACTTACCTCTTCCTCGCTCTGGTGCACTCCCGTGCGCTACTTCGTCCATCTTCAATGTCGGACCGGATCTCGCGCGATCCAGGCCGGCGTCGCGACGCATGATGACGTCGGCTGACGTCTGGGACGTCACCAAACAGGCCCGAAGCCTGCGGAGCGGCGGAGAGGTGAGTTACAGTGTTTTTTATGTTCGCTCACCTCCCCTGGGCCCCCGATTGTTATACTCCGGGGTCTCAAAAGACCCAGGAGTATAACGATAGCAGTCATTGTGGGGTTCGCGGTAGTGACTGCCACAGGGCTCCGGGCCCCGTAATGTTCCGGGCCCTGTGGCAGTCGCTACCACTGCTACCCCGGTAGTTACGCCCCTGGTTGTTTCAACAATTGCTGTTAGGAGACATTGGAAGCATTGTTTATGTGAGGGTACACACATGGTGAACAGGCTCTAGAAGGCCTAGACAGATCACCAGTACAGAGCTTTGTTTTATCTGCGAAGGGCATGCCTTCAATACACCCACTGTCTCTGTTTAGACTATTTCCATGTACTTAGCAGACAGAAAATTGGTGTCACGGTGTTCAATACCTATCCTGCCATTGACAGCCATCATCGCCTGTTTGCCATAGTCTTGTGTATTAGAAACTTGTACTGTTATAGACTGGAACCATATCCTGTTTGGGATCCATTAATGGTTGTGTTGAAGTAGGGAGACCTCATGGTGAGCGCTTCAATCCTGCCTTTGCTGTGTCGTGACACACTGCCCCCTGCTGGTGTGATGACTTTGTGAGCCATCACTAAGGACAGTCAGTCACCGTTGCATCACAACCCAGTAAAAACACATGTAGTGTGAAACTGACCGGGGCTGTGTACATGACTGGCATGTATTTTATGCCTGTGCTGCCTGAATAAAAGTGCTTTGGAACTATCCAGTGAGGGCCAACCCTTTGGATGTGGCAGTATTGAAGATACGTGACTACTACTTCATTAAAATGGAGGACACAGGACTCCCCATTCTTGTAAATGGTGTCAGTGGTTGGATACCATCAATCATACATATAGATGTCTTTGGGTTATATGAGATCAGAAAACCAAGACTACTTTCTTCCAGTCACAGCGCCATTCTTGTCCAAAGGTAGTGTCAGGTATTGAATGGGACTAAGCTACAATATTTCCTTTATATGTGCCCCATTACACCATACCTGCCAACATCTGGTCTTGTAGGAGAACAACACGCTTTGAAAATTTGAGGTGAGGGCATGTCCCTATTGGTGAGGCCATGCCCTACCTTTTGGGTAGGGCATGACGTTTGACATGCTCCTTTTTGTACGTGTCATGCCCTTTCTTGTGACGAGTACACAGGTCACATATACAATGACAGAGAATCAAGGGGATTTGTCCACTCTTCTGGGACTCTGGGTGGCCACCCTTTTTTCGGGAGTCTTGTGGATATTCCAGGAGTGGTGGCCACCATGTATTACACTCATATAGACCAGGACTCTTTCTGTGCTCTTTGGATCCTTTGGATTTACAAAATCCAGCAAAAAGTCAAGTCAAAGCAAGACAAAAACTTTTCACGTGCCATGATATGGTATATGGACATCATAGAGATAAAAGGATTCTCACCATGGCGGACTCGGACTATCCATATATTAATAGCTCAGCCCTTCTAATGGCCGTCATGAAATCCTACACTGCATGGCTGGTTTTAGACCCATGAGCCAGGATCAACCTGAAAAGGGTTTTATACAGTAGTATTCATGAGGCAAAACTTTTATAATGGGCTATCTTTAGGATAAGACATCAACATAGGATCAGTAGGATCCGGCTCCAATACTCCCAAAATCAGCAAGAAGAAGGGGCCACAGGACATGGGATCTTAGCAGCTTACGACATACTGTTTATACCTCTAGTGGTGACTTCGCGCAGCCAGAATCATCACTCATTGCTACATCTATGTAGAGGGTTTGGAGCTCTGTTTCAGGAAAATGGAGCCCCACTGCTGTACTGAATGTGAATTTTTAAAGGGATGAAAATCTCATAGAAATCCCATAAATTTGTGTCTTATACTACAAGGTGTTTTTCTCTTTTTTGCAGGTAATGAAAAACTGCAGGTCAAATCTTGCTCTTCTCCAGAAATGTGCAATATGCCTCCTTCTATTGCAGGCCCCGGTGCTTCATATACCCAAACTTGTTGTTCTACAGATCTCTGCAATTCTGCCGTCACCACCAAGATGTCGCTCCTCACTGCCACCCTGCTGGTCCTGGGGTCTCTATATGTGTCCAGGTTCTGATCAGGTTCTTATTCTCGTCTGAGCCGACTGACCTGACTTATCAGCTTATATTACACCCCGTATATTCCTCAGCGACTTACTAAGGGCACATATATCAGCCATATACAGTATACCTATGTAAGACGGATGCTAAAGCTTATTGAATAAAGAAAATTCTATTTGTTATATTTCCCTTATTTTTTATATAGCACCACATTCTGCTCACTAGTCCCATGTCCCCACCGGGAGTCACACCCTAAGACCTCTTGCAGACAACCGTATGTCTGGTCAGTGTGTTATCCGGGATTTTCCTGGATAGCACACTGACCCATTCATTTCTATAGGCCTGTACACATGACCGTGAATGACACGGTCACGTGTGTGGGCCGTCAGTCCGGGCCGCAAAATATGGAACAGATCCTATTCCTGTCCGATTTTGCGGCCCTGCTTCCGTGGCTCCTATTCATTTAATGAAAGGGGCCGCGGAAGCATGGCCGGTGGACGGGTGGCACAGGGGGGACATCTACATGTCCCCCCTGTGCCGCCTGTACTGTTTATTCACGATTCGTGTGCGATTGGCCTAAGACCTAACTAACGTAATAATACCACTTGTGACGGATCTGACATCAGTGTTATCGTCCACTTTTGATGGACTTTTTCCATCTGTTCCATTCTGGGTTTTTTTCATTTTTCATGGCGAATGTTATTCGTTTTCATATCTGATGCAACATATTGATCTGGTTTTAACGGATGTATCTTGGACGTCAATTTGTTTTACATGAGTGTGAATAAGGCCTAATTTCCCTTCCTCGAGTATACATGTGATTAGTTTCACAGAAAGCAAATTGTCTATCAGTAGGTTTCTGGAATGTCAATGGAAATGGGAACATTTGGGTAAAATACACAGGGATAACATACAAACTCCATGTAGCATGGCACACAGGGCCGGCATTGTCGGGTCAGACTGGGTAACTGTGGTGCATGTGGTGTGATGATGTCACTGAACCACGCCACCTGTGCCAGAGTTCAGCTGCTCCACTCATCCTGGGATCGCGGTAAGGTGAGTAAAAGATTTATTGTTTTCTGGAAAGGGAATGTATAACTGCTAAGAGGGCTGTTATAAGGAGCGACCTATTATTTATAAGGGGGGCTATTATTATAGTGGGAGAACTATTAAATATAAGGGGGCTGTTATAAGAGATGAACTATTATATATTGGAGGGGTTATTGTATATAACTCTTCCCCCTTATCATAATCCTCTTATATATTATAGTTCCTCCCTTATAAATAACAGCACCTTTATAAATAAAAGTTCCCCCATATATTATTATTATAATAGCACCCCTTATAAATAGTTCCCCCTTCTTTCTAACAGTCTCCCCATTATAATAGCCTTCTTATATTAGTTCCTCTTTTATAATAGTCCCCCTTATATATAAGTCTCCCCCATTATAATAGTCCCCATTATAAATAATAGTCCGCCCCTTGTAATAGCCCCCTTTATATGGGGTAAACTATTATAAATAAGGGAGGAACTATTATAAGGGGTGATATTATAATGAGGAGATTGTTACATAAAGGGGCTATTATAACGAGGATCATTATATATAAGGGAGAAACTATTATTTATGAGGGGTGCTATTATAATGGGGAGACTGTTATATATAAGGATAAGATAAGAGTAAATAATAGAAGGAGGGCTATTATAAGTGGGGACTATTATATATAAGGGGTGCGATTATAATGGGGAAACTGTTATAAGGGTGCTATTTTAAGCGATAACTATTATATACACACGTGGACAAAATTGTTGGTATCCCTCGTTTAATGAAAAAAAAAAACACAATGATCACTGAAATAACTTGAATCTGACAAAAGTAATAATATATAAAAATTCTATGAAAATGAACAAATGAAAGTCAGACATTGCTTTCCAACCAGGCTTCAACAGAATTTTTTAAAAAAGAAAACTCATGAAACAGGCCTGGACAGAAATGATGGTTCCCTTAACTTAATATTTAGTTGCACAACCTTTTGAGGCAATCCCTGCAATCAAACGATTCCTGTAACTGTCAATGAGACTTCTGCACCTCTCAGCAGGTATTTTGGCCACTCCTCATGAGCAAACTGCTCCGGTTGTCTCGGGTTTGAAGGGTGCCTTTTCCAGACGGCATGTTTCAGCTCCTTCCAAAGATGCTCAATAGGATTTAGGTCAGGGCTCATAGAAGGTCACTTCAGAATAGTCCAATGTTTTCCTCTTAGCCATTCTTGGGTGCTTTTAACTGTGTGTTTTGGATCCATCTATATATGACCACTGTCTGACCTTCACACGGGCCCAGGTGAGGAAGGAGATGAAAAAGATCAATGCGAGGAAAGCCGCAGGGCCAGATGACATCAGTGCAAGGCTAATTAAGACTTGTGGGGACCAGCTGTGTGGTATAATTACATATATGTATAATACGAACCTGAGGCAGGAAATAGTCCCTGAATTATGGAAATCTTCTTGTGTGGTACCAGTTCCAAAGAAACCCCACCCTATGGACCTCAACGACTACAGACCTGTAGCACTGACATCCCACCTGATGAAGATCTTGGAGAGATTGGTTCTCACACATCTCCGCCCTCTAGTGAGCCCCGCTATGGACCCCCTCCAGTTTGCTTAATGGCCGGGCATTGGGGTAGATGATGCCATCATCCACCTTCTGCACAGGGCTCTGTCTCACCTGGAGAAACCAGGGAACACGGTGGGAATAATGTTCTTTGATTTCTCCAGTGCTTTTAACACCATACAGCCGGGGTTACTGAGGAACAAGCTGGGCCTTGCTGGAGTGGACCACAACCTCTCCAACTGGATCCTAGACTACCTCACAAATCGACCTCACTACATGAGAGCCAGAGACTGTGTGTCAGATACTGTGAAATGTAATACATGGGGCACCTCATGGTACAGTTCTCACCCCTTTCCTCTTCACACTGTACACTGCAGATTTTATGTGCAACTCATCCAGCTGCTACCTACAGAAGTATTCTGACGACTCTGCAATAGTAGGTCTCATCACAGACGATGATGACAGGGATTACAGAGAACTGAACCGGGATTTTGTGGACTTTTGCCAGCGGAACCACCTGAAGATTAACGCGGGGAAGACCAAGGAGATGGTGGTGGACTTCCGTAAATGCAGATGCCCTCCTAAACCAGTGGACATCCTGGGGACGGGCATCAAGATTGTGAACACCTATAAGCACCTGGGTTTGCTCCTTAATAATAAGCTGGACTGGGCAGATCATACGGAGGCCCTGTACAGGAAGGGCCACAGCAGGCTCTACCTGCTTAGGAGGCTGAGAGCCTTTGGAATCCGGGGGGCACTTCTTAGGACTTTCTTCAACTCGGTAGTGGCATCAGCCATCTTCTTCGGAGTGGCCTGCTGGGGGAGCAGTATATCAACCAGGGACAGAAATAAACTTGACAAGCTGATTAGAAGGGCCAGCTCTGTCCTGGGGAGCCCCCTGGACCCAGTGCAGGCGGTGGGTGACAGAAGGATACTGTCCGTGGTGAGCTCCATGCGGGAGAAGAAGTCCTATCCCATGCATGAGACTGTGATTGCGCTGGGCAGTACTGTCAGTGACCGACTGCTCCACCCTAGGTGTGAGAAGGAGCGCTATCGGAAGTCTTTCCTCCCCACCGCGGTTAGGCTGTACAACCAACACCGACCTAAGCGGAGATCAATACACACAGAGAACTGAAATATCTTTCTGCTTGTTATATCCCCCCCCCCCTCCTCTGCTACTTCTTATCTGTCTGTCTACTATCAATGTAATGCCCCTCACCTTGGAACATTCCTGTACATTTTGTATTTGTATCTGCTTATCTTTGCTGCTGTAACACACTGAATTTCCCCATTGTGGGACTATTAAAGGACTATTATTATTATTATTATTATTATTATTATTATTATAATTTCCTGTTGCAAGACCCATGACCTGCGACTGAGACCAAGTTTTCTCTCTAGAATCACTTGATAGGCTTGAGATTTCATTGTACCCTGCACAGATTCAAGACACCCTGTGCCAGATGCAGCAAAGCAGCCCCAGAACATAACAGAGCCTCCTCCATGTTTCACAGTAGGGACAGTGTTCTTTTCAAGATATGCTTCATTTTTCCGTCTGTGAACATAGAGCTGATGTGCCTTGCCAAAAATTTCGATTTTTGTCTCATCTGTCCATAGGACATTCTCCCAGAAGCTTTGTGGCTTGTCAACATGTAGTTTGTCAAATTCCAGTCTGTCAGATTCAAGTTATTTCTGTGACCATTGTGGGTTTTTCTTTCATTAAACAATTTTGTCCACATGTGTAAGAGTAGGAGACATAGAGCGAAGTTTAGTTAGATTTAATCAATTACAGGCAGATAGTGAGATAAATCATAGGAGTGAGTGAAGGAGAGTATAACGTCCCTGCCTGTTGGAGTCTTTGCGCCACCCTCCGCCCACACGCTGCAGCGAAGGAGGCGTGTTCAGTTTGATTCTTTGCTTAAGGTTCTTGTTGCTCAGTCTGAACACTGTCCTAGTACTACTACTATGTAATTGAATCTCAGCCACACCCGTCTCCTGCACCTTTGTTTCTTTCTGCTCCTCAAATAGTTAATCTCAGCCTTGCCTGTGTGATTGACAGCCTATCGTCCTATCAAGCACAAAAAAGTTTAATAATAAACCTATAAACCATACAAGTCTATCAAGTCTGGTGCGGGTTCTTCCTTCCTATTTATTGTTTGTTCACATTCCATTCACATGGGTGCTTGCTATTGCATTGTGCGTGCTGGCTATTACTCCTTGATGTTTTGTTACCTGTATTCTTATTCCTGACCTCTGACTTACCTTTGACCATTCTCTTAGATTTGATTCTGTACTGCATTGCTCGACTGTTACCGACCCCTTGGCTTGCTGACCTCCCTTTTGCTGTTGTTTGTCCTGTCTGTGTTGTCACTTATATTAAGAAGGGACTGTCGACCAGTTGCTGGCAGTCTCCTAGGACAGAGTTCAGGCAAGTAGCCAGGGTCAGTGTGGGGGGGGGGGTTCAGTTTAGGGTTCACTGTCTTGTTGTACCCCTCCCCACAGGGTTCACCAGCAGCTACTGGGGAATCGCACTTCTAGCAATTCCCTTACAGAGAGTATCTGCAATGTGCCTTGAGCCTGACTGCAGCAGTACAGACACTGGACGGTTAACCCTTTCATTGCCAATAATCTAATATTGCCTGTCTGTTTTGCAATAAAGCAGTTTAATCTATGACTGTCCACAGAGTAATGTACAAGATCTGCAAGTAATGGCTGTGTAGGAATCTCTACTTACTCACATGAAAATGTATCACCAGCTTATTTGGCAAAACAGACTTGGCAGTGGCACTGGCAGAGCAAGACTGTCCTACTCCTTCTCCCAGTGATCTTTCTTCTAGGCTGACCACATCCGTACCTAGCACATGGTTGTTGTCATTATCATCATCAGCAACAAGTTTTTCTCCTCCTCTTCCTCTTCCATGCCAGCGTCAGTTATCCTTAAGGGAATGTGCGCCCAGCACAAAAGCAAAATGCACCCAGTCATCCAGCTGTTCTGCAACTTAACTTGCATCTGGCCAAGCTGGTGGCGATGCAGTCGCTGACGTACCACTTAGTGGATTCCACTGCGCTTCGTCAACAGATGGTATGCGCTCAACTTCCATGGAGGATACCTAGCCACCATGATTTCTCTAGGAAAGATGTCCCTGCTTTATAACGCCATGTGTCGGAGAACATGGGCCTTTCCTTGAATATGTCAGTCTGGGGAAAGGTGCCTACCACCATCGACACATGGAGCAGCAAGTATAAACAAGGACAATACGTGGCTTTCATGACCCATTGGGTCAATGTCTTGAGTGGCAGTGGCCCTATAAGGGGTTTCCGCCATTGTGTCCATCATTTTATAGAACAACTATAGGAAGGACCCGGCTTCGCACGGGTATATTTCATTTTTTGTTTGTGCAGTGACCCCATAAGAATTGGCCAGTTTTGCACTTGACATCCAGTATGGCAGTCCAGTATAGGTATAGTCTATTTATGGCCGTGTTGCTATGGAAACCTGGTAAATGAAATGTGAACTTATATTGGCTAATACACGACACATGACTGAATATTTAAGAACCTGCGAACTGCTATTGACTCATGCAGGACATAAATAGCTTGGTTGCTATGGAAACCTGGGGTAAAGCGGTGTGTATGTCAAGACTGAACCTGCGATTTTTCATTGGTCCATAAGTGTCATGTGATCATGTGCATCTCAGTTTGGATATCAGTGCAAAATCTGCGATAGGTTGTTATGGAAAACCTGGAGTAAAGCTGTGTGTATGTGACCTTGTGTAACAGTGTCATCCACAGCGCCCTGCCCCTTTAAGGCTGACCTACAGCAGTGAAGAAAAATGGCTGGGTTGTTATTGAAACCTGGAGTGCAGCTGTGTGCATGTGGCTGACAATGCTTTGTCAGATTGGAGACGGGCTTGGGTCTGCTGGGGAGTTTCAGCAGCTCGCTGTTGTCTGTAACATACCTTATCAGATTGGAGACAGGCTTGGGTCTGCTGAGAGTTTTCATTAGCTCAAGCAGCAGCCATGCGTTTTGCTGCAGGGGACATGAGTAGTTTAAAAAACGTTTCAATTTATAAGAATGCTGAAATCCAGTATGGCAGTCCAGTCAGTGGCGTAAATAACAGTTTAGCAGTGGTAGCAGCTGCCACAGGGCCCGGGACATTAGGGGTCCCAGCGAGCCTCTGATGTTTTTTTTTTTTTTAACACCAGCAGGTAACGGGCCCTATTTACTTACCGATCCCCACTCCTGCTCACGGCCGCCTGCACTTCACCTTCTGTAGAGGTGGCTGTGAGCATGACGGAGTAACGTCTAGTCCCTCCACTTGACCGATGATCTTTCACCTAAATAAATGAAAACTCGACACAAGAGAAGTGGAGTTGAATTGGCCACAGCAGCCTTTTATTAACATACAGTAAATTTACAAAACAAACAGCAATATCAAAAACCAACGACCCGTATTTCCCTTTAAAGCCACAGGAGGTCCTCGGAGCCCAACACACTGGCCTTCTAAAACCCCCCTTTTTGTGAATTACCTCCAGTCGTACCGCCCAGCTCGAAGGCACCAAATCACCAATCCCCCAGGTGATAAAAGGATCCGTCTTTAAAGATCCTGAATGTCCTAAGGCCAGCCCAAAATTGTTTCCCAGCCATGCCATTGTCTCCAGGGGGGTCCAGAGCCTCCAAGCTCCCCCCCCCACTGATACCACCAGGCATTTCCTTCCCAACTCCGAGGACCCCCCGTCACCAACGCAAAGGCTTGACACCTTAAACCTTTGCATCCCTCCACACCCGCAGCGCCACTTCGATTCCTTCTTGAATCGACAGAGCCCAAATGTCCGTAACCCCATCTCGCCGCCAAAAGTTCCCCTCCCCTGCCTCAAACTCCTTGTGACGGACCGCCACAAAACCGTTCCTTTGAAAGAACCGGGCCACCGCCCTATTGACCTACACCCTGGCCCGATTAAGGCTGTCCACACAGCGGGCCCCCCGTCACACATGACGATGAACTATATCTGACCACACCGTCACTAAACCTGGCGACATAGCCCACAACCTGAGCATATCAAACTTGATATCCCGTATTAACTCGCGAAAAGGCCTGACCCCTAGATCATTCCCTCCCACATGGAGAACAAGAACATCCGG
Organism: Leptodactylus fallax; assembly: GCA_947044405.1. Taxonomy (NCBI): domain Eukaryota; kingdom Metazoa; phylum Chordata; class Amphibia; order Anura; family Leptodactylidae; genus Leptodactylus; species Leptodactylus fallax. The sequence continues at coordinate 150,174 of CAMRHE010000396.1, read as the reverse complement.
GGACCTATCCAACCTGACAAACCTGTGAAACTCTGGAAGTACCCTGGACCAACACATCCCCCTAAAACCAAGCCATCTTACCGTAACCCTTTCTCGGGGAAAACCCAATTGCCGACCGTCTGGCCGAACCGCTGCCCTCAAGACCCCCCAGAACACAAACGAATGGCCCAGGATCCAGACCAATTCCAGTTCATCCCCCCCCCTGAAAGAGAAAGAAAAAAACAATACACAATATAACCATGTCGCCTCCACCGCCCTAGACCAACCAAGCAGGACGAACATATGACCGAAAACGCACCGACTCCCATCTGCCTATCCGCCTGACCACTTCGTCACCCAAACCCCTGCGCGCAGCCCCGATATGAAAGGAGTGACCCCCGTAATCCCCCGGGCACCGCCCACACTCCACCAGACACTTCCGGAATATTGCCACAAACTGGTATCTAGACAGAAAAGATCCGTCCGCATGAATTAGCAGGGGATCCTCCAGAAAACGCACTGATGGCCTGTACTCCTTGAAACACTGAACTGGACACATAAGGACTTCAGGAACCTGAAATAATACCACCCTGGACCCTCTGCCCTCCTGGTCCGTCTTTGATCTGCGCACGAGAAATTCCACCCTATCCACCATAACTTCCACGTCGTTCATCAGTAAACCGCCCGGCCTGCTAGTAGACGGGCTAACCAGTTCCCCCAACCCCCCAAGGCTAAGGAGAACGCTAATCTAAAAAGTTTAATCTCAAACTCGGACCTGCAAAGACTCCCTAATGCTACCCCTATCTCCTGAAGCAAATGAAAAGACACCGGCCATCGCTGATCTACTGAAGCCCGACCCCGTCTCCACCCTCTCAAAGCCTGGCGTACCGCAAATGTCTTGGTGACATCCCGTAAGCCCCGTGCCCTGAAACCAAATGCCAGTCCCGCCATAAGCTTATTTACCCTCGATATTGACCACCCATCCTCCTTACATTGGCCTATCAACAATAACAGCAACCCCTCATCATCCGTAACCTGCCTGCCAAAATCCGCCCGCCATTCTTCCCATTGGCACCATGCTACCTCATATGCAGCCCAGGTTCCTTCCGTCAAGGACCCTCGGATCAATCTCTGCGCCGCCCGAAAGGCAGATTCCAAAGGTCTACCGACCATGCCTCTCCCTCCTCCTCTGCCTCTGGCGCCAATTGCCGAAACCTGGCCCACTGCAAACGAGAGAGTGCGTCAGCAATACAATTGTCAACCCCTGGGACATGTACCGCCTTCACCCACGCGTTCAGTGACAAGCACAACCCTACCAGTCTCCGCAACACACAAACCACCGGGAGCGAGGACGCCGTCATGTTATTAATAGCCTGAACGACCCCGAGGTTATCGCAGTTGAACCGCACCTTCTTGTTCCTAAACTCCTGCCCCCATACCTCCAAAGCCACCACGATGGGAAACAGTTCCAATAAGGCAACGTTCTGCACCCAACCTTCCGCCTTCCAACTATCTGGCCATGAGCCCACGCACCAACGTCCCTTGTAGAAGGCCCCAAAACCAACACTCCCTGCTGCGTCCATGAACAGCTCTAATTCTTCCGCATCCACCCACTGATCCAACATCAATGACCGCCCATTATAACAACCTAAAAACTCGTCCCAAATTTCCAAATCCTCCCTTAATTCCCTTCCCAGGCGCACATAATGACGGGGATGCTCGACCCCCGCCGTTGCCGCCGCTAGCCTCCTGAAAAACACCCTCCCCATGGGCAGTATCCAACATGCAAAATTTAATTTACCTAATAGGGATTGAAGTTCTCTAAGCATTAACTTTTTTCGCCTACAGGCACCCCTAACGTCGTTGCGCAGCTGAACCAGTTTGTCCTCCGGCAAACGACATTCCATCCGCAACGAGTCAATACAAATCCCTAAAAACGTCAGCTCCGAACTCGGCCCCTCCGTCTTTTCCCCGGCCAACGGGATTCCAAATTGCCCCCGCCACCCCCTCCAAGGTATGTAACAACAATGAACAAATCCCAGAGCCCGCCGGGCCAACGCACAAATAGTCGTCGAGATAGTGAATCACCGACGACCACCCCGCCTCCTTTTTCACTACCCATTCCACAAACGTACTAAAACACTCGAAGTATGCACAGGAGACGGAACATCCCATGGGCAAACAACGATCCACATAGTAACCCCCGTCCCAATAACACCCCAACAGATGCAAACTATCCTCATGTACTGGTAACAAACGAAAAGCCGATTCAACGTCGGCCTTTGCCAACAATGCCCCAACCCCGTATTCCCTAACCCAGCCTACCGCCGCATCAAACGATGTATAAACCACCGAACAACATGCAGGGTCAATACCATCGTTGACCAACGCCCCCTTTGGGAAGGACAAATGATGAATGAGCCGAAACTTATTCGGCTCCTTCTTGAGTACCACACCCAGCGGGGACACCCTTAAATGCCCTATCGGGAGACACTCAAAAGGCCCTGCCATCCGCCCTAGTGCCACCTCCTTCGCCAGTTTTTCACTTACTACCCCCGGATGCTGTAACGCCGATCTCAAGTTCCGCCGAACCACTGGGAACTCCCCTTTAACATAAGGAATCTTAAAACCAAACTGAAAACTGTCCGCCAACAACCGCGCCGCCGCTCTATCCGGGTACTCATTTAGATACGGTCGCATCGCGCCCACTACCACCGGACTCCGCCCCTTTTCCAGCACTCTCCCCCCCTTTGGACTTAGCCCCCTTAAAACACCGAGATGCCCCATGTGATCCTCCACAGTTAGAACACTCATGCTTGAACTTGCACTTTGCATCGAATTTGCATGAGCCTTCGTTAAAGGAGAAGCACAATCCCTTCTGTGAAGCCGCTGAGCGCCCCGAAACATCGGACCCCCCGGCTCCTGCCTGAAAGGACTGCCCTGCCTGAACCGGAGCTGTAACCCGTAACCACAGCCCAATATCCTTGTGATCCCACCGGATACTGGGCCGTACCGCCTTTCGTTGACGAAATTGTTCGTCATACCTCAACCACCCTTGACCCCCGTAAACTCTATAAGCTTCACCAATGGCGTCCATGTAGCAAAAAAAGGGGGGAGCAATTCTCCGGCGCCTTTTCGCCAATTACGCTAGCCAAGATAGCGAACGCCTGCAACCAATTAAAGAAGGTGCGAGGTATAAGCCTATACCGCCGCTTCTCCTCTTCCTCCTTCTTAGACTCGTCCTTCTTTCCCCTATCCAAATTAAAGCGTTCTAACGGGAGTAACGAAAAAATATCTACATACTCCCCTTTCCATATTTTTTCCCTAACCTCCTGCTTCAAATGGGCCCCCAACGGCCCCTCGAAGCAAACGTACACCTCCCCCTTCGCGGAATCATCCAACTTCGGAGCCCCCTCCTCCTTGTCCTTTTTCCCCGCTTTTTTCCTGAGTCTTATCCGCACCCCCACTCCCCGTCGCGTCCCCCGACGTCCCGCTAACCGAAGCCCCTCCTGAACCGCTGACTAACGACCCCGGCCCGCCCGCCGGCGACCCCAAACCCCCGATCCCTGGAACGCTCGCGCCCACCCACGCGGGTACCGGAGACGGAACCGCGGCCTGGGCCTGCGCCCGCAATAACTGCCCTAAAAAACTCAGAAAATCAAACATACCCCTGCCCGCCTCTCCCGGGTGCCCACCCCCACCCTGGACCAGCAACAGTGGAATAGATGGAGACAGCAAAGATAAACACTCACCTGACTGCCTGGGTGCTGTGTGCCCACCAGTCGATACTCCTGAATCCAGACGCTGCCCGGACATTCTATCTAGCGCAGGAACGAACAGCTGATCCCCCTAGGACATCGCCAGCGAGGAAACCAGCCCCCCCTCACAGCGAGGGAGGGGGCCGCAAGCGGAGAGGAGTGTGCATCCGCGCACACGTGGAGAGCCGACCCAGGCAGCGCCTGATCGCTGGATGAAGCAGGCTGAAGACCCGAGGTCCGCATCACAGATCCTGACTCACCGCGCACGGAAGGCCCAAGGTAAGGTGATCCACGGCCCTCCGCACCGGCTCCCTCTCCATCGTCGCACTCTGGCAATGGCGGAGGCGCGGCCTGCCGCCTCCGCCGCGAGTCCCGCCCGCTAACCGGATTCCTCCCGGCCGGGACTGCCGGGAGGCAGCAGACCTGTCGGCATCCTGAACCGGAGGGTCCCTTGAGGGGCTCCGTCTTTGGCGCTGGGCTCGAGGGGCTTCATCTGGACTCAGGCACGCCGGAGGCCTAGTCCTCCGCGGCCGTCTTGGAGTTGTAGGGGACACCTCAGCAGCAGGTGTCCCCGGCCCCTGAAGCAGGCCCGAAAGCTGAGCCTGCACCCACTCCTCTCCGTGTGTAGCTGCCGACTCGCGCAGCTGCACAATCAAGTCTTCAAGGGATGCCATGAAAATTAATGGAGACACTAGTAACTTAGCTTCTTCCTCTGTGTCTTCTTCACGGCAACTGCCGTTACTTTTCGCGGGCTTTCCCTTAAAAACCTCTCCCCCTGCAACCTAGCTTGAATTAACCCCACCTTACCCCACCTTGATCAATAGCTGCTGTCCAGCCGTACTCGTCATGTGGGCCCTCCCCTCAGCCTTCGTCCCCGGTCCGGCCCCTTCTGGAGCGGGGATTGGTAAGTAAGGCCTGTGGGCCGTGAACCCCACAAACACTGCTATCATTGTACTCTGGGGTCTTTTCAGCAGGCTTCGGGCCTCCTTGGTGGCGTCCCAGATGTCGGTGGGCCAGTCCGACGTCATTATGCACTGCGATACATGCCTGGCTCACGCGACATCTGGTCCAACATTGAAGAAGTAGCGGGAAGTGCGCATAATACTATATGAAGGAGCCACTATGATACTGTGTGCAGGGGCCACTATGGGGCAGAATACTGTGTGCAAGGGCCACTATGGGGCCTAATAGTGCGTGCAGGAGCCACTATGGGGCATAATAGTGTGTGCAGGAATGCAGTTTGTACGGGGGGGGGTGTTGCCGGGGGGGGGGGGGGTCCCATGTCAAATATTCGCCTTGGGGCCCTGCCATTGCTAGTTACGCCACTGAGTCGAGTATAGGTACAGTCTATTTATGGCTGTGTTGTTATGGAAACCTGGTAAATTAAATGTGACTTATATTGGCTGATACACGTGATATGACTGAATATTTAAGGACCTGCGAACTGCTATTGACTAATACAGGTCATACATAGCTTGGTTGCTATGGAAACTTGTGTGCCTGTGGAGAGTAAGCACCTGTGAGCTGTTATTGGCTGATAAGGGACATGTGACCGTGTGTATGGCAGTTGGAATATGAGTGAAAGACTTGCAGGCTTGTATAGACTAATGCTGGTCATTTTTTGGGAATACTGTATCTCAGGAACGGTACGTCCAAGAGAGCTGAGACCCAGTCTATAATATTCCCGGACACCTGATGTACATGTGTGCCAAATTTGGTGAGGATCGGTCCAGTCGTTTGGTCGCGCATAAAGAACAGACAGACTGACAGACAGGAACTCATTTTTATATATATAAGAGAAATACTGTGCTAATTTTTGTGGTATTTTTGATGAAGTCTTTAATGGAGATGTGAAAAACCCTAAGAATGGTTGGAAAAAAAAAACCTTATATTCACCAAAAAATTAACTTTCATGTCAATCTGAAAAAAACAAAGGTAAATAAATGTTTACCAAATCCAGATACATTAACCTCTATGTCTGCAATGTTAAGGCATACCTCCAACCAAAAATGTAAATGCAATCAATGTAAGAAGTATGTAAAATTTTATATCGCATGATCCTGTAGTCTGGTCTCCCGGTATCCCTCTCAGGCCTCTCAGGCTACAAGCTTGTATGATTATAAGTATGTTCTGACTGTGTTGGTAATAGATGGACCTGACCTGGTGGTAATATTTAGCCTTATATCCTGGTATTACATGGTAAGTGTATGTCTGTATTATTACAGTACAGCAGGCTATGGGTAGAAGATTCTTTGTCCATTCTTTCTGAACACCAGCAGTCATATACTCTACTTATCTGTACCACCCAGCCTGCCCTGCCTGTCCTAGCCCTGGATGGTACACCTGCCTACTACTGCTATAGGCTAGCGTTGTCCTTCAGCAGGGCAGGCTGGAACATATAGCCACGGATGTGGCTGCCGGTATTTGGAAAGATTATAAATGTCACATGGTAGGCGGGAGATACAGTAAGAGTCAGTGTTCCGTTTAAGGAACTGAAAGAGGACAAGCGAAAAAGTGAATTACCCAAGTGCATGGCAGCATAGAAAGGAGGGATCTGGACGCAAGAAGCTCCAATAATTATATCTCTTAAATTTGTTTTTCACGAGGTTCGCCTGTTCAAGGTTCACCTCTAAAAATAATCGGAAACACCAGGAGGGTGCAGTAAAATAAAATCTGATACTCACCTTTCCTTACGTCCTCTGGTCTCCCTAGGAGTGTCCAGTGCGTGTTCCTAGGTGTTCCTTGGCCACTTATGACCACTTCTGTGATGTCTTGGGTCTCCGCTGTGGCCTGTAGAAGACCACTGGAGCAGCACCCATTGATCATAACGGAGTTTGCTATCTCTTCCTTAGAGAACCTTCAACAGAGATACAGAAGCTTTACTAAAGTGTTCATTCTGGATATTTCTAGATATTACTTCTGTGTAAGAGTGGAGCGAGAGTTATGGCCTTCTTATGAAACTTGCATGTATTTAGAAATCAGGACCCCATCTCTCCGGATAGAGTCAATGGTATATGGCTCTCCATTCACTTCTATGAGAGTTTTGAGAGTAGTCGAACACTTCTGCTCAGCGGTCTTTAGAATTTCCATAGAAGTAAATGGAGAGAGACACATTCTACGTTCAGTTAAGTCGGGCACAGGAAATCCTGATCTTGAGATTTTGGGTCCCATAGATGCATAAAGATATAAATATTTCACATGGATTTGATATATTCTGCATCAAAATGCATATGAAATTTGCATACAATGTGCACGGCCTTTCCAGAACCAAGTTCAAATGTATAGAAAAAATTTCAAGTAAATTTCCAGCATTTTTTTTCTACCATGGAGGAAAATGGCCTCTTACTTATTTCAGGTGGAAAATGCAATTGAATTCTGTTAGAGATCTGGGTATTACTAATACTTAATATTCTTCACTAATCCCAGTTTCCCTCCTTTCCCTTAGGTATATCTACTTATCTGTTTCCTTGACTGGTTTGCATGTACGATAATTTACCCCACAATATCAATAATAAAATACGTTTATTATTAATGCACTTGTAATATGATGGAACTAGGTTATAGAATAATACAAAACAGTATTAACACAGTGCAATACAATAAGTACAGAACCCAATTACCCAGGTGAATATAAAACCTACAGATATCGCTACATACACACACACATACACACACACACAACCCCTGACAAGTTACTAACTGACCCTTTCTGTAAGGAACACAGCAGTAGTAATACAGATTAATAGAGGGTGACTGATAGATAGATGGATAGATAGATAGATAGATAGATAGATAGATAGATAGATAGATAGATAGATAATAGATGGATGATGGGTGGATGGATGGATAGAGAGATAGAGAGAGAAAGTTATACTTAAGCCTTATTATGCTCTGGTGGTATATGGAGCTTGTCTAGATGAGGCTGGTCAGTCCAAGGGGGCTGGTGAAGAGAGAGAAAGAGGGCTTTTGGCCCATCATATTTATAGCCCACAACTCCGCCCACCTAGATGTTGTCACTCCAATCAGGCTCTTGGTATTGTAATATATGTTTAGATGCAATACTTCTTATGAGTCTTGGGATGGCGCTCTAACACTTAAAATTGATCCTTGGCCCAGGGGTAATGACCTACCTCCCCCATCTGACTTCTAATGTCCCTTGTTTCAGTGGAACTCTCTTTGAACAAGGGAAGCTGATTACCATCACCATGGAGGTCTCATTAGCATATTCCATCTCCACCCTTCTAAACAAAAGCCTTCCTGGAAAGCAGGTTTTGTAGCCTGCAGACAATATTAATGTTTGTGGCAAGCACTTCCCTTTACAATCCCCCCTGTTGTCGGGAACACGACCATGTAATTTGAGGAAGTGTTTGTTTGGTCGTTATTGCCCCCTCAGCCCTATTCATTCCTGGTAATGGTTCAGGATGGAGTGAAGTATAATTTGGATTTAGGTACCAAGACATCGATCATTTCCAGGGACACTTTCCCACCTATGACTGTCGCCCAATATCCTCTGCTCACAGAAAACGTCTTTTGCGCGTCCTGATTTGCGGTGTCAGTGATACTTTCTACGGTCCACCCCAATATGTCACACTGACCTGGACGGGAACATTTTTATCCATCCCACAGTTAGTCAGGTAAGACCTTTAAACCACAGTCCATTGTCACGGTACATGCAGCACCACCTTTGGTCCGGACTGAAGCTCACGCAGGGTTAGACCACCTTGCCAAATGACACCAACTGTCCTACAGGACCGCTACCTGTACTTAAGCACAGGTCACCAGTGAAGTTGTCACCGGCCTCCATGAACAGAAAAACCTGGACTTTTATCAAGGCAGGTCTGTGAACCTGCATCTGAAATGATGTCTCAGGACCTAAAATCGAATTGTGGGGAGAGGCACTGCTTCCCATGTCCCCTGTACCTGACATTCACTCCATCCATTATGAACCATACCATTTTATATGGCCGAGGTGGCAATTACCTTACAGTGTAGGGGTACCTTACCTGTCCCTAAGGATCCTTACACCCCTTTACCTAACAGAAATTAATGTAACTTATATATATATATCCCACTCATCCACCAAACACACAAATTCCCACCCCCCTATAGATCAAGGCGATAATAATACAAGGATGTGCTGGTATTGGTGCACATAGAGACTCCTGCCACACGAGCACATGTTTCCTACTCATCCATAAACACATGAATCTTCAGACCCAGGTGTAGATGGGAATTACACTAAAAGATGCAAATGCAAGTATGTCTATACACAAACACACTAAGTGTTCAGTGTGGGAGGCGTATGTTGTTGTACAGACCATAACAGGCACTTACACCTGAAGTGTCTATGTGCACACACAAAAATGCAAAAATGTACAAGAATATAGAAAATTACATTGAAAACATTATTTACAAGTTAAGGCTGGGACTGTATTAGTATCAAGTCCTTAGTCCCTGCCTTCAGGTAAGTTCGTGATGTACGGCCTGGCCCTTTTGAAGCTGACGGGCCAGGCCTTTTATCTTCCTATAGATGAAGATCATTCCTATATACATAATGGCCACTAGGACGAGGAGGACTATGACTGGGTGTACAAGCAGATTGAAGAATGATGTTGCTTTGGGGCTATATCCGAACAGACTCTCCCACCAAGATACGGCTGAGTCCTTCTCCAGGGCATGAACCATCTCTGTTATCTTTGACTGGTCATGTTTCAATAAGATGGTGGCCTGCTTTTCAGAGTCTTTGAGCTTCTCTATGACACTTTCCTCCTTAGTGAAGTCTAGTAGCAGGTGTCTCAGTTTTCTGCCAAAACCAAGAGGGATCCTCTGGAGCCTTACAGGAGTATCTGGACGGATATCCAACCTCTTCTCTGGGGTAATCGGTGTTCTCCCCTTCTGCTCTGCTACATCGACACCTAGAACGGGATAAAGGGTACAATATGCTCCTGGGAGGAGTTCACCTCTTTCGGTGCAGTTAGTTGTATAAATGGTATATGATGCATTAACGGACTGGTACCAACACCAATACCCTTGACCCAAGTACTTCAAACTAGATGGAGGTATTGAGCTGCTTTTCATCTCACAGAACCCCTCATTATCCCAACACTGGTGTCTGAGCACCCGATCATGATCCCCTTGGCAGAGGATAGCATCCTCTTTCCTCCAACATCCATCTGTATCAAACAGATAAGGATGGCCGGTCTCATAGGTCAGGATATCTGAGGAGAGCTGTGGATGTAACACTGTTCTGTTATTCATCATTAAACCTAGGTTGATAGCACCGCACCCACGTCTCACGTTGCCAGAGACAGGTGCCAGGGATGAAGCAGTGCAAGTAAGATTATGGTACCCATGCCACTGAATGACCCACCAGTTAGTATGGTTGGCAGCAAAAAGAGTGATAAAAGGACTCACCCTTTGCTGGAGGTTAAAAGGGTAGTGTCCATTATACAGTGAGGACACAATATGTTTAAGGTTGCTGGAAAGTTCACCCTGAACCTGAGTACATGCCAGAGCAAGCTGAGCTCTATCCTGTTCTTCCAGGAGACCCACGACTAATAGTCTAAACTTCTCTCGTAAAGCAGAAGATAGGGAGCTAGTGGCATCTATATGTGAGTGTTGTAAATCCTCCAAAACATGATTTACATCAACCTGGGTCTTGAGGCCTTCCCCAGTATGTTTCGCCAGATTCCCGAGTTTGTTTCTCAGGACTTCCAGGTCCATAGTGTTCAGTGCCCCTATTCCCATTGCACCTCCTCCTAAACCCATGGCAATCAAATCCCTTCTCCCCCTTTACTTCCTGTATCTGGTAGCATCCTTCCTTACTTCTTGTCCCACCTCTAACCATCCTTTTATCATATCGATCTGATTCCTCACAAACTCCTCACATCTATGGTCCCAGTGGTCTACTCTAAAATCATCAACCGAAATCCTCCAGGTATATAGGACGAATTTGGTTTTGGTGATGATTTTCCAGGGAGATGCTAACTGTGGAGCTATGGGATCAGCCATTTGATAGGTTGGGGCATTACAGGAATCCCTGTGGGGTTTTACTGGCTGAAGAACTTCAGTTTCATAAGGGACCCTTACCACAGTCACACATACTTTACCTCTTCCTTTAAATGGATACCATTGGTCACCTTCTCCAGTCTCTAATACGAGATTCCGGATGGGTTTAGTTGTGGAAAGATAAACCCACTGTGTAAATGTCCAACACCCCTCATCGACTGCCTCACAAAATGGCCATTTAAATGAACCATCAATATTGATAGCAAAGTTAATATCTCTGCCTCTGGGATCCTTCCAATCAGAAGATACATATCTATTCCGGTATTCCTCAGTCATAGGGGTCCCATCCATCCATACATCAATTATTGGAGAATCCACTCCGTTACAGACTATATCCCATCTCCATGGGTTAGAGTCTGACATTACCATCTGAGTGTCTGGTTCCCAGTGTGCATAGGTGATGAAATAATGTCCTGTCACATCTGGTACACAAGCATCCCTCATAATGCTAATCATAAAAGATCGAATGGATGGAGATCCCTCCAGCTGAGTATACCTCTGATCCTTCGCATCAGTTCGTACCTTCAAAACTGTGGCTCTGTATAGGCCTTCAAGTTTTACTGGGCCGCTCTGATTGTTCCATAATACTTGACCAGATTTACTGCAGTTTAACTTTAAAATCAATATGCTGGTCCCTAAATAGTCCGTGGACACATGTCCTTCATCATATTTGGATTCCCTAGTTATTACCATATGAGAATCCCGTAGCATACAGTACGCCTTCAGGGTGCCCTTTACTGGTATTGGTCTATCAAAGTATGTCCTAACTCTTAAGCTATCCTGACTGGTATGTTTCAGAAAAGTGGCTTTTAGAATGTACCATCCACTGTATTCTGCCCCAGTGACATCTTCAGGACTCAGGACTCCTGCTTTGGTGCACAGCACCTTTGTTGTGTTTACTATCACTGGCCTATAAGGATGTAAGTGGGGATTTCTAGACATCCATCTTACTGATTTGATAGCTGTTGGTTCTGAGATCTGGTAAAGAATAACATGATAATATGAAATGTTTTGATACACCTTTGACCTACTATCCCCCCTTCACCCAACTCTATACTCATGACCTTATTGAGTTGGGGAGGCACGGGTAGCCTTTGCTTGGTCAATGTGGATCCAAAACCCTGCCTTTCGTCTATGTGAGCGTTTTTTTGTTGAGATTGGCCTTTGTACTTTCAGCATAGTGCTACCCATTACTTCCAGGACCTGATAGGGTCCTTCCCAGTTTGCATCCCAGGGCCCGGCCTTGCGGAATACTTTGACCATGACCATTTCCCCTACAGAGGGCATGGGAGTTTCCCCCTGTAGGTATGGTTTATTCATCTTTATTGCTGCAAGCGGTAGCAATTCCTTCAGGTTCTGCTGAACCTGTTGGAGAAACACATCTCTAGCAATAGCATCTTTCATGGGTGTAGAAATTTGGGGTTCACTTGACCAACAGATAGACATCTTGCGCCCGGTCATAAGTTCAAATGGTGTTATGCCGGTTGTTGTTGCCTCTGTGGCCCGGATACCCATCTGTACTGCTGGAAGGGAAGTCACCCAAGTGGAACCCTTTTCCAACAGTGCTTTGGAGAGCTGAGTTTTGATAGTTCGGTTCATCCGCTCCACAATGCCTGCTGACTGTGGATGAAGGTACATGAAATCTTTGCTTTATGTCCAGAAGTCCACAAAGTGCTTTCATAACCTTGCCTGTAAAATGGGTTCCCCGATCTGATTCAATCACTCGGGGGATTCCCCACCGTGATAGAATGTGCTCCCACAGAACCCGAGCAGTAGTAGTAGCGGAGTCATTTACTGTAGGGATGGCTTCTACCCATTTTGAGAAGACATCCACCACCACCAATGCATAGCGACAGTTACGGCTGCCTGCCGGTAATGGTCCTATGTAATCAATTTGTAAAGTAGACCATGGTCCCTCCGCTGGAGGAACCCGCTGCAACACTGGCTTCAGGGCGGATGCCCTTGGGTTTACCTGAGCACACACCAGGCATTGTTGTGTAACTTCCTCTACCGTCTTGGACATACCTGGCCAGTATAATTTGTCCTTGAGTAGGGTCAAAAGTTTGTCCCGACTCAGATGACCCAACAACTGATGATTGAGTCTTGTTACTTCTGCTTGCAGATGCTGTGGAACCACCGGTAGAGGGAGTGGTTTGGTTCCAGTGTCATAACACAAAATGCCCTGTTGGACTGTCCAGGGATCTTGTGGGCTGGTAAGGTGTGCTGCCAGCAAAGGATCCTTTGACTGTTCCTCTTCAAATGACACTGGACCATCTTTGAGTTGTTTGTTTCTGATTTTAATCTGGTGTACGGGTATGGCTTCAGTGTCTGATTCCTGGAGGACTCCAGACACTGCAGCCAATTTGGCAGACTCATCTGCTTTGTTGTTACCCCGGATCAGAGGGTTATCACCCTTCTGGTGTGCTGGAATTTTTATGATTGAAGCATTCCCAGGATGTGCCATGCCCCATTCCCACAACTCTTTCAGGACTGAGGCATGAGCTAAAGGTTTATTTTGGCTGTCCACAAACCCTCGTCGTTTCCAAGTGTCCAGATGCAAAGTGAGAGATCGGACTACATATGAGCTGTCGCTATATATAGTACGATTCCCTGGAGGCTGAATGAGAAGGGCTTCTCTGACGGCCTCCAGTTCAGCCCGTTGTGCTGACATGTGACCAGACAACCTTATCAGCTTCTGGGTACCCATGGTGTCATCCAGCACTGCAAATCCTGTCATGTAGGTGCCGTTCAAGCAGAATTGAGAGCCATCAACAAAGATGACTCTGTCATCGGGATTAGTGGTCATCCTGAATAGCTGGGGATCAGTGACCTGCGTTAGTTGACCACAATCATGTTCTATCCCTGTCATATTTAACAACTGGGAAAGAACATATTTTTCTTTGTGGTCCACTGTCAGATTTCGCCCACTCAACTCCATGATCCACTTCCCAAATCTCTGTTGTGAGACTCCAGGGAGTGTATCTCGAAGCAAGAGTGCCAGCGGGGAATGTGGAGTCTGTACAGTGAGGGGCCTGAAACCCACAATATGCTCGGTAGCTTTAACCGCATAGTGAATGGCTGTCAGTTGTTTAGCACATTCATCAAAACCCCTTTCAACTGGTGACAGGAGCCTGGAGAAGTACCCTAGAGGTCTATACTCAGATCCTATCTTTTGAAGAAGGACCGTAGAAATAGACTCTGCGCCAGCATGGGCTTGTATGGCCAGTTTTCCTTCTGGGTGAGGGGTGGCTAGGACTGGGGCGGATGAGAGATCTCTTTTCAGAGTTGAAAAGGCCTCTTCCTGTGTCTCTGACCAGTCCTTCAGAGAAGGCTGTTCCCCTCTAAGAAGTTCATAGAGTGGTTTTGCTTTGACGGCAAAATCCTCTATGAACTCCCTCATGAAGTTGGCTACTCCTAGGAACTTGTGTAAGTTCTGTAGAGAGTCTGGCCTGGGTATCTTCACCATGGCTTCCACACGGGTAGCCAGGATGCTCTTGGCTCCATATGAAATCTGGACACCAAGGAAGGTGACTTCTGTCCTAGCCAAGTTTGCCTTATGAGGGCTCAGCTTGAGTCCAGCCTGGGCCAGGAGTCCTAACAGTTCCTTCAACAGAACCAGATGGTCTTCCATGGTTTCTGTGTGAAGGAGAAGGTCGTCTACATATTGCAGCAGACATTCTGGCCGTGAGAACACACTTAATACAGCCGCTAATGCCTGGTGAAAATATGTAGGACTACTGTGAAACCCCCTGGGGCAGTACACAGAACATATACTGCTTGTTACCCACTGTGAAGGCGAACTTGTACCTGCAGCTCTCTGTCAGTTCGATGGAAAAGAATCCATTGGCGACATCGATGGTTGAGAATATATGACTTTTGCCGCTTACCCTTGCCATTATGTCGGGAGTCTGTGCGACCACAGGTGCAGACATGGGGGTGTACTTATTAAGGATGAGAAGGTCTATTGTAAGCCTCCATGTAGTTTCAACACCTGCACCCTTCTTTTTCACAGGCCATAAAGGATTATTGCACTTTGAATTACCCTCTATGACCACACCCCTTACTTCCAGGTCTTGGACTGTCTCTAGGATTGATTGTGTTGCCTCAGGCGGAAAGCGGTATTGACGCTGAGGTGGAGGGTCTGGCCCTTGTATGTCCACCTGAACGCCAACCATTCTTCCACAATCATTTTTGCTTTGAGCCCACAAGTCTGGATATTCGAACACAATAGGTTCAAGGTCTATGTTGTGTGAGACCTCTGACCATTTGTGTTCCAGCACATTGGAAGAATTCTCAATTGCTGGTAGGGGTGGTCCCAGACATTGGTGCTGTATGACATACACCTTTGATCGTCTTGGACCCCTCCAAACAATACAGTTTGCCAAATCGATTATCCATCCATTTTGTGTCATTACATCGGTACCGATGATGTTATCAGTACCAGGGTAATACCACATTGGGATCTTCAAGGTCCTATTTCTGTCAAGCTCAACTAGAACTTCATCTATCCTGTGGGCTCTCACCCCCCCTTGTTGATCAAATCCGATCACCATACACTGAGGGCTGTTGGGGTGTAGATCATGTTTGACATTGGTAATAGAAATTTCTGCTCCAGTGTCGAGCATGATCTTGGTATCGTGGTCTTTTATTCTGGCTTTAATGTGGGGTCTCCCTGAAGAATCCAGTATGATGTGACATATTGGAGCCAGATCTTTAGGGATTCCTGACCGTCAGTCAATCTGCACCAGATTCTCAGTAGGTACCTCTGAGGTACGTACTGCCACTTGTGGTTTCTAAGTTTTA
The DNA here is from genome assembly GCA_947044405.1 of Leptodactylus fallax. Classification (NCBI taxonomy): domain Eukaryota; kingdom Metazoa; phylum Chordata; class Amphibia; order Anura; family Leptodactylidae; genus Leptodactylus; species Leptodactylus fallax. The sequence continues at coordinate 134,566 of CAMRHE010000396.1, read as the reverse complement.
ACATTCTGTGCAGACTTATGATGTTCTACACCTAATGTTCTATCCTCTGGTCTATCAGGGGCATTTACAAGTGCCACATGTTTCAGTGCCTGTTCTGGCAAATGTCCCTGATTGCTATCTGTCTGTTTCCCAACTTGTTTGGCGTAATTAGGCTTCATCTTGAAACCATTATTATTGCCATTTTTCTCTGGGTTTGTACGATTGCAAACTACTTGAGGGCAGTTTCTTTTAATGTGTCCAACCTGTAAACACAGAAAGCATCGTATGTCTCCCATCTTTTCTGTTGGAGGAGCTGTGGGGTAGACAGACATGTGTGGCTTAGTGTGGTGTCCACGTTCATCTTGTGATTTGACATGGACCTTTCCACGCTCCCTGATTTTCACAGACTTTTTATTGTGCAGTAGATCTTGTCTATACTGTTCAATAATCATGGCTGCATCAGTGAGCGTTGGTTCCCTTGCTGCACTTAGCCAAATTGCGGTGTCAAGGTATGGGAATTTGTACACAAACATGCGAACCATGCCTTGTGGGACTCCTATACCTTGATCCTTTGTGATCTTCCTGTACATTGCTTCAAACCAACCACAGAGGGACGAAGGTTCGTCCTGTAAGGTGGGTTTGAATTTTGTCAGGATTTCTGGAGTAACATCCCAATGTCCTGTTGCCAGTTTCATGAGTATTGAAAGGCATTCTTCCTCATCATAAAATAGGCCATTCTTGGGACTTGTTCTCTCTGTTGCCTCATACCTTTGGTTGAGGTGTGTAGGCAACCACAATTTAAACAGCTCCATACGATATTCTGGAGGCACAGAATATTTCCTGCAATGTCCTTCAAACATATCACAGGCTGTAAATGGATCTGTATTAGGGTCATACTTAGGGATCTCTTTGCAGATCCGTAACAGGAAATTTATCTTTTCCATGTTGTTATGGCTAGGATAAAATTCCACTGACCTTTCAGGACGTGTAGGTAGGTTGGAAGCTGTATGTACAGTTTCCCATCCACTACTTAGTCCCCAATTTGAGTCCTGTCCATGGAGGCGTCCGCTGTCTCTCCTCTCCAAAGGTGTTGGAGAGAATTGTAGTGCACGCTCCACTGGAGTCCTAGTATCACAAAATGGACTACTGGATCTCTGATCCGCAGGAGCCGTGGGTCTGATCGCCCCCATCCCCTCCTGTGCCATTCCTGAGACACAAATCTGTTTAGTTGGCAAGGGTACTGTGCTGTTAGTACTAGGCCGTGACAAGTCAGAGATGATCTGCTGCAAATTCGCAATGATTTGCGACTTTGCCGCTTGATCCTCTCTTAGTGTCACTAACATTGCTTCTGTGGAAGTAATTTTACTTCTAAACTGATTGTTCTCAGTGTATAATCGAAGGAGTTCTTTGTCCATGTCAGAATAATAATTCTCTTTGTCAGAGAGTTTGGATTCCAACACACAAATCTCCTTTCCTCTCTCAATTATACAAAGTGCCTCATCTTTCAATTGAGTTTCTAACATGTGAATCTGCTTGACATTGTCTATACAACAATGACAGTGGGAGTTTGCATTGTTAGCTCGCTCCACTGTCCCTTTCATGTTTGCTAGGATCTCAGCATGCTCTGGCTTCCAAATGGTATCCTCAAAAGTATATACTAGTCTTGCTAGCATTTGTAATCTTTTGGAAGTTTTGTTAAAAACGGTCCGTTTACTAATGCAGTTTTTATCATGAGCATAGGCCTGATCCAGCAAAGCAGACCACAACATTTCTCCTGATTTATAGGTTGTGGGTGGTACTGGGTTGAATGTACTGTGTTTAGCTAGGTGTTTTAATGTTGAGAAATCCATACTTACTTTTCCTGCTGTCATCTTGGTCACCGTTGTCCTTCTACTTGTCCTTTGCTGCTTGAAAAAGTATCCTTTTCGTACCGGAAAGCCTTTTCCCGACCATCTGGACTTCTCCTGAAGAACCTTGACTTTGATATTACAGAGGCACAAATGGATTTCTCAGTCTCCCAGCGAGTTGTTTGTGGAGGAAACAGACAATTGTTAATACCTTCAGATAAATACAAATAAACAATAGGTTCACTGTTATTAATTATTTTAAGTGAAGCTTTAAGCAAACTGGGTTAGCCATGCAAACTTCAATCTGGGCATACAGTGTAACGCAACACTTCACTGTGTACCAATGTTACCTGTCCACGCCCCTTCACTTGATAGTTCACGGTATAACACAGTTTTGCCAGAAGACAATACGCAAAAATATAAACAACAGTACGGGCCGGCTCGCCATTATGTTAAAGATGAATATTAATAATTAATATTCATCACTCCTACCTGGCTCGCCATTATGTTAGAGATCTGGGTATTACTAATACTTAATATTCTTCACTAATCCCAGTTTCCCTCCTTTCCCTTAGGTATATCTACTTATCTGTTTCCTTGACTGGTTTGCATGTACGATAATTTACCCCACAATATCAATAATAAAATACGTTTATTATTAATGCACTTGTAATATGATGGAACTAGGTTATAGAATAATACAAAACAGTATTAACACAGTGCAATACAATAAGTACAGAACCCAATTACCCAGGTGAATATAAAACCTACAGATATCGCTACATACACACACACACATACACACACACACAACCCCTGACAAGTTACTAACTGACCCTTTCTGTAAGGAACACAGCAGTAGTAATACAGATTAATAGAGGGTGACTGATAGATAAATGGATAGATAGATAGATAGATAGATAGATAGATAGATAGATAGATAGATAATAGATGGATGATGGGTGGATGGATGGATAGAGAGATAGAGAGAGAAAGTTATACTTAAGCCTTATTATGCTCTGGTGGTATATGGAGCTTGTCTAGATGAGGCTGGTCAGTCCAAGGGGGCTGGTGAAGAGAGAGAAAGAGGGCTTTTGGCCCATCATATTTATAGCCCACAACTCCGCCCACCTAGATGTTGTCACTCCAATCAGACTCTTGGTATTGTAATATAAGTTTAGATGCAATACTTCTTATAAGTCTTGGGATGGCGCTCTAACACTTAAAATTGATCCTTGGCCCAGGGGTAATGACCTACCTCCCCCATCTGACTGCTAATGTCCCTTGTTTCAGTGGAACTCTCTTTGAACAAGGGAAGCTGATTACCATCACCATGGAGGTCTCATTAGCATATTCCATCTCCACCCTTCTAAACAAAAGCCTTCCTGGAAAGCAGGTTTTGTAGCCTGCAGACAATATTAATGTTTGTGGCAAGCACTTCCCTTTACACAAACAACCCAACACCCCCCCCCAACAAACCCCCCACACACCACACAACACATTATTCCCCTTTTAAAAAAACCCCCAAAAAATTTTACAAAAAACACAAACCCCCTTTTTCTACGAAGCCAACACAACCAAAGAGAGGAAAAAAAAAAAAAAAAACCCAAAAAAAAGAACCCCCCCCACCTTTTAAAAAAATCCCCCTTTTAGGGGATATTTCAAAAAATTTTTAAATTTTTTACCATAAAAAAATTTTAAGAGGGAAAAAAAAAGGATTCACCTTTTTTGTTTTTGCCAAAGAAAGCTAAATATGTCACGGTACACGAGGTCTATAACAATAATACAATACAATAATACAGTTGTGACAAGTTTTTCATGTTTTAGACCTTTCTTTTATCATTTTTCATCACATCCTTACCTTAGGCCGACTTGCGGCAAGGACGTCTCCTGTAACTAGCCCCGGGGTGCTGCTGGAGCGGACATAGGCCTGGGTCACAGCCGGTGAATGTGGGTTTGGTTGTTTACCTTCCCCTACCTCCAGGAAAAAAGAAATGTTTTTCCAGGACAACCCCTTTAAAAAGTCATATTTGCAAAAAAATAAAATAAATAAAAATTTTTGCTGAGTTTTATATATTTCCTCTAACCATTGTAGTGGTGACATCTTTTGACTTGATCAGTTGCCAATGGGTATGACCATGAAAGATTCCAGATTTCAACTCGATCTGCACCCTCAGGATGCAGATACAGTTGAATGCAATGGTGGAGCAGAGAGTCTTCAGCTTCCTGCTTCACCATTCTCCATGTGACCCCACTTTATATGGCTGAGCAAAGGCAGGCACGATTAAAGTCATCGCAACCACTGCTCTGAGCCAGTGACACCGGTGGAGAGCTGGAGACAGTTCTATGGGAACACGGGCTAGGGAGTATATAGGTTATTTGCCACTAAGGGGAAATTATACTGTATGGGGCCCCTGGGGGGGTCATTAAATTAAATGAACCCACTAAGGGGGCATAATACTGTGTATAATGCTTAAAAATATACAGCATGTGCATATTCCATAGTCCAGATTTGCTAACTGGGGTGAATCAAAAAAGTGGCCAAAAATGTGCCTAAACTTGGTGCATTTAAGAGGCCAAAGCCAAAAGAGACGGCCTCAGACGGTGGATACATGGAAAACCTGATCTCACCCATGAAAGGAAGAGATAAGAATACCCTTAATATACAAGGGTGAAGACACTCAGTTTATAGTAAGACCTAGTTATACATGAATACAGGTGTCAGTTGGCTGTGGATGTCACATGGTACAATAACAATTCTTATTCCGCATACCTAAACATTATGATAGTGAGTAAAGAAAGGTCATATATGTCATAAACCTTTATATGTACATGTGACTGCTGTATATATATAGCACAAGTAATGATGGAAAAGGAAAAGACAAAGAACAAGAACCATGAACATTGTCATATCTCTGGTGTGTATCATTCTACTGAGCAGCCACATAGGTAAGTCATAGTGTAATAGTGCGAGGAGATGGCACTGCTGTGTGTACTGTGCTATGTATACATGACAAGGTGTAGTAGTGTATATGGAGGAGATGACACCGCTGTGTGTACTGTGCTGTGTATACATGTCATGGTGTAGTAGTGTATATGGAGGAGATGACACCGCTGTGTGTACTGTGCTGTGTATACATGACATGGTGTAGTAGTGTATATGGAGGAGATGACACCGCTGTGTGTACTGTGCTGTGTATACATGACATGGTGTAGTAGTGTATATGGAGGAGATGACACCGCTGTGTGTACTGTGCTGTGTATACATGACATGGTGTAGTAGTGTATATGGAGGAGATGACACCGCTGTGTGTACTGTGCTGTGTATACATGACATGGTGTAGTAGTGTATATGGAGGAGATGACACCGCTGTGTGTACTGTGCTGTGTATACATGACATGGTGTAGTAGTGTATATGGAGGAGATGACACCGCTGTGTGTACTGTGCTGTGTATACATGACATGGTGTAGTAGTGTATATGGAGGAGATGACACCGCTGTGTGTACTGTGCTGTGTATACATGACATGGTGTAGTAGTGTATATGGAGGAGATGACACCACTGTGTGTACTGTGCTGTGTATACATGACATGGTGTAGTAGTGTATATGGAGGAGATGACACCGCTGTGTGTACTGTGCTGTGTATACATGACATGGTGTAGTAGTGTATATGGAGGAGATGACACCGCTGTGTGTACTGTGCTGTGTATACATGACATGGTGTAGTAGTGTATATGGAGGAGATGACACCGCTGTGTGTACTGTGCTGTGTATACATGACATGGTGTAGTAGTGTATATGGAGGAGATGACACCGCTGTGTGTACTGTGCTGTGTATACATGACATGGTGTAGTAGTGTATATGGAGGAGATGACACCGCTGTGTGTACTGTGCTGTGTATACATGACATGGTGTAGTAGTGTATATGGAGGAGATGACACCGTGCTGTGCTGTGTATACATGACATGGTGTAGTAGTGTATATGGAGGAGATGACGCCGCTGTGTGTACTGTGCTGTGTATACATGACATGGTGTAGTAGTGTATATGGAGGAGATGACATGCTGTGTATACATGACATGGTGTAGAGGGGAGGAGTGACGGCGGCTGTGTGTAGGGCTGTGTGTACTGTGCTGTGTATACATGATATGGTGTAGTAGTGTATATGGAGGAGATGACACTGCTGTGTGTACTGTGCTGTGTATACATGACAAGGTGTAGTAGTGTATATGGAGGAGATGACACCGCTGTGTGTACTGTGCTGTGTATACATGGTGTAGTAGTGTATATGGAGGAGATAACACCGCTGTGTGTACTGTGCTGTGTATACATGACAAGGTGTAGTAGTGTATATGGAGGAGATGACACCGCTGTGTGTACTGTGCTGTGTATACATGACATGGTGTAGTAGTGTATATGGAGGAGATGACACTGCTGTGTATACATGACATGGTGTAGTAGTGTATATGGAGGAGATGACGCCGCTGTGTGTACTGTGCTGTGTATACATGACATGGTGTAGTAGTGTATATGGAGGAGATGACGCCGCTGTGTGTACTGTGCTGTGTATACATGATATGGTGTAGTAGTGTATATGGAGGAGATGACACCGCTGTGTGTACTGTGCTGTGTATACATGACAAGGTGTAGTAGTGTATATGGAGGAGATGACACCGCTGTGTGTACTGTGCTGTGTATACATGACATGGTGTAGTAGTGTATATGGAGGAGATGACACCGCTGTGTGTACTGTGCTGTGTATACATGTCATGGTGTAGCAGTGTATATGGAGGAGATGACGCCACTGTGTGTACTGTGCTGTGTATACATGTCATGGTGTAGTAGTGTATATGGAGGAGATGACGCCGCTGTGTGTACTGTGCTGTGTATACATGACATGGTGTAGTAGTGTATATGGAGGAGATGACGCCGCTGTGTGTACTGTGCTGTGTATACATGACATGGTGTAGTAGTGTATATGGAGGAGATGATGCCGCTGTGTGTACTGTGCTGTGTATACATGTCATGGTGTAGTAGTGTATATGGAGGAGATGACACCGCTGTGTGTACTGTGCTGTGTATACATGGTGTAGTAGTGTATATGGAGGAGATAACACTGCTGTGTGTACTGTGCTGTGTATACATGACAAGGTGTAGTAGTGTATATGGAGGAGATGACACCGCTGTGTGTACTGTGCTGTGTATACATGACATGGTGTAGTAGTGTATATGGAGGAGATGACACTGCTGTGTGTACTGTGCTGTGTATACATGACATGGTGTAGTAGTGTATATGGAGGAGATGACACTGCTGTGTGTACTGTGCTGCGTATACATGACATGGTGTAGTAGTGTATATGGAGGAGATGACACCGCTGTGTGTACTGTGCTGTGTATACATGACATGGTGTAGTAGTGTATATGGAGGAGATGACACTGCTGTGTGTACTGTGCTGTGTATACATGACATGGTGTAGTAGTGTATATGGAGGAGATGACACTGCTGTGTGTACGGTGCTGTGTATACATGACATGGTGTAGTAGTGTATATGGAGGAGATGACACTGCTGTGTGTACTGTGCTGCGTATACATGACATGGTGTAGTAGTGTATATGGAGGAGATGACACTGCTGTGTGTACTGTGCTGCGTATACATGACATGGTGTAGTAGTGTATATGGAGGAGATGACACCGCTGTGTGTGCTGTGCTGTGTATACATGACATGGTGTAGTAGTGTATATGGAGGAGATGACACCGCTGTGTGTGCTGTGCTGTGTATACATGACATGGTGTAGTAGTGTATATGGAGGAGATGACACTGCTGTGTGTACTGTGCTGCGTATACATGACATGGTGTAGTAGTGTATATGGAGGAGATGACACTGCTGTGTATATTAGTCCATATATATAACTTATAGGTCTTTTTGATGTCTTTTAGGTCAGGCTCTGAAATGTTATTCATGTTTATACGACTGTAAAAAATTGAAAGAACAGTCGTGCACAAATCTTCAAGATGTTTGTATTAAAGCCTTTGAACTTGGAGGTAAGTCACAATTTTTTAAAAATAACTGGTAAGTTTAATTTACGGAGTTTATGGTATTTTCTGGACTACATATAATATTCATAGGTGGAGGTTGAGGGAAGGTGTAAAACATAAAAATACTTTTATATTCATCTTCCGTTACCTCTTTTGCGCTTCCTCGTGGCGTACGGCGCTCTCCTGCTGAGGTCATGTGCCTGGGCTTTGATCGGAGGCCTGTGATTGGTCACGGCTGGGCCTGCACCTATTATATTCTGGGGTCTGAAGAGAGAGTAAGGATGGGACTTCTGAAGCAACAAACTTGTCTGTATTTGTGCGGTCAGTGAAGTGTAGGAATATGCGAGCAGTGAACATACCAAGTACCAGTAACTAAAGAGCATAACGGAACAATATAGGGCATTGGTAATTCGCTCTAACCCACAACGAAACCTCCAAGGTAAATGGCGTTCCATGGGGCAAGCAAGGCCAGAAGTGAATGAGAGGGGAAAGAAAGGTAAAAGAAGAGATAGATGAGAGAAAAGGGAAGAGAATGCTGTTACCTGCTCCCCGCACCTTCTATAGCCAAACCATTTTTTTTTGCTGGCACCCAGAGCAAGATTCAGGGCCGGCGTCCCATTGCCATGACAGTCTGGAGCCTGATAGGAGGCTTTATGCAGCCTGTCATACAAATGCCAATATTTTGCAATGCATTAGTGATCAGACCCCCAGGGATTCAAGACTCATTGGGGGTCTAATAAATGCAATAAAAAAAGTAAAAAAAAAAATATTAAAAATAAAAATAATTATTTACTGTGAAACATATACACATTAGGTATCCCCATGTCTGAAAATGCCCGGTCTACAAACTTTTAAAAATATTTTTCCCGTATGGTAAACGTCGTAACAAGAAAAATATCAAAAGTACCAAACCGCCGTTTTTTTTTCCCCCTTTTTTTGCCTCCGATAAAAGTTTAAATAAAAAGCGATTAAAGCAATAGACATTCCCCAAAATGGTATAACTAAAAAGTACACCTGGCCCCGCAAAAAAAGACACCCTATGCATCCCCGTACACGGAAATATAAAAAAGTTACGGGTGTCAGAATATGGCTACTTTATGTTTTTTTTTTTTTGCAAAGTTTTAGATTTTTAATGGATTAAAATGTAAATAAAACTATATAAATTTGGTATCCCCAGAATCGTATCGAAACATATAATACAGGCGACATGTCATTTTGGCTGCAGAGTGAACGCCCATAAGAATGTCGCACAAATGCACTTTCTCTCCAATTCCACCCCATTCTGAATTTTTTTCCAGCTTCCCAGTACATTGTACAGAGTAATAAATGGTGGCATTATGAAGAACAATTTATCCCGCAAACAGTAAGCCCTTATATGGATCTGAGAACGGAAAAATATAAAAGTTATCGGGTTTGGAAGGCGGGTGGTCAAAATCGAAAATCGAAAAAAATTCCTCTGGTGGGAAGGGGTTAAAAATCCACAAGGAAACTGTAGGCATTATGGTCTGTCTTTAGGGAGAGCGGATACTTGTCCACACCACACTGATCAGGTGGCGGAGCACATAGCACTCCATTTTTTAACCCCTTCCCACTCTGCGCTGTACTATTATGTCACACTGAGTGTATAGTGAACGCCATAATAGTACGGCTCTGCAGTGCCACCGGCACAGGAGTTGTATCTGCAGCATTACGTCCAACACTCAGCTGTTTTTACTGGGACAAATATTTTCCAACTCCAGCGGATTAACCCCTTGGATGCCACGATCAATAGGAATCATGGCATCCGGGGAGTAAGCTCAACCCCTCCTTGCCACCCCTTGGAATACCCGCAATGAGATTGCAGGGTGCGAGGGGTTGCCATGGCAGCCAGGAGGCCGAGCCATGGCCTCCTGACTGCTTATCCCCATTATTCATAGGGAGCCTATGTACAATGTGCTGCAATACTATGTACTATGGCCGCTAACTTACAGCTGTAATGCCTAGCAAGGGTTAAGTTTACACGGTGGAAATTGAAGAGGAATCCCTCTTCGGTTTCCGCTGCCATATTCGGCTGTGGTCTAGCCAGGATGGGAAGCTGATGCAAGGCACAGATGAATGGGCCTCAAAAGCAGGGAGTCTCGAGGCATGATCAAGGAGGACGCCTATTTCTTCAGCGCCATTTTGATATCTCTGCCTCTCAATGTTTTCAATCTGGTCGTAATCTGTCGTGTGAATTTACCCTTAAGGCTGAGGCTCCAAGATGCGGAAACGCAGCATTTTTTGTTGCAGATTTTGCTCCGGTTTTTTGTGCCAAATCCAGGAGTGGATTGCGGAGACGGTCCCAATCTCAGTCACCTTTCCTTCCCTTGCTGGGACTTACCATTGCTGTAGCACCACCTCACCCCCCATCACCCAACACACCAACCCCGAATAACTAAATAACCCAACTTACCTGAGTTAAGAAATGACACCTTGGGGGGAGGTCCTTGGCGCTACATAAGTCTGGCCGCAAATCTGTACACCACACCGCGGGAAGCAGAACCAGGGGGCTTAAATTACCTCCCCCTAGTGACTCCCTCCATCCCTTTATCCCCACCCCTAGCAACCTGTGCCCTCACTTACAGCCCCAGTCATGGCGGCCTCCACCTATAGGGGAATGGGGGCCTTTTCCGTTCCGGCCTTACTATTCCAGGGCAACTACTTTACTAAAAAAGAAAGGAACAGAAAAGCACAGTGTATACACAGCCTAATTCTATTGTTCTGAAATAATAATATATACTGTATCTAGATTATATATTAATATATATCTCTAATCTTTTGCAGTGGAAGTGAAAACTTGTGGATACAGCTCTGTGTGCTCACTGGAAAATTACTATTGCTGCAGCACCGATCTCTGCAACTCAGCCGTCAGCCCCAGGATGTCCATGCTGCTTGGAGTAACAGCCCTTGTGGTCCTGTGGGTTGCAAAAGTCTTCTGAATCCAATATAATCATTGATAATCCTTACCATGCGATATATCTCCTTCTGTTCCTCTTGTTTCATATAGATAGATAGGTTAGTGTCACCAGAACCAGCATATCATCCCAGCCCTGCAGATAGATAGGTTAGTGTCACCAGAACCAGCATATCACCCCAGCCCTGCAGATAGATAGGTTAGTGTCACCAGAACCAGTATATCACCCCAGCCCTGCAGATAGATAGGTTAGTGTCACCAGAACCAGCATATCACCCCAGCCCTGCAGATAGATAGGTTAGTGTCACCAGAACCAGCATATCACCCCAGCCCTGCAGATAGATAGGTTAGTGTCACCAGAACCCAGCATATCACTCCAGCCCTGCAGATAGATAGGTTAGTGTCACCAGAACCAGCATATCACCCCAGTCCTGCAGATAGATAGGTTAGTGTCACCAGAACCAGCATATCACCCCAGCCCTGCAGATAGATAGGTTAGTGTCACCAGAACCCAGCATATCCCCCCAGTCCTGCAGATAGATAGGTTAGTGTCACCAGAACCAGCATATCACCCCAGCCCTGCAGATAGATAGGTTAGTGTCACCAGAACCCAGCATATCACCCCAGCCCTGCAGATAGATAGGTTAGTGTCACCAGAACCAGCATATCACCCCAGCCCTGCAGATAGATAGGTTAGTGTCACCAGAACCAGCATATCACTCCAGCACTGCAGATAGATAGGTTAGTGTCACCAGAACCAGCATATCACCCCAGCCCTGCAGATAGATAGGTTAGTGTCACCAGAACCAGCATATCACCCCAGCCCTGCAGATAGATAGGTTAGTGTCACCAGAACCAGCATATCACCCCAGCCCTGCAGATAGATAGGTTAGTGTCACCAGAACCAGCATATCACCCCAGCCCTACAGATAGGTTCGTGTCACCAGAACCAGCATATCACCCCAGCCCTGCAGACAGATAGGTTCGTGTCACCAGAACCAGCATATCACCCCAGCCCTGCAGATAGATAGGTTAGTGTCACCAGAACCAGCATATTACCCCAGCCCTGCAGACAGGCTGGTTCAGGTGACCCAACCTATCTATCTTCCCAGCCCTGCAGATAGATAGGTTAGTGTCACCAGAACCAGCATATCACCCCAGCCCTGCAGATAGATAGGTTAGTGTCACCAGAACCAGCATATCACCCCAGCCCTGCAGATAGATAGGTTAGTGTCACCAGAACCAGCATATCACCCCAGCCCTGCAGATAGATAGGTTAGTGTCACCAGACCCAGCATATCACCCCAGCCCTGCAGATAGATAGGTTGTGTCCCAGCCAGCTGTCCCCCGCCCTGCGTGTGGTTAGTGTCACCAGAACCAGCATATCACCATATCATTGCTAAAGTGGCATGAGGGCATGATGTTTCGTTAGATGATATCGATATTGATGTCTAATATTATTTAAAAATAATAGCTATTTTTGTCAAGTAACAAAATTAAGTGAATGAAGAAAAGAGAAAAGTAAATCCCATCAGTATTTGGTGTTATATTTACCCTTTGGAGGAGGAGTCCTGGAATTGATGATCCGGCCCCCACAGATATAGCCCTGATCTCATCATCCTCCAGTCTGTCTGGGATGACGTGAAGAGACAGAAGGATTGGCGCAAGCAACATCCACAGAAGATCTGTGCTTAGTTCTCCAAGATGGTGGTAACTGATGGAAGGTAAAGGGCAAAGGTCACACCAAATATTGATGGGATTTACTTTTCTCTTTCCTTCATTCGCTTCATTTTTTTAGTTGACAAAAATAGACTATTAACCCTTCTATTTCTGAAAGCATTTGCACTTTGCAGCATATTTTCCATGTGTGCCTAAAATTTTTGCAATATCTAAATGGATGAGGTACTTGGGTTGAGCTCCAACATATAAACAAATCTTTGGGATTTCGGTAGACGCCGTTTATTCTACATTACATTTCTGTACCTTTTACCTCCATTTGCAACATAATGTGAACGGTCCCTTAATGCGATGTCCTGTATGACCTGCTTTGTGTCTTCTACTTGCTGTAATGTCACCTTTCCTATAAAAATAAATCACATTTATGAATAAACCATGATAAATAAATGAATATCAAACCCAAATCCTCTGTTTATTTCAGACATGTTGCGATTTCCCCCAAGGAAACAAGTCCATTTAATCAGTATAGATGTGATATGTCAGGATCCTGCAGTCTGGTCTCCCGGCCCTCCGCTCATCCTACAAGCTGGTGTGATATGTGATGGTGTGTGCCCTGAGCTCTCCTCACTTCTTCTCTCATGTCCCTCCCTATCAGTTACTGTGAGCGCCCCTCACATTTACAGGCAGTCTATCACCTCTAGAGATCTCCTGAATCCCCCCAAGATTTGGTTCAGGTCTCTGATTACTTTCCAGTAGAACAAATTTGGATAAAACTGGAAGTGAAATTATTATACTGTGTCATCACTTCAGACCGCAGGGTATACTAGGTGGGGGCCCAGGGGAGGGGTAACAAAGAAATAAACATTTTTACTCTCCTTACCTTACCCGTTTTGGGTCTCGGTGAGTCCATGTGATGGCTGTGGCCCAATCGCAGGCCTCAGAGGCAACCCCGGTAACATGATGTCACTAGCAAAGTGCCTGAGGAGCCCCAAAAGATGTAATGAAAGGTGACTATTAATGTTTTGGGCCTCCATCTATTATACTCTGGGGGATGAAGAGAGTATAGTAATTTATCGCAATGCATGTCCCGGCAACCATTTTAGTTTGAATCCCCAATTTTCCGGTTTCAATAAAAAAAACCAATTTGGAATATTTGGATTGAGCCCGGCTCAGATCGAAGCAGTTCACCCATTTCTAATCATCCCCAAGCATATTCAGATGCCGCCACGGCAGTGTCACAGAGCACATTACAGTGATAAACCTCATACCTTTGTTATGTATGACACTGAGGCAGTTGGTGCACTGGGGGCGGGCCTTCAGTTCCTGGAGACTGCTCTTGCCACCCCGACCCTACCACCTCCTGCCTGCACCACCCCATGCAGTGAGAGTTGATCCTCCCACTGTTATGACATCACCCATCCTACTTGAGCAGCAAGAGCAGTGCTCCCAGGCCTGAAGGCCCGCCCCCAGTGCACCAACTGCCTCATTTGCTTAAGAATTTTTAACTCTTTCACTCATGTTACTGAAAGGAGTTGCATTGTCCATTTTCTATTAATTTCCCCCGAGCCTCAGTTCTCTCTGCTGCTCACATTCATGGCGTATGCACAGTACATGTGAGGCAGACCAGATAACCAAGGTGCTAGGTGAGACTGAGTATACACTGCCTGGTCCTCAATCAGAGGAAGGAGGGAGGAACAGAGGGCTGCACAGAGCTGGGGTGCTGAAATAGTTATATGGGTGTAGAGAATAATTAGGATATTGCCTGACTAACCACTGACTACACCAGGTAATAATAGCAAAGGACCAAGGGAACAAACTCAGGAGGAGAAGATGATGGTGGAGATTATAGGAAGTTGTATCACAATAGTCGTCAGTCTGCAGATTACTAAGAATATCAAATGTCCTGACACAAAGAGAGAGTGCAAGAGCATAGAGAGGATGACACTGCTGTGTGTACTGTGCTGCGTATACATGACATGGTATAGTAGTGTATATGGAGGAGATGACACCGCTGTGTGTACTGTGCTGTGTATACATGACATGGTGTAGTAGTGTATATGGAGGAGATGACACCGCTGTGTGTACTGTGCTGTGTATACATGACATGGTGTAGTAGTGTATATGGAGGAGATGACACCGCTGTGTGTACTGTGCTGTGTATACATGTCATGGTGTAGCAGTGTATATGGAGGAGATGACGCCGCTGTGTGTACTGTGCTGTGTATACATGACATGGTGTAGTAGTGTATATGGAGGAGATGACACCGCTGTGTGTACTGTGCTGTGTATACATGACATGGTGTAGTAGTGTATATGGAGGAGATGACACCTCTGTGTGTACTGTGCTGTGTATACATGACATGGTGTAGTAGTGTATATGGAAGAGATGACACCGCTGTGTGTACTGTGCTGTGTATACATGACATGGTGTAGTAGTGTATATGGAGGAGATGACACTGCTGTGTATACTGTGCTGTGTATGCATGACATGGTGTAGTAGTGTATATGGAGGAGATGACACCACTGTGTGTACTGTGCTGTGTATACATGACATGGTGTAGCAGTGTATATGGAGGAGATGACACCGCTGTGTGCGCTGTGCTGTGTATACATGACATGGTGTAGTAGTGTATATGGAGGAGATGACACTGCTGTGTGTACTGTGCTGTGTATACATGACATGGTGTAGTAGTGTATATGGAGGAGATGACGCCGCTGTGTGTACTGTGCTGTGTATACATGACATGGTGTAGTAGTGTATATGGAAGAGATGACACCGCTGTGTGTACTGTGCTGTGTATACATGACATGGTGTAGTAGTGTATATGGAGGAGATGACACCGCTGTGTGTACTGTGCTGTGTATACATGACATGGTGTAGTAGTGTATATGGAGAAGATGACACCGCTGTGTGTACTGTGCTGTGTATACATGACATGGTGTAGTAGTGTATATGGAGGAGATGACACCGCTGTGTGTACTGTGCTGTGTATATATGACATGGTGTAGTAGTGTATATGGAGGAGATGACACCGCTGTGTATACATGACATGGTGTAGTAGTGTATATGGAGGAGATGACACTGCTGTGTATACATGACATGGTGTAGTAGTGTATATGGAGGAGATGACACCGCTGTGTGTACTGTGCTGTGTATACATGACATGGTGTAGTAGTGTATATGGAGGAGATGACGCCGCTGTGTGTACTGTGCTGTGTATACATGACATGGTGTAGTAGTGTATATGGAGGAGATAAATTTGAGTATATTGCCACTTTCACATAACTGGGTCCCGACTAGGCCTTGTTTTCCAGACTGAATTGTTTTGTGACCAGTACTTTCTATATCAGGGTATCAGAGCTGTCAGTTCGGTTCAGTAACACTGTAGCCATTTGGTATTTCATGGCTTTATAACTGAATATGATGTAGCAGAGCTCAGTGGATGATACTTGACCCACTTTCCCCAGATGCGACTCAGCTGTGTCCTAAGGCTGACTAGTTCACCGTGTCCATGTCTTGTCTGTCTTACAGGCCATGCTCTGATCTGCTATAAATGTCTGGATACCTGTATGAATACGACCATTGTAACATGTAGTGTCGGGGATCAATGTATGAAGGCTGGTGAGTTTTTTCATGGTTTTTAGAGGATTTGTCCCCTCTTTTGATATGAGCCGGTAATCTCTAGAGGGTTTTCCTTTAGCCTAGCTTCATAATCCAAAAACTTGCTGATGGGTTCCCTTTTTTTGTATTGCCCAACTATGTGAACCCCAGTGTGATCGGGGGAGTAATGTGGCTGTGTCTGTCTATGTGAGATCCTGTCATTATGGCGCGACCACATGGGGTACAGCACAGATGCTGTCAGTACAGCGGCCGCCGGGGCTGTCACAAAGCGATGACTGATTATTGGCCTTTCCAGGTCTTGCAGGTTACAGGCTGGCCGGGGCCGAGTGGCTTTATATATAGACGTATTATTACGTTAACCAGCTCAGAATTTTTTCTTCCCATAGGAGTCTTATCGCAGGCTGCCAGAATTCGTCCATCTGCGAGCGCTTCCAGGATCTATACAAGCCAGATCTATTCGATGAGGACTATGAATGCTGCCTGGAAGATCTCTGTAATTTGGCCATTCTTACAAGGACTTGGTCTCCTCTAGTATTTCGCCTTGTAACACTTCCATGGGGACGGCCCCATTTATTTATTTTTTGCCATTTCTTTACATATTTAGTTACATTTTAATATATTTCTATACTGTATGTTTTCCTTGCTGCATTGTGGCTATTTTTCCCTGCCATCCATCAGGCGATGTTCACACTATAGCTAAGGATTCTGCTGTCACTGAAGCCTCGATGGTTATGGTACATCAATAATTGTTGAATGGATCAAGGCAGATCCCATTAGTTTTGGTGTGGACAATGCTGCTCCATTTTTGCCACCAAAAATGCCAGAACTGCAAAGGAACAAAATGCAGCAAATGTGAACAGACCCTTATATAGGTAAAAATAAAATATGTGCTATATAATTGTGAATTAAATTCTCAAATGTTGCAGTTCTCACTATTGGCCACCGGATGTCAGCACAGGCCCTATATAATAAACTGCTTGGTAAATCTTCACTACTGCTGTGAGGGTGGAGGATCAGCAAGGAAAGTCTGAAAGGTTGGAAAAATCCTCCTGTAAACCTGTAATAATACACTGAGGTTATTCATACCAGGTGTCAGATTTTTCCTGTTGACTTCTATGGGGAAACTGAAGCATTAAAAACTCAATGTCAGGCTTCAAGTACTCAGATATGTGCGGGGTCTGTGGTTAAACTGCATATGTGTGATATCTGTGTGACCTGCACAGACCCATACGTTTCATTACTGAGCCTGGGCCGCAAAATGGAAAGGAATTGGACTTGTCCTGAGTTTCGTGATAATACATGGTCATGTGTATTAGCGCATGGTTGTGTGCACGGTTCAAATTGAGATACATGCAGCGGCACATCTGTAAGTCTAACACTTCTGTCCTGAAATACTACTTTTTAAAGCCACCCGGTTACTGGAGTGAAATTGCAGCAATTTTTGTAACTTTTAAGGCTAAGGCCCAACGTAGCGAGCCAAGGCCAAAAAAACTCCAACGGAAACACATCATGGTTTTTTTTCCTCTGCAGTCTTTCTGCCCCTATTATACCTATATGGGAACACGCCAGCGTTTCCGTAGGTATCACTGATAGTCTGCGATGTACAAAAATGCAACAGATTTTTGATTTTTTTTTCTGCAATTTGTGGATGGGATTAGCCAGTATCCCTTCCACGTTGCAGGTACTGTAAAATGGCGTGATCTTTGCTGCGGCATTTCTGCAATGTGGGGTCCCGGCAACGTTGCATTTGGCAAATCGGGTGTAAGTTAATCAGGCTGACCACACCCACTTTCCAAAAGTGAATTGGGAAGTGTAAAAATTGGAAATGTCAAATTCTGCACAAGTAAGGTTAGTCTACAATATGCAGTATACTGTACTGCAGGTATATTGTAGTATATTGTGCAGGTGATCGAGGTCTCATGTTCAGGTCCTCTTGTGCGATTAAATAAGTGAAAAGTCTATAAACTGTTTTTAAAAGTTCAGACCCCCTGCCCTTTCCTATGAGTAAGATAAACCAAAAATTGGCATTGCCACTAGGGGTAGACCTACCATTGGTACAGGGGCCCAGTGCATCGTGGGGCCCCATCACCCTAACAGCAGCTTTCTACTGTATTACACTGCCGGTACTTGTCATGAACATCTTAGATAGTGATTACTGGTGATTTGTTAGAAACCTAATAGAGATTACAAAACAAGGGCCCCATAACTGTTCTCACCCGGGGGCCCTCAGCTGTCTGTGTCCATCCCTGATCAATCACCACATCTGCAAAAGTCTGCGTCATGTCCTTTATCCTCGTTGAGGTTAATTAAAAAAAAAAAATATATATATATGTAATCAGAAATGGTAAGAAAAAAAAATACAGCTTGTCACATAAAAATCAAACCCTCACTCATCTCCATCATTAAAAAATAAAAGTTATGGGAGTCAGTTGGAGATGAGCGAATTTTTCAAAAATTCAATTCAGCAGCTTCACCAAATTATTCGATTCGATCGGAATTAATTTGCAGCGAATCATGTTTAAAAACAGCAATTTCCTGTCTGCAGAGAGCCTGTATAGTGGAGTAGAATACTGTGCCTTGCAGTGGTTTTTAGTGATGTCCCACTAGGGGACCTGAACCAGCGATGCACTGATCGCTGGTTCAGCACTATAGACTGCAATACACGTGTATTGCAGTCTAGAGGAAGTCAGCCTATGCAGATGCATAGACTGACTTCCTCACTTTTGGGCAGGATGAACCAGGTACAGGGTGTCACTGGCCGGACTCCAGGCTGCAGAAGATGCTTATCGGCACCCCCCAATCTCGCCAGGGGGAGTGCCAATGGGGGCATGTAGCATGGCGGAACCCCTTGGATGCCGTGATCATGTTTGACTGCGGCATCTAAGGGGTTAAAACCCGCGATCAGAGCTGTGTTCCGACCGGGGTTTATGGAGCAGGGTGTTAGCTGTCAGTTACAGCTAACACCCGCTCCTGATGCCGTGGGCGGTCAAGAAGGGGTTAAAGGGCTGTGACATCACAGGGCTGGCGCTGATTGGATGCACGCATGGTATTGTGGGTGATCCCGCGTTCCCAGAGTTCCTTGCCCCATGTCCTAACATGCAGCAGCCGTTTTAGGAAAAAATGCGATTCGTTAACACGAAGCGTGAGGAAATCCGGATTCAATGCGAATCGAATATTTCCTAAAATTCGGATCGAATTCCACTTCATCAGCTTTGATTCGCTCATCTCTAGTGTCATACTATGGTGCCCCTTTCCAATTTTTTTTTTGTTTTTTTTTTAAATACGGGGTTTTGTTTCGTAACAGTAGTAAAACTACCAAAAAAAATATCAACTTGGTATTGTCATCATCGGAATGAACCACAGAAAAAAATTAAGGTGTCATTTTTATCACTAATCAAATGTTATTAAAAACAAAAAATAAATTGCAACTTTTTATCAAACAATCCCTTCAAAAACTTTAGTAAAAGTCGAACACAACATTCTATGTACCCCACGATGGAGCTACCTAAAAATCCTACTTGAAAAACAAATGTGAAAAAAAAAATTACGCTGGCGTAAATTCGATATATAATTAAAATTTTTTTAAAGGGATTGTCCAGAAATTTTTATTTTGACTCCTTTTATGTTTACAATGTCTACAGCACTTGGTGGTTACAATCTCTCAGTATGTGGTCACATGACTGCTAAATAAAGGGGGGCACACTGTAAGGATGTCCACACAAATAGAAAGAAATTTCATGTGAATTTAGGCCATTTTTTTAGCCACACAAAGTTGCTTTTTTTGCGTAGAAAACACAAGAATTTTCCATGTTGAATATAAATCCTTGTGTAAATCTGTGGCCCTTCTGCAACAGAAATTAGGTTCAGCCTTCAAACAAGCAAAATGAAAATATCTTGTCAACATACCGAAGAGATTTTACACGGGGACCCAGAAGTTTTTGCATGGAGCTGACTTTGTATGACCAGGAAGAAGTAAAAATTCTCCGCTCACAACTTTACCTCCTATGACTTATGAAAGTCTCACTTTATTTGCATATTACCATAATAAAAGCAAACGTCGGCAGTAAACCTTTGTACTCTTGCCAATTAAACTCAAGACCATTTTACGTTGCGTATATGACAATACTACGACAGGTTCTACAAGTTGTTTTATATCTTTGTTTTAACTTTTTCCCTACACCTTAAAGCCGTGTGCACAAACCCTATAGTGCGACACACACAGACACACAATGCAAAGATTGTGTCAACTTCTCTCCTTTTTAGCTGGTTTCAGGTGTGAGTTTTATATTGCCCACACCTGTTACTTGCCACAGGTGAGTTTGAACGAGCATCACACGGTTGAAACAAAGTTATTTACCCACAATTTTGAAAAAGTGTCAACAATTTTGTCTGGCCCATTTTTGGAGTTTTGTGTAAAATGATGTCCAATTTTTTTTTCTCTTATACAGATCTGCAATATGAGAGAATATAACACCTCCATAATAGTCTGCCTGCCGGTGATCTCCGACAGTCCCACAGAAGTCATTGGAGCAGTGGCCACCTGTCTGTTTATATGGGGCACTTGCTGACTGCCCTTCTTATGATGACTGGGGGTCTCGGTAATCAGATACTTAACCCTTATTCTATGAATGGAGGATAAATCCCATTATAGGGGTGTGAAGAATATCGCCTCGCCCAGCCGCCTGGCACGCCTGCGATCAAACTTCTTTCTTAACCTCCCACTCACACACTGTGAGTAGACCGGGTCATAGGATAAAATGAAATGAGCGATATAAATTTTATATGTTTAATAACCCAAGGGGGTCGGTATGGATTAATAGCATATACAGAAATATACAATATTAATATGATCAAGCATAAACATACAAGCAAAAGAGCGATGATACCATACAAAACAAAGTAAAAGGGAAATAAAAGTTTAGAAAAGATACCTGAGCACACAGCTTTGTCCTAGCTGTCTCTCTTCCATGCTCAGCACAATGAATACTTGTAGTCCGTTTCTCTAGGCCACAGCAGAGTTTTGGGCCTAGGGCGCAAGCTTAAGCAAGTTGCATAAAACAATCCTTCTACATGCTGTCCAGAACTAGGCCCTCAAAGCATTCCTCAGTAGGGCAGGCCCTCTCATCTTCTCCCAGATCCGAGCTCCTTACTGCCTCTTTGCTGAATGACCCCAGAATCCAGGTCTGCCCACAGCATATGGCTAGTGCTCCACCCACCCCTTGCACCCAGGCAGCCCCCCTTCTCCCACCTTTGCAGAACCCTCGGAGAGAAGGGTGAAGTTAAGGCTTGCTATCCCCCATCCCATCTGGCCAGGGATAATAAAAGTGCCTGGCTATAGCAAGCCATCTCCAATGAACACACATAAAACCAGTGAAGCGTATCGTCCAGCAATGTGGACTCAACTAAAGCACCGCATTCCAAGTGGGGGAAGGACTGACCTAAGCAAGTAAAACACACTTCCAAGAAAGATATAAAACTGAGGGTCGGTTCATCACAAGGGGAAACTCCTTTTAAAGAGGATTGTCCACAATGGCAAATTATTGGTGGGTGTCTCAGTGGTTGGACCCCCATCAACGACAAGAACAGGGGGTGCCTTGCTGCTCTATTCATTCCTTGTCAGAGACTGCTGCACTTCAGTTCTCTGTGGCTATCTTATAGAAATCAACGGAGAAGTGTGAACACTGCCCTATTCAGTGTAACTCACTGTTGACCTCACCCATCTGCAGCTTATGCCCGATCCTATGGTTAGGGGTTAAAAGGGTTTTCAAAAGCTTTTCAAGTGATGACCTATCCTTAGGACGGGTCATGAAATGAAGATCTGGGGGGTCCTGACATCTGGGACTCTGTGGATCAGCTATTTGAAGCGGCAGCAGTGCTCCCAGAGATATATATTTTTAAAATAAAATAATTTTTTTAGGGCACACTGCCTCTTAGCAGGAACCTCCTACCTTTACAAAATCAAAAAATGCCCCACAGTATAAGGCAACCTTTAATGGCCCGACAGTATATCCCCCCCCCCCTTTATTGGCCTCCACATAGTATATCCCCCCCTTAACTGGCCTCCACATAGTATATCCCCCCTTTACCGGCATCCACATAGTATATCCCCCCCCTTAACTGGCCTCCACATAGTATATCCCCCCTTTCCCGGCCTCCACATTGTATATCCCCCCTTTACCGGCCTCCACATAGTATATCCCCCCTTTACTGGCCTCCACATAGTATATCCCCCCTTTACCGGCCTCCACATAGTATATCCCCCCCCTTAACTGGCCTCCACATAGTATATCCCCCTTAACTGGCCTCCACATAGTATATCCCCCCTCTTAACTGGCCTTAACATAGTATATCTCCCCCTTAACTGGCCTCCACATAGTATATCCCCCCCCCTTAACTGGCCTCCACATAGTATATCCCCCCCCCTTTACCGGCCTCCACATAGTATATCCCCCCCTTTACCGGCCTCCACATAGTATATCCCCCCCCTTTACCGGCCTCCACATAGTATATCCCCCCCCTTAACTGGCCTCCAAATAGTATATCCCCCCCGCTTTACCGGCCTCCACATAGTATATCCCCCCCCTTTGTTGGCCATTTTCCCAACGGTGCATGGGCGCCACCATTATGGGGAGGATCGCCGGCACCCACAACGCGATCCGGGGCCGGTGATCCATTGCCATGACAGCTCAGAGCATATCTTTCTATTATAGGCTGCTTTATGCAACCTGTAACAAAAATGCCGATATTTTGTAATCCATTGCATCAGTGATCAGCCTCCCTGGGGTTCAAGACCCCTAAAGGGTCTAATAAAAAAAAAAAAAAAAATCCCTAGAATACATATAACAGTAATTGAATGAGAAAAGTAAAAGTAAAAATTACTGTGGAGCACATACACATCAGGTATCCCTGTGTCTGAAAACGCCCGGTCTACAAACTTATAAAAATATTTTTCCCGTACAGTAAACACAATAGCAGGAAAAAAAAAATCAAAAGTACTGAACCGCCGTTTTATCGCTTTTTCACCTCTGATAAAAATTTCAATAAGCGATCAAAGCAATAGACATTCCCCAAAGTGGTATAAATAAAAAGTACACCTGGCCCCACAAAAAAAGACGCCCTATGCGTCCCCGTACACGGAACTATAAAAAAGTTACGGGTGTCAGAATATGGCGACTTTTTTTTTTTTTTTTTGTAAAGTATTGCATTTTTTAAGGGGTTAAAATGTAAATAAAACTATATAAATTTGGTATCCCCGGAACTGTACCAAAACATAGAATACAGCTGACAGGTCATTTTAGTGAACGACGTAAAAAGGAAGCCGTAAGAAAGTCGCACAAATGCAGTTTTTCTCCAATTCCACCCCATTCTGAAGTTTTTTCCCAGCTTACCAGTACATTGTACAGAATAATAAATGGTACCAATATGAAGAACAATTTGTCCCGCAAACATAAAGCCCTCCTATGGCTCTGAGAACAGAAAATTAAAAAAAGCTATGGGGTTTGAAGGGCGGGCAGTCAAAAACGAAAATCGAAAAATGTCACCAGCAGGAAGGGGTTAATGTTCAGTTTACACCTCACCTGGATTCTACATGAATAAAACCAAAATAATTCTTATTCCGCATACACTGTAGAAAATAAAAAGGCTTTATGACCCATAAAACGTTGTTTGTTTTTTTTAAACTGCCGGGTCTGCTGAGTATAAAAGACTCAAGAAAAGCTAAAGGAAGAAAAGGAGAGAAAAGATCAGAAGCCATGAACATTGTCATCTCACTGGTGTGTATCATCCTACTGAGCAGCCACATAGGTAAGTCATAGTGTAATAGTGCCAGGAGATGACACCGCTGTATGTACTGTGCTGTGTATACATGACATGGTGTAGTAGTGTATATGGAGGAGATGACACCACTGTGTGTACTGTGTTGTGTATACATGGCATGGTGTAGTAGTGTATATGGAGGAGATGACACTGCTGTGTGTACTGTGCTGTGTATACATGACATGGTGTAGTAGTGTATATGGAGGAGATGACACCGCTGTGTGTACTGTGCTGTGTATACATGACATGGTGTAGTAGTGTATATGGAGGAGATGACACCACTGTGTGTACTGTGCTGTGTATACATGACATGGTGTAGTAGTGTATATGGAGGAGATGACACTGCTGTGTGTACTGTGCTGTGTATACATGACATGGTGTAGTAGTGTATATGGAGGAGATGACACCGCTGTATGTACTGTGCTGTGTATACATGACATGGTGTAGTAGTGTATATGGAGGAGATGACACCGCTGTGTATACTGTGCTGTGTATACATGACATGGTGTAGTAGTGTATATGGAGGAGATGACACCGCTGTGTGTACTGTGCTGTGTATACATGACATGGTGTAGTAGTGTATATGGAGGAGATGATGCCGCTGTGTGTACTGTGCTGTGTATACATGACATGGTGTAGTAGTGTATATGGAGGAGATGACACCGCTGTGTGTACTGTGCTGTGTATACATGACATGGTGTAGTAGTGTATATGGAGGAGATGACACCGCTGTGTGTACTGTGCTGTGTGTACATGACATGGTGTAGTAGTGTATATGGAGGAGATGACACCGCTGTGTGTACTGTGCTGTGTATACATGACATGGTGTAGTAGTGTATATGGAGGAGATGACACCGCTGTGTGTACTGTGCTGTGTATACATGACATGGTGTAGTAGTGTATATGGAGGAGATGACACCCCTGTGTGTACTGTGCTGTGTATACATGACATGGTGTAGTAGTGTATATGGAGGAGATGACACTGCTGTGTACTGTGCTGTGTATACATGACATGGTGTAGTAGTGTATATGGAGGAGATGACGCCACTGTGTGTACTGTGCTGTGTATACATGACATGGTGTAGTAGTGTACAGTCATGGCCAAAAGTTTTGAGAATGATACAAATATTAATTTTTACAAAGTCTACTGCTTCAGTTTTTCTAATGGCAATTTGCATATACTCCAGAATGTTATAAAGAGTGATCAGCTTAACAGCAATTACTTGCAAAGTCAATATTTGCCTAGAAAATGAACTTTATCCCCCAAAACACATTTCAACATCATTGCAGCCCTGCCTTAAAAGGACCACCTAACATTGTTTCAGTGATTGCTCCATTAACACAGGTGTGGGTGTTGATGAGGACAGGGCTGGAGATCAATCTGTCATGATTAAGTAAGAATGACACCACTGGACACTTTAAAAGGAGGCTGGTGCTTGCCATCATTGTTTCTCTTCTGTTAACCATGGTTATCTCTAAAGAAACACGTGCAGTCATCATTGCACTGCACAAAAATGGCCTAACTGGGAAGAGTATTGCAGCTAGAAAGATTGCACCTCAGTCAACAATCTATCGCATCATCAAGAACTTCAAGGAGAGAGGTTCCATTGGTGCCAAAAAGGCTCCAGGGCGCCCAAGAAAGACCAGCAAGCGGCAGGACCATCCCTTAATAGTGTTTCAGCTGCGGGATTGGGCTACCAGCAGTGCAGAGCTTGCTGAGGAATGGCAGCAGGCAGGTGTGAGTGCATCTGCACGCACTGTGAGGCGGAGACTCTTGGAGCAAGGCCTGGTCTCAAGGAGGGCAGCAAAGAAGCCACTTCTCTCCAGAAAAAACATCAGGGACAGACTGATATTCTGCAAAAGGTACAGGGAGTGGACTGCTGAGGACTGGGGTAAAGTCATTTTCTCTGATGAATCCCCTTTTCGATTGTTTGGAACATCTGGAAAACGGCTTATTCGGAGAAGAAGACGTGAGCGCTACCACCAGTCTTGTCTCATGCCAACTGTAAAGCATCCTGAAACCATTCATGTGTGGGGTTGCTTCTCAGCCAAGGGAATCGGCTCTCTCACAGTCTTGGCTAAAAACACAGCCATGAATAAAGAATGGTACCAGAATGTCCTCCAAGAGCAACTTCTCCCAACCGTCCAAGAGCAGTTTGGCGCTCAACAATGCCTTTTCCAGCATGATGGAGCACCTTGCCATAAAGCAAAGGTGATAACTAAATGGCTCAGGGAACAAAACATAGAGATTTTGGGTCCATGGCCTGGAAACTCCCCAGATCTTAATCCCATTGAGAACTTGTGGTCAATCATCAAGAGACGGGTGGACAAACAAAAACCAACAAATTCAGACAAAATTAAAGCATTGATTCTGCAAGAATGGACTGCTATCAGTCAGGATTTGGTCCAGAAGTTGATTGAGAGCATGCCAGGGAGAATTGCAGAGGTCCTGAAGAAGAAGGGTCAACACTGCAAATATTGACTTGCTGCATTAACTCATTCTAACTGTCAATATAAGCTTCTGTTACTCATAATATGAATGCAATTCTATTTCTGTATGTGATAAAAACATCTGACAAACACACATAAAAACCAGAGGGCAGCAGATCATGTGAAAATATAATATTTGTGTCATTCTCAAAACTTTTGGCCATGACTGTATATGGAGGAGATAACACCGCTGTGTGTACTGTGCTGTGTATACATGACATGGTGTAGTAGTGTATATGGAGGAGATGACACCGCTGTGTGTACTGTGCTGTGTATACATGACATGGTGTAGTAGTGTATATGGAGGAGATGACACTGCTGTGTGTACTGTGCTGTGTATACATGACATGGTGTAGTAGTGTATATGGAGGAGATCACACTGCTGTGTGTACTGTGCTGTGTATACATGACATGGTGTAGTAGTATATATGGAGGAGATGACACTGCTGTGTGTACTGTGCTGTGTACACATGACATGGTGTAGTAGTATGGGCTGGCATTAGAAGTTCATACTACAACTTTTTGCTTTTTAGGTCATGCTCTGAAGTGTTACTATTATATCCGGGAGTATGAACAGATGAGAGATATTCCCTGCAGAAAAGATGAAGATGTTTGTGTAAAAGCTTTTAGTTCTTATGGTAAATCAGGATTATGATATTATTTCTATATTACTGGAATGTTGGAGTAAATGCTGCACTTAATATTGGGGTAAATGTGTATGTTACATATTACATGCAGATATGCTGCACACATTTTTATGCAGCAAATACACAGCAAAATACAGAACTGTCAAAGTGAATGAGATTTTCATATACACATTGGGGACATTCTGAAACAAGATTTTGAAATCCGCAGCCTGCCCATTTTTATTGTGGACTTTACAGATTTCGCACTTTGTAATGCATAGAGTCAATTCAATGAGGCGCTGTTTGTTCAAAGTGTATTTTGTCAGACACAAAATACAACAAAAATTTGTCATAATCACAGAATGTCAGGACGCGGTATCGCTCAGTCCTTCCACCAATCTCCCAACCACTTCACCTGTAAAAATGAGACTTGACACCGTAGTTGGAATGAATTGGCCACAGCAGCCATTTTATTAACAAACATACATATAAACATTGTAAACCATATATAAACCAATCGCCAGTTCCCCACTCTAACTCTTTTGACAAGGAGGTCCTCGGAGCCCACATTCTGGCCTAACCTTTATATCCCGTTAAATTGTTTACCTCCAGCCGTAAGCCCAGCTCGGAGGCACCAAATCACCCCACCAGGGTGAAGGATCTTCAACTTACAAGATCCCCGCTCTCAGGCCAGCTAAAACCGCACATAGCCAAGCTATTCCTTTTGGGGAGTCCAGAGCCTTATGAGCTCCCCCCCCAACCAGCCATCCACATCCTTTGTCTCCAACTCCGAGGACCCCCCGCCAACAACGTCAAGTCTTGACACCTTAAGACTTGGCGTCCCTCCACACCCCTAGAGCTGTTTCGATCCCTTCCTGAATGGCTAGGCACCACAAATCTGTACCAACGGCATTAAGATGCACCCCATCTCTCCTCCAAAAACCCCCTTCACCAGCCTCCAGCTCCCTGTGCCTAACTGCCACACAGCCGTTGCGTTTGAAAAACCGCGCCACCGCCCTGTTTACCTTAATCCTAGCTCTGTTGATACTTTCCACACACCTGGCCCCTCTCCAAGTATGCCGATACACCACATCTGACCACACCGTCACTAACCCTGGAGCCAGCGCCCACAAACGCAACATATCAAACTTGATATCTCTGATGAGCTCCCTGAACGGCCTGGCCCCCAAATCATTCCCTCCAACATGTAATACCAAGACATCCGGTGACCTATCCAGTCTCGAAAACCTGTGGAACTCGGGCAAAACCCTGGACCAAGACATCCCTCGGAATCCCAGCCACCTAACCACTACACGCTCCCTCGGAAACCCCAGTTGCCGACCTTCCGGGCGGACGGCGGCCCGCAGCGCCCCCCAGAACACGTAGGAGTGACCCAGGATCCACACCAGTTCCCGCACTCCTTCACCTAAAAGAAAACAGACACAAATAACAATGAGAGCCATGCCCCCCTCCCACGTGGGTAACCTCCCCTCTTCCTTCCCCCTAACCTGCCTGCCTTACAACCATGCCGGCCTAACATATGACCTGAACCGAACGGATTCCCACCGCCCAATGCGTTGCACCACCTCATCGCCCAGACCCCTGCGTGCCGCCTCTGTCGCCGCTCCGATCCGGAAGGAGTGCCCTCCGAAATCCCCCGGCTGACGGCCGCACTCCCTTAAACACTTCTTAAACACTGCCAGGAATTGAAACCGAGACAGGAACGTCCCATCCCCGTGCCGCAACAACGGCTCCCCTGCCACTCGCATTTCAGGTAAAAACGCCCCCAAACACCTGACCGGGCACATCTCTACTCCCGGGACCGCAAACAACACTACCTTTGCCCCCTTATCCGTCTGGTCCGTCTTCGACCGCCGAATTCTGAACTCCACCCTATCCTCGTAAAGGTCTACATCCTCCGCTAACAACCCTCCCACCCTCCGAACCGACGGGCTCACCAACTCTCCCAGTCTGAGCGCCCCAAAGAATGCCAACAAGAATGCCAATTGAAACAAACGAACCTCGCCCGGTGAGCGACACACCTGCTCCACCGAACGCCCCAATTCCTGTAACAACTGGAATGACACCGGCCTCCTTTGATCTCTAGCCGACCATCCTCGCCGCCACCCCTTGAGCGCCTGCCTCACTATGAAGGCCTTTGTCACATCCAACAGTCCCCGAGCCCGGAAACCAAAAGCCAATCCCGCCATCAGTCTATTTACCTGAGATACCGACCAACCTTCCTCCTTACACTGACCCACCAATAGAAATAGCAACACATCCTGACCCCTCACCTGAGATTCAAACCAGCCTTTCCATTCCTCCCACCGCTCCCAAGCCGCCCCATAGGCCACCCATGTGCCCTCAGCCAGAGAAGAGTGAATCAAACCACATGCCGCCCGAACGGCAGCTCCCAAAGATCCGCAGGCCACGCGTCCCCCTCCATCTCCGCCTCTGGCGCCAGCTGACGAAAACGCTCCCACTGCAGACGAGTCAACGCGTCAGCAATACCGTTATCAATGCCCGGGACGTGCTCCGCCACAACCCAGGCATTCAATGATAAACATAATAACACTAAACGCTGCAATAAACAAACTACCGGCGGTGAGGATGCTGTCAGTCTGTTAATAGCCTGCACCACCCCCATATTATCACAAAACAGGCGCACCTTCTTATTCTCAAACCGGTGCCCCCACGTGGCCAAAGCCACCACTATAGGGAATAACTCCAATAATGCTAAGTTCCTACCCCATCCCTCGGCTCTCCACGAATCCGGCCAGGAACCCACACACCAGCGTCCCTGACAATACACCCCAAAACCTACCCTCCCCGATGCATCGGTAAACAACTCCATCCCCCTGGAATCCACCACTTCTTCTATTACCAGCGACCGGCCATTGAATTTGGCCAAGAACCCATCCCATACTGCCAGATCGTCCCGAAGCTCCCTCCCCAGGCGCACGTAATGATGGGGTACCGTAACCCCAGCAGTCGCCGCCGCCAATTTCCTACAAAAAACCCTCCCCATGGGTAAAATCCGGCATGCGAAATTCAGTTTTCCCAACAGGGATTGCAACTCCCTCAAGGTCAACTTCTTCCGCCGCTTAGCCCCTTGCACCTCCAAACGAAGCTGCCCTAACTTGTCCGGGAGGCAAACGGCATTCCATTGCCTCGGTGTCGATCAATTTCCCTAAAAATGTCAAGGCCGTAGCCGGCCCCTCCATCTTTTCCGCCGCCAAAGGGATCCCATACCGCCTCGCTACGCCCTCTAATGTGCGGAGCAAGACCGAACACGCCCTCGACCCCGCCGGCCCTATACATAAAAAATCATCCAAGTAGTGAATGACTGATGACCATCCCGCCTCCCTACGGACCACCCATTCCACAAACGTACTAAATGTTTCAAAATAGGCGCAAGAAATAGAACAACCCATGGGCAAACACCGGTCCACAAAATAATTCCCTTCCCAGTAACAACCTAATAAATGTAAACTATCTGGGTGGACCGGTAACAGGCGAAAGGCGGATTCCACATCCGCCTTCGCCAATAACGCCCCCCGTCCGCATTCCCTGACCCACTTAACCGCAGCATCGAATGAAGTGTAGACCACTGCACATAGGCTAGGGTCAATACCATCATTCACCGACGTTCCCTTGGGGAACGACAAGTGGTGAATGAGCCTAAATTTTCCAGGATCCTTTTTTGGGACTACCCCCCAGTGGTGATACCCGCAAATTGGGAATAGGAACCTCCCTAAACGGACCCGCCATACGCCCTAATGAGACCTCTTTCCCCAACTTATCCGCTACCACCCGAGGATGCTGGTACGCTGACCTCAAATTCCTTCTGGACACACCCAACCCCCCTTCAACAAACGGAATCCTAAACCCAACCGAAAAACCTTCTAACAACAATCGTGCCGCCGCAGCCTCTGGGTACTCACTTAGCTGAGGACGCATCGCGTCCAGCACTACCGGCGTCTGCCCCTTTTCCAGCACCGTCCCCCCCCTTGGATTTTCCCCCTTTAAAACAGCGCGACGTCCCGTGACTCCCTCCACAGGAGGAGCATTCGTGCTTAAATTTGCACTTTGCCCCAAACTTGCACGAACCCTCATTAAAGGCAAAACAGAGTCCCTTCTGCGATGCAGCCGAGCGCCCCGACGCATCAGGACTCCCGGCTCCCGCCTGAAAGGACTGCCCTGACCGAACTGGAGCTGTCACCCGTAACCACAGTCCTATATCTTTGTGGTCCCAGCGTATGCTGGGCCGCACCGCTTTACGTTGACGAAATTGCTCGTCATACCGTAACCACGCCTGACCCCCATAAACTCTATATGCCTCCCCTATGGCGTCCATGTAGCAAAAAAGCGCGGAACAATTCTCCGGCGCCTTTTCACCAATAACGCTCGCTAAAATTGCAAACGCTTGCAACCAATTCGCGAATGTACGGGGGATCAACCTGTACCGCCTCTTCTCCTCCTCCTCCTTCTTAGACTCATCCTTTTTGGCCCTGTCCAGATTAAACCTTTCTAGCGGGAGTAAGGAAAAAATTTCCACATACTCCCCTTTCCAGATCCTATCCCTCACTTCCTGCTTCAAATGGGCCCCCAGCGGCCCCTCAAAACAGACATATACCTCGCCTTTGGCTGAATCATCCAACCTCGGCGCTTCCTCCCCTATTTCCTTCCCAGGCGCCTCAGCCGCCTTCTCCGCCCCCTGACCTACACTAGTCGCGGCCCCCCCGGCCTCAACTACCGTGGACACCGCTGACAACCCAACCCCACTACCCAACGACCCCCCCGATACCACCCCCGGCCCCCACACTACCCCCCACCTGCGAAACCCATGCCGACACCGGGGACGGTGTCAGCGGAGCTTGCCAACCCCTAACCACCTGCCCTAATAAACTTAATACCTCCATAAACCCCCTGCCCACCTCCCCCGGGTGACTCACCACACCCAGGGGCGGTAGCAAGGGAGACAAGATGGACGTACACTCACCTGACTGCCTGGGTGCTGTGGGCCCCGCAGTCGCCAGGCCTGTATCCGGACGAATCGAAATCCCGCCGCCGTCTGCGTGGTCCAAATCCGGGAACACTAATGCTGAAGACACACGTGGTGCAGGCCCCCCCCCCCCCCTGGAGGAGGAGGCCGACGAAGCAGGTGACTGTGCCGCCTCCCACACGCTGCCGACAAGGCCCGAGGAACCCGGCCCGGCGTCCGCCAACCGCTGAGGACCTGCCGACAGCAGCCCCGTCTCCCGAGGTAGCGCTTCCTGCCGAGCAGCCTCCAAGGTATCGATACCCCCTTGAGAGGCCGCCGATCCCGCTCCTGCCACCCGGTCGCCGTCCTTGAAAGGCGGGGGCGCGGCCTGCCGCCCCCGCTGCGAGCCCCGCCGCCCGCCTGGATTCCTCCCTCCCCGGGACTGCCTGGCGGCAGCGGACCTACCGGCATCCCGGGTCGGAGGGTCCCTGGAGGGGCTCCTTCTGCGGCGCTGGGCTCGCGGGGCCTCATCGGGACTAAGGCGCGCCGGAGGCCTGGTCCTCCGCGGCCGTCTTCGGTCTTCAGGAAGAGACACCGCGGGCGACTCCTCCGGCCCCCGCAACATGCGCTGCAGCTGTGCCTGCAGCCACTCCGCTCCCTGGACCTCCGCAGAAGCCCGCAGCTGATTGATCAGACCCTCAATTGACGACATCGCGCTGGAGATCCCACAAAGGTAACGTGCGGAGATCTACTGTCCCACTCTTCTCCCCACGCGACTGCTTCATTTTCGCGGGCTTCTCCTTTTAAACCCCCGCGGATCACCGCCCCTAGTACCCCCCTACCCTACTTCTCCTCTGCTCTGCCAATGGCTGCAGTCCGCTCGGGCCCACGTCATGTGAGGCCTTCCCCTAGCCTGCGTCCTCAGTCCGGCCTCTTCTTTCTGTATGCTGAAAAATACTCACACATTTTATTGGATAATTTATTTTGCGCTTTTATACAAAAGCACATTTTGTGTTTACAAAATCAATTACTTATTCACAAGTTGTTTTGTTGCACGTTATTTTTTCATATAAATTTTTTTGACAGTTTTATGTTGCGACATAATGTGTTTTTTATTACCTGTTTTAACAAATGCTTTAAGTCTTAGAAAATAAAGTTCTGTGTGTCATAATAATACTTTGTTTGAAAAAATATCCTTATGTCACAAAATCACACTGTATCAGAAAATAAAATTCTGTGCGACATTATAGCACACTGTCACAAAATCCCATCCCTTGTGACAAAATAATAATCTGTGATAAAAAGGAATTCTGTGTAACAAAATAGTCACAAACAGTTCAGTGCGGCAAAATGAATTCTGTCTGATGTAAATCAACTTTTGTCACACATTTGTATTTAGTGCAACAAAACGACATTTTGTAGTGTGAGACAAAACAAATTCTGTACACAAATCTTAAGAGTATCAAAAAATTATTTTTGTGCATCGTGTGAAGTACAAATTGAAATTTGTGCACAAAATTATTTTTGTGATCATAAAATGAATTCTGTGCACACAAAATGTAATTTTGTCATTACAAAGTTGAGTCTGTGATCACAAAAATCAGTTCTGTGCTGGCACAATGAATTCTATGATCTCTAAATTCATTTGGTGACACAAAACACAATGCATTGGGGGAATTTCATCATCCCATCTACACCAGTCTTATGGTAAACATGGGTTATAATGTGGCGCACATTTGGTGCAAGATGTGGGCGGAGAGTAAGGCTGGTTATAATAAATTAACTCATGCCAGGAATTCTATGTCAATTCCTGACTGGTGTAGATTTCTATTCTGTCGCAGGTGATTTATTAAGAGACTGGAGCGTCTTGATAAATCAGGTGTGCCAGAACTGTCTGCACTACAGTGTATTACAGATTTATATGAACTACAGTATATTACGGATTTTATGTACTACAGTATATTACAGATTTATATGAACTACAGTATATTACGGATTTTATGTACTACAGTATATTACAGATTTATATGCACTACAGTGTATTACAGATTTATATGAACTACAGTATATTACGGATTTTATGTACTACAGTATATTACAGATTTATATGCACTACAGTATATTACAGATTTATATGCACTACAGTATATTACGGATTTGTATGCACTACAGTATATTACGGATTTGTATGTACTACAGTGTATTACAGACTTATATGCACTACAGTATATTACAGATTTATATGCACTACAGTGTATTACAGACTTATATGCACTACAGTATATTACAGACTTATATGCACTACAGTGTATTACAAACTTATGTGCACTAATAATAATAATAATAATAATAATAATAGTCCTTTAATAGTCCCACAGTGGGGAAATTCAGTGTGTTACAGCAGCAAAGATAAGATAAGATAAGCAGATACAAATACAACATGTACAGGAATGTACCAAGGTGAGAGGCATTACATTAATAGCAGACAGACAGATAGGACGTGGCAGAGGGGGGGGGATATAACAGGCAGAGAGATATTTCAGTTCTCTGTGTGTAATGATCTCCGCTTAGGTCGGTGTTGGTTGTACAGCCTAACCGCGGTGGGGAGGAAAGACTTCCGATAGCGCTCCTTCTCACACCTAGGGTGGAGCAGTCGGTCACTGACAGTACTACCCAGCGCTATCACAGTCTCATGCATGGGATGGGACTTCTTCTTCTGCATGGAGCTCACCACGGACAGTATCCTTCTGTCACCCACCACCTGCACTGGGTCCAGTGGGCTCCCCAGGACAGAGCTGGCCCTTCTAATCAGCTTGTCAAGTTTATTTCTGTCCCTGGTTGATATACTGCTCCCCCAGCAGGCCACTCCAAAGAAGATGGCTGATGCCACTACTGAGTTGAAGAAAGTCCTAAGAAGTGCCCCCCGGATTCCAAAGGCTCTCAGCTTCCTAAGCAGGTAGAGCCTGCTGTGGCCCTTCCTGTACAGGGCCTCCATATGATCTGCCCAGTCCAGCTTATTATTAAGGAGCAAACCCAGGTACTTATAGGTGTTCACAATCTCGATGCCCGTCCCGAGGATGTCCACTGGTTTTGGAGGGCATCTGCCTTTACGGAAGTCCACCACCATCTCCTTGGTCTTCCCCGCGTTAATCTTCAGGTGGTTCTGGTGGCACCAGTCCACAAAAAACCGGTTCAGTTCTCTGTACTCCTTGTCATCATCGTCTGTGATGAGGCCTACTATTGCAGAGTCGTCAGAATACTTCTGTAGGTAGCAGCTGGATGAGTTGCACCTAAAATCTGCAGTGTACAGTGTGAAGAGGAAAGGGGCGAGAACCGTACCCTGAGGTGCCCCCGTATTACAGATCACGGTACCTGACACACAGTCTTGGGCTCTCACGTATTGAGGTCGATTTGTGAGGTAGTCCAGTATATTACGGATTTGTATGCACTACAGTGTGTTACAGACTTATATGCACTACAGTATATTACTGATTTATATGTACTACAGTATATTACAGACTTATATGCACTACAGTATATTACAGACTTATATGCACTACAGTATATTACGGACTTGTATGCACTACAGTATATTACAGATTTATATGTACTGACAGTGTATTACAGACTTATATGCACTACAGTATATTACGGATTTGTATGTACTACAGTATATTACAGATTTATATGCACTACAGTATATTACAGATTTATATGCACTACAGTGTGTTACAGATTTATATGTACTACAGTATATTACAGACTTGTATGCACTACAGTATATTACTGATTTATATGCACTACAGTATATTACAGACTTATATGCACTACAGTATATTACAGATTTATATGCACTACAGTATATTACAGATTTATATGTACTACAGTATATTACAGACTTGTATGCACTACAGTATATTACTGATTTATATGCACTACAGTATATTACAGACTTATATGCACTACAGTGTATTACAGATTTATATGCACTACAGTATATTACAGATTTATATGCACTACAGTATATTACAGACTTATATGCACTACAGTATATTACTGATTTATATGCACTACAGTATATTACAGATTTATATGCACTACAGTATATTACAGATTTATATGCACTACAGTGTGTTACAGACTTATATGCACTACAGTATATTACAGATTTATATGCACTACAGTGTGTTACAGACTTATATGCACTACAGTATATTACAGACTTATATGCACTACAGTATATTACAGATTTATATGTACTGACAGTATATTACAGACTTATATGCACTACAGTATATTACAGATTTATATGCACTACAGTATATTACAGACTTATATGCACTACAGTATATTACTGATTTATATGCACTACAGTATATTACAGATTTATATGCACTACAGTGTGTTACAGACTTATATGCACTACAGTATATTACAGATTTATATGCACTACAGTGTATTACAGACTTATATGCACTACAGTATATTACAGATTTATATGCACTACAGTATATTACAGACTTATATGCACTACAGTATATTACAGATTTATATGTTCGATTGTGCCTCGTTTCGTTGCCTACAGTACAGACTGCCACAGTATATTACAGACTTTTGCACACAGTATATAGTTTATATGCACTACAGTATATTACAGACTTATATGCCTCGTTATTACAGACTTATATGCACTACAGTATATTACAGACTTATATGCACTACAGTATATTACAGACTTATATGTACTACAGTGTATTACAGATCTATTCTCTCCTTGACTCGTCCACTTCACCCATAGATTTTCCTATATCCTGAATTACGTTTAACTAAAATCTATCTATAATCCATTTTTCTGTTTCAGGGGAAATGAAAGGATGTGGACAAAGTTCTGTCTGCGAAGAAGAAAATTATTTTTGCTGCAAAAACGATCTGTGCAACTCAGCGGAAAGCCCCAGGATGTCCATGCTTGGTGCAATGGCCCTTGTGGTCCTCTGGGTTGCAAAAGTCTTCTGAATACAATATAACCATTGCTAATCCTCAGGATGTGATGTATTAGTTATACAGGTTACTGTCCTCCTGTTCCGTCTGCTTCATGCTATTACCCCAATACAATTAAAGGGGGGTTCCAGATATTGATGGCCTTTCCTTAGGATATGTCTGCCATATCAGAATGGTGGGGGTCTGACACCCGGTTCCCTCACTGATCAGCTGTTCCCAGGAGCCACAGGTGCAGGAACTTACACAAAGAATAAAGTCAGAAGCTCAGTCCGTTCTGAGGATTGTGGCCAGTCTGCTATCTACACCAACATTTCCCATCTCTAGTTCCAAACTTGGGTCCCTTGATCAAAACCAGCACCCGGCCGCCAAGTCCCCCTTTCCCATGTTCACTGCTGGTCACCTGTACTATGGGGTTTGGCTGAGTAGATCATTATCACAGTAAATTCAGCCCCATAATGCAGGTACCTGTGAACACGGGAGAAGGCGGAGCAACCCGGTGGTGCTGTATCCAATCACGTGACCCAGGGCTAACACCAGCCCAGAAACCTGTGCTTCATCCTCAATAGAATCTGGGGAAGTAACTACTGAAACCGTCCCTGGAGAAGTCCTAACAGAGTCTCCAGCACAGACCTGAACACAGTCTAAGAATGGTCCAGGATCTATAATTTTTTAGATCCCCCTAAAATATTTCTAAGCGTTTAAGAATTTTTTATAAATTATATATCGAATTCAGTTGATTTATGTAGTGGTTTGTTAAAGTGATGATGTCATGTATACTTTATTGAGCATGAGATTATTGTGGAGGATATAATGTCATAATACTTTAACACCGTGGCTTGCCAGAACCAGCTTTTAAATAACAGCTTTTTAATTTTTAGTTGGGGGCCACTTTCACCAGAACCAGCATATCACCCCACCCTGCAGATAGATAGGTTAGTGTCACCAGAACCAGCATATCACCCCACCCTGCAGATAGATAGGTTAGTGTCACCAGAACCAGCATATCACCCCAGCCCTGCAGATAGATAGGTTAGTATCACCAGAACCAGCATATCACCCCACCCTGCAGATAGATAGGTTAGTGTCACCAGAACCAGTATATCACCCCAGCCCTGCAGATAGATAGGTTAGTGTCACCAGAACCAGCATATCACCCCAGCCCTGCAGATAGATAGGTTAGTGTCACCAGAACCAGTATATCACCCCACCCTGCAGATAGATAGGTTAGTGTCACCAGAACCAGTATATCACCCCAGCCCTGCAGATAGATAGGTTACTGTCACCAGAACCAGCATATCACCGCAGCCCTGCAGATAGATAGGTTAGTATCACCAGAACCAGTATATCACCCCAGCCCTGCAGATAGATAGGTTAGTGTCACCAGAACCAGCATATCACCCCAGCCCTGCAGATAGATAGGTTAGTATCACCAGAACCAGTATATCACCCCAGCCCTGCAGATAGATAGGTTAGTGTCACTAGAACCAGCATATCACCCCAGCCCTGCAGATAGATAGGTTAGTGTCACCAGACCCAGCATATCACCCCAGTCCTGCAGATAGATAGGTTAGTGTCACCAGAACCAGCATATCACCCCAGCCCTGCAGATAGATAGGTTAGTGTCACCAGAACCAGCATATCACCCCAGCCCTGCAGATAGATAGGTTAGTGTCACCAGACCCCAGCATATCACCCCAGCCCTGCAGATAGATAGGTTAGTGTCACCAGATCCAGCATATCACCCCAGCCCTGCAGATAGATAGGTTAGTGTCACCAGAACCAGCATATCACCCCAGCCCTGCAGATAGATAGGTTAGTGTCACCAGACCCAGCATATCACCGCAGCCCTGCAGATAGATAGGTTAGTGTCACCAGAACCAGCATATCACACCAGCCTGCAAATATATAGGTTAGTGTCACCAGACCAAGCATATCACCCCAGCCCTGCAGATAGATAGGTTAGTGTCACCAGAACCAGCATATCACCCCAGCCCTGCAGATAGATAGGTTAGTGTCACCAGAACCAGCATATCACCCCAGCCCTGCAGATAGATAGGTTAGTGTCACCAGAACCAGCATATCACCCCAGCCCTGCAGATAGGTTAGGGTCACCAGAACCAGCATATCACCCCAGCCTGCAGATAGATAGGTTAGTGTCACCAGACCAAGCATATCACCCCAGCCCTGCAGATAGATAGGTTAGTGTCACCCGAACCAGCATATCACCCCAGCCCTGCAGATAGATAGGTTAGTGTCACCAGAACCAGCATATCAACCCAGTCCTGCAGATAGATAGGTTAGTGTCACCAGACCCAGCATATCACCCCAGCCCTGCAGATAGATAGGTTAGTATCACCAGAACCAGCATATCACCCCAGCCCTGCAGATAGATAGGTTAGTGTCACCAGACCCAACATATCACCCCAGCCCTGCAGATAGATAGGTTAGTGTCACCAGAACCAGCATATCACCCCAGCCTGCAGATAGATAGGTTAGTGTCACCAGACCAAGCATATCACCCCAGCCCTGCAGATAGATAGGTTAGTGTCACCCGAACCAGCATATCACCCCAACCCTGCAGACAGATAGGTTAGTGTCACCAGAACCAGCATATCAACCCAGTCCTGCAGATAGATAGGTTAGTGTCACCAGAACCAGCATATCACCCCAGCCCTGCAGATAGATAGGTTACGGTTACCAGGACCCAGCATATCTCCCCAGCCCTGCAGATAGATAGGTTAGTGTCACCAGACCAAGCATATCACCCCAGCCCTGCAGATAGTTAGGTTAGTGTCACCAGACCCAGCACATCACCCCAGCCCTGCAGATAG
This sequence comes from Leptodactylus fallax, assembly GCA_947044405.1. Taxonomy (NCBI): domain Eukaryota; kingdom Metazoa; phylum Chordata; class Amphibia; order Anura; family Leptodactylidae; genus Leptodactylus; species Leptodactylus fallax. The sequence continues at coordinate 94,724 of CAMRHE010000396.1, read as the reverse complement.
ATAGGTTATACTGAATTCTGGTGACAGATTCTCTTTAAACATCCCTATTTTAGTAACTATGTAAATAAGTGTGCTCTCCTCCTCTGAGTTCATAGTATGCCCTGCGGCTATTCAACACAATACACACTTTTTCAGATCTTAAAAAACATGTACTATGTGATGTAGCCGTAGGCCGCTCTGTCTGCCTAGCACATCTTGGCATGCAGTAAATTAAACTTCCAAAGACAGATGGTGAGTGACGTGTTTATTTCATATTTTATTCTTTTTTTGTAAATTCTTTAAGATTTTTCTGGGAATTTCATATCTTTCTGCTGTGTAAAATAAATGTTTTGCACCTGTGAAAACTGCAGAACCAATAACTGCGTGACAAAACCAATTGTCATGTGCAAAAAGTATGTAATGTGTGAGTGACGTGTGCAGCAAGTTTAGACACATACTGTAATGTGACATGTCTGTGTCTTATCCGTAAGCAGGGTTGGGCGAACTTCTCAAGTTTTGTTTCAGGTTCGGCCATTTTGGTCCCAAGATTACTCTTGGTGTAAATAAATTAGTTCCAAGTCTTCAATATAGGGGTCATAGCCACCATGACCCTTGTTGACCGCTGTATTAAAAAATTTTTGACATCTCATTGGCTGGTTTACATCATATGATAGGGGTTACTAGAGTTCAATGAACTCTAGTAACCGTTTGGTGCATGGAGACTCAAGATGCGCCATAATATGGGAAATCTTGGGGGTTCCTTGCGCCAGAATGCATTGACGCATTCTCCTACTGAAGGGGTCCCTGCACTCAAGTCAGTCCCTGCACTCAAGTCAGTAATTAACCCCTTCTTGGACAATCTGGTTTGTTACAAACCAGTTCATCTATGTATCTAATCAGTTGGATGTATCTAAAGAGTAAAAGGTGTTTTTAGCAGTATGAGTATGTGTGATGTGTATAATGTGTACTTTGTGCACTGTATATATTGTGTGTGTGCAGGTGTCCTATAGATAACTGAAGCATATATAGTGTGCATTGTGCAGCTTGGTTGCAATTGAAGGAAGGAACCCCAACACAGGGGCCTTTTGCAGGAAATGTGTGCCCCTGAGAAGCAGTGTAACCTATCACTCCCTCTCCAAAACATATTCAGTGACCTATTACTCAGAAGACTTGTAGGTAATCCATCCAATATGATAGCCTTACAGTCATGTGACAATGTAGTCACATGACTAATGGGGCTGCCAGGAGTGAAAGGATCCCTATGCAAAAATTAACCGGAAAACAAACTTCATCTCTGTCGTCAAAAACATTTTAGACATTTTAAAACTTCTAATACTACCACTAGGTGGCATCAAAGATCACATGATGGATATGTCATATCTGGGCATGTTCACACTGAAGACATACTGGATTGGGCAGGTTTATGCCTCTTCCTGATTGGGATCAAAGCTAATTCATGAGTTTAAGTTTACCGCTTTCATGTGTAGCATTCTTGTCAACTCTGCCGGAAAAAGAGGAAACCTCCTGGTAGGTCATGCAAGTCTTCCAGGTGGTGCATCGTGTCCTCCTACCATGTTTAGGACCATATATACTATCATTGCTCTTGAAACTTCTGCAATAGATGTGAGAAGGAAGTGAACAAATAAGTTAGTGTATAGGAAATAGTAAGCTTTCAGGAGTGCTCGCTCCCTTCATCAGACATGGTGTTATACAAGAACTGAAAATTAACAGATTTTTATACACATGGTTTTCAAAGCATTTTAGAGTCCTTAAAAAAAATTGCAATCTAAGTAGAGAAGTTATTTACAACAGGTCAAAAAAGACTGTTTTTTTGACCTGTTGTAAATAACTTCTCTACTTAGATTGCAATTTTTTTTAAGGACTCTAAAATGCTTTGAAAACCATGTGTATAAAAATCTGTTAATTTTCAGTTCTTGTATCACACCATGTCTGATGAAGGGAGCGAGTACTGCTGAAAGCTTACTTATAAATATACTCAGTTAGCCTCTAAAAGGTATCGCCTGATTTCTTCACTCTTCCACTACTTTCAATGGCTAACACGGTACAACATTATACTACTAGGAAATAGTAGACAATGGATCTTTACTAGTCCTCAATGGGAAAAAATTTTTGCAATAGGGAAGTGCGGGCAGAAGGAGGAAGCCACGTATAGTCACTAATGATACGTAGAGGTGTGGTGGATAATATAACACATTATGGGTCCTCAGATTTCATCCCAGGTCGTCACATTACAGTCAATGACCAGTCACATATATAATCAGTCTCCATTATGGTAATATCAAAACTGCAAATCGGAACCTCATAGGGCGATACCCACAGAACCATTTTACCCATATACAGTGCCATACAGATACTGTTAGCCATGTGCCCTCCATATACAGTGCCATACAGATACTGCCATGTGCCCTCCATATACAGTGCCCCTGACTCTGACCGTCCGTAAATGGAACCCTATGGTAAGACCCTAATGGTGGATCTATGATGGGTCCTGCAGACATAATATGGACATTATGACGTTGTTGCTTTATGGCTGTCTGAATGTGGCTCCCTTTGTGTCCTCCCACAATGCATTGTTCATACTGTAAGGTGGTGTAAGCTGCCCCCCCCCCCTTACTCAATTGTACCGGTACGGACTTATAGGAGTCCCCACTTTAGACAGGCTTATACCATTTAACCAGTTCAGGACTGGACATGTTTTTTTTTTTTTTTGGGGGGGGGGGGGGGTTTGTACAAGCGGTTTTGATGGCTGTTACATTTTTTTCCTTTGGGTTATTCAAATACTTTTTGTGTCTTATTTTTTGGTGGGGGGGGGATATATAGGTGTATTTCTATGTTGTTTTTATTTTTCCAGATTTTTTCTTTGTTTTAATATCCGACAAAATGTAAACAAAAAAGGAGGGGAAACGTGTCTGATTTTTATCTTTCATGTTTTTTTTGATAGCAAAAAGTGCTAATGAAACAATTTTTCCTCTCTGTTATGGTACTTACATATTAACGTAGATGACACTTATTATTGTGTCACCAGGGGCGGGGCTACAAACTATGACATGGGCGTGGTAGTGGCGTTTTTTTTTTTTTTTTGTCATCTTTTACTTTAGGACCCAGCAGCTCACGGCCCCTGGCAGTCATGTGACCATAACTGCATACACAGTGATCGGGATGGCGGGGACGGTTATTACTTTCCTTATAGGAGCTCTGCCTGTGTAGCTGCTCCTGCACCCACACAATTTCGTGCAGCTGGGTGTATTTGATACAGAATGTCTATACCAAAGCGGCCTCCGTTATTTCTCTGAAGAGGTTGTTACCCAGCTTTTCTAGGCTGCTAAATTTTTAAATTTGCCCAGGTAGATAATAGTGATAAGAGATGAGCAAACAACATGTTCGTTACAAATTTTCCAAGAAATTCAGGTTAGACCAAACTTAAAATTTTTGGTTTTCACCACCCACAAACCATTACTATACTATGGGGTCTCTTCAGGGGAAGTTGCAGAAATATACTAAACACTAATACTCACCTCTCCCAGTCATCCGCGTGGGGTCTGGTGTTCTTTCCAAGGCGTCTTCTCGGATCTTCCAGACTCCTATGTGACATGTCCTGTGACTGGACCTCAGAGGTCACAAGGGACGTGTAGACATCATGTAGCTTTGACTCAAGCATCATGATGTCAATGTCTTATTTGCTATCCAGGATCTCCAAAAAGCTGGGTAAGAATCTCTTTAAAGACTTAAAATTGCATGTAGCAAACTTAGGCAGATTTGCCATTCAGGGTCCAGGGAAAGCTGGGTAACAGGGACTGCAGAAAACAAAATCTACCTTAATAAATCCCATTACTTGCTATGTTTTCATACAATAGCTTGCCAGATTTCCCTTTGAGGATTCTGATAAAGCTGGATAAGGACACACAACATTTGTAGACTACTGAATACTAAATCTATCTAAATAAATCTCCTTCCACGTTACATAACTATCCCAGATTTGTCTTTCAGGGTCCTGGGAAAGCTGGGTAACATAACAGGTAATGCTATAACAGGGACTGTAGAATACAAACTATATCTAAATAAATCTTCCTGCCATTCAGGCTTCTAGGAAAGCTGGATAACATAGCATGTGGAGCTGTAATAGGTAGTACAGAATACTACATTCATCTAAATAAATCCACCTCCTGCACTATAATCATAGTTTGCCAGGATTTGCTTTTCAGGGTCCCAGGAAAGCAAGGTAATATAGAAAATAATGCTGAAATAAAGGACTGCTGCATGCTAAATATGCCAAGTAAATCCCCTCCTTGCTCTGTAATTGTTCCTTATCTTTTCAGATATGACTTTCAGGGTCCCAGGAAAGCTGGTAACTTACCAGTTGGTGCTGTAATAGGGACTGTTTAAGTAAAATCTACTTACATAAACCCTTCTCTTTGTTTTCAAATTATGATACAGCTAGTTTTGCTTTTCTGGGAACTAGGAAAGCTTGGTGACTTGCAAAAAGTATACAAAAACAACAAACATGTAATCATAATGTCTCTCTGGTGTAATTCACACTCGTAGCAGTTTTGTAGCTGAAAATGGTGGCTGCAGGGAGGCAAGAAGCAATGTCTGCAAGATTTCTGCTACCATGCTCAGTGCAGTTGATAATCCTGCAGTCATATCTCAAAAGGAAGTATACGATGCATTTTTGGGGTTATCTTTCTTAGTTTTCAGGGTTAAGTGCCCCTTAAATATAACACAATATAATGTTTCATTGCTACATTTTTCTGATAATCAGACAGTGTAGACATCTCTCTGCAAATATGTGCACCACGTGAATAGTATTTTTTGTAACATCCCATTCCTTACAATGGTACACATGTAATATATGAGAGATCGCCATGATCAAAAGATTGCATAATGTGAATGGTGGTTGTCCAAACTTGTTTATAGGATTTGGACTGCCAGAAGGTAGCATCCTGCGCCTTCTCCTCTTTGTCATGGATTGCCAGAAGATAGCATCTTGCGCCTTCTCCTCTTTGTCATGGACTACCAGAAGGTAGCATCTTGTGCCTTCTCCTCTTTGTCATGGACTGCCAGAAGGTAGCATCTTGTGCCTTCTCCTCCCAGCCATGGACTGCCAGAAGGTAGCATCTTGCTCCTTCTCCTGTTTATCATGGATTGCCAGAAGATAGCATCTTGCGCCTTCTCCTCTTTGTCATGGACTTCCAGAAGGTAGCATCTCTCGCCTTCTCCTCCCAGCCATGGACTGCCAGAAGGTAGCATCCTGCGCTTTCTCTTCTTTGCCATGGATGGCCAGAAGGTAGCATCTTGCGCCCTCTCTTCCTGTCCACCTGCTCCTTTCATGTGCTAATAAAATTATAAACATCTTTGGCAGAGAACTCAACTAAATTATTTACATATGTAAAACTTATTATCAATTGTTACAATGGCCCAATATAAAACGGGAAGAAGCATGATATCTTACACAAAGAAGATCATGTAAAATATCTAAGTTGCTAATGTTATTGTAGATGGGCTGACCAATTACCCATATTAATAAAATGCAATATTTACTAGCCAAATAAGCCAATTATTGTAAAGTGAAGTATATTTTGATCATGTGCCGTTATAGGTGGCCTCAGGGATCGCTGGTATAAAAAAAAAACAGGTGACGTATGTGAGTGATGTCACTGGTTCCTCCTCAGTGACTGCTGAGACAGGAAGGCCGGACCAGGGCGCAGACTAAGAGAAGGCCGGCATGACAGGGCCTGACGGTGGGGCTTGGGGTTACTAGGGGGGAGGGGCACGTCTGTGGCGGGAGTAGTTAGGGGCAGGGGATATAGGGGACCGGCTCTGCATCCCGCGGTCATTGACCGCTGGGAAGGAGCCATTGCTGCAGAACGCTCCCTACCTGCATCCTGATGGTCGATGTCGAGGGGATCCTGGGGCAGCTCCGCGCTGCCGCCGGCTCCGTTGATGCTGCGTGGCTTAGGCAGCAGGTGCTGGGGATCGTGGACGCGGTCCCCGGAGGTACGTCTCCTGGCTCCCTGCGGCCTGGTGCTGGCCAAGCTGCGTCCTCGGCTCCCTCTCCTTCCCGGGCTCCGGTGGGCGGGGCCTCGGCTCAGCGGCAGCGTCGGGCGAGGCCTCCCGGAGCGGCTCAGCCCGGATACAGCACCGCAGTCCCGGCGTCGGCTCAGGAGCCATTCTAGGGACCCTCCAGGCCGGCGGGCGAGCCCTACGGCCAGGGGCAGCGGTTCGAGGCCTGGGAGGCATCCACAGCAGCGGCCGGGACCAGCGGAGGCGAGGGGGCGGAGCTTGAGGCCTGGGCGGCCCCTCCCCTCCATGACTCCTCCACCATCTGCGGCCTTGGAGACGGTGGCCCTGCCTGGCGATGCTCCGGTCAGGGGGGCCACCAGGCGCTCTGGAATACAACTGACGCCTCCTGGTTCTTCACGCCGGCCTGCTGGAGCGGCTGGGCGGAGTTCGGCGCCCGTGGGTCGGCGGGCTGCTTCCGGCGGACGGTCTCCGGGTCGGTCCTCATCTAGCTTACTGTCATCATCCAGGCGAGAATGTCCTTCCTGTGCTGGCTGTTCTACTCCCGCGGCGGCTGGCGGCGTCGGCCAGGACTCTGATGGCGAAGGCTTCTTTGACTCTTCCCTACGGCTGGATTCGGGACAGGCGGCTGGCGGGATCACAGCTTCTGCGCAGCTTGGTGAGTGTTTGTCTCTGTCTTGTTCTGTGCCGGCGTTGTTTAGATCTCAGGCGAGTGGGGAGGGCCCGGATGTGGCGACTGGGGGGGGGGGGGGGGGGTCAGGCGGCTGCGGGGTCGACGGCGAGTTTAGGGGAGGATTTGAGGGCCTTGTTAGGCGGGCTCCGCGACGTACTGGCGCGTTCGGTGGGGGGTGGGGGGACTGCTGGGTCCCCTTTTGCAGCGTGGGTTGGGGGCTCCCCCGCCCCCTCCGGTGATAGTGTTGCCGTCGGATAGTTTGGTGCGAAAAGAGGCGGGGGGTGGCAGTGTCAGTGCAGACGGACAAGGAAGGCGACGGCATTCGTTTAGACGACAGGGCGAGGGGGGAGGTATACGTTTGCTTTGAGGGCCCCCTGGGTGCTCATTTAAAGAAGGAGGTAAAGGATAAGATTTGGCGTGATGAATACATCGAAATTTTTTCCCTTCTTCCGCTGGAGAAGTTTAATTTAGACAAGGGAAACGGGACGAGAGTAAGAAGGAGGAGGAGGAGAAGAGACGATGGCGATTGATTCTGCAGACTTCTACCAATTGGCTGCAGGCGTTCGCTATCCTGGCCAGTGTTATTGGGGAAAAAGCTCCTGAAAATTGTTCGGGACTTTTTTGTTATTTAGATGCTATCGGGGAGGCCTATTGGGTTTATGGGGGTCAGACGTGGCTGCGCTACGATGAGCAGTTTCGTTAGCGGAGAGCGGTGCGCCCATCCATAAGGTGGGACCAAAAGGACATCGGGTTGTGGTTAAGGGTTATGGCCCCGTCAAGGTTTGGGCAGCCCTATCAGGGGGGGGGGGGGCCGGATCTACCGGCCTCGCCAGTCAGTCCACGAGTCAGTCTGCGGCAGGTCAGGGGACTGGGGGGAAGTCAGGTTTCTGCTGGCAATTTAATGAAGGCCAGTGTAAATTTGGGACGTCCTGCAAGTTCAGGCATGCATGTTCTGTGTGCGGGGGAGCCTCTCACGGGTCCGCCCGCTGCTTTAAGAAAGGAAAAGGGCATCAGGCTGGCGGGGCAACTGGCCATGGGGCTGACTCCGGTGAAACTGTGCGAGATGGAGCCTTATCTAAGTCGGTATCCGGACCGCATTAAGGCTCAGTTGTTGCGGGATGGTTTTGAGTACGGTTTTAGGATCCCGTCTGCCCTCCGGGGGTCCTCCTTGTCCACAAAAAATCTAGTTTCTGCGTATCAGCATCCCAAGTTGGTGGGAGAGAAGTTGGACAGGGAGGTCTCCTTGGGGCGTATGGCGGGCCCCTTTAGTTCACCGCCGTTTGCGGATTTGGTATTTTCCCCACTAGGGGTTGTTCCTAAAAAAGAGCCCAATAAATTTAGATTGATCCATCATTTGTCGCACCCCAAAGGGGGTTCGGTTAATGATGGCATCGACCCTGAGTTGAGTTCCGTTGTTTATACCTCCTTCGATGCAGCGGTTCAGTGGGTGCGACAATATTGGCCTGGGGCGTTGCTGGCTAAGACGGACGTGGAATCAGCCTTCCGTCTCCTCCCGTTCCATCCGGAGAGCCTCCGGCTCTTGGGGTGTTACTGGGATGGGGCGTATTTTGTGGATCGTTGTCTTCCTATGGGTTGCTCGATCTCTTGTGCATACTTTGAGGCCTTTAGCTTGTTCTTGGAGTGGGTGGTAAGGGACCTGGCGGGTGTCGGGTCCGTCATCCACTACTTGGACGATTTCTTGTGTCTCGGTCCAGCTGGCTCCTCGGTTTGTCTTTCCTTGCTACAGACTTTGGAATGGGTGATGGCGCGTTTTGGGGTCCCCTTGGCCCTGGAGAAGACGGAGGGCCCGGTCTCGTGCTTGAGTTTTCTGGGTATCACTATTGATACCGAGAGAATGGAGTGCTGTCTGCCGGTGGAGAAATTGGTAGCTCTTAGACAGCAGGTGGGGCGGGCTGCTAGGTTGAGGAAGATTACGCTCCGGGACTTGCAGTCCCTACTCGGGAAACTCAACTTCGCTTGCAGTATCATGCCCATGGGTCGTGTTTTTTGCAGGCGCCTGGCGGGTGCTACGGCTGGGATAGCGTCGCCCAGGCATTTTGTTCGGCTGACCAGGGACCACAGGGACGACTTAGAGGTGTGGGCCAGATTTTTGTGTGATTACAATGGCCGCTCCTTTGTAATGTCGCCTGTTGTTGATGTTTTTGACTGGGAATTGTACACTGATGCCTTGGGGGCAGTGGGTTTTGGGGCCTTTTGTCAGGGACAGTGGTGCGCGGGATGTTGGCCGTCAGAGTGGGTGGAGCAGGGGTTGGTTAGGAATCTGTGTTTGCTGGAGCTCTTCCCTATCGTAGTGGCACTAGAGGTTTGGGGGGCTCGTTTTTCTGACAAGAAGGTGCGTTTCCACTGTGACAACCAGGCAGTGGTTGGTGCCATCAATTCGCTGACTGCTTCTTCCCCGCCGGTAGTTCGTCTGTTACGGCACCTTTTGCGTTGTTTAGCGTTGAATGCATGGGTGGTGGCGGTTCATGTCCCTGGGGTCACTAATGTAATTGCCGACTCTCTTTCTCGGTTCCAGTGGGAGCGTTTTTGGCAGGTGGCCCCCAAGGCGGACGTCACTGGAATCCGGTGTCCGGACCACCTGTGGGACGTGGTCTTGCGGCGGCCGGTGAACTAATTCGGTCATCCTTAGCAGTCGGCACCAGAGTGGCCTATGCGGCTGGATGGAGGGAGTTTGAATCCGTTGCGGGTGAGTTAGGGGGTGTTAGTTTGGACGGAGATAGGCGCACGGCGGTTTTGGTGCTGGTGGGCCGGGGGGTGTTGGCTGGGTGGTCGGTTTCCCGGATGAATCGTTTAGTGGCAGGGTTAGCATTCGGTTTTCGCGTCCGGGGATGGGTGAATGTGACAAAAGATTTTCTTGTCACACAGGCTGTACGGGGTTTTAGGAGGGGCCGGGCCCGCCCTGATGGGCGGCGGCCGGTGTCGTTTCAATTACTCGAACGTTTGGGGGCGGTGTTGCAAGGGGTGTGTTCCTCCCCGTTCGAGGTTGCTCTTTTTCGGCTGGCCTTTTCCTGGGCATTTTTTGGGGCAATGCGTGTGGGGAAATTGGTCTCTCCATGCAAGAAGGTTGCGGAGGGTGTGTTGGTACAGGACGTGTTGTTTGGCGAGTCCGGGGTTGAATTTGTTATCCGTCGATCTAAAACGGATCAAGGCGGCCGGGGCCGCAGGGTAAGTCTATTTCCCGTTCCGGAGTCCGCCATGTGCCCGGTGCGGTGCTTCCAGGAGTTATATAGGCTGCGGGGGGGGGGGCAGTGTGGCCCTTTGCTGCGCCATTCCGACGGCTCATTTTTGTCCCGTTTTCAGTTTACCTGGGTTTTTCGGAAGTGTCTAGGGGAGTTGGGGCTTGACCCGTCGGTTTTTGCTCCGCACTCTTTTCGCATAGGTGCAGCTACAGAGGCCTTGATTTGGGATTTGGGCCCAGATGTTGTGTGGCGGATCGGTATATGGGCGTCGCGCCATTTTGTTTCCTATGTACGTCCTCATTTACTGTAAAAGTTATTAGTCTCTTAGGGTGGCAAATTGGGTTCGGGTGTTAGCAGGTTTTTCTATTATTTATGTTGCTTATTTATTTTATAGGTCAACCCCCTAGCTTGGTTTGGATTTTGGGGCATTCTTATGTCCATTGGGGGGCGGAGCGAGCGAACATGCACCCCCATGGACGGCAGTTTGGTCTCCCTAGGTCAGTGGCAGTAGTGCGGTGGCTGGGTTTCCGGGGTATGCGTTGGGGCCGCATGTTACGCGAGTTTACTAGGTTTGCTCGCCTGGATCGTCACCCTGATGTGCTGGTGTTACATCTGGGTGGAAATGATTTATGCGCTCGCCCCTTCCGGGAACTGTTCAGGGATGTGAAGCATGATTTACTCCGTCTGTGGGTGGATTGTCCGGGGCTGGTCGTTGTATGGTCGGACATAGTTCCACGTCATTCCTGGCGGGGCGCCAGATCTGTGGACAGGGTTAATCGAGCTAGGTCCAAGGTCAATAGGTCGGTGGGCGCCTTTGGGATCCGTCACGGGGGTGTGGTGGTGAGGCATCATGAGTTGGAGGATATGCAAGGGGGGTTCTGGTTGGCGGATGGGGTGCACCTTAATGCGGTGGGAATTGACCTGTGGGCTTTAGGTTTACAGGGCGGGGGTGGAGCGTGCCCTGGCCTTGGTGGGGGGTGCGCAGCCTTGAGGTGGTCAAGGCGTGCGCACTGTGGCGGGGTGGGGAGTCCTTGGAGTTGGTAAAAATTCGGGGGTGGGGAAACATGGTGGTGAGTTTCCCCTACAATTAACTACGGTTTTGGTTGGTCTGGCCGCTTTTGGGCTCCTGCTGGGTGGTGTCCCAGGGAGTGGTTTGTTATATATGTGGTGAGACTGCCATCGGTGTTTATGGTGCCCCTAAGCCTGTGGTTTACGGCTGGGGGTAACTTGGTGTGATGGACAGTTTGGCGGCCAGATCTGTGGAGCTCCAAGGACCTCCCCCTCAGAAAAATATATTTATTTCTGAAAGTTGGGGTTAATTGGTTAGTTTGTTATTTAAATTATTTATGTATTTATTATTATAAGGGGTTATGTTCACGTTATTTATTCAGGTGGGTTTGAAAATTGCAGTTTATATATATATATATTTGTACTGTTTATGTAATAAAATGGCTGCTGTGGCCAATTAATCCAACCCCACATGTGTTTGTCTTTTTTTCTCAGGTAGAGTACGGTATGGGGGTAGGGGTGTGGAAGGTGAGGTCGCAGCATTAGTAAGTATAGGATAGTTGTAAAGCCAACATCCTCAGTGCCAATGTCATGCTTATTGGTCATTGGGGCACAGGACTCCCAGCATCCAGGAACTGACCCGAGACCTAATGGATGCTGGTGGAATGGGTGAGTATGCTTTTTTCGCCTACACAAGGGATGGTTCAATTTCTGGACAACCCCTTTAAGTATATGATTCATATTTTCTTAGTTTTAGCTTCCTTTAATGGTTGCACTTGTTTTATGGCATATGTATAGCTAGCTGGTTCTTATTAGCTGTTTTGTTACAGAGGTTATCCCGCGGACATGTATTTGGGCAATGTCCTCTGTCTAGTATTTGCATTAGGTAGGATTATGACATACAATAATGTAACATATCTCCTTTACTATTATAAGAATAATGTGGTCATTGATAGATAAGGTTTTGTACTGTTTACACAGAATGATAAAGAGCTGTAATACCTATGCTTGTAGGAGCTGCACTGACAGAGAAACCTTAAGGCTAGGTATTGTCTATAAGAATGTTGTGGTTAATGGTACCGTACATTAGCCAAGTCTATATGAAATCACACCCGATCTAGACAGCTATTGACAGGCTGGAACAGACATGATGGTAGGCAGTGGCCTTGATAGAACCAAGAACCGAGATTATGTGCACCAGATCTTTTGCCAGATGCCCCTGTCTCTATATCTTAAAATCCAGTCTGGGAACCAACGTAATCCTTTCTAAGTAACTGACATTAAACCAGCATCAGTTACTGCATCAAATGTGTGGACGTGTAAGCCACAGGTCAGGATAGAGAGAAGTCCTCCGACAGCACAGTAGATACATAGGCTTGGCTTATAGATGGGAGAAAGGGAGCGTAGTGGCTGTCATGAGGCATTGTGGTTGTCATGAGGCATTGTGGCTAATATAGGTTGTTGTTGTGGTTGAGGTTGTTGTGGTTATAGATAGCATTATGACTATCATGGGTTCATTTGGCTGGTATAAAAGAAAATGAAGGCATTGTGGCTGTCATGAGGGCATTGTGGTTGACATATGGGGCATTGAGATTCTTTTGGAGAGCATTAAAAAAATAAAAAAAAAAGATAAAAAAAAAAAAAAAAAAAAAAAAGAAAAGAAAGTGATGAAAAAAAAAAAAAAAAAAAAAAAAAAAAAAAAAAAAAAAAAAATGAATATATAAAAAAAAAAATGGGGTGTGAGAAAGAAAAATTGTTTTTTGTGTTTGATAAAGATGTTTTGTTTTTGTAGAAAAAAAAAGATTTTTTTTGTGAGAAAAAAAAACGCCCCGGGGGGGAAAATAAAAAAAAAAAAAAAAAAAAGGGAGGGAAATTTTTTTTATTTTTATTTAAAAAAAAAATAATTAAAAAAAACCCGGACTGGAATATATTTTTTTTTTTTTTTTTTAGTCTTTTTGTTCGCCCTTCGGTGTGGTTTGAGATGTGGGGGCCCGGGGCGCGGCGGGGGGTTTTGGCCCCCCCACCAGAAATGGACGCACCCGCGGTGGTTCAAGAAAAAAATATATTTTTATTATAAGTTATTAAAGGCTATTTGAAGGTAAAATGACAGGGATAAAGACAAGCAAAATATACAATATATGTTCTGTCTTCTTACACGTTCTCTCAGTGTGCAGTCTGACATACAGCATAAACCTTCTCTGTCTTCCAAATAAACAGACTGTTTTTTCTGTAGTCTAAGAATTTATTGGTCAACAGGTTGTAAATATGGTAATGTGATGATGATATTGATATATGATATGTTGTGGTAAAACTATAAGAATACAAAAGTATAGGTATAAGTATTGAGCATGAATACATGGCCATGACACTTAAAATCAACAGTGAAAGCACATGGTAAGATGGAAGCCTATACATATACACATATAACTAACAGTAATACATCCTGATTAAGCTATACATGGCTCACTAACAGTCCTGAACACTACATACATTCACATAGGAATAAGACAATTCCTACCAGATATGCTTGCACAAGGATAATGGAGCTCAAGTGTGGAGTAGTGCAAGAGATGGCATCCCAATGTCTTGTGGGCAGGTTTCTTGCTCCCAGAATGCCTTGCTTTACCCAGAGTGCATTGTAGCTCCCATAATGCAATAGCTTCATAAGGAGAATTCAACAGGTAATGTAACTGAAAGACCACTACATGGTGCTATAACCTAATTAGACTATACATTAACACAAGTATGTAAAATGAGATTATACACTTTTAACATCAGATTCTGATCCATTGGGCAGAACACTCCCCGTCTGGTATCAAGAGATGCCACTATTAGGCTCCTCTTGTGAAAACAATACAACAAGCTCAGCTGCTGGCCTGAGGAATAGCTTACTCTCGCCAAGCTTCCACACTTTGACCTCGGCTTTACGTACATTCCCATCTTTGCTTGGGAACGTTTGAGTGATGAGGCCCAGTGGCCACTCATTCCGGTGCAACTGGCTGTCTTTCATGAGCACGACGTCTCCAGGTCTAATGTTTCGCTTGTTAGTCTGCCACTTCCTCCTTGGTTGTAAGGTAGAGATGTACTGCTTCCTCCATCTGTCCCAGAAAGCATTGGAGAGACTTTGCACTTGCCTCCATTGTCGTCTGTAAAGGTCTTTGTCACCAAAATCTCCAGATGGTGCACTCAGAACACTGGTTTTCTGGGTCAACAACATGGCAGGAGTGAGAATAGTCAAATCTCCAGAGCCGCTAGATAGCGTAGTTAATGGTCTGGCATTCATGATGGCTGAAACTTCTGCCAAGAATGTCATTAAACTCTCATGGGTGAGTCTTGTACTCCCCACTTGCAAGAAGATTGAGTCCAAGATTCTGCGTGCTATCCCTATCATTCTCTCCCAGGCACCCCCCATGTGAGAAGAATGTGGTGGATTGAAAGTCCAGGTGCATCCTTGCTCACTTAAGTATCTCTCCACATTGGTAGTGTCTAAGTTGGAGGGAATTTGAAGTTCTTTCACTGCACCAACAAAATTTGTACCTCTGTCAGAACGAATATGCTTTACAGGCCCTCTGATGGCGATAAACCGTCGAAGTGCGTTTATGAAACTTGAAGTGTCCATCGATTCAATCACTTCTATATGGACAGCTCTGCTGGACATACAAGTAAATAGAACTGCCCAGCGTTTCGCACTGACATGGATTCCTCTAGTATGCCGTGTAGCTACAGACCAAGGACCGAATACATCCAGACCTACGTTAGTGAAAGGAGGATCTGTACTGAGTCTGTCAGGTGGGAGATTGGCCATCTTCGGATTCTGAAACTTGCCACGAAGTTTGCGACAAGTAACACAGTTGAAGATAAGTTTGCTCACACATCTCTTTGCTCCAACTATCCACAGTCCAGCAGCTCGTAGATTCCCTTCAGTAAACAATCGGCCCTGGTGCTTCACTTGAATGTGGTGGTGTTGCACAAGCAACGTTGTGACATGATGATGTCCATGAATTATTAGTGGATGTTTTTCCATAAATTCCACTTTGGCTTCATGAAGACGGCCTCCTATCCTGAGCAACCCATCTTGGTCGATGATTGGATCAAGCTTCTTCAAAGCACTGTCCTTAGGAATGGATTGCTTTTTATTGAGGTGGTCTATTTCTTTGGCATAACACTCACGTTGTACTGTGCGAATTATCAAGTTCTTGGACCTCTCTAAGTTGGGAGCAGTAAAAGCATGTCTACAGTGATGCCAACCTTTGCAGGGTTTCTGTCCCGTAGGTAAGGTCGACTTGTAAGACTCAGCTATATGAACTAAACAAGCAACCGCACGAACAAGTGACTTCCAAGTTGAGAACTTGCTGAAACGATGGGATTTGAAGTGTTCGTCCAAAGTCACTGTGCGCAAAACGGATACCTGAGGGCGGATTTCCTCATCGGCGTCTGGCTCTATTAGTTCAAATGCATCTGATCTGGCAACGCAGGATGTTGGATGGTATAAGAATCTAGGACCCGTAAGCCATGTTGTGTCTTTAAGGTGGCTTGGCGTGACAGATCTGGTCGCGTGGTCCGCTGGATTATGATTTGTAGGCACATAATGCCACTGCTTAGGACAAGTGGATCTCCTGATCCTTAGAACCCGATTGCTGACATAGACATAAAAGCGTCGGGTTTCGTTGCAGATATACCCTAGGACTACCTTGCTGTCCGTGTAGAACTCAACTTCCTTGATTTCCAAGTTCATTGCTGTCGTTACGAGTTCAGCCAACTCCACTGCAAGCACAGCAGCACAGAGTTCTAGCCTGGGTATTGTGTGTTCACGGAGTGGCGCCAGTTTTGTCCGGCTCATGACAAATCCTATATGGCATTGATCTTCAACGTCTATAGTTTTTAGGTATGCCACTGCTGCAATCGCTTTGACTGAAGCATCGCAGAAGATGCAAAGTCTTTGTATTTTGACTTCTGTTGATGGTACGGAAGCATAAGGTCGTGTCACATGAAGGCTGGACAAAGCTTCCAGAGACTTCCTCCAATCTGCCCACAGGTCTCTTTTTCCTACAGGAAGAGGATCATCCCAATCAGATTTCTCTTGGGTGAAGTCTCTTAACATCCATTTACCTTGGATAGTAACAGGAGCTACAAATCCCAGAGGGTCATATAAGCTGTTTATGATAGACAAGACACCTCTGCGTGTGAAAGGCTTTTCTTCCTTGCTGATTTGGAAGGTGAATGCATCTACCTTTAAATCCCAGAGTAATCCAAGGCTCCGCTGCATGGGAAGGGAATCAGTGCTTAGATCTAAGTCCTTTAGGTCACTTGAGTGATCTTGAGAGGGAAAGGCCTCCATTAATTCGTGGCTGTTGGAAGCAATCTTGTGCAACCTTAAATTAGACAGAGCAAGCATTTCCTGAGCCCTTTTGAGGAGACTGATTGCAGACTCACTTGTGGGTGTGGATTTCAGGCAGTCGTCCACATAAAAATCTCTTTCCACAAAGGATCTGACGTCCGACCCATACCTTGTTTCACCCTCTCGGGCTGAATGTCTGAGACCATAGATCGCAACTGCAGGGGAAGGACTGTTTCCAAAGATGTGCACTCTCATTCGATACTCCACAATGTCTTTACAAGGGTCGTTGTCACGGTACCAAAAGAACCTCAAGAAGTTTCTGTGTTCCTCCTTGACAAGAAAGCAGTAAAACATCTGTTGTATGTCAGCCATAAATGCCACCGAATCTCTGCGGAAGCGGAGAAGCACTCCCAGAAGTCTGTTGTTAAGGTCTGGACCTGATAGTAGGACATCATTTAGCGAGATACTGTCACACCTGGCACTTGAGTCAAATACTACTCTTATCTGACCTGGTTTCTTTGGATGATACACACCGAATATGGGCAAGTACCAACACTCCTCAGAATCCTGAAGCGCAGGTGCGATTTCTGCATGGTTGTTCTTAAATATCTTCTCCATGAAGGAAAAGAAATGTTGTCTTGTCTCTGGTGACCTCTGAAGTTTCTGTTTGAGAGAGACAAATCGATTGTAGACAAGTTCCCTGTTGTTGGGTAAGCGTCGTCTCTGGGGCTTAAATGGTAAAGGTGCGACCCAACTTTTTGACTGGTCTTTCACCATTTCCTGATCCATTATGTCCAAGAACAGCCTGTCTTCTATGGACATTGTGACCCTGTTGTCTTCTCTTGTCCTATGGAAAACTGTACACCCTATGTGATCTGGCTCACCATCACAGGCATGGCCTTCACAGGAAAGGTCTGCGAAAGGACAAGGCAGGGGAGCACTGTGTGGCAACTCTTTTACCAGGAAACTACTCGGACAAGGCTGGAAGAGAGAAGGACGTCCCTTTTCAAGTGTGCAAGTGAGCATACTGTTGACTGAAGTCGGCTTGTGTGCTCCTCCTAGACAGACATCTCCTACAATGACCCACCCTAGGTCCAGTCTCTGGGCATATGGAGCGTTCTGGGGACCGTTAATTAGTCCCCTAACCTTGTGGACTCGTAGTATGTCTCTTCCGAGGAGTAGGACTATTGGAGCCTCTGGGTCCAGTTGTGGTATCAGGTGAGCTATACGCTTCAAATGAGGGTGGTGTGCTGCTACCTCCGATATAGGTATCTCTGACCTGTTGTCGGGAATCTGGTTGCACTCCAGTATGGTTGGCAGAGATAAACAGGTCTGACCGTCCATGGATTCTACTTTGTATCCAGTCGCCTTTCTCCCCGCCGTCTCGACAGTACCTGCGCATGTCCTTAAGGAGTAGGGAGAACCGGGGCCTACTATGTTAAAGGTGTCAAAGAAGGTGGACTTAGCTAAAGACCTATTGCTTTGGTCATCCAAGATTGCATATATCTTAATAGCCTTATCTCGGTGACCTGCCGGATAGACTCTCACAAGGCAGATTTTTGAGCAGGACTTTCCTCCTACAAATCCTTTACAGATCTCTGTACAATGAGAGCTGACTATCGGGGTGTCTATTGCGTCAGTGTCCATCTGCTGTACTAATGGCTCCTCAGCTTGCGATGACATCTGTGAGGGTGGTCCAGGGTGTAAAGCCGTGTTGTGTTCTGTGCTACCACATTCTGTGCATTTGACACTGACCTCACAGTTCCTGGCGAAGTGTGACGTTGTAGCGCAGCATCTGAAGCAGATGTTGTTTTCCTTGAGGAAACTCTTCCGGTCCTCCAGAGACTTCTCCCTGAAGGCTCTGCATTTTAGTAGAGGATGTGGTTTCTTATGTAAGGGACACTGCTTGCTGAGATCCTTAGGTCTATTCTCTTCTTGAGAAGACTTGAACGTTCTGTAAGAAGAACCTGTGGAGGTAACATTAGTTTTGTGAACTGCCACCGGTGTTTTATAAGATTTGACACCAGGGGCAGTGGAACATGACAAAGTAAAATCAAAGCTAGGATCATTCCTAATTCTCGCCTGTTGTCTGACAAAGTCTACAAACACAGAGAAAGGAGGGAATGGTACATTGTTAACCTGTTTATAACGGGATCCATGCATGATCCACTTCTCCTGTAGGTTATATGGGAGCTTCTGAACAATTGGATTGACACCCCTGGCAGTGTTCAGAAATGCCAGGCCTGGTAGATCTCCTTCTGCTTGAGCAACCCATACCTCCATTAACAAGTCACTCAGCTCCCTGAGCTTCTGGTAACCTCCTTTACTCACTATTCTGGGAAAATTATCAATTCTCTTAAATAAAGCATTTTCTATAGCTTCTATTGACCCATAACACTCATCAAGCCTTTCCCATACCATCTTTAGGCCCGTGTCAGGATAATTTATGTTAATGTCTCTTATTCTTTTGGCGTGTTCAGCAGACTCACTCCCAAGCCACTTTATCATGAGATCTAACTCCTCACTACAAGAAAGATCCAAGTCTTTGATGGCGTTCTGGAAAGAGGCTCGCCATGACCTGTAGCTCTCAGCGCGGTCAGTGAACTTTACAAGTCCTTTGGTAACCAGCTCTCGTTTAGCAAAGAACTTAGCAAAGTCCATGGAGGCTTGGTTATTGCCGATATGAGCTGGTGTGCTGATGTGGTGTGAGTGAGGTGTATCACCATACCTTTTGGGAGCTTCTGGCCTAGGATAGTCTGTATAATATCGTTCTGAAGCGAAGGGTGATCCTTTTAATTGTAGCTGAGGCTGTGTCTTCTGCTCTGTAGATCGGTAGTTGTGGTCGACATCGCCTTGTTGCATACTTTCCTGTTTGCGGTACTGCAGTTCATCAGGGTTGGATCTCTTGTAATCTGCATAGGCTGGTTGATGAAGTGAATCATGGTTGTTGCCTGTTCCGGAATGCTGGTGGACGTATTCTGAGACGCGCCATGCTGGATCTTGTTGATCTAGGTCTGGCCCCAGTACACTGCTGTGTTTCTCAGATTTGGGGAACTCCACGGTTTCCAGGAACTCTGCTTTGGCTATTGCGGCTGCTGCCTCTTTCTCTGCGGCCAGTTTTTCCAGAGTCGCCTGCAGGCGTGCTCTCTCTGTTTCTTGATCTGCTTGCAAACGTGCGCCTTCTGCTTGCAAACGTGCGCCTTCTGCTTGCAAACGCGCTTTCTCTGCTTCTTGATCTGCTTGCAAGCGTGATTTCTCTGCTTCTTTATCTGCTTGTCTTAGCTTCAGTTGCATTTCTTGTGAAGCAAAGGACAATCTTACTTTTGCCGCCTCAGCTTCTGCACGAGCGAGAGCAGCAGATTCTTTTATTGAAGACTTGCTGGAACAGCTTGTTCGGGACCTCGTCCTGAGTGAAGATGCCCTGCTGATAGACATTGCGTGTCTGCTTGCTGACCACTGAATGTCTCTGTGTGCACCTCAATCAGATAGAAACAGATTTCAGCGTGGTCTGAATTGTGTTGGAGGGTTGCACACTCGTTACTTGTGACTGTATGGCGGCTGCTGCAATACCCGTATGTACGACCATGTGGGTGATAGCGGCTCCGTATAGTCTAATCCACTATTGCTTGTGACTAGCATCTGTTTTACTGTTCTGTCTTCTTACACGTTCTCTCAGTGTGCAGTCTGACATACAGCATAAACCTTCTCTGTCTTCCAAATAAACAGACTGTTTTTTCTGTAGTCTAAGAATTTATTGGTCAACAGGTTGTAAATATGGTAATGTGATGATGATATTGATATATGATATGTTGTGGTAAAACTATAAGAATACAAAAGTATAGGTATAAGTATTGAGCATGAATACATGGCCATGACACTTAAAATCAACAGTGAAAGCACATGGTAAGATGGAAGCCTATACATATACACATATAACTAACAGTAATACATCCTGATTAAGCTATACATGGCTCACTAACAGTCCTGAACACTACATACATTCACATAGGAATAAGACAATTCCTACCAGATATGCTTGCACAAGGATAATGGAGCTCAAGTGTGGAGTAGTGCAAGAGATGGCATCCCAATGTCTTGTGGGCAGGTTTCTTGCTCCCAGAATGCCTTGCTTTACCCAGAGTGCATTGTAGCTCCCATAATGCAATAGCTTCATAAGGAGAATTCAACAGGTAATGTAACTGAAAGACCACTACATGGTGCTATAACCTAATTAGACTATACATTAACACAAGTATGTAAAATGAGATTATACACTTTTAACATCAGATTCTGATCCATTGGGCAGAACAATATTTTAGAAAAATTTTAAAAAAACTAATTAAAATTTTTTTTTTTTTTTTTTTTTCTTTTTTTTCTTCAGTTGGGAAAAAAAAAAAAAAATAAAAAAAAAATAAAACCAAACAAACCAAAAATAAAATTTAAGTCCCCCTTTTTCCCACACCCCAGCAGAGGGGCCAAAAAAAAAAAAAAAAAGGGGGGGGGGGCGCAAAAAAATCTTTTTTATTAAAAATAAAGGGGCCTCCTCTCATAATAAAAAAAAAATTAGGGAAAAAAAAATTTTTTTTAAAAAGGAAACAAAAAAAATATAATGTATTCCACCACCAGATTCTCCACACCACCCCCAGACCCCCCCCCCCACCCCCCACCCGGGGGGGGTTTTAGGGGGGGTTTTGGGGGTGTTGTGCAGTACATCAACAGCACTGCGAGTCTCTATCTGTGGTATCCATATACACAGTCACAATGTCAGTCTCACTGATCAGCCACTGAGCACAGTTCCTTTCACGTGGACTCACTAGTCCTGTTGTCTCTTTACACTCTGTTTGTCTCTGGACCAAGATACAGCTTAGCTGTACAGAAAAATCTCCACACCAGTTCAATACAACACTTGCCAAGATGGCTGCTGCTCTCTGTCTCGTCACTTCCTGCTTCTCTGCTCACACTCTGTCTGCAGAACAGGCAGGCTGACATAAAAGGGGGGGGGGGGTCTCACTCCAGCATCATGTCACAATTACAATGGCTGCTGTCTTAAAGGAACAGAATCACAGAAATACATTCAACATTAACAGTTTATACAGACAAATGAAGCTTAGGACAACATTGGCTGTCTCTTACATATTAGTGAACTAGTTCATAATAAACCCAGTTTGTTACAAATTTTCCAAGAATCTCAACACAACATGATATTGGTGTGTCCTATGTTAGTGCTGAAACCCAGTCACTGGCCTTAATGCTCCCCAGGAGGCTGGAAGAGGCCAGAAGAGGACTGCAAAGGAGAGCCATTGGCTGCGAGGGAGCCCAGGAGAGATGACCATTAGTTTATTATTTTATCGCACCTCCCTTGGGCCTCCACTTATTATATTCTGGGGTCTGAAAAGAGAATAATAAAAGCAATTTTGGAAACAAACTGCCAGGCAAAACTCACAAATATTCACTAAATGAATCTGAAAAGTTTTTCCCATCTGTAGTGGTAATAATTGGTCGTATCATGCCAATGTTATTGATGCTTACAGGTATGCTATACGTACTTCTAGTAAGATAAATTACTAGATATTATTGGTAAAGTGTACATGTGGGGAAACATTTCTGTAATAACTGTCAGACCATACCTTGGTATCATAACTGACCCCTATTCGCTATTCCCCAGTGCCCCTCATCTGCTACAGACTCATGGCAGCTATGCAGGTAGTCACACCCCTGATTCTCGAATACCATCTTCCAATGCCTAAAGGAGAATTCATACAGATTAGGTCTTGTGCAGTCACACACAATAGCTCAGATTTTGTTTGTTGAACACGATTGTCAATGTGCGGGTGACTCATGTGTAGACATGGCTACACCTCGAAAACAATTGTGCTTAATTTTTGGCATCCACATAGGATGATTAAGTCAATATCTCAATACTAGTTGGGAGGAGGGGACCTACAGTAAAGGTCACAATAAGTTTATGCCCTACAAGAGTCTTTTAAGGTGACCAGACCCATTAGATGACAAACTCCTCGATTTAGGTGGGACCAGCTGACCATCCAATGTCTATGTCTCCACCACATGAGGAAATGTGGGCCGGAAAATTCAGTATCATTATAGTCATAATGCTATCCGTAACCACAACAACAACTTAAATGCCCCCTATATTAACCACAATGCCTACATGACAGCCACTATGCTCCCTTTCTCCCATCTATAAGCCAAGCCTATGTATCTACTGTGCTGTCGGAGGACTTCTCTCTATCCTGACCTATGGCTCACACGTCCACACATTTGATGCAGTAACTGACACTGGTTTTATACTCTAGGGTCTCTTTTGGCCCCAGAGTATAAGTGAAGGCCTAGAGTAGGTGTGAAAATATAAAAACTTATACTCAACTTCCCTCACTTCTCCTGGACTCCATTGTGCCATATGGTGCTCCCTCATGATCCTCTTATAGCCTCCTAGGTGACATAAAAGGCACGTGAGGACCACTGAGGCATGTGACTGTGGTTACATGAGGCATGCTGACATCATGAAACTCTAATATAAGCGTGATGATGTTGGCGCTCCTCATTTGACCTCTAAGGCCCAATCATAGGCCTCAGCTATTCCTCGGAACTGCGACTTCATCCAGGTGGCTGAAAGAGGCTAGAAGAGGACCCCAAAGGAGCATTGGTTCATGGGACCCCAGATGAGGCGAGGAAAGGTGAGTGTTTATTATGTTTATATAAGTGTTTGTTATATGTCCTGCCCTGGGCCTCCACTTATTCTACTCTGGGTACTGTGCAGATGGTGAACCCGGAAGTTTAGGAAAATTCAAGACAAATCAATATTGGTCCACTCATCTCTAGTCAGGAGACCGGAATCCTCGCATCTTAGAGATCTATGATACTAGGAGTCCTTGCATTCCCATGGCACCACTGCATGAGACAGGAACTCCTAGCATCATAGATCACTAGTAGACTCAGTCCAGGAAATGCCAGAAAAATTAAGCTATACATTATTTGCAAGTATTTGCTTGTGTGCATGGGATTTTCCAACATTCTCCTTATTTCATATTGCCATCATGTCCTATCCTTTGCTCCTATAGGAGATACGACAGGGATGATCATCACTACCACTGAAGTTGCTGCTGGCTATGAATGCAAAATGCATCACAAATTGCTGCCTATAAGATGTAGGTGTCTTATCTGCAGACTGGTCAGACTACCCATGGTGACCATAATTCTCTGCCAAAATTGCATACAAAGGGCTCATGAGCATCAGAACTGGACCATGTAGAAGAAGGCGGTCTGGTCTGATGAAACATATTTCATTTTTTCATCATGTACACGGAGTCACTTACTTCGGAAAGAGATGACGCTACAATAGGAAGAGACGTCAGTGGAGGCAGTGAGATGTTCTGGGCAATCTTCTCCTGGAAATCTTTAGGCACTGGTATTATGCGGATGTTAGTGGGAATGACACATGCCACCTACCGAAACATTGTCCAGATATTACAGACCAAGTACATTCCGTTTGAGGCGAATGCACCCTGCCACACTGCAAAAATTGTTCATAAATAGTACAAGGCGATAACTTACCTAACGCTGACCATATCCCTTTTGGCCCCATGCAGTCCCTTCACAGTAATAGTGTCCTTTTTTGAGTAACATACAGTATAATGCCCCCTTTGTGTCTCCTACACAGTGTAATATCCCCCTAATGATCCCTCTTTTGGCCCACTACAGAATATTACACATACTTGTGACCCACACAAAGTATAATGCCCCCTTTTGGCTCGTAATGCACAGTGTAAAGTTCCCTTGTGGCCCCCACATGGTATAGTGTTCCCTTGTGGCATCACAGACACAGTATAACTCCTCCTTAGTGCCCCCACACAGTGAAATGCGAAAAACAACAACAACAACAATAGTCACCTTGTCCCATTCCCCTGGAGCAGGTCTCTTTTGCTCTCTGCTGTAGGTGCGATGACATTACTACATCACTCCAGCCTACGTCCAAGCTGTCTGCAGCAATGATAAGGGGGTGAATGGTGGAGCAGGAAGCTGATAGCTCCCTGCTTCACCACGGTGTTTAACTGTATCTGCATATAGACTTGAAATAGATGCAGCATCCAAAAAAATTTGTCACTTCAAACAAGTTATGCACTCCTCACCTCAGGCCTGCTCCATTGTACGCCTGGGTGCTTGTGGACGGATAGTCGCCCAATGGTAATACTTATCCTTATGGCAGCCGGTTCCTTCCATGAAGTGGGGACAAGATGTCTAAGTTAGACTGAAAGGTCCAGGGGACATTTTTATGATGGTACTAATCCACTACCCATTGTGATGCTGCCAATAAAGCCTTTTTCGTAATGTCCAGATATATTTTTGATACAATATAATAAATTTGAAATTTTTGCATGATTTTTTACGAGTCTTTGAGGTTTCTCGTTCACGTCGACGTTTTGATCAATGAGTCAAGATCACCCATTTGCATTTAAAGTGGATCTCTATAAATTCCTGAAGATTTGCCAAATGTTCTGGGAGGTCTTCCCATTTTTCTGGAGCCTCACAGACAATATGTTATACAGTAGTAGCTTTATGTGAAAAGTTTTCTCTGCTGCCTGGACTGCTGTCTCTCTGGACACATCATCATTCGGACTGTGCACCCAGATCCCTGTTGACCACGGTCAGGCAGCTCTCTGTGCAACAAGGACATCTCAGAGTACAGGACTTCATACTAGAGTCATAGAGGAAAGGATTCATGGCTGCTCTATGAAGTGACTGGAGGGAAGTGCTGGACACTCATGTGCACCACAATCTTACCTATGAACAGCTTTTGCCCAGACAAGCAGAGAGTCCTACTGAGTTACCTAAGTGGGGCTTTAGCAAGATTAAAACATCACATAATGGTGCCCCCTGCAGGAACCAAAATGTGCTGCCTGACAGGGTCTTGGCCCCACTATTCACAAACAGCCACATGCCCTCAACGTTGCTGTAGATTATCATATAGGCACTTAGATTTCGGTGACCAACCTTCCATATGGTAACCCATCACTATGACTGGGTGACAACTGTAAAGTCTGCAGATATTTTTCTTTCACTGTTGTTGCCTGTTGGATGGTATCTCTCCATTTCTGCGGTAATCTCAGGGAGGATTCAGAAGCAAGCAGCATATGTATTAGATCTACTGGAAAGTTTCCCCTTATTTTTGGGAACCTTCCAGATGTATCAGGACAAGTAGGACCAAAATATGATCAAGAACACAGACCAGTGAGACAAATTTATCACAAATAATGTTTAATATTCCATATTTAGTTTTCTATACAATACTTTACTTAGTACTAAATTCTACAAATCAAAAAGACATCTTATTATGTAAGGAAACCTAAATAAGGAAGAGCAGCAAGAGTTAAGTCATTGAGGTGAATCAGTCCTATCGGAAGGCTTCATATTCACAGATTGCATCTCTGGGGATGCCACAGAAGACTATGATGAGGGAACGGTAAGGAATAGGTAGTAATAGAAAAGCCATCAAAGAAGGTTTGGAAGCCAAGTCATAGATATACTCGATAATATAACCCACTGAAAGAGCAGTCCAGCTTAGGTGTCATATATGGCATTCAGCCTTGCTTCGAGGCAGTCCTATAATGTTATGTCTGTAGTGTCTGCGGTGGAGAAGGCTCATAAAGCATTCAGCAGCCACATAAGAGCCATGCCCAGCCCAAGGGACAGTGAGATCTTCACGGAGTTGCCACTGTTACACAGGTCTGTGCTGCAACATGTGGTCACATAATCGAAACTAAATGTGGTATCGGTCTTGTTTTTCAAGGCATCACAATTCTGTGAGCAACCCTGACTAGTGAACAAGGATGTGGAACCTATAAAAAAAAAAAAGAGAAAACAATTGGTAGATCTTAAAAATGTTAATGTTACAGTGTACTGTGACCTAGAACCCAAGAATCCGTGCACTAACGTCTCATAACCCCAAAATGTACTCTAAGCTAGAACCCACGATGCCATGTCCCAACGTCTCATACCTTGAGATGTTGGGACATGGTGGCTAGAAGCCAAGGTTCAACGTCCTGACATCTTATAACTTGAAAGTGAGCTTTAAGCTAGAACCAAAGATTCAATGCTCCATCTTATAACCTCAAAGTGTACTCTAAGGTGGAATGAACTCATAATGTCAAAATATACTCTAAACTAGAATTCTTGATGTAATGTCCCAACATCACATAACCTCAAACTGTATTCTAAGCTAGAATCCAAGATGCCATGTCCCAACAACTCATACCCTCAAAGTGTATGCTGGCTAGAACCCAAAATTCACTGTCCCAACATCTCATAATATCAAAGTCTACTCTAAGCTAGAACCCAAGATTCAGTACCCCAACTTCTCATAATATAAACTATTATCTGAGCCACCTTCTGGGATCCATTGTCCCAATAACCTCTATGTCAAAGTGTGCTCCAAGCTGGAGACAATACTCTCTACCACAGTCTTGAATCTTGGATTCCAGCTCAGAATATACGTTGACATTAGAAAGCGTAGAGGCACTGATACCTGGTTCTAGGTCAGTCTACTCTTTGACATCATGAGTTACGGGTGCACTGTATTGCCTGCTCTGGAGTATACTTTAGCATTACAAAGAATTCAGGATCCAGTGTCTCAAGTCCTAGTATTTAAAGAAGCACTCCACGTATACCTGATACACTGTGTAACAACCTGTGCAAGGACCAAAGCCCGGTCCATGACCAGATTCGCTTTGACGTCCCTTGATCCTTTAGTAATACATCACCCATTTGATTAGAAACATTCAATTTTCCATAATATCCGCAATTCTGTAATTCATTACATGCCAATAAACAGAGCCGTAAAATGCATATTTTTGCAGAAGAAAAAAATCTAGATGACTTCCTGCGGACATTGTCTTAGATTTTGACTATAGTTACCTATGGTGGCTTTGGTATAGGTGCAGTTTCCAGTGCAGTCAATTTGTGAAGACGAGCCGAAGCAGATGGATGCAAAACGGAAACCGCAGCTGTTACACTTTATGGCAGTGGCTGCAAAGAGAGAAAGTGTAAAGATAGCAAAGTTAGACTCTGGAGACTTGAGTGTACAGTAGAAATTAACGTAAGACTTTAAGCAAACACCATCTTGTCATGAATAGAAAAAGGAGTTAATTATTATAAATCTTAAGATCTCCTCCTTCAGGATGCTGGTATTTAACAGTCAATAGCATTTTTGGGGTTAAGTACCATTTTCTGTTATATTAGTCACAACTCTGACGTTTCATTTGCAAGCTTCCTACCCCTCCCTGTAAGCAGTTCAAGCAGCAAACAAAACTTCACAGCAACATGTGACCTCAGATGTGCAAGTGATCTATTACCTGTGATTTCTTTGCAGGGGAGAGTGGAGAAAGGAGGGGTACACAGAGAGTGAGAGGAGGCAGAGGAATCATGGGAAATGTAGTTTGTCCACAGATTCGCTGCATGTAAGTAACAGTGATACAAGAAGCAGCAAGTAAAATAAAGCTAAGCAAAGGGTGCACAAGGGAACAGAGCGGAATTGGCACTGCTGTGTTATTTGCATCATTTTTGGAAGCTAAATAACCCCTTTAAGAAACTAGACAAAAATAGCATCAAAATTGATATTGTCTATCAAATTTCAAAATTAAAAAAAAAAATTATATTCAAAAATATCAAATTAATTATATAAGTTACAATATTGCATAGTTACTAATTAAATTACATAAATTTGGCAAAAAAAGGGACAGAAGAGCATCAAACACAGGTACTAAACCCGCAAAAGTAATCAAAGATCTTTGAAAAGCATAAAGGCACAAAGGAAGGGTCACAGGACACAAAATGTAGCAAACTACAGCCGCCTTAATTTCATGAGACAACTCTTCAATCGCTTATAGGGATTCTGTCACCAGAACCAGCATATCACCCCAGGCCTGCAGATAGATAGGTTAGTGTCACCAGAACCAGCATATCACCCCAGCCCTGCAGATAGATAGGTTAGTGTCACCAGAACCAGCATATCACCCCAGCCCTGCAGATAGATAGGTTAGTGTCACCAGAACCAGCATACCCCCCCAGCCCTGCAGATAGATGGTTAGTGTCACCAGAACCAGCATATCACCCCAGCCCTGCAGATAGATAGGTTAGTGTCACCAGAACCAGCATATCACCCCAGCCCTGCAGATAGATAGGTTAGTGTCACCAGAACCAGCATATCACCCTAGCCCTGCAGATAGATAGGATAGTGTCACCAGAACATCACCCCAGCACTGCAGATAGATAGGTTAGTGTCACCAGAACCCGCATATCACGCCAGCCCTGCAGATAGATAGGTTAGTGTCACCAGAACCAGCATACCACCCCAGCCCTGCAGATAGATGGGTTAGTGTCACCAGAACCAGCGTATCACCCCAGACCTGCAGATAGATAGGTTAGTGTCACCAGACCCAGCGTATCACCCCAGCCCTGCAGATAGATAGGTTAGTGTCACCAGAACCAGCATATCACCCCAGCCCTGCAGATAGATAGGTTAGTGTCACCAGAACCAACATATCACCCCAGCCCTGCAGATAGATAGGTTAGTTTCACTAGATCCAGCATATCACCAGAGCCCTGCAGATAGATAGTTTAGTGTCACCAGAACTAGCATATCACCCTAACCCTGCAGATAGATAGGTTAGTGTCACCAGAACCAGCATATCACCCCAGCCCTGCAGATAGATAGGTTAGTGTCACCAGAACCAGCATATCACCCCAGCCCTGCAGATAGATAGGTTAGTGTCACCAGAACCAGCATATCACCCCAGCCCTGCAGATAGATAGGTTAGTGTCACCAGACCCAGCATATCACCCAGGCCCTGCAGATAGATAGGTTAGTGTCACCAGAACCAGTATATCACCCCAGCCCTGCAGATAGATAGGTTAGTGTCACCAGAACCAGCATATCACCCCAGCCCTGCAGATAGATAGGTTAGTGTCACCAGAACCAGCATATCCCCCAGGCCCGCAGATAGATAGGTTAGTGTCACCAGAACCAGCATATCACCCCAGCCCTGCAGATAGATAGGTTAGTGTCACCAGAACCAGCATATCACCCCAGCCCTGCAGATAGATAGGTTAAGGCCACTCAATCTTGTGAATTGGTTCCTCAGTTGCCGAGATGTTGCCTTTTTTTGTCAATATGCAAATAACTTCTTTGGAGCAGTGAGGACGCTGCCATTGCTCCATATTGACAAAAAAGGTGACATCTTGGCAACGGAGACATTGATTCACAGTGGGAAAACACTGTTAGATTCAGGTGATCCTAACCTATCTATCTGGGTTGATATGCTGTGCTATGGTGAGAGACTCCCTTTCAGAATCCAATATACCTCGAGGAATATACATAGGAATGATAACATTATGGCTTGTCCCCCAGACAAAGGGGGCTCCATAGTTATACCCGATAAGACACTTGATCAATTGCATACATGGGATGGAGAACCCCTTGAATCCTATAAAACCAGTATGATCACATTATTACAGGAAGAAGCAGCCTTAAAAGGAGTCTGTCATATCTAAGGGATTAAATGGTGCCAACACTGTGCCACACATGTCTGTGACAGATGCAGCTTTAAATCTACTCACTATTGTAGCCATATACATGTTCATACAGTGTCTATATATCATACTTGTCAACTTTTTCACATAGAAATCCAAGAGCCCCCTTTAGTAAAGCCTCGCCCCCTTAGAACGGGGTGCACCAACTTTTTGTTGCATGTCATGTTCCCTTTTGTGACGTGGACATGAAATGTGCTGTCATACCTCTTTTTCATGACTTGACCAGCACATAAAGTACTGGCAGGAACTAGAAATAGCTTGCAGAGATGCTGGTGCCAACAAATTTTATTTTCAATCCAGGGCTAACTGGATGTAAATTGCTGCCCCCTGCAGGCAGTAAGGAGTGCCGCCTGAAGCAAAGTGCTTAACTCGCCTCATGTATGGTCCAGCCCCGCCATTGTTGACCTTCGCCTCAGGCGTGAGAATCAGCCTGTGTGTCACATCTGTCAAATCTCTGTTGTGTAATGTGTGGGTGTAACCTTATGGTCTATGTATTCTGACATTAAAGTCAACTTTTGTCGTGTGTAGGTAAGAATGGATGATATAAGCATGTAGTCGTACTAAGAAGGATGATTCCCAGGTTTCACTACACATCGCTCTTTTCTTTAACAATGTCTAATTTGTTCCCGTTTCCTAACCTACTGCCCCACCTTCTTGGCACGCTCTACACTTTTTGTACAAATCCTCCGATCATAACTTCTTTGTTCGTTCCAGTCCCTCCCTTTTAACATTTCATTGGTTCTCCTGGTTACATTTTCTTCAAGTGAGATTTTCCAATGTTGACAGATCAAATATTTATCTGAAAAGGTCAGGTTGTTCCAATGGAAGGTTGAAGTTACTGAGTGATATGGTATAACTAGATACCCTTATCTACAGGACTGGTTATGAATCACATTTAATAGGTTGACACTTGCCATTTCCACCTTCAACAAGGTGAAGGTGGTGGAACAAGAAGATCATTTTGCGTCCTCACAACTCTTTAGTTTGATATGATATCATTATCTGAATGTCCTTCAGAACTTTGTACAGCCTTGGAGCTATCAGTAAGCGCGATTGCCACATAAATTTACAATAAACATAGAAAAGGATATCACAATACTAATTATCGGAGGGCTTGTTCCTACAGGTATGTTATCTCTTGACTCTGTGAAATGCATGAGCTGGAACAAGTTCCTCTCGCCAAACCTTCCCGAAATCTAATGTGAAGCTCCATCCCCTGTCTGCCCAATGTCCATCTGGTCCCAGTGGATCAACTTCCATACCATCCTTAATGGTGGCCATATACATTAGATGAATCTAGACCAAATGTGATGATTTCAGTGGTTGTGACCACCTAATGTATATGGTGGTGTCCCAACTCTCCTTCAACAGTAGATGATGGCGGAAAGTAAAACTGGGCATGTTGGATTCCAACATGTGTTCTTAAGTGAGATAACTCACCACCAGTGGTTATATACTTCATAGTGACCTACTCCATATTGAGAAAACATGCTCGTTTGGTCAGCCCAGCCGTCTTGTTCATGGAGTGATCAAGAAGACTAGCTATTGGCTTGGAGAACATTCAGCGACATCTACCTAATGACTATGGCTAAGTTATATAGACAAACAGCTACGACTAAAAAAATGGCCATCAGACAAAAGACAACCATATTTTGGCAATTTACGCCAACTACGGTGTAATATTGTGAGATATCTTCCAAAAAAATTCTTAAGACGGAGCAATTACCATCAGCTGACCCCAGGTTATTGTTTCGCAGTGGACAATAGTAGAAAGGGATATAGGGATATGTTAATATTAACCAAAACTTGCGAATTTGTCAAAAACAGTCTATTTCGATGGGTGTCATATATAAAATAGCTTAATAAACTTCAATATCTATGGTCTGGCTTTTTATTACGACAGTCACAGACCACACCCCACCCCGGATTGAATAATCTCAAAATATGTTTTCCGAGCTACCCCTTATCTCTCGACCCTTGTTAGTACATCAATAAGTCAACCAAAAGTCAATGAAGACAAGTTAGTAATGCTAGTAATGGTTTCTACAAAAGACCCTTCGTGAAAACCACCTAAAAAAAATCAGCATAGTACTTGCCATCGAGTGTTTTATAGCTTGAGTTGCCCCAGGCTCTGTACAAAAATCCACCTCCAGTTATACGGTAAATAATTCTACTTCCAATATATGACTCATTACCTAACATCTCCGAATATGTTATACATTTTTAGTAGGTTAGTAAGGATAAGACTTACTGCCCACGTTGTGCTATCTTATCATGTCCTTAGCTTCCCCTTACGATTACTTCAGCCCTATATGACATTCCAGTCATGTATGGAGTTTTCCAAAAAATTGCTCCTTAAAGCTACTATTGAGTTTGTGGCATATTCTAAAAACTAACAGAATCTGGAGAGTGTCAACGTACAGAAGCCAGTCAAGATGTAGAGGTCTACGCCCTGCCTCTCATGTACTTCTAGCTCTAGCCTGAGGGCTGGGTGGAGAAATATGAAATCACCGAAATTCTCCTTGCCTGCGGAAAATACCTTGTTCTGTGAAGTTTTTTTAAAAAAGCGCCATAAATATAAAAAAGACATCTGAAGCTGGAATCTTCAAGACCCTGGGAACCTTTCTTCATGCTATAAAGGAAACCAATTTTCAGATTTCCATGAATTATCCTATCTCGACACACAAGTTTTCTGTTAAATTCAGGTTAGTAAGGTAGGTACATGTTACAAAATTTAAGACGATACCAAGATTGACCAGTAATGATAATTATATGTTCCTGCTAGTGGAAATGCCCATGTGTACTCAAGTACTGTAGACAAAATCTGGGAAAAAGATCCTTCCAACAGATGCCACTAGACACTGAAAAGACGTGCTATGTAAGACTACTCATCAGGTACAAAACACCAAGCTATGGAGCTATCATGACATCCCTTCCACTCATTTAACCATATCAGATATTGAAATTTTTGGAATTTTTTCCCATATTCGACCCATTTCATAGAAAAAGATCCACAACACTTACCGACTGCAATGAGCCCAAGAACCAAACCGACACACAGGAAAGATTTCATGGTCCTTACTTCCAGATATGCTCTGAGAGGAGAAGAGGACAGACGGCAGGTTATTTAAAGATCCTGAAGGGGTGTGAAAGCTTTCGACAGCTCCCAGAGTTTAAAGAGTAGAGGAAAGTAGAGGAAATTCTGCAAAAGAGGCAGAGCTGGAAAGTAGATGCAGGAAACTGATGATTACAAGGTAAAGTTTCCAAGCAAAATAGCTTCAATCCCAAGGTTTATGGAAATGGTGTGATGGAACGGAGGAGAATTTTTAGATAAAGTTCTAAAAATATCCAAAAAGAACAACAATGATATAAATGAAGCTTGGTGATATTACCAGCTGGTCACTGCGACGTTCTTCTCCTAGTGTCCCCTTGGCTGTGAAGAGCTTTGGGATATAATACCCTCTATATACCTCGTCCTGTTAGGAGGTGGAGCTGGATCAAGTTACTGGATAACTAGCGGCCACACCTGTTTAGCTGCTGTGAGAGATGTGATAAATAGAAATAGCTACATGAACGGGGATATTCGAGCTGCCGAAGGACTACAAATCTCAGTGTTTTTAGGCATGGCCAGGGCAGGATGTAGGTATTCCATGTACACAAGAGCTTACCTGGAAATCCTTATTTACCTCTACACTTATGTTTGTTGCATTCCTAGACTAAATGTTGCGAAAATATCCACATACAGGCACGGCAATACTGATGTGTTTTTAGCATAATTTTTGTAATCTTTTCTGCAATTCATATGCACATTGATATCACGTTTCGTGTTTCTTATCCAGTGTTTTGGACTGTTCTACTTTCAGGACCCAAAATTTTTGAATCTTAAAGGACTTAGGCTAAGGCCCCACATTGCGGAAAAGCAGCTTTTTTTGTTGCGTTTTTTTTGAGCCAAAGCCAGGAGTGGATTGAGCAGCAGGTAGAAGTATAAGAACTTCCTAGATATTTACCATTCCTTTTGTAGCCATTCTTGGCTTTGGCTCAAAAAACCGCAACAAAATCCGCAACAAAAAAAAAGCTGCGTTACCGCAACGTGGGGCCTCAGCCTTAAAGTGACTCATGAAGCAAACCAATAATTCATAGGGTTCATGTACAGATAAAAACAGTTACAAAGTAACAGAGTAATAAACAGGACAAACAATAGAACTGAAGATCCTTCTCACAAGAGCTTACAATCTATGAGGAAGGAGGGGGACATAAAGAGTAAGAGCGCTTGTTTTGTACAGCGCTTTAATACTGAATGGGACAATACACATAAAACTGCATGAGGCAGCAACCAGCCAGTATCCGAGTATGTACAAATGCATTGGGGTGCAAGGAGTGTGGAGGTGTGTATTCAAATGAAGGGATAAGGTTCTGAAAAAATGTGAAGCGTAGGGGGTTAAAAGAAAGCAATGTGATGTCCTACCTAAAAAGTAGGTACAATAAACTGTGGATATTGGGAGTTATTGTGATTGCCTGGGGTAGCGAATTCCAGAGAACTGATGCAGCAACAGCAACATTTTGGAGAAAGGAGTGGAAGGTTCGGATTATGGAGGATGTTAGTCTTAGATCACTGACAACATGGCATGCCCAGGTAGGGTGGTAGACAGATGAGGAGAGATGTAGGGAGGTGCGGCACTGAGCATGTGCTACGATTCTGGTGTATGCCAAGTCTACATCACTCTGCGTAGGTCTTGTGGTGTTGTAAGGAGAACAGAAGGCGAGCACCATGACAATGGCCCATGTTTTATAAATAGGTTGTGTTGCAATGAGATGTTTATATCAACTTTTGCAGAGAAGGAAGCAGAAGGAATGCACGCGGTGATGTCACAATAATCGGATAATGCACGCAGTGGTGTTACAATCCAGGAACAATACATTCAGTGATGTCATAATCATGGGATAATGCACACAGTGATGTCTTATTACAGGAATAATGTATACCATGGCACCTTTTCCATATCATATCAGGTATAGAACAAAAGGAGGAAACGCCACCATGTACACAATAGCAACATAGCTTACACACAAAAAACTGAATGATGTCACCCTGCAGGTATGATAAACACATGATGTCACAGTATAGGGATAATGGAAAATTACGTTTTTCTTTAACTTGAGCAATGTCTCTCACTACGAACCTGTCATTCTATACATAACTTCAGATACACAGCTTAAGAGTCTAGAAATCCTACACGGCTGAACAGCCATTCCTTTGTCCTGAATCACACAGGTAGCGGTGAGGGTGGGATTTGGGGAGTCCTTGCTCAACTTGTTCTTCTTGTTGGATGACTTTTGTTGTACTTTTTAGATATTATTGAAACCTTGCAATGCCTCAATTGTTATTAACTGTGTGCAAATCATTAGGAAAGGTGAAAAAAATTGCTATAAACAGATTGGAGTCACATGTTATGTCTGGCGCTAATAGCGCAAAGCCTGGAAACGCCAATAACAGAAATGAGCCACGAGGTAGAGAAGGGAAAGATAGGACATAGACAGTCAGTGGGGCAGATTTATCAAGGCTGATCCCAACGGGACTGATTTATTAAAATGCTCCGGCCTCTTTATACATCAGGCACACACGGCACAGATTTCCATGTGGTACACGTGACTGCGTCAGGATTAGTAATTCAGGCGCACCTTGTGCCAGTGGGGTGGTGGATTGAGACTGGCGCTTCCTTCAAAAAGCAAAGTAAGTCATGTAAATAAGAGCACAAAAAGAGAAATCCTGCCCACATAGGGTTAAGCATTGAACAAGGCGCAGAAAAAGAAGAAGAAAGAGACTTGATAAATTCTGCCAATGAGTGTAAATGGAATTATATATATGTAAGTAGGTCTGGGTATTGGCACTGCTAAGGGTGAAAACCTGCAACTTCAACTAGCATATTAATGATAGAGAACTGCAAGTCAATTTGTGCTGTGAGATTTTGTTCAGAGCGTGGATGAGACTTGTACAAATGTCTTCTACTTTACTGTTACTGTACAAGACAGGATTAGCTGTCCACATAGAGCACCTTCACCATTGACAAAGAGCAGCCACCCATCGACTTTGTCACATTATATAGATGTTATATGAACAATTTTCACAACCAAACATTCGCGGAGAGGCAAACATTTATTTTGGAATTTCTTCATCTGTATAATTATAGGATGGCAAATCTTAAGTTAGAAGTTCAGAGTCCTGGTGAAGTCCCTTGGGTGAGAGGACTGTAGTGTGTGAATCTAGTACAACGACTGATGTTTCTGTAACTGGATATAGTTTCCTTCTCTATTGGGGACAGGAACGGGATTGATAATCTGGAATTTAGAAGGGGTTCTATCATCACTGATCATCACTTACTTCCTCCAGGGTTCTGATCTGAGCTGGTTCTGACCCCAAAAACTAAAGACAAAACATGGACCACAGTGGAGGGAGGATCATATATTCTTTACTCACAAAAAAACCCGAAGGGGCTACTAAACCCAAATGTACACCCACCAATATAAGCCTAAAATTGTAAGAGATATCTATCAGTCCTGAAATATAACTTTTATTTAGCTGCACTAAAACTAAAAACTGGAGTGTATATGGTGAATATAATAATAATAATACATTTTATTTATATAGCGCCAACATATTCCACAGCACTGTACAATTTGTAGGGCAAGACTGACAAAAAAGAGACATTACACAGAAATAGTCAATTCACACACTGGGACTGAGGACCCTGCTCACAAGAGCTTACAATCTATGAGGTAGAGGGGGTGACACAAGAACTTACAATCTATGAGGTAGAGGGGGTGACACAGGAGGTAGCAGGGGC
This sequence comes from Leptodactylus fallax, assembly GCA_947044405.1. Lineage (NCBI taxonomy): Eukaryota > Metazoa > Chordata > Amphibia > Anura > Leptodactylidae > Leptodactylus > Leptodactylus fallax. The sequence goes on along the minus strand of CAMRHE010000396.1, from coordinate 58,043 downwards.
GGCATCAGAGGTAGCATTGCTTGTACAATGGTCAGACAATTTTGTGATAGCGGTTACTGTCATTACACATATATAAAGCTGTATGAGCTGTCACCAGTCGTGTCCTGTAATGTGCAGATGGTGCCTGGACATATAAAGTTAGTCTGATACGGCCTCATATCCTGTGAGGTAATATTGGAGCATAAACAGAGGAGGGTAAGTTTTAGGGATTCTAACTATGGAAGGGTTTACATTAGGAGTTGTGATAGGCCTGTCTGATAAGATGTGTCTTTAGTTTACGCTTGAAGCTGCGGAAATTGGGGGTTAATCTGATAGTCTGGGATAGAGCATTCCAGAGAAGTGGTGCAACTCGGGAGAAGTCTTGTATACGAGCGTGGGAGGTTCTGATAATAGACGATGTTAGTCTTAGGTATTCTGTATTGAATAGGCAGCCAATGTAGTGACCGGCACAGACCGGAGGCATCGCTGTAGCGTCTAGACTGATAGATGAGCCTGGCCGCCGCATTCAGAATAGATTGTAGAGGGGAGAGTTTAGTAAGGGGAAGACCGATTAGTAAGGAGTTACAGTAGTCAAGGCGAGAGTGAATCAGGGCAACAATAAGTGTCTTTAGTGTATCTGTGGTAAGGAAAGGGCGGATTCTGGAGATGTTTTTGAGGTGGAGATGACAAGAGCGTGCGAGTGATTGGATTATGGGGGGTGAAGGAAAGGTCTGAGTCAAACATAACCCCGAGGCAGCAGGCATACTGCCTGGGAGTTATGGTAAGGCCGGAGACTGCAATGGAGATATCAGGGACAGATCTATTAAATGGTGGAAACAGCAGTAGTTCAGTCTTTGAGAGATTCAGTTTCAGATAGAGCGAAGACATGATATTAGAGACAGCAGAGAGACAGTCACTGGGGTTCTATATTAGTGCAGGGGTGATGTCACAGGATGACGTGTATAATTGGGTGTCATCAGCATAAAGATGGTACCGGAAGCCAAATCTAGTGATGGTTTGTCCAATGGGTGCTGTGTAGAGGGAGAAGAGCAGGGGACCTAGGACCGAGCCCTGAGGAACCCCAACAGTATCAACTAATGCCCAGTATATAGCGGTATTAGTGCACGCATATTAGTCATAGTATTGGTCTGTCATATCTACAGTATCTGCCTATATAGCATACATGTATACTCTGCCTTGGTCTTTCAAACCATATAATGAGTAAAAAAAAAGAAAAATATCACTGCAGTGTTCCTTTACCTTCGGCAAGTACCGGTATACATGGGGCATCAAGTAGTTGAACATGTTCTACTGGATTAAGGGAATAAAATATTCTCAAAATAGATGTCTGAATCCTCGGGCGATAGCTTCGCTGAGAGTAACATAGATTTCAGTAAAATTGAGAAAATTACGTGGGAATGCCCCGTGGGTCAGAAACCACAGAAATATGTAATGCGTGGAAATGTGATAGGAGAGGTGCGCAAGACTTCGGGTTTACCATATTGGCTACCAGTTTGCTGAAGTGGTTCCTCAACCTCGAGATAAGATTGTTTGGTAATATTTTCTCCTTCAGTACTTGTTAATATCGGTTCCCGAGATTAATCATATATCGTATTTTTGTTAGAGAAGATCGGAACTAGAACAAACGTTGTCTTTTCCAGTCTCCATTGGTGAGCCAACCCATCCTCGTGAACAGGAAACACAGGAGGGAATGAGATCTTGTCGATAGACCTTGAGCATATCTGACACCAGCGCTCTATCCTGTATATCCTCATCTGAAGTTGTTACAGGAAGTGATCATTACTGCTTATTAGGTACAGCCCAGATGGGGGTTGGGGTATCTGACTTTTCCTACAATGGATTACTTGGGTCGTTGTCAGCTAAGCAGTCAGAGGTTTTCCCGGGGTAGGTGATCCACCTGTTATAACTCATAAAACACACTAAGGATGGGGCTCCACGTGGCATAAATGTCGCAGTTTGCCCGTGGCGGAAACGCCACAGAAAAAAAAGCAGTGTTTTACAGTCACAGCAAATCTAGTGAATCCCTTCCCCACTTTGCGATTAAATACAGTATGTGCAGTCGACACGCTGCGATTTCCAACACCGTTGCGGTGTTGGAAATTGCAGCATGTCAATTATACCTACGGAAACCTATTCAATGAATAGGAGCCGTGGAAACACGGCTGCAAAACCTGAGAGGAATAGGACCTGTCCTGAGTTTTGCGGCCTGCACTGTCGGCCTGTACACAGGATCGTGTTATGTGCATAGATCAATAGAAATGAATGGGTGAGTGTGCTATCTGGGAAAAACCCGTATAGCAAACTGACCCGCACCACAGTCGTCTGAAAGGGGCCTTAGGCTAAGGACCAACATAGTGAGCCACAGCCAAAATCGCTGCAGAAAAGACTGCGGCAGAAAAGCATCACAGTTATTTCTGTAGCGTCTTCACAGAAAGTCTGTAGAGTTTTCCTCTGCAGACTTTCTGCCCCTATTACGTTTCCGCAGGTATAATTGACATTCTGTGATTTTCAAAATCGTGGGCATTTTTGAAATTGTAGCATTTCACCCCAGCCCTGAAGATAGATAGGTTACTGTCACCAGAACCAGCATATCACCCCAGCCCTGCAGATAGATAGGTTAGTGTCACCAGAGCCCAGCATATCACCCCAGCCCTGCAGATAGGTAGGTTAATGTCACCAGAACCAGCATATCACTCCAGCCCTGCAGATAGATAGGTTAGTGTCACCAGAACCAGCATATCACCCCAGCCCTGCAGATAGATAGGTTAGTGTTACCAGAACCAGCATATCACCCCAGCCCTGCAGATAGATAGGTTACTGTCACCAGATCCAGCATATCACCCCAGCCCTGCAGATAGATAGGTTAGTGTCACCAGAGCCCAGCATATCACCCCAGCCCTGCAGATAGGTAGGTTAATGTCACCAGAACCAGCATATCACCCCAGCCCTGCAGATAGATAGGTTAGTGTCACCAGAACCCAGCATATCACCCCAGCCCTGCAGATAGATAGGTTACTGTCACCAGATCCAGCATATCACCCCAGCCCTGCAGATAGATAGGTTAGTGTCACCAGAGCCCAGCATATCACCCCAGCCCTGCAGATAGATAGGTTAGTGTCACCAGAACCAGCATATCACCCCAGCCCTGCAGATAGATAGGTTAGTGTCACCAGAGCCCAGCATATCACCCCAGCCCTGCAGATAGATAGGTTACTGTCACCAGAACCAGCATATCACCCCAGCCCCGCAGATAGATAGGTTAGTGTCACCAGAAACAGCCTATCACCCCAGCCCTGCAGATAGATAGGTTAATGTCACCAGAACCAGCATATCACTCCAGCCCTGCAGATAGATAGGTTAGTGTCACCAGAACCAGCATATCACCCCAGCCCTGCAGATAGATAGGTTAGTGTCACCAGATCCAGCATATCACCCCAGCCCTGCAGATAGATAGGTTAGTGTCACCAGAGCCCAGCATATCACCCCAGCCCTGCAGATAGGTAGGTTAATGTCACCAGAACCAGCATATCACCCCAGCCCTGCAGATAGATAGGTTAGTGTCACCAGAACCAGCATATCACCCCAGCCCTGCAGATAGATAGGTTACTGTCACCAGATCCAGCATATCACCCCAGCCCTGCAGATAGATAGGTTAGTGTCACCAGAGCCCAGCATATCACTCCAGCCCTGCAGATAGATAGGTTAGTGTCACCAGAACCAGCATATCACCCCAGCCCTGCAGATAGATAGGTTAGTGTCACCAGAACCAGCATATCACCCCAGCCCCGCAGATAGATAGGTTAGTGTCACCAGAAACAGCCTATCACCCCAGCCCTGCAGATAGATAGGTTAATGTCACCAGAACCAGCATATCACTCCAGCCCTGCAGATAGATAGGTTAGTGTCACCAGAACCAGCATATCACTCCAGCCCTGCAGATAGATAGGTTAGTGTCACCAGAACCAGCATATCACCCCAGCCCTGCAGATAGATAGGTTAGTGTCACCAGAACCAGCATATCACCCCAGCCCTGCAGATAGATAGGTTACTGTCACCAGATCCAGCATATCACCCCAGCCCTACAGATAGATAGGTTAGTGTCACCAGAGCCCAGCATATCACCCCAGCCCTGCAGATAGGTAGGTTATGGTTACTTGAATAAAATGGTGTATTCCTCTCGTGAATTAGTGTCTCCATCGCCGAGATGTCGCCATTTTTGTCCCGTGCACATGACCGTAGTTGTTTACCGTATGTTATCTGTAACTACGCATCCATTATTACAGATAGTATATGGACCTATTCATTTCTATGGCTCCATTACACATATTCGTAGTTTTACAGCTGTAGAAATCTTCCACAAAACATGGACAAGGTCCTATTCGAATTTGTGGTACAGACTTACCTATACAAGTGTATCAGATCATATAAGTTTTTTTGCGGATCCGCGTTATCCATAACTACAGATATATAGTTATGGATAACATATGGAAAACAACTACAGTCATGTTCATGGGGCCTAAGGCCTCAATTACACAGCCCAATGTTCAGGCAGGTGAGCGCAGATGGAAGGAATAACACACCAAATGGCAACTCATCCCAAACTACATAGGGGAAGAAGGATCACCGCTACAGTCGTTCCTCTGCCATACTGTTGCATTGATCTGTAAATACAGATGACAGACCAATGCAATATGGACATGTCGTGTCGTGAATGGGGCCTTAGAGTCAACCATCAGGAGGAAGTATTCAGGGGGAAGGGGCAAGCACAGTAGTGTCTATTCCTCCCCATGTAGTTTGCATAAGCCTTTGTGAAAAGCGATGGATGGCCGGTGGATGTGCTCTATCCTTGACTGCCACTCATCGGGCTGAGCCATAAGAGACGCAAAGTATTTCATGTTATCAAAATGTGACATGTACTAGATACAATTCGTAGACAACACGTGTCAACATTAGTGTCAACTTCAAATTTGCATAAAAAAGCAGAAATGGCTCATAAAACTCCAGACCTGCCAGTGGACGATTACACAATTCGGGTGTCTGCTCTTGTGTTTCGTTGGAGGACCAGAAGAAATTGGCTGGCTCGCCAAAAATCACCTAAAGTGTATGTCTGCTGACATCTACTGCTGTATATCTTACTATATACAAGGTCTATATACCCTAACTGTTGTATACCTTACTATATACAAGGTCTATATCCCCTAATGTTCACAACTGAGGTCCACAATGTCTTCTCCCTTGTCCCAGAGACATATTTGTGCAGCGGAGCTCTTGTTGACATGACTAATCTTCTGTATCACTTGACAATCACGTCATACTGAACATTGTATGGATATCTAATAAATACTTAACTAAAGAGCAACCACCAAGAATCTTATCACCGCTTGACTCATATTTGCACACGCTAGTGCTGGCCCCATGTGTAGGTTTTGGACGTTCATGGCAATTATGTCATTTATAGGATTTATTATGGTATATTTTGCATATGTTCATTTAGTTGCAGGTTATACATTTTGCAAAGTAGCAACTTATTTACCGACCATAATTAGAATCGTCCTGAAGATCCGGTCCGGTGTATACTGTAAAACTTAGTAAGAAATATAGTGGGGCAGATTTATCAGGCCTTGTATAGCAGTTTACTAGCGTACAATGCATTAAGAGTCACACAGGTTTTGTACACATTGGGTTTTTGTGCAAAAAAATATGCAACTTTTTGTTTTCTGCGCTGCCCAATTTCCCAAAAAAAGAGGCATGGCGAGGGCGTGCAGGGGGTGGGGATCTCGCCCCACCAGATTTGTCATCGTTTATGCCAGAAATCTGGTGTAATTTATGCTAATTAGTGCTATATACACATAGTCACATATATATACATACACATGTATAGTCACATATATATACACATAGTCTGTATAATATATATATATATATATATATATATATATATAATAGTCACATACATATATAGTCACATATTTACATACACATAGCACTATATGTATATATATACAGTCATATATTTATATATATATATATATATATGTATCGTCTAAAATTTAGCTATATTTGTGCACCAAGCTCGGCAGCACTTTTAGCCAGATGGTATCTGAGTCAGAATTTTGTCACTTGTAGAAAATCTCCATATTTATGAAGGTCCTTACAACAGATTCATAAATAGGTCTAAAACTACAAACTTTGCAACTACGTATAAAGTGTGACATTATAGATAAATGTGCCGCACTGTCTATACGTGTATAACCGTCACAGTGATGTCAGTACATCTACATAGCAGGAGAGTCTCGGCTCTCCCCTCCAGGTTTCTCACTGCCTCTCTCTTGACCAGTGACTTGTTCCTACTTGTTTGCATAGCTTTGCAGTGAGTGTGCGAGGGTAGAGTGTAAATTTAGAGAGTGTAAATCTACTGAATGTGCGTAGCAGTGTGACGGTGTGTTTGCCAGGGTTTTGCTGTTGTTTTAGTGTGTGTTTCTCTCCACAATTACATAGGTGCCCTGTAGAAGTAAATCCATAGGAATATTATGGATGTAATCTGCATATAACATATAATACAGTATGTAATCTACATGTAACATATAATATGGTATGTAATCTACATATACAGTGGGGAAAAAAAAGTATTTAGTCAGCCACCAATTGTGCAAGTTCTCCCACTTAAAAAGATGAGGCCGGCCTGTAATTGTCATCATAGATAGACCTCAACTATGAGAGACAAAATGAGAAAACAAATCTATAAAATCACATTCCCCTTACGTCCGACAGCAGCACAATATGGGGTATCTCTGCCCCTGTGTGTTGTTTAGGACAGGTGGAACCTTTAATTAGCACCAAAAAGGTGCCTCCTACTGGCCCTATAAGAGGGCACAAGAGACCTCCCTCCACTGTGTTTTTTTCTGTCCTGTGTGGGACAGGTGGGCGGAGGTCTCTTGTGACCTCCCGTTGCTAGGGGTTTCATTTACTCCTAGTTTAGGGGGTACCTCTGTCCTTTCCATTGTCTTCTTTCAAAAAAAGACAAGGCTTTCAAGCCTACTCTATCCACATGGATCAAGGAGACAATTAAGTCTTCCTTTCTTATTCAGGAGTTACTCCCTCTAGTCTTTCTACGCCGCCCCCTCGACCAGGGCTGTGTCGACTTCTTCGGCTGAGTATCGGTCCTTACCATTGGACCAGATTTGTGCGGCTGCATCATGGTCATTTCAGTTGACCTTATGTTAAACATTATCATTAGACGTCCGCAGTTTCCAGACAACTGCCTTTGGTCAGTCAGTCCTTGACGTTGTAAGGCGAGGAAACCCTCCCTAGGGGAATTACTTGCTATCTCCCCATATTGTGCTGCTGTCGGACGTAAGGGGAATCGTTGATTGTAATGTCAATCTGTATTCCCTTAGTCCTGACAGAAGCACAAGGCTTCCCTCCCTAGAAGCTTGTTTCCTGTTACTTTATAATTTACACAGTGGAGGGAGGTCTCTTGTGCCCTCTTATAGGGCCAGAAGGAGGCACCTTTTTGATGCTAATTAAAGGTTCCACCGTCCTAAACAACACACAGGGGCAGAGATACCCCATATTGTGCTGCTGTCAGGACTAAGGGAATACAGATTGACATTACAATCAACGATTGTCTGATTTTTCAAGAATTTATTTGCAAATTATGGTGCAAAATAAGTATTTGGTCAATAACAAAAGCTCACCTCAATACTTTGTTAGAGGAGCCTCTTAAAGAAGAAGTTACAGGTCTGTGAGAGCCAGAAATCTTGCTTGTTTGTTGGTGACCAAATACTTATTTTTCACTATAATTTGCAAATAAATTCTTAAAAAATCAGACAATGTGATTTTCTGGATTTGTTTTCTCATTTTGTCTCTCATAGTTGAGGTCTACCTATGATGTCAATCACAGGCCGGCATCATCTTTTTAAGTGGGAGAACTTGTACAATTGGTGGCTGACTAAATACTTTTTTCCCCACTGTAACACATAATACAGTATGTAATATACATATAACATGGTATGTAATCTGCATATAACATATAACACGGGGGATTGTTCACAGCTGTACGAGCAGAGCCGGGTGACTTCATCTGTCTGCCCTTCCTTTCCCACACTCCTTTACCTCACTAACTATCTGACCCTCCATGACAGGTTTAGTTTCTGTCCTATTGTGTTATGGATATTACTCATCAAAGAAAACTCAGGACAGGGTGTGGTGGGTGTGAGAGGGGGACACCGCACACCGTACACCCGGCGATGGAAACTCTCTAGTAGAGACAAAATAAAAACAATCCAAAGAGAGAGAGAGAGAGAGAGGGGGTCCTAAAAACATCAGCAGCCCAGGCCGGGGCGTCACCATAGAGGGTGCAGCAACAGCCGTCACACAAGGGTCTTGTCCCCGGGCCCAGGAGCTTCAGGTTACACCTCTCAGAACAAAAATAGAGCCTGTAATAAACACCTGGGGAATGGGGCTATGTGTGCTCATTTAAAGGGCACATTTCACTTACATTTTTATGTTAAACATATGTTTTTAAATTTTTGATAATTAAAAAAAAATTAAAGTCATCTATGTTGTACTAAATTCTGCAATTTTCACTCTGACCACTAAACCTAATAATAGGTTGCCACTTGTCATTTCTGTAGGGGTTTTCTTTGCAGCAGTCACCTTGTTTACAGGCAGGATTACAATAGAAGATAACACCTCTACAGATAAGACCACTGATCCATCATTACATCACTACTGACAATAGATGATGTCACAGGTTATCTACTGGCCATCAGCGGCTCTCGGCACGGGGCTCTAGCACCTGTGTAGAGAGTTATTAAATAGAAGCCCCTGTTGGATGGTTCCGGTCACATCACATGACCCTCCATCAGATGCTATTTTAGGACTGGAGTTTCCAAAACTGTAGATGGTATTTAAAGCCTGTAGAGTGAACAGAGGAGACGTCCGTACGTTCCTCCATAACACACACATAAAAACAAACACATGACGCCTCGGGGGAGGGAAAATTACTGGACACTTCCTCTATAGTGAAGTCACAAAATCATAGGAGCAGATTTATTAAGACTGGTGTAATAAAAGCCCTTAATAAAAGTCTTAATAATAGATAGATAGATAGATAGATAGATAGATAGATAGATAGGAGATAGATAGATAGATAGATAGGTATGAGATAGATGACAGATAGATAGATAGATAGATAGATAGATAGATAGATAGATAGGAGATAGATAGATAGATAGGAGATAGATAGATATGAGACAGATATGAGATAGATAGATAGATAGATATGGTAGCTAGATAGTGTGTGTGTAGATAGATAGATAGGTATGAGATAGATGAAGATAGATAGATAGGGGGGGGGGGGGGGGGGGGGGATAGATAGATAGATAGATAGATACATAGATAGATAGATAGATAGATAGATAGGTATGAGATAGATGACAGATAGATAGATATGAAAAAAGATAGATAGATAGATAGATAGATAGGTATGAGATAGATGACAGATAGATAGATATGAGATAGATAGATAGATAGATAGATAGATAGATAGATAGATAGATAGATAGAGATAGATAGATAGATAGATAGATAGATAGATAGATAGGAGATAGATAGATATGAGACAGATATAGAGATAGATAGATAGATAGATATGAGATAGATAGATAGATAGATAGATAGATAGATAGATAGATTTTGGAAATTGCGTGTCCGCTGGGCATATTTTTCCGCAATCTGTGGATGGGATTTGCAGGGACTGTAAAACGTTGCGGTTTTTGCTGCGGTGTTTCCGCCAGGTGGAAAGTTAACAGCCCAGCCATGTGATAGCCGCGTCTCAGCCACACCAACTATATCAATGTTTTCCTCCTGGTCCAGGGCCTCAGGCTCTGCCATATACTAATCCACGTGTAAATCACATGACACATTAGATGGATACATTGTATCTAGTGCACACACAGTGTATAATCCCTGTGATTGGTGTATTATATATGTAAGTGGAAATCTACATATTGGTATTTATCAACATCACAGATGACATTATTTAATTTTAGGGGATCCGTAAACAGACAGGACATCACTCGCCTGAACCGCGCCCACACTGACTAATCGCACATGCGCGGCAGATCATACACTCACGCCAATGGGCGCTGAGCTGCAGTTACGGCACCCGGCCACTATACAGTATACAGAGCCATCTGCTTGTGGCTCCTTGCACTGTATAGTACAGGGATTGGATTGATAACCCCAAACATCTGATCCATGAGGGGCCGCCTGTTGCCCCCCCCCCCATGCCATTAAAAAAAGAAAATACCCCCTTTAAGCTATTGCTATTGGCTTGATACTGATTTGAGGACGAGTTTCTGGAGGTTACTTAAAAGTCTGTGAAACTCCTTGAAGTGCGGGCATCGATGCGTCGTAATTCAGTGCCCAAGAATGTCCTGAGTCACTTAATAAGTAAAATTTTAATGCTACACACGAAGCAGCGAACAACAAAGAAACCATAGCAACCCAATACGAGGCTCGGCCCTGAAGGAACTGTAAGAACGGGACAAGTCAGGAACTGCAGATGAGCCCCCGAAATCTGGGCCCAGACTGATAGAGGCGCTGGCAGGGGATGACTATGGAATATCCTATATTGTATTCTTCCCTACATATGACTAAAAATACATCGTTTACCTGTAAAATACCCAAAACTGTAAATTAACCCCTTAGGGCCAATGTCCAGATTCACTCACTGTAGGACACGCTGAACACACCCTTTGATCCCATGTAATATGAGAGATGACCTGACAGCGAGTTCTAGATTTCCCAACAGCGCCACCACAGGAAAAATAAAGCATTACACAGTTCTTATTGAAATCAATGGCCATTCTATAATGCACGGAAAGGTCTTTCAGATATCTGTCCTGTGCTAAGCGACTTTTTTTCTCTATGGCCCCAATAGTAATAGCGTGGTCTGTCTGACATTAAAGGGATTTTCCAAGCGTTAGATATTGATGACGTATTCTTAGATCATCAAAATCTGATTTGTGGGGACCGCTTGGGTGAGCGACACATCTGCTTCAAAGTCCTGTAACGTCATGTTTATTCTACAAGTGGGATGATTGAAGCTCAGTCCCATTCAAGTGAATGGGGCTGAGCTATAAAATTAATTACATCCCCTACACAATGTACAGCACTGTGCTTGGTATTCAGTGAGGCTGCTATACTCATCCAGATGCAAACAAGGGCTCGAACCATTTCATCAACATGTGAGTTAAGAACCTCATTTTCGGGTATTTCTATTTACAGTAGGCAGTCAGGCTCTTGGCGCTAGCGGAATGGTGGTGCAGCTTTTTCTGGACACTCTGGTCTCTTCAAACAGCTGATCTGTGGTGGTCCTGGGTGTCGGACCCCCCAATCACATATTGATCTATCTTAAGGAATCCCCCTTTAACCCCTTCCCTTGGCCTTCTGACTTCTGGCTCATGGCTGTATTACACAGCTGGAACACAGAACTGGCCACTGAGTCAGATATCGTGATCGATAGTGATCACAGCATCTGCATGTTTGGGGGATAGATTCCCCCCTTCTACCCCTCAGATACCCCGCGATGAGACCCTGGGGTCAGAGGGGTTGCCTTTCCCTATTGCACCTAGGGATACTATCATTGTAGTACATTGCACTGGGGATCAGGAGATCTCAGGTTTCGGTCCTCTTGTGGGACAGGAAAAAAATTTTCTTAAAAAAATTATAAAATTAAGTGTAATAAATAAATAAATAATAAAAAAGTTTCAAAAACTCACTGTATAGAAAAATGCATAATGTAAACAAAAGTAAACAAACATGTTCGGTGTCCCCTTGGGCGTCCAAGTCCCCACTATCCAAAAATAGCTTTGTTTATCTAATACAGGGAACAGCGTAAATATATATATACCACAATGCACAAATTCATGTATTTTGGTTACCCCACCTCCTCCAAACATAGCAATAAAAAGAGAACAGAAAAGTCATACATAATAAAAATTATGGAGAAGGAAAATAGGAAAAAAAGTTGCCGAGCATTAACGTACAAATTACCCTGCATCCTTCAAGGGTTAATATAGCTTGAGCCTGTTGAAGGGGTAACTATCACCGGGCAATATCGGTACAACCCATTGTGCCCACATAGTACTTGGCTTTTTTGGGCAGGCAGGGAGCGCCTCTTTAGGCGTCACTGATAAGGCTGGGGCACAGAGATTGGTTTGTGATGTCATCAGCCCCGTGCCTGGTTCAGCAAGAACGACAAATACAGCCGAACACAGATAAGGACAAGTATTTGACTACATGTAAATCTCCTCTTTGTTGTTCAAGCCGACTCTTAGTATCAGGCACCCGGGAAGGAAAATAAAACTCACTGCATGAGGCTAGGCAGTGTGTGTATGAGGCTAGGAGATGTGTGTATGAGGCTAGGAGATGTGTGTATGAGGCTAGCTGGTATATGTATGAAGCTAGGCGGTGTGTGTATGATGCTAGGAGGTGTGTGTATGACACTAGGAGGTGTGTGTATGAGGCTAAGAGGTGTATGTATGAGGCTAGGAGGTGTGTGTATGAGGCTAGGAGATGTGTGTATGAGGCTAGCTGATATATGTATGAAGCTAGGCGGTGTGTGTATGATGCTAGGAGGTGTGTGTATGACACTAGGAGGTGTGTGTATGAGGCTGGGGGGGGTGTGTGTATGAGGCTAGGAGGTGTGTGGGTGTGTGAGGCTGGTGTATGAGGCTGGAGGTGTGTGTATGAGGCTAGGAGGTGTATGTGTATGAGGCTGGGAGGTGTGTGTATGAGGCTGGGAGGTGTGTGTATGAGGCTGGGAGGGTGTGTGTGGTATGAGGCTAGGAGGTGTGTGTATGAGGCTAGGAGGTGTGTGTATGAGGGGTGTGTGTATGAGGCTAGGAGGTGTGTGTTATGAGGCTAGGAGGTGTGTGTATGAGGCTAGGAGGTGTGTGTATGGGAGGCTAGGGGGTGTGTGTATGGGCTGTGTGTATGAGGCTAGGAGATGTGTGTATGAGGCTAGGAGGTGTGTGTATGAGGCTAGCTGGTATATGTATGAGGCTAGGCGGTGTGTGTGGTGGATGAGGCTAGGAGGTGTATGTATGAGGCTAGGGGTGGTATGAGCAGTGTGTGTATGAGGCTAGGAGGTGTGTGTATGAGGCTAGGTGGTATATGTATGAGGCTAGGCGGTGTGTGTATGAGGCTGGGAGTGTGTGTGTATGGGGGGTGTATGAGGCTAGGAGGTGTGTGTATGAGGCTAGGAGGTGTATGTAGTGAGGCTTTGAGGAGGTGTGTGTATGAGGCTGGGGCTTAGGAGGTGTGTGTGTATGAGGCTAGGAGATGTGTGTATGAGGCTAGGAGGTTTGTGTATGAGGCTAGGGTGTAGGAGGTGTGTGTATGAGGCTAGGAGATGTGTGTATGAGGCTAGGAGATGTGTGTATGAGGCTAGGTGGTGTATGTATGAGGCTAGGAGGTGTGTGTTGTGATGAGGCTAGGAGATGTGTGTATGAGGCTAGGAGATGTGTGTATGAGGCTAGGAGGTGTGCGTTTGAGGCTAGGAGGTGTGTGTATGAGACTAGGAGGTGTATGTATGAGGCTGGGAGGTGTGTGTATGAGGCTAGGAGGTGTGCGTATGAGGCTGGGAGGTGTGTGTGAAGAGGCTATGCAGTGTGTGTACGAGGCTAGGAGGTGTGTGTATGAGGCTAGGAGGTGTGTGTATGAGGCTAGGAGATGTGTGTATGAGGCTAGGAGATGTTTGTATGAGGCTACGTGGTGTATGTATGAGGCTAGGAGGTGTGTGTGTGGAGGCTGGGAGGTGTATGTATGAGGCTAGGAGGTGTGTGTATGAGGCTGGGAGGTGTGTGTATGAGGCTAGGAGGTGTGTGTATGAGGCTAGGTGAGGTGTGTATGAGGCTGGGAGGTTTGTGTAAGAGGCTATGCGGTGTGTGTACGAGGCTAGGACGTGTGTGTACGAGGCTAGGAGGTGTGTGTACGAGGCTGGGAGGTGTGTGTATGAGGCTAGGAGGTGTGTGTATGAGGCTAGGTGGTGTATGTATGAGGCTAGGAGGTGTGTATGAGGCTGGGAGGTGTGTGTATGAGGCTAGGAGGTGTGTGTATGAGGCTGGGAGGTGTGTGTGATGAGGCTGGGAGGTGTGTGTATGAGGCTAGGAGGTGTGTGTATGAGGCTGGGAGGTGTGTGTATGAGGCTGAGGAGGTGTGTGTATGAGGCTAGGAGATGTGTGTATGAGGCTAGGAGGTGTGTATATGAGGCTGGGAGGTGTGTGTAAGAGGCTGGGAGGTGTGTGTATGAGGCTAGGAGGTGTGTGTATGAGGCTGGGAGGTGTGTGTATGAGGCTGGAAGGTGTGTGCATGAGGCTAAGAGGTGTGTGTATGAGGCTAGCTGGGGTATATGTATGAGGCTAGGCGGTGTGTGTATTAGGCTAGGAGGTGTGTGTATGAGGCTGGGAGGTGTGTGTATGAGGCTGGGGGGGGAGAGAGGAGGTGTGTGTATGAGGCTAGGAGATGTGTGTATGAGGCTAGGAGGTGTGTGTATGAGGCTAGGAGGAGATGTGTGTATGAGGCTAGGAGGTGTGTGTATGGGGCTGGGGCGAGTGTGTGTATGAGGCTAGGGTTGTGGCTAGGCGGTGTGTGTATGAGGCTAGGAGGTGTATTATGAGGCTAGTTGTATATGTATGAGGCTAGGGCGGTGTGTGTGTATGAGGCTAGCTGGTATATGTATGAGGCTAGGCGGTGTGTGTATGAGGCTAGGAGATGTTTGTATGAGGCTAGGAGGTGTGTGTATGAGGCTAGGAGATGTGTGTATGAGGCTAGGAGATGTGTGAATGAGGCTAGGTGGTGTATGTATGAGGCTAGGAGGTGTGTGTATGAGGCTAGGAGATGTGTGTATGAGGCTAGGAGATGTGTATATGAGGCTAGGAGGTGTGCGTATGAGGCTAGGAGGTGTGTGTATGAGACTAGGAGGTGTGTGTTTGAGGCTGGGAGGTATGTGTATGAGGCTAGGAGGTGTGCGTATGAGGCTGGGAGGTGTGTGTAAGAGGCTATGCGGTGTGTGTACGAGGCTAGGAGGTGTGTGTATGAGGCTAGGAGGTGTGTGTATGAGGCTAGGAGATGTGTGTATGAGACTAGGAGATGTTTGTATGAGGCTAGGTGGTGTATGTATGAGGCTAGGAGGTGTGTGTATGAGGCTGGGAGGTGTATGTATGAGGCTAGGAGGTGTGTGTATGAGGCTAGGTGAGGTGTGTATGAGGCTGGGAGGTTTGTGTAAGAGGCTATGCGGTGTGTGTACGAGGCTAGGACGTGTGTGTACGAGGCTAGGAGGTGTGTGTACGAGGCTGGGAGGTGTGTGTATGAGGCTAGGAGGTGTGTGTATGAGGCTAGGAGGTGTGTGTATGAGGCTAGGTGGTGTATGTATGGAGGCTAGGAGGTGTGTATGAGGCTAGGAGGTGTGTGTATGAGGCTGAGGAGGTGTGTGTATGAGGCTGGGAGGTGTGTGTATGAGGCTGGGAGGTGTGTGTATGAGGCTAGGAGGTGTGTGTATGAGGCTGGGAGGTGTGTGTATGAGGCTAGGAGGTGTGTGTGTATGAGGCTAGGTGTGTGTGTATGTGTGTATGAGGCTAGGAGGTGTGTATGAGGCTGGGAGGTGTGTGTACGAGGCTGGGAGGTGTGTGTATGAGGCTAGGAGGTGTGTGTATGAGGCTGGGAGGTGTGTGTATGAGGCTAGGAGGTGTGTGTATGAAGGCTAGGAGATGGGTGTATGAGGCTAGGAGGTGTGTATATGAGGCTGGGAGGTATGTGTAAGAGGCTGGGAGGTGTGTGTATGAGGCTAGGAGGTGTGTGTATGAGGCTGGGAGGTGTGTGTATGAGGCTGGAAGGTGTGTGCATGAGGCTAAGAGGTGTGTGTATGAGGCTAGCTGGTATATGTATGAGGCTAGGCGGTGTGTGTATTAGGCTAGGAGGTGTGTGTATGAGGCTGGGAGGTGTGTGTATGAGGCTGGGAGGTGTGTGTATGAGGCTAGGAGATGTGTGTATGAGGCTAGGAGGTGTGTGTATGAGGCTGGGAGATGTGTGTATGAGGGGAGGTGTGTGTATGAGGCTAGGAGGTGTGTGTATGAGGCTAGCTGGTATATGTATGAGGCTAGGCGGGGTGTGTGTATGAGGCTAGGAGGTGTATTATGAGGCTAGTTGGTATATGTATGAGGCTAGGCGGTGTGTGTATGAGGCTAGGGCTGGTATATGTATGAGGCTAGGCGGTGTGTGTATGAGTCTAGGAGGTGTGTGCATGAGGCTAGTTGGTATATGTATGAGGCTAGGCGGTGTGTGTATGAGGCTAGGAGGTGTGGGTGTATGTATGAGGCTAGGACGTGTGTGTATGAGGCTAGGAGGTGTGTGTATGAGGCTGGGAGGTGTGTGTATGAGGCTGGAAGGTGTGTGCATGAGGCTAAGAGGTGTGTGTATGAGGCTAGCTGGTATATGTATGAGGCTAGGTGGTGTGTGTATGAGGCTAGGAGATGTTGTGTATGAGGCTAGGAGGTGTGTGTATGAAGCTAGGAGATGTGTGTATGAGGTTAGGAGGTGTGTGTATGAGGCTAGGAGGTGTGTGTATGAGGCTAGAAGATGTGTGTATGAGGCTAGGAGATGTGTGTATGAGGCTAGGTGGTGTACGTATGAGGCTAGGAGGTGTGTGTATGAGGCTAGGAGATGTGTGTATGAGGCTAGGAGATGTGTATATGAGGATAGGAGGTGTGCGTATGAGGCTAGGAGGTGTGTGTATGAGACTAGGAGGTGTGTGTATGAGGCTGGGAGGTATGTGTATGAGGCTAGGAGGTGTGCGTATGAGGCTGGGAGGTGTGTGTAAGAGGCTATGCGGTGTGTGTACGAGGCTAGGAGGTGTGTGTATGAGGCTAGGAGGTGTGTGTATGAGACTAGGAGATGTTTGTATGAGGCTAGGTGGTGTATGTATGAGGCTAGGAGGTGTATATATGAAGCTAGGAGGTGTGTGTATGAGGCTGGGAGGTGTGTGTATGAGGCTGGGAGGTGTGTGTATGAGGCTAGGTGAGGTGTGTATGAGGCTGGGAGGTTTGTGTAAGAGGCTATGCGGTGTGTGTACGAGGCTAGGAGGTGTGTGTACGAGGCTAGGAGGTGTGTGTACGAGGCTGGGAGGTGTGTGTATGAGGCTAGGAGGTGTGTGTATGAGGCTAGGTGGTGTATGTATGAGGCTAGGAGGTGTGTATGAGGCTTGGAGGTGTGTGTATGAGGCTAGGAGGTGTGTGTATGAGGCTGGGAGGTGTGTGTATGAGGCTGGGAGGTGTGTGTATGAGGCTAGGAGGTGTGTGTATGAGGCTGGGAGGTGTGTGTAAGAGGCTAGGAGGTGTGTGTATGAGGCTAGGAGATGTGTGTGAGGGGGGGGTGAGGCTAGGAGGTGTGTGTATGAGGCTGGGAGGTGTGTGTAAGAGGCTGGGAGGTGTGTGTATGAGGCTAGGAGGTGTGTGTATGAGGCTGGGAGGTGTGTGTAAGAGGCTGGGGGGGAGGTGGTGTGTATGAGGCTGAGGTGGGTGTGTGTATGAGGCTGGGGAGGGGGTGTGTGTATGAGGCTGGGAGGTGTGTGTATGAGGCTAGGAGGTGTGTGTATGGAGGCTGGGAGGTGTGTGTATGAGGCTAGGGGTGTGTGTATGAGGCTAGGAGGTGTGTGTATGAGGCTAGGAGGTGTGTGTATGAGGCTAGGAGATGTGTGTGTGGAGGCTAGGAGGTGTGTGTATGAGGCTACTGGGGGAGGTGTGGGGGGGGAGGTGTGTGTATGAGGCTGGGAGGTGTGTGTGGAGGGGGGGTGTGTATGAGGCTAGGAGGTGTGTGTATGAGGCTGGGGGTGTGTGTGAGGCTGGGAGGTGTGTGTAAGAGGCTGGGAGGTGTGTGTGATGAGGCTAGGAGGTGTGTGTATGAGGCTGGGAGGTGTGTGTAAGAGGCTAGGCGGTGTGTGTACGAGGCTAGGAGGTGTGTGTATGAGGCTAGGAGGTGTGTGATGAGGCCAGGAGGTGTGTGTATGAGGCTAGGAGGTGTGTGTATGAGGCTAGGAGATGTGTGTATGAGGCTAGGAGGTGTGTGTATGAGGCTGGGAGGTGTGTGAAGAGGCTAGGCGGGTGTGTGTACGGAGGAGGCTAGGAGGTGTGTGTATAAGGCTAGGTGGTGTGATGTATGAGGCTAGGAGGTGTGTGTATGAGGCTGGGAGGTGTGTGTATGAGGCTGGGGTGTGGGAGGTGTGTGTGGAGGCTAGGCGGTGTGTGTAGAGGCTGGAGGTGTGTAGGGCGGGGGGTGTGTGAGGGCGGGGTGTGTGTACGAGGCTAGGAGGTGTGTGTATAAGGCTAGGTGGTGTATGTATGTAGGAGGCAGGAGGTGTGTGTATGAGGCTGGGAGGTGTGTGTAAGAGGGGGTGAGGCTAGGAGGTGTGTGTATGAGGCTGGGAGGTGTGTGTAAGGGCTATGCGGTGTGTGTACGAGGCTAGGAGGTGTGTGTATGAGGCTAGGAGGTGTATGAGGCCAGGAGGTGTGTGTATGAGGCTAGGAGGTGTGTGTATGAGGCTAGGAGATGTGTGTATGAGGCTAGGAGGTGTGTGTATAAGGCTAGGTGGTGTATGTATGAGGCTAGGAGGTGTGTGTGTGAGGCTGGGAGGTGTGTAAGAGGCTATGCGGGTGTGTGTACGAGGCTAGGAGGTGTGTATGAGGCTAGGAGGTGTGTGTATGAGGCTGGGAGGTGTGTGTATGAGGCTAGGAGGTATGTGTATGAGGCTGGGAGGTGTGCAGCTCAGCACAGTACCACCATAACAGTATCACACTCAGTATCCCCATAACATGGTCACACTCAGTACCCCCCTTAACAGTGTACAGTAGAGGACACCAATGCTTTGTGGCTAATGACATTTCCTAACCTAACTATTGGCATTGAGCCCTGCTACATAGTAATACCGATCTTATCCCTGAGCTCACCTGACTCGCTGCGGTTTTGATACTTCAGCCAAGTTTCAGTATGTTGTGCACTCATCTGGGACAAAGGCTTACTTTTTTGTCCTTCCTTGCATCCAGCCCCAGGGGATATATATATACCCACCCAGCTAATCCCTTGTACTAGGACATCCTTGGTGCCACTTGTGTTCAGTGAAATCTGCAGCTACAGCTAGAGGACCCCATACAGGGGGTAAAGGGTCATATAGGACAATAAAACCACTGTGTGGGGAACCCAAGCGTAAGACACAGCGCCTCCATAACAATGTCACTGCTCACATTTTATGTGTTAGCCACACAATTGTCACCTAACAGGTTCAGCCACATTTCCCATATTGCCCATATTACGTGTAAGCCACAGTCCCCACATAACAGTGTCCCTAGTACCTTCACAATCATGTCAGTGACAGCTCTCCTATTACTACTGTGAGAGGTTTAGTGCACAGTAACCGTGTCATACAGCAGTGTGCAAAAGTTTAAGGCAGGTGTGGCAAAATGCTGCATAATAAGAATGCTTTTAGAAACAGAAGGGTTAAGTTTATTTTGGTTTATCAATATTTGGTGTGACCTTTGCCCTTTGCCTTCCATCAGTTCTTCTCGGTACTTGCAGACAGTTTTTGGCAGGACTGGGCAGGGAGGTTGTTCCCGCCGCCATCTTGGAGAACTAAGCACAGACCTTCAATCCATCTTCCATACCTGCCTAAACCTTTTGCACAGTCCTGTGCATAGTCTCTGTATGAATGTCATGTACATTGCCTCCATAACATTATCGGTAACTGTACACACTATAACAAAGTCCCAAACAGGAAATTGTAAGTTCCTCTCATTCCCATCATGCTCTGTTGAGCAGGACGTCACCCCCGGACAGAGTTTTTGGAAGGTCGGTCCTTGACACCACTGGTAACCTGGGACTTTCTTACTGATTTTGGAATCCTTGGAATGTCATCAAGCACAATGCTGAAAATATTCAATAGGGCATCCAGAGACCTTCATAAGAAGTGCATAATATGAGGAATCCAGAATTCTCCTTCAATAAATGGTTCTCATGTAAGGAAGGATGATGGAGTCATAAGTAGGGTGGGATACATTGTGGTACAGCATTGTGGTACAGTTTCCAGTTGCCAAATCAGTTTTGACAAGTAAACATATGTGGTGCAGGCTCCACCTTGAAAACAAACAGGAAAACTAGGCACGACGGATCGATAATTACAGTCTTTGCAATTGAAATGGTACATCTGTCTGACATCACTGTGTGTATTATCCCTGTACTGTGACATCGCTGTGTGTATTATCCCTGTACTGTGACATCACTGTGTGTATTATCCCTGTACTGTGACATCACTGTGTGTATTATCCCTGTACTGCGACATCACTGTGTGTATTATCTCTGTACTGTGACATCACTGTGTATATTATCCCTGTACTTTGACATCACTGTGTGTTTTATCTCTATACTGTGACATCACTGTGTGTATTATCTCTGTACTGTGACATCACTGTGTGTATTATCTCTGTACTGTGACATCACTGTGTGTATTATCTCTGTACTGTGACATCACTGTGTGTATTATCCCTGTACTGTGACATCACTGTGTGTATTATCTCTGTACTGTGACATCACTGTGTGTATTATCCCTGTACTGTGACATCACTGTGTGTATTATCCCTGTACTGTGACATCACTGTGTGTATTATCCCTGTACTGTAACATCACTGTGTGTATTATATCTGTACTGTGACATCACTGTGTGTATTATCTCTGTACTGTGACATCACTGTGTATATTATCCCTGTACTGTGACATCACTGTGTGTATTATCCCTGTACTGTGACATCTCTGTGTGTATTATCTCTGTACTGTGACATCACTGTGTGTATTATCCCTGTACTGTGACATCACTGTGTGTATTATCCCTGTACTGTGACATCACTGTGTGTATTATCCCTGTACTGTGACATCACTGTATGTATGATCCCTGTACTGTGACATCACTGTGTGTATTATATCTGTACTGTGACATCACTGTGTGTATTATCTCTGTACTGTGACATCACTGTGTGTATTATCCCTGTACTGTGACATCACTGTGTGTATTATCCCTGTACTGTGACATCACTGTGTGTATTATCCCTGTACTGTAACATCACTGTGTGTATTATATCTGTACTGTGACATCACTGTGTGTATTATCTCTGTACTGTGACATCACTGTGTATATTATCCCTGTACTGTGACATCACTGTGTGTATTATCCCTGTACTGTGACATCTCTGTGTGTATTATCTCTGTACTGTGACATCACTGTGTGTATTATCCCTGTACTGTGACATCACTGTGTGTATTATCCCTGTACTGTGACATCACTGTATGTATGATCCCGGTACTGTGACATCACTGTGTGTATTATATCTGTACTGTGACATCATTGTGTGTATTATCTCTGTACTGTGACATCACTGTGTATATTATCCCTGTACTGTGACATCACTGTGTGTATTATCCCTGTACTGTGACATCTCTGTGTGTATTATCCTGTACTGTGACATCACTGTGTGTATTATCTCTGTACTGTGACATCACTGTGTGTATTATCCCTGTACTGTGACATCACTGTGTGTATTATCCTGTACTGTGACATCACTGTGTGTATTATCCCTGTACTGTGACATCACTGTGTGTATTATCCTGTACTGTGACATCACTGTGTGTATTATCTCTGTACTGTGACATCACTGTGTGTATTATCTCTGTACTGTGACATTATTGTGTGTATTATCCCTATACTGTGACATCTCTGTGTGTATTATCTCTGCACTGTGACATCACTGTGTGTATTATCTCTGTACTGTGACATCACTGTGTGTATTAGCTCTGTACTGTGACATCACTGTGTGTATTATCCCTGTACTGTGACATCACTGTGTGTATTATCCCTGTACTGTGACATCACTGTGTGTATTATATCTGTACTGTGACATCACTGTGTGATTATCTCTGTACTGTGACATCACTGTGTGTATTATCCCTGTACTGTGACATCACTGTGTGTATTATCTCTGTACTGTGACATCACTGTGTGTATTATCCCTGTACTGTGACATCACTGTGTGTATTATCCCTGTACTGTGACATCACTGTGTGTATTATCCTGTACTGTGACATCACTGTGTGTATGATCCCTGTACTGTGCATCACTGTGTGTATTATATCTGTACTGTGACATCACTGTGTGTATTACCTCTGTACTGTGACATCACTGTGTGTATTATCCCTGTACTGTGACATCACTGTGTGTATTATCCTGTACTGTGACATCACTGTGTGTATTATCTCTGTACTGTGACATCACTGTGTGTATTATCTCTGTACTGTGACATTATTGTGTGCATTATCCCTGTACTGTGACATCTCTGTGTGTATTATCTCTGCACTGTGACATCACTGTGTGTATTATCTCTGCACTGTGACATCACTGTGTGTATTATCTCTGTACTGTGACATCACTGTGTGTATTATCCCTGTACTGTGACATCACTGTGTGTATTATCCCTGTACTGTAACATCACTGTGTGTATTATATCTGTACTGTGACATCACTGTGTGTATTATCTCTGTACTGTGACATCACTGTGTATATTATCCCTGTACTGTGACATCACTGTGTGTATTATCTCTGTACTGTGACATCACTGTGTGTATTATCCCTGTACTGTGACATCACTGTGTGTATTATCCCTGTCTGTGCATCACTGTGTGTATTATCCTGTCTGTGCATCACTGTGTGTATGTCCCTGTACTGTGACATCACTGTGTGTATTATATCTGTACTGTGACATCACTGTGTGTATTATCTCTGTACTGTGACATCACTGTGTATATTATCCCTGTACTGTGACATCACTGTGTGTATTATCCCTGTACTGTGACATCTCTGTGTGTATTATTCTGTACTGTGACATCACTGTGTGTATTATCTCTGTACTGTGACATCACTGTGTGTATTATCCCTGTACTGTGACATCACTGTGTGTATTATCCTGTACTGTGACATCACTGTGTGTATTATCCCCGTCGTGACATCACTGTGTGTATTATCCCTGTCTGTGACATCACTGTGTATTATCCCTGTACTGTGACATCACTGTGTGTATTATCCTGTACTGTGACATCACTGTGTGTATTATCCCTGTACTGTGACATCACTGTGTGTATTATCCCTGTACTGTGACATCACTGTGTGTATTATCGCTGTACTGTGACATCACTGTGTGTATTATCCTGTACTGTGACATTACTGTGTGTATTATCGCTGTACTGTGACATCACTGTGTGTATTATCTCTGTACTGTGACATCACTGTGTGTATTATCCCTATACTGTGACATCTCTGTGTGTATTATCGCTGCACTGTGACATCACTGTGTGTATTATCTCTGTACTGTGACATCTCTGTGTGTATTATCTCTGTACTGTGACATCACTGTGTGTATTATCCCTGTACTGTGACATCACTGTGTGTATTATCCCTGTACTGTGACATCACTGTGTGTATTATCCTGTACTGTGACATCACTGTATGTATGATCCCTGTACTGTGACATCACTGTGTGTATTATATCTGTACTGTGACATCACTGTGTGTATTATCTCTGTACTGTGACATCACTGTGTATATTATCCCTGTACTGTGACATCACTGTGTGTATTATCCCTGTACTGTGACATCTCTGTGTGTATTATTCTGTACTGTGACATCACTGTGTGTATTATCTCTGTACTGTGACATCACTGTGTGTATTATCCCTGTACTGTGACATCACTGTGTGTATTATCCTGTACTGTGACATCACTGTGTGTATTATCCCTGTACTGTGACATCACTGTATGTATTATCCCTGTACTGTGACATCACTGTGTGTATTATCCCTGTACTGTGACATCACTGTGTGTATTATCGCTGTACTGTGACATCACTGTGTGTATTATCCTGTACTGTGACATTACTGTGTGTATTATCGCTGTACTGTGACATCACTGTGTGTATTATCTCTGTACTGTGACATCACTGTGTATATTATCCCTATACTGTGACATCTCTGTGTGTATTATCTCTGCACTGTGACATCACTGTGTGTATTATCCCTGTACTGTGACATCACTGTATGTATTATCCCTGTACTGTGACATCACTGTGTGTATTATCCCTGTACTGTGACA
Source organism: Leptodactylus fallax (assembly GCA_947044405.1). Classification (NCBI taxonomy): domain Eukaryota; kingdom Metazoa; phylum Chordata; class Amphibia; order Anura; family Leptodactylidae; genus Leptodactylus; species Leptodactylus fallax. Next base: position 33,800 of record CAMRHE010000396.1, on the reverse strand, counting down.
TCACTGTGTGTATTATCGCTGTACTGTGACATCACTGTGTGTATTATCCTGTACTGTGACATTACTGTGTGTATTATCGCTGTACTGTGACATCACTGTGTGTATTATCTCTGTACTGTGACATCACTGTGTGTATTATCCCTATACTGTGACATCTCTGTGTGTATTATCTCTGCACTGTGACATCACTGTGTGTATTATCTCTGTACTGTGACATCACTGTGTGTATTATCCCTGTACTGTGACATCACTGTGTGTATTATCCCTGTACTGTGACATCACTGTGTGTATTATCCTGTACTGTGACATCACTGTATGTATGATCCCTGTACTGTGACATCACTGTGTGTATTATATCTGTACTGTGACATCACTGTGTGTATTATCTCTGTACTGTGACATCACTGTGTATATTATCCCTGTACTGTGACATCACTGTGTGTATTATCCCTGTACTGTGACATCTCTGTGTGTATTATTCTGTACTGTGACATCACTGTGTGTATTATCTCTGTACTGTGACATCACTGTGTGTATTATCCCTGTACTGTGACATCACTGTGTGTATTATCCTGTACTGTGACATCACTGTGTGTATTATCCCTGTACTGTGACATCACTGTATGTATTATCCCTGTACTGTGACATCACTGTGTGTATTATCCCTGTACTGTGACATCACTGTGTGTATTATCGCTGTACTGTGACATCACTGTGTGTATTATCCTGTACTGTGACATTACTGTGTGTATTATCGCTGTACTGTGACATCACTGTGTGTATTATCTCTGTACTGTGACATCACTGTGTGTATTATCCCTATACTGTGACATCTCTGTGTGTATTATCTCTGCACTGTGACATCACTGTGTGTATTATCCCTATACTGTGACATCTCTGTGTGTATTATCTCTGTACTGTGACATCACTGTGTGTATTATCTGTACTGTAAAATAACTGTGAGTTATCCTTGTGTGTAAAGAAAATCCTACACTTTTCAAGTTCTGAAGTTGCTGCTTATGGTAGTCATGGTAGATTGGGGCCCTAGTACAAGTTTTGCTATGGGGCCCCATGGTTACTGCTATTATTCTTTAGTGCATTCCAGATAACTGGTGCAGTGCAAGTCTTGGAGATAGGAGAGGGATTTTCAGATTGTTTTAGTCTTAGGTTAAACTATGTAATTTCATTAGTTATAGGAAAAGGTTTTACAGCAAAACAAGGACATTCCCTTCCCAGTGAGATAAGATGACTGTAGTAATAGGGAGGACAAGTTAATAGTAACCTCCAGGAGACCTGTGATGAGCCCTGCCCAATATTACAGAACTAAGCGTTCTCTCACACCGCAACATCTTGTGAATAACAGGGCATGAGTCAGATGTGTACAGGAATGTAGAGTGTCTTCAAGTGTAGGGCAGGGAGGTGGCGCCATGGTGAGGATTGGGGAAGGGGGGGGAGCGGATAATGCTAGTCATGAAGAGGGGCAGGAGTGCTCATAGCAGTGAAAGAGAAGAGGATAGAAAAATCCAGTAGGAGATATAATGGAAAGGATAGTAGATTTGGTTGTTTGTATAATTGACGCGCCCAATGGCAGAGGGGCAGACTTTTTTTGGGTACCGGTTTGTTTAAAAATATGCAGAATTATCATTTAAGTGAAGTGTGAGAAGGATCATCCCGGTTTGAGAAGGATCACCCGAATAAATGGGCACCCTCCGCTCCACCCCAAGTCCTGACATGCACAAATGGAAATAATCCCTTGTAAGGGTTCTTAACCTTTCTCCGAAACTGGACTCTTCTCAGCTATAATCCCTTCCACCATATATAATGTAAGGAGATACCTAAAAAGTTATCCATAACTAAGTGCTAGGTTGGGCGCCATCATCCTATCCCTGCCAGATTACTTTACTGTATGGGTTACAATACAGGATCAACGCTAAAGCCTGTAGATCCTGCATTGTTACCCTTCAGTCTAAGACTAGGGGGCTGAATACTCTCTGGTCACTACTTAGTAAAACCTTAGTATGTAATGATACGGATACAAATTTTTCAACAAACTTTGCATAAATTAATATTACAGTCGATGAGAAGAAACATTGTAATATGTCTGTATAGGGATTGCAGGTCACGTGACTCAGAATACACATGGCTATAGAAGTCTATGGAGAGGGAAGTGGGAGGAGTAAGCAGGAGCAGAGAGAAGGGTTAATCGTTTATTTTTGTCAATGAACAAAATGAAGCGAATGAAGAAAAGAGAAATGTAAACCCCATCAATATTGGGTGTGACCTTTGCCCTTTGGAGGAGGAGTCCTGGAAGTGATGATCCGGCCTCCACAGATATAGCCCTGATCTCAACATCATCCAGTCTGTCTGGGATGACATGACGGAATGGAGCAAGCGACATCCACAGAAGATCTGTGCTTAGATCTCCAAGATGGCGGCGGGAACAACCTCCCTGCCCAGTTCTGCCAAAAACTGTCTGCAAGTCCCGAGAAGAACTGATGGAAGGCAAAGGGCAAAGGTCACACCGAATATGGATGGGATTTACATTTCTCTTTTCTTCCTTCACTTCATTTTGGTAATGACAAAAATAAACTATTAACCCTTCTATTTCTGAATGCGCTCTTGGCACATTTTTGCATGGTACTGTATGTCTGGCATTCAGTTATGGAGCAGATTCTCCTCTACTTTCTGTGTGCAGTGTACGGCAGCTAGTTTCCACCCAGCAGTTCAGAGAGAACTGCAAACTACAGATAGAGCCTGCACAGGGGAAAATTGCTGATCGTTGCAAAATATATCATGGCCAGATATAGAGTTACACCTCATGTATACACTGTAATATTGATTTAGGCAAAGTTTATTCAAAGGTTAGGTATGCTTGAAGTATCCCTTAAAGACCATCACACATACATACATACATAGAAAAATGTCTATTGGAAACTTCTGTGCTGCTTTATCTACCAGTGAAGATGGCTGCGGCCTATACCACGCTTTATCTTTTTCCCATCACTGCAGGACAGAAATGTTGGAACATTTGTCATAGGAAATTTTTTCCTTCCTCTCAAAGTTTTGGAAATTAGATGGAAAAATTGTGATTACGACTGAAAGCTACAGAAGGTGTTTGAAGGCTGAGAGGTAAACTGGAAACAAAAATTTACATTACAGGTTGAACTGTACTTTATGTGACCTGTTACTAGGAAGCAGCTCACCCAAAAATTTTCATATCTCTAATATTTATTTATGAGTTTTGGAGTCAAGCTCAGTCAGCCGTGCTCTTAAGGCAACAAACTGCTAAAAAAAAAGAAGGATGCGCAGCAGCCAATTCCGCCGACACACTGGAGTTTTTGTGATATGTGACACGACATGCTGAAAACACATAAAAGGCCTGCACAGCTATGAAGATAAGGTATTCACTGAGACGTCACCACAATAAACCCTAAAAACACATAAAACAATCTAAATCTGATAAAGTTTCCATATTAAGCACATTAACGATATCATCGATCTGTGACGCGGCTATGACCAAATACAAAAACATCACTTCATTGAAAGGGGTTTCTATAATAAGTCAATATAATAAGTCAAAAATAATAACTTCTTTCTGCTGATTTACAAATAAAACACCAGAGAGGAGAGATGACAGATCCTCTATATACTATACCACACAGGACAGATCCTCTATATACTACACCGCACAGGAGAGAGGACAGATCCTCTATATACTACACCGCACAGGAGAGAGGACAGATCCTCTATATACTACACCGCACAGGAGAGAGGACAGATCCTCTATATACTACACCACACAGGACAGATCCTCTATATACTACACCACACAGGAGAGAGGCAGATCCTCTATATACTACACCACACAGGAGGGGACAGATCCTCTATATACTACACCACACAGGAGAGGGGACAGATCCTCTATATACTACACCACACAGGAGAGGGGACAGATCCTCTATATACTACACCACACAGGGGAGAGAGGACAGATCCTCTATATACTACACCACACAGGACAGATCCTCTATATACTACACCACACAGGACAGATCCTCTATATACTACACCACACAGGAACAGATCCTCTATATACTACACCACACAGAGAGGACAGATCCTCTATATACTACACCGCACAGGAGAGAGGACAGATCCTCTATATACTACACCAAGCAGGAGAGAGGACAGATCCTCTATATACTACACCGCACAGGAGAGAGGACAGATCCTCTATATACTACACCACACAGGAGAGAGGACAGATCCTCTATATACTACACCGCACAGGACAGATCCTCTATATACTACACCACACAGGAGAGAGGACAGATCCTCTATATACTACACCACACAGGACAGATCCTCTATATACTACACCACACAGGAGAGAGGACAGATCCTCTATATACTACACCACACAGGACAGAGTCCTCTATATACTACACCACACAGGACAGATCCTCTATATACTACACCACACAGGAGAGAGGACAGATCCTCTATATACTACACCACACAGGAGAGAGGACAGATCCTCTATATACTACACCACACAGGAGAGAGGACAGATCCTCTATATACTACACCACACAGGAGAGAGGACAGATCCTCTATATACTACACCACACAGGACAGATCCTCTATATACTACACCACACAGGAGAGAGGACAGATCCTCTATATACTACACCACACAGGAGAGAGGACAGATCCTCTAAATACTACACCACACAGGAGAGAGGACAGATCCTCTATATACTACACCACACAGGAGAGAGGACAGATCCTCTATATACACCACACACACAGGACAGATCCTCTATATACTACACCAAGCAGGAGAGAGGACAGATCCTCTATATACTACACCACACAGGAGAGAGGACAGATCCTCTATATACTACACCACACAGGAGAGCCGACAGATCCTCTATATACTACACCACACAGGAGAGAGGACAGATCCTCTATATACTACACCACACAGGAGAGAGGACAGGTCCTCTATATACTACACCGCACAGGACAGATCCTCTATATACTACACCAAGCAGGAGAGAGGACAGATCCTCTATATACTACACCGCACAGGAGAGAGGACAGATCCTCTATATACTACACCGCACAGGAGAGAGGACAGATCCTCTATATACTACACCGCACAGGACAGATCCTCTATATACTACACCACACAGGAGAGAGGACAGATCCTCTATATACTACACCACACAGGAGAGAGGACAGATCCTCTATATACTACACCACACAGGACAGATCCTCTATATACTACACCACACAGGAGAGAGGACAGATCCTCTATATACTACACCACACAGGGGAGAGGACAGATCCTCTATATACTACACCACACAGGAGAGAGGACAGATCCTCTATATACTACACCGCACAGGAGAGAGGACAGATCCTCTATATACTACACCACACAGGAGAGATCCTCTATATACTACACCACACAGGAGAGAGGACATATCCTCTATATACTACACCGCACAGGAGAGAGGACAGATCCTCTATATACTACACCACACAGGAGAGATCCTCTATATACTACACCACACAGGAGAGAGGACAGATCCTCTATATACTACACCACACAGGAGAGAGGACAGGTCCTCTATATACTACACCGCACAGGAGAGAGGACAGATCCTCTATATACTACACCACACAGGAGAGAGGACAGATCCTCTATATACTACACCACACAGGAGAGAGGACAGATCCTCTATATACTACACCACACAGGAGAGAGGACAGATCCTCTATATACTACACCACACAGGAGAGGGGACAGATCCTCTATATACTACACCGCACAGGAGAGAGGACAGATCCTCTATATACTACATCGCACAGGACAGATCCTCTATATACTACACCACACAGGACAGATCCTCTATATACTACACCACACAGGACAGATCCTCTATATACTACACCACACAGGACAGATCCTCTATATACTACACCACACAGGACAGATCCTCTATATACTACACCGCACAGGGACAGATCCTCTATATACTACACCACACAGGAGAGAGGGGACAGATCCTCTATATACTACACCACACAGGAGAGAGGACAGATCCTCTATATACTACACCGCACAGGAGAGAGGACAGATCCTCTATATACTACACCACACAGGACAGATCCTCTATATACTACACCACACAGGACAGATCCTCTATATACTACACCACACAGGACAGATCCTCTATATACTACACCGCACAGGACAGATCCTCTATATACTACACCAAGCAGGAGAGAGGACAGATCCTCTATATACTACACCGCACAGGAGAGAGGACAGATCCTCTATATACTACACCGCACAGGAGAGAGGACAGATCCTCTATATACTACACCGCACAGGACAGATCCTCTATATACTACACCACACAGGAGAGAGGACAGATCCTCTATATACTACACCACACAGGACAGATCCTCTATATACTACACCACACAGGAGAGAGGACAGATCCTCTATATACTACACCGCACAGGACAGATCCTCTATATACTACATCACACAGGACAGATCCTCTATATACTACACCACACAGGAGAGAGGAAAAATCCTCTATATACTACACCGCACAGGAAAGAGGACAGATCCTCTATATACTACACCACACAGGACAGATCCTCTATATACTACACCACACAGGAGAGAGGACAGATCCTCTATATACTACACCACACAGGAGAGAGGACAGATCCTCTATATACTACACCACACAGGAGAGAGGACAGATCCTCTATATACTACACCACACAGGAGAGAGGACAGATCCTCTATATACTACACCACACAGGACAGATCCTCTATATACTACACCAAGCAGGAGAGAGGACAGATCCTCTATATACTACACCACACAGGAGAGAGGACAGATCCTCTATATACTACACCGCACAGGACAGCTAATACTACACCGCACAGGGGAGGACAGATCCTCTATATATATATACACCGCACAGGAGAGAGGACAGATCCTCTATATACTACACCAAACAGGAGAGAGGACAGATCCTCTATATACTACACCGCACAGGAGAGAGGACAGATCCTCCATATACTACACTGCACAGGAGAGAGGACAGATCCTCTATATACTACACCGCACAGGACAGATCCTCTATATACTACACCACACAGGAGAGAGGACAGATCCTCTATATACTACACCACACAGGAGAGAGGACAGATCCTCTATATACTACACCACACAAGACAGATCCTCTATATACTACACCACACAGGAGAGAGGACAGATCCTCTATATACTACACCACACAGGGGAGAGGACAGATCCCCTATATACTACACCACACAGGAGAGAGGACAGATCCTCTATATACTACACCGCACAGGAGAGAGGACAGATCCTCTATATACTACACCACACAGGAGAGATCCTCTATATACTACACCACACAGGAGAGAGGACATATCCTCTATATACTACACCGCACAGGAGAGAGGACAGATCCTCTATATACTACACCACACAGGAGAGATCCTCTATATACTACACCACACAGGAGAGAGAGGACAGGTCCTCTATATACTACACCGCACAGGAGAGAGGACAGATCCTCTATATACTACACCACACAGGAGAGAGGACAGAACCTCTATATACTACACCACAAAGGAGAGAGGACAGATCCTCTATATACTACACCACACAGGACAGATCCTCTATATACTACACCACACAGGAGAGAGAGGACAGATCCTCTATATACTACACCGCACAGGAGAGAGGACAGATCCTCTATATACTACACCACACAGGAGAGAGGACAGATCCTCTATATACTACACCACACAGGAGAGAGGACAGATCCTCTATATACTAAACCACACAGGACAGATCCTCTATATACTACACCACACAGGAGAGAGGACAGATCCTCTATATACTACACCACACAGGGGAGAGGACAGATCCTCTATATACTACACCACACAGGAGAGAGGACAGATCCTCTATATACTACACCGCACAGGAGAGAGGACAGATCCTCTATATACTACACCACACAGGAGAGATCCTCTATATACTACACCACACAGTAGAGAAAGGACAGGTCCTCTATATACTACACCGCACAGGAGAGAGGACAGATCCTCTATATACTACACCACACAGGAGAGAGGACAGAACCTCTATATACTACACCACAAAGGAGAGAGGACAGATCCTCTATATACTACACCACACAGGACAGATCCTCTATATACTACACCACACAGGAGAGAGGACAGATCCTCTATATACTATACCACACAGGAGAGAGAGGACAGATCCTCTATATACTACACCACACAGGAGAGAGGAGAGATCCTCTATATACTACACCACACAGGAGAGAGGACAGAACCTCTATATACTACACCACAAAGGAGAGAGGACAGATCCTCTATATACTACACCACACAGGACAGATCCTCTATATACTACACCACACAGGAGAGAGAGGACAGATCCTCTATATACTACACCGCACAGGAGAGAGGACAGATCCTCTATATACTACACCACACAGGAGAGAGGACAGATCCTCTATATACTACACCACACAGGAGAGAGGACAGATCCTCTATATACTAAACCACACAGAACAGATCCTCTATATACTACACCACACAGGAGAGAGGACAGATCCTCTATATACTACACCACACAGGGGAGAGGACAGATCCTCTATATACTACACCACACAGGAGAGAGGACAGATCCTCTATATACTACACCGCACAGGAGAGAGGACAGATCCTCTATATACTACACCACACAGGAGAGATCCTCTATATACTACACCACACAGTAGAGAAAGGACAGGTCCTCTATATACTACACCGCACAGGAGAGAGGACAGATCCTCTATATACTACACCACACAGGAGAGAGGACAGATCCTCTATATACTACACCACACAGGAGAGAGGACAGATCCTCTATATACTATACCACACAGGAGAGAGGGACAGATCCTCTATATACTACACCACACAGGAGAGAGGACAGATCCTCTATATACTACACCACACAGGAGAGAGGACAGATCCTCTATATACTACACCACACAGGAGAGAGGAGAGATCCTCTATATACTACACCACACAGGAGAGATCCTCTATACTACACCACACAGGAGAGAGGAAGATCCTCTATATACTACACCACACAGGAGAGAGGACAGATCCTCTATATACTACACCGCACAGGAGATAGGACAGATCCTCTATATACTACACCACACAGGAGAGATCCTCTATATACTACACCGCACAGGAGAGAGGACAGATCCTCTATATACTACACCACACAGGAGAGAGGACAGATCCTCTATATACTACACCACACAGGAGAGAGGACAGATCCTCTATATACTACACCGCACAGGAGAGAGGACAGATCCTCTATATACTACACCACACAGGAGAGAGGACAGATCCTCTATATACTACACCACACAGGAGACAGGACAGATCCTCTATATACTACACCACACAGGAGAGAGAGGACAGATCCTCTATATACTACACCGCACAGGAGAGAGGACAGATCCTCTATATACTACACCACACAGGACAGATCCTCTATATACTACACCACACAGGAGAGAGGACAGATCCTCTATATACTACACCACACAGGAGAGAGGACAGATCCTCTATATACTACACCACACAGGAGAGAGAGGACAGATCCTCTATATACTACACCACACAGGACAGATCCTCTATATACTACACCGCACAGGAGAGAGGACAGATCCTCTATATACTACACCACACAGGAGAGGGGACAGATCCTCTATATACTACGCCACACAGGAGAGAGGACAGATCCTCTATATACTACACCACACAGGAGAGAGTCCTCTATATACTACACCACACAGGAGAGAGGAGAGATCCTCTATATACTACTCCACACAGGAGAGAGGACAGATCCTCTATATACTACACCACACAGGACAGATCCTCTATATACTACACCACACAGGAGAGAGGACAGATCCTCTATATACTACACCGCACAGGAGAGAGGACAGATCCTTTATATACTACACCACACAGGACAGATCCTCTATATACTACACCACACAGGAGAGAGGACAGATCCTCTATATACTACACCACACAGGACAGATCCTCTATATACTACACCGCACAGGAGAGAGGACAGATCCTCTTTATACTACACCACACAGGAGAGAGGACAGATCCTCTATATACTACACCACACAGGAGAGAAGAGAGATCCTCTATATACTACACCGCACAGGAGAGAGGACAGGTCCTCTATATACTACACCACACAGGAGAGAGGACAGATCCTCTATATACTACACCGCACAGGAGAGAGGACAGATCCTCTATATACTACACCACACAGGAGAGAGGACAGATGCTCTATATACTACACCACACAGGAGAGAGGACAGGTCCTCTATATACTACACCACACAGGACAGATCCTCTATATACTACACCACACAGGAGAGAGGACAGATCCTCTATATACTCCACCGCACAGGACAGATCCTCTATATACTACACCACACAGGAGAGATCCTCTATATACTACACCACACAGGACAGCTGACAGATCCTTTATATACTACACCACACAGGAGAGAGGACAGATCCTCTATATACTTCACCACACAGGAGAGAGGACAGAACCTCTATATACTACACCGCACAGGAGAGAGGACAGATCCTCTATATACTACACCGAACAGGACAGATCCTCTATATACTACACCACACAGGAGAGAGGACAGAACCTCTATATACTACACCGCACAGGAGAGAGGACAGATCCTCTATATACTACACCGCACAGGAGGGGCAGATCCTCTATATACTACACCACACAGGAGAGAGGACAGATCCTCTATATACTACACCACACAGGAGAGAGGACAGATCCTCTATATACTACACCACACAGGAGAGAGGACAGATCCTCTATATACTACAACACACAGGAGAGAGGACAGATCCTCTATATACTACACCACACAGGAGAGAGGACAGATCCTCTATATACTACACCGCAAAGGAGAGAGGACAGAACCTCTATATACTACACCACAGAGGAGAGAGGACAGATCCTCTATATACTACACCACACAGGAGAGAGGACAGATCCTCTATATACTACACCGCACAGGAGAGAGGACAGAACCTCTATATACTACACCGCACAGGAGAGAGGACAGAACCTCTATATACTGCACCGCACAGAAGAGAGGACAGATCCCCTATATACTACACCGCACGGAAGAGAGGACAGATCCCCTATATACTACACCACACAGGAGAGAGGACAGATCCTCTATATACTATACCACACAGGAGCAGATCCTCTATATACTACACCACACAGGAGAGAGGACAGATCCTCTATATACTACACCGCACAGGAGAGAGGACTGATCCTCTATATACTACACCACAAAGGAGAGAGGACAGATCCTCTATATACTACACCACACAGGAGAGAAGACAGAACCTCTATATACTACACCACACAGGAGAGAGGCAGATCCTCTATATACTACACCGCACAGGAGAGAGGACAGAACCTTTATATACTACACCGCACAGGAGAGAGGACAGAACCTCTATATACTACACCACACAGGAGCAGATCCTCTATATACTACGCCGCACAGGAGAGAGGACAGAACCTCTATATACTACACCGCACAGGAGAGAGGACAGATCCTTTATCTACTACACCACACAGGAGAGAGGACAGATCCTCTATATACTACACCACACAGGAGAGATCCTCTATATATTACACCACACAGGACAGAGGACAGATCCTCTATATACTATACCACACAGGAGAGAGAGGACAGATCCTCTATATACTACACCACAGAGGACAGATCCTCTATATACTACACCACACAGGAGAGAGGACAGATCCTCTATATACTACACCGCACAGGAGAGAGGACAGATCCTCTATATACTACACCACACAGGAGAGAGGACAGATCCTCTATATACTACACCGCACGGGAGAGAGGACAGATCCTCTATATACTACACCACACAGGAGAGAGGACAGATCCTCTATATACTACACCACACAGGAGAGAGGGACAGATCCTCTATATACTACACCACACAGGAGAGAGAGGACAGATCCTCTATATACTACACCACACAGGAGAGAGGACAGATCCTCTATATACTACACCACACAGGAGAGAGGACAGATCCTCTATATACTACACCACACAGGAGAGAGGACAGATCCTCTATATACTACACCACACAGGAGAGAGGACAGATCCTCTATATACTACACCACACAGGAGAGAGGACAGATCCTCTATATACTACACCACACAGGAGAGAGGACAGATCCTCTATATACTACACCACACAGGAGAGAGGACAGATCCTCTATATACTACACCACACAGGAGAGAGGACAGATCCTCTATATGCTACACCACACAGGAGAGAGGACAGATCCTCTATATACTACACCACACAGGAGAGAGGACAGATCCTCTATATACTACACCACACAGGAGAGAGGACAGATCCTCTATATACTACACCACACAGGAGAGAGGACAGATCCTCTATATACTACACCACACAGGAGAGAGGACAGATCCTCTATATACTACACCACACAGGAGAGAGGACAGATCCTCTATATACTACACCACACAGGAGAGAGGACAGATCCTCTATATACTACACCACACAGGAGAGAGGACAGATCCTCTATATACTACACCACACAGGAGAGAGGACAGATCCTCTATATACTACACCACACAGGAGAGAGGACAGATCCTCTATATACTACACCGCACAGGAGAGGGACAGATCCTCTATATACTACACCACACAGGAGAGAGGACAGATCCTCTATATACTACACCACACAGGAGAGAGGACAGATCCTCTATATACTACACCACACAGGACAGATCCTCTATATATCTACACCACACAGGAGAGAGGACAGATCCTCTATATACTACACCACACAGGAGAGAGGGACAGATCCTCTATATACTACACCACACAGGAGAGAGGACAGATCCTCTATATACTACACCACACAGGAGAGAGGACAGATCCTCTATATACTACACCCCACAGGAGAGAGGACAGATCCTCTATATACTACACCACACAGGACAGAATCCTCTATATACTACACCGCACAGGAGAGAGGACAGATCCTCTATATACTACACCACACAGGAGAGAGGACAGATCCTCTATATACTACACCACACAGGAGAGAGGACAGATCCTCTATATACTACACCCCACAGGAGAGAGGACAGATCCTCTATATACTACACCACACAGGAGAGAGGACAGATCCTCTATATACTACACCACACAGGAGAGAGGACAGATCCTCTATATACTACACCACACAGGACAGATCCTCTATATACTACACCACACAGGAGAGAGGACAGATCCTCTATATACTACACCACACAGGAGAGAGGACAGATCCTCTATATACTACACCACACAGGAGAGAGGACAGATCCTCTATATACTACACCACACAGGAGAGAGGACAGATCCTCTATATACTACACCGCACAGGAGAGAGGACAGATCCTCTATATACTACACCACACAGGAGAGAGGACAGATCCTCTATATACTACACCACACAGGAGAGAGGACAGATCCTCTATATACTACACCACACAGGAGAGAGGACAGATCCTCTATATACTACACCACACAGGAGAGAGGACAGATCCTCTATATACTACACCACACAGGAGAGAGGACAGATCCTCTATATACTACACCACACAGGAGAGAGGACAGATCCTCTATATACTACACCACACAGGAGAGAGGACAGATCCTCTATATACTACACCACACAGGAGAGAGGACAGATCCTCTATATACTACACCACACAGGAGAGAGGACAGATCCTCTATATACTACACCACACAGGAGAGACAGATCCTCTATATACTACACCACACAGGAGAGAGGACAGATCCTCTATATACTACACCACACAGGAGAGAGGACAGATCCTCTATATACTACACCACACAGGAGAGAGGACAGATCCTCTATATACTACACCACACAGGAGAGAGGACAGATCCTCTATATACTACACCACACAGGAGAGAGGACAGATCCTCTATATACTACACCACACAGGAGAGAGGACAGATCCTCTATATACTACACCACACAGGAGAGAGGACAGATCCTCTATATACTACACCACACAGGAGAGAGGACAGATCCTCTATATACTACACCACACAGGAGAGAGGACAGATCCTCTATATACTACACCACACAGGAGAGAGGACAGATCCTCTATATACTACACCACACAGGAGAGAGGACAGATCCTCTATATACTACACCACACAGGAGAGAGGACAGATCCTCTATATACTACACCACACAGGAGAGAGGACAGATCCTCTATATACTACACCACACAGGAGAGAGGACAGATCCTCTATATACTACACCACACAGGAGAGAGGACAGATCCTCTATATACTACACCACACAGGAGAGAGGACAGATCCTCTATATACTACACCACACAGGAGAGAGGACAGATCCTCTATATACTACACCCCACAGGAGAGAGGACAGATCCTCTATATACTACACCACACAGGAGAGAGGAGATCCTCTATATACTACACCACACAGGAGAGAGGACAGATCCTCTATATACTACACCACACAGGAGAGAGGACAGATCCTCTATATACTACACCACACAGGAGAGAGGACAGATCCTCTATATACTACACCACACAGGAGAGAGGACAGATCCTCTATATACTACACCACACAGGAGAGAGGACAGATCCTCTATATACTACACCACACAGGAGAGAGGACAGATCCTCTATATACTACACCACACAGGAGAGAGGACAGATCCTCTATATACTACACCACACAGGAGAGAGGACAGATCCTCTATATACTACACCACACAGGAGAGAGGGGACAGATCCTCTATATACTACACCACACAGGAGAGAGGACAGATCCTCTATATACTACACCACACAGGAGAGAGGACAGATCCTCTATATACTACACCGCACAGGAGAGAGGACAGATCCTCTATATACTACACCACACAGGAGAGAGGACAGATCCTCTATATACTACACCGCACAGGAGAGAGGACAGATCCTCTATATACTACACCGCACAGGAGAGAGGACAGATCCTCTATATACTACACCACACAGGAGAGAGGACAGATCCTCTATATACTACACCACACAGGAGAGATCCTCTATATACTACACCACACAGGAGAGAGGACAGATCCTCTATATACTACACCACACAGGAGAGAGGACAGATCCTCTATATACTACACCACACAGGACAGAGGACAGATCCTCTATATACTACACCACACAGGAGAGAGAGGACAGATCCTCTATATACTACACCACACAGGACAGATCCTCTATATACTACACCACACAGGAGAGAGGACAGATCCTCTATATACTACACCGCACAGGAGAGAGGACAGATCCTCTATATACTACACCACACAGGAGAGAGGACAGATCCTCTATATACTACACCACACAGGAGAGAGGACAGATCCTCTATATACTACACCACACAGGAGAGAGGACAGATCCTCTATATACTACACCACACAGGAGAGAGGACAGATCCTCTATATACTACACCACACAGGAGAGAGGGACAGATCCTCTATATACTACACCACACAGGAGAGAGGACAGATCCTCTATATACTACACCACACAGGAGAGAGGACAGATCCTCTATATACTACACCACACAGGAGAGAGGACAGAACCTCTATATACTACACCACACAGGAGAGAGGACAGATCCTCTATATACTACACCACACAGGAGAGAGGACAGATCCTCTATATACTACACCACACAGGAGAGAGGACAGATCCTCTATATACTACACCACACAGGAGAGAGGACAGATCCTCTATATACTACACCACACAGGAGAGAGGACAGATCCTCTATATACTACACCACACAGGAGAGAGGACAGATCCTCTATATACTACACCACACAGGAGAGAGGACAGATCCTCTATATACTACACCACACAGGAGAGAGGACAGATCCTCTATATACTACACCACACAGGAGAGAGGACAGATCCTCTATATACTACACCACACAGGAGAGAGGACAGATCCTCTATATACTACACCACACAGGAGAGAGGACAGATCCTCTATATACTACACCACACAGGAGAGAGGACAGATCCTCTATATACTACACCACACAGGACAGAGCCAATCCTCTATATACTACACCACACAGGAGAGAGGACAGATCCTCTATATACTACACCACACAGGAGAGAGGACAGATCCTCTATATACTACACCACACAGGGGAGGAGATCCTCTATATACTACACCACACAGGAGAGAGGACAGATCCTCTATATACTACACCACACAGGAGAGAGGACAGATCCTCTATATACTACACCACACAGGACAGATCCTCTATATACTACACCACACAGGAGAGAGGACAGATCCTCTATATACTACACCGCACAGGAGAGAGGACAGATCCTCTATATACTACACCACACAGGAGAGAGGACAGATCCTCTATATACTACACCGCACAGGAGAGAGGACAGATCCTCATATACTACACCACACAGGAGAGAGGACAGATCCTCTATATACTACACCACACAGGAGAGAGGGACAGATCCTCTATATACTACACCGCACAGGAGAGAGGGACAGATCCTCTATATACTACACCACACAGGAGAGAGGACAGATCCTCTATATACTACACCACACAGGAGAGAGGACAGATCCTCTATATACTACACCACACAGGAGAGAGGACAGATCCTCTATATACTACACCACACAGGAGAGAGGACAGATCCTCTATATACTACACCACACAGGAGAGAGGACAGATCCTCTATATACTACACCACACAGGAGAGAGGACAGATCCTCTATATACTACACCACACAGGAGAGAGGACAGATCCTCTATATACTACACCACACAGGAGAGAGGACAGATCCTCTATATACTACACCACACAGGAGAGAGGACAGATCCTCTATATACTACACCGCACAGGAGAGGGCAGATCCTCTATATACTACACCACACAGGAGAGAGGACAGATCCTCTATATACTACACCACACAGGAGAGAGGGATCCTCTATATACTACACCACACAGGAGAGATCCTCTATATACTACACCACACAGGAGAGAGGACAGATCCTCTATATACTACACCACACAGGAGAGAGGACAGATCCTCTATATACTACACCACACAGGAGAGAGGACAGATCCTCTATATACTACACCACACAGGAGAGAGGACAGATCCTCTATATACTACACCACACAGGAGAACAGATCCTCTATATACTACACCACACAGGAGAGAGGACAGATCCTCTATATACTACACCACACAGGAGAGAGGACAGATCCTCTATATACTACACCACACAGGAGAGAGGACAGATCCTCTATATACTACACCACACAGGAGAGAGGACAGATCCTCTATATACTACACCACACAGGAGAGAGGACAGATCCTCTATATACTACACCACACAGGAGAGAGGACAGATCCTCTATATACTACACCGCACAGGAGAGAGGACAGATCCTCTATATACTACACCACACAGGAGAGAGGACAGATCCTCTATATACTACACCACACAGGAGAGGAGGCAGATCCTCTATATACTACACCACACAGGAGAGAGGACAGATCCTCTATATACTACACCACACAGGAGAGAGGACAGATCCTCTATATACTACACCACACAGGAGAGAGGACAGATCCTCTATATACTACACCACACAGGAGAGAGGACAGATCCTCTATATACTACACCACACAGGAGAGAGGACAGATCCTCTATATACTACACCACACAGGAGAGAGGACAGATCCTCTATATACTACACCACACAGGAGAGAGGACAGATCCTCTATATACTACACCACACAGGAGAGAATCCTCTATATACTACACCACACAGGAGAGAGGACAGATCCTCTATATACTACACCACACAGGAGAGAGGACAGATCCTCTATATACTACACCACACAGGAGAGAGGACAGAACCTCTATATACTACACCACACAGGAGAGAGGACAGATCCTCTATATACTACACCACACAGGAGAGAGGACAGATCCTCTATATACTACACCACACAGGAGAGAGGACAGATCCTCTATATACTACACCACACAGGAGAGAGGACAGATCCTCTATATACTACACCACACAGGAGAGAGGACAGATCCTCTATATACTACACCACACAGGAGAGAGGACAGATCCTCTATATACTACACCACACAGGAGAGAGGACAGATCCTCTATATACTACACCACACAGGAGAGAGGACAGATCCTCTATATACTACACCACACAGGAGAGAGGACAGATCCTCTATATACTACACCACACAGGAGAGAGGACAGATCCTCTATATACTACACCACACAGGAGAGAGGACAGATCCTCTATATACTACACCACACAGGAGAGAGGACAGATCCTCTATATACTACACCACACAGGAGAGAGGACAGATCCTCTATATACTACACCACACAGGAGAGAGGACAGATCCTCTATATACTACACCACACAGGAGAGAGGACAGATCCTCTATATACTACACCACACAGGAGAGAGGACAGATCCTCTATATACTACACCACACAGGAGAGAGGACAGATCCTCTATATACTACACCACACAGGAGAGAGGACAGATCCTCTATATACTACACCACACAGGAGAGAGGACAGATCCTCTATATACTACACCACACAGGAGAGAGGACAGATCCTCTATATACTACACCACACAGGAGAGAGGACAGATCCTCTATATACTACACCACACAGGAGAGAGGACAGATCCTCTATATACTACACCCCACAGGAGAGAGGACAGATCCTCTATATACTACACCACACAGGAGAGGACAGATCCTCTATATACTACACCACACAGGAGAGAGGACAGATCCTCTATATACTACACCACACAGGAGAGAGGACAGATCCTCTATATACTACACCACACAGGAGAGAGGCAGATCCTCTATATACTACACCCCAGGAGAGAGGACAGATCCTCTATATACTACACCACACAGGAGAGAGGACAGATCCTCTATATACTACACCACACAGGAGAGAGGACAGATCCTCTATATACTACACCACACAGGAGAGAGGACAGATCCTCTATATACTACACCACACAGGAGAGAGGACAGATCCTCTATATACTACACCACACAGGAGAGAGGACAGATCCTCTATATACTACACCACACAGGAGAGAGGACAGATCCTCTATATACTACACCACACAGGAGAGAGGACAGATCCTCTATATACTACACCGCACAGGAGAGAGGACAGATCCTCTATATACTACACCACACAGGAGAGAGGACAGATCCTCTATATACTACACCACACAGGAGAGAGGACAGATCCTCTATATACTACACCACACAGGAGAGAGGACAGATCCTCTATATACTACACCACACAGGAGAGAGGACAGATCCTCTATATACTACACCACACAGGACAGATCCTCTATATACTACACCACACAGGAGAGAGGGACAGATCCTCTATATACTACACCACACAGGAGAGAGGACAGATCCTCTATATACTACACCACACAGGAGAGAGGACAGATCCTCTATATACTACACCACACAGGAGAGAGGACAGATCCTCTATATACTACACCACACAGGAGAGAGGACAGATCCTCTATATACTACACCACACAGGAGAGAGGACAGATCCTCTATATACTACACCACACAGGAGAGAGGACAGATCCTCTATATACTACACCACACAGGAGAGAGGACAGATCCTATATACTACACCACACAGGAGAGAGGACAGATCCTCTATATACTACACCACACAGGAGAGAGGACAGATCCTCTATATACTACACCGCACAGGAGAGAGGACAGATCCTCTATATACTACACCACACAGGAGAGAGGACAGATCCTCTATATACTACACCACACAGGAGAGAGGACAGATCCTCTATATACTACACCACACAGGAGAGAGGCAGATCCTCTATATACTACACCACACAGGAGAGAGGACAGATCCTCTATATACTACACCACACAGGAGAGAGGACAGATCCTCTATATACTACACCACACAGGAGGGGCAGATCCTCTATATACTACACCACACAGGAGAGAGGACAGATCCTCTATATACTACACCACACAGGAGAGAGGACAGATCCTCTATATACTACACCACACAGGAGAGAGGACAGATCCTCTATATACTACACCACACAGGAGAGAGGACAGATCCTCTATATACTACACCACACAGGAGCAGATCCTCTATATACTACACCACACAGGAGAGAGGACAGATCCTCTATATACTACACCACACAGGAGAGAGGACAGATCCTCTATATACTACACCACACAGGAGAGAGGACAGATCCTCTATATACTACACCACACAGGAGAGAGGACAGATCCTCTATATACTACACCACACAGGAGAGAGGACAGATCCTCTATATACTACACCACACAGGAGAGAGGACAGATCCTCTATATACTACACCACACAGGAGAGAGGACAGATCCTCTATATACTACACCACACAGGAGAGAGGACAGATCCTCTATATACTACACCACACAGGAGAGAGGACAGATCCTCTATATACTACACCACACAGGAGAGAGGACAGATCCTCTATATACTACACCCCACAGGAGAGAGGACAGATCCTCTATATACTACACCGCACAGGAGAGAGGACAGATCCTCTATATACTACACCACACAGGAGAGAGGGCAGATCCTCTATATACTACACCACACAGGAGAGAGGACAGATCCTCTATATACTACACCACACAGGAGAGAGGACAGATCCTCTATATACTACACCACACAGGACAGATCCTCTATATACTACACCACACAGGAGAGAGGACAGATCCTCTATATACTACACCACACAGGAGAGAGGACAGATCCTCTATATACTACACCACACAGGAGAGAGGACAGATCCTCTATATACTACACCACACAGGAGCAGATCCTCTATATACTACACCACACAGGAGAGAGGACAGATCCTCTATATACTACACCACACAGGAGAGGGACAGATCCTCTATATACTACACCACACAGGACAGATCCTCTATATACTACACCACACAGGAGAGAGGACAGATCCTCTATATACTACACCACACAGGAGAGAGGACAGATCCTCTATATACTACACCACACAGGAGAGAGGACAGATCCTCTATATACTACACCACACAGGAGAGAGGACAGATCCTCTATATACTACACCACACAGGAGAGAGGACAGATCCTCTATATACTACACCACACAGGAGAGAGGACAGATCCTCTATATACTACACCACACAGGAGAGAGGACAGATCCTCTATATACTACACCACACAGGAGAGAGGACAGATCCTCTATATGCTACACCACACAGGAGAGAGGACAGATCCTCTATATACTACACCGCACAGGAGAGAGACAGATCCTCTATATACTACACCACACAGGAGAGAGGGCAGATCCTCTATATACTACACCACACAGGAGAGAGGACAGATCCTCTATATACTACACCACACAGGAGAGAGGACAGATCCTCTATATACTACACCACACAGGAGAGAGGACAGATCCTCTATATACTACACCACACAGGAGAGAGGACAGATCCTCTATATACTACACCACACAGGAGAGAGGACAGATCCTCTATATACTACACACACAGGAGAGAGGACAGATCCTCTATATACTACACCACAGGAGAGAGGACAGATCCTCTATATACTACACCACACAGGAGAGAGGACAGATCCTCTATATACTACACCACACAGGAGAGAGGACAGATCCTCTATATACTACACCACACAGGAGAGAGGACAGATCCTCTATATACTACACCACACAGGAGAGGGCAGATCCTCTATATACTACACCACACAGGAGAGAGGAAGATCCTCTATATACTACACCGCACAGGAGAGAGGACAGATCCTCTATATACTACACCACACAGGAGAGAGGACAGATCCTCTATATACTACACCACACAGGAGAGAGGACAGATCCTCTATATACTACACCCCACAGGAGAGAGGACAGATCCTCTATATACTACACCGCACAGGAGAGGGCAGATCCTCTATATACTACACCGCACAGGAGAGAGGGCAGATCCTCTATATACTACACCACACAGGAGAGAGGACAGATCCTCTATATACTACACCACACAGGAGAGAGGACAGATCCTCTATATACTACACCACACAGGAGAGAGGACAGATCCTCTATATACTACACCACACAGGAGAGAGGACAGATCCTCTATATACTACACCACACAGGAGAGAGACAGATCCTCTATATACTACACCACACAGGAGAGAGGACAGATCCTCTATATACTACACCACACAGGAAGGACAGATCCTCTATATACTACACCACACAGGAGAGAGGACAGAACCTCTATATACTACACCACACAGGAGAGAGGACAGAACCTCTATATACTACACCGCACAGGAGAGAGGACAGATCCTCTATATACTACACCACACAGGACAGAAAATCCTCTATATACTACACCACACAGGAGAGAGGACAGAACCTCTATATACTACACCGCACAGGAGAGAGGACAGATCCTCTATATACTACACCACACAGGAGAGAGGACAGATCCTCTATATACTACACCACACAGGAGAGAGATCCTCTATATACTACACCACACAGGAGAGAGGACAGGTCCTCTATATACTACACCACACAGGAGAGAGGACAGATCCTCTATATACTACACCACACAGGAGAGAGGGACAGATCCTCTATATACTACACCACACAGGAGGGACAGATCCTCTATATACTACACCACACAGGAGAGAGGACAGATCCTCTATATACTACACCGCACAGGAGAGAGGACAGATCCTCTATATACTACACCACACAGGAGAGAGGACAGATCCTCTATATACTACACCACACAGGAGAGAGGACAGATCCTCTATATACTACACCACACAGGAGAGAGGACAGATCCTCTATATACTACACCGCACGGGAGAGAGGACAGATCCCCTATATACTACACCACACAGGAGAGAGGACAGATCCTCTATATACTACACCACACAGGAGAGAGGGGACAGATCCTCTATATACTACACCACACAGGAGAGAGGACAGATCCTCTATATACTACACCGCACAGGAGAGAGGACAGATCCTCTATATACTACACCACACAGGAGAGAGTCCTCTATATACTACACCGCACAGGAGAGAGGACAGATCCTCTATTGGAGGGCAGATCCTCTATATACTACACCACACAGGAGAGAGGACAGATCCTCTATATACTACACCACACAGGGGAGAGAGGACAGATCCTCTATATACTACACCACACAGGAGAGAGGACAGATCCTCTATATACTACACCGCACAGGAGAGAGGACAGATCCTCTATATACTACACCACACAGGGGAGGAGATCCTCTATATACTACACCACACAGGAGAGAGGACAGATCCTCTATATACTACACCACACAGGAGAGAGGACAGATCCTCTATATACTACACCACACAGGAGAGAGGAATCCTCTATATACTACACCGCACGGGAGAGAGGACAGATCCCCTATATACTACACCACACAGGAGAGAGGACAGATCCTCTATATACTACACCACACGGGAGAGAGGGGACAGATCCTCTATATACTACACCACACAGGAGAGAGGACAGATCCTCTATATACTACACCGCATAGGAGAGAGGACAGATCCTCTATATACTACACCACACAGGAGAGAGGACAGATCCTCTATATACTACACCACACAGGAGAGAGGACAGATCCTCTATATACTACACCACACAGGAGAGTGGAGAGATCCTCTATATACTACACCACACAGGAGAGAGGACAGATCCTCTATATACTACACCACACAGGAGAGAGGACAGATCCTCTATATACTACACCGCACAGGAGAGAGGACAGATCCTCTATATACTACACCACACAGGAGAGAGGACAGATCCTCTATATACTACACCACACAGGACAGATCCTCTATATACTACACCGCACGGGAGAGAGGACAGATCCCCTCATATACTACACCACACAGGAGAGAGGACAGATCCTCTATATACTACACCACACAGGAGAGAGAGGACAGATCCTCTATATACTACACCACACAGGAGAGAGGGAC
The DNA here is from genome assembly GCA_947044405.1 of Leptodactylus fallax. Lineage (NCBI taxonomy): Eukaryota > Metazoa > Chordata > Amphibia > Anura > Leptodactylidae > Leptodactylus > Leptodactylus fallax. Next base: position 9,273 of record CAMRHE010000396.1, on the reverse strand, counting down.
AGATCCTCTATATACTACACCACACAGGAGAGAGGACAGATCCTCTATATACTACACCACACAGGAGAGAGGACAGATCCTCTATATACTACACCACACAGGAGAGAGGACAGATCCTCTATATACTACACCACACAGGAGAGAGGAGAGATCCTCTATATACTACACCACACAGGAGAGAGGATAGATCCTCTATATACTACACCACACAGGAGAGAGGACAGATCCTCTATATACTACACCGCACAGGAGAGAGGACAGATCCTCTATATACTACACCACACAGGAGAGAGGACAGATCCTCTATATACTACACCGCACAGGAGAGAGGACAGATCCTCTATATACTACACCACACAGGAGAGAGGACAGATCCTCTATATACTACACCACACAGGAGAGAGGACAGATCCTCTATATACTACACCACACAGGAGAGGCAGATCCTCTATATACTACACCACACAGGAGAGAGGACAGATCCTCTATATACTACACCACACAGGGGGGACAGATCCTCTATATACTACACCACACAGGAGAGAGGACAGATCCTCTATATACTACACCACACAGGAGAGATGACAGATCCTCTATATACTACACCACACAGGACAGATCCTATATATACTACACCACACAGGAGAGAGTCCTCTATATACTACACCGCACAGGAGAGAGGACAGATCCTCTATATACTACACCACACAGGAGAGAGGACAGATCCTCTATATACTACACCGCACAGGAGAGAGGACAGATCCTCTATATACTACACCCCACAGGAGAGAGGACAGATCCTCTATATACTACACCGCACAGGAGGGGCAGATCCTCTATATACTACACCACACAGGAGGGGCAGATCCTCTATATACTACACCGCACAGGAGAGAGGACAGAACCTCTATATACTACACCGCACAGGAGAGAGGACAGATCCTCTATATACTACACCACACAGGAGAGAGGACAGATCCTCTATATACTACACCACACAGGAGAGAGGAATCCTCTATATACTACACCACACAGGACAGAGGACAGATCCTCTATATACTACACCACACAGGAGAGAGAGGACAGATCCTCTATATACTACACCACACAGGAGAGGGACAGATCCTCTATATACTACACCACACAGGAGAGAGGACAGATCCTCTATATACTACACCACACAGGAGAGAGGACAGATCCTCTATATACTACACCACACAGGAGAGAGGACAGATCCTCTATATACTACACCGCACGGGAGAGAGGACAGATCCTCTATATACTACACCACACAGGAGAGAGGACAGATCCTCTATATACTACACCACACAGGAGAGAGGACAGATCCTCTATATACTACACCACACAGGAGGCAGATCCTCTATATACTACACCACACAGGAGAGAGAGGACAGATCCTCTACATACTACACCGCACAGGAGAGAGAGCACAGATCCTCTATATACTACACCACACAGGAGAGAGGACAGATCCTCTATATACTACACCACACAGGAGAGAGGACAGATCCTCTATATACTACACCACACAGGAGAGAGGACAGATCCTCTATATACTACACCACACAGGAGAGAGGACAGATCCTCTATATACTACACCGCACAGGAGAGAGGACAGATCCTCTATATACTACACCACACAGGAGAGAGGACAGATCCTCTATATACTACACCGCACAGGAGAGAGGACAGATCCTCTATATACTACACCGCACAGGAGAGAGGACAGATCCCCTATAAACTACACCACACAGGAGAGAGGACAGATCCTCTATATACTACACCACACAGGAGAGAGGACAGATCCTCTATATACTACACCACACAGGAGAGAGGACAGATCCTCTATATACTACACCACACAGGAGAGAGGACAGATCCTCTATATACTACACCGCACAGGAGAGAGGCAGATCCTCTATATACTACACCGCACAGGAGAGAGGACAGATCCCCTTATATACTACACCACACAGGAGAGAGGACAGATCCTCTATATACTACACCACACAGGAGAGAGGACAGATCCTCTATATACTACACCGCACAGGAGAGAGAGGACAGATCCTCTATATACTACACCACACAGGAGAGAGGACAGATCCTCTATATACTACACCACACAGGAGAGAGGACAGATCCTCTATATACTACACCACACAGGAGAGAGGACAGATCCTCTATATACTACACCGCACAGGAGAGAGAGGACAGATCCTCTATATACTACACCACACAGGAGAGAGGACAGAACCTCTATATACTACACCACACAGGAGAGAGGACAGATCCTCTATATACTACACCACACAGGAGAGAGGACAGATCCTCTATATACTACACCACACAGGAGAGAGGACAGATCCTCTATATACTACACCACACAGGAGAGTGGAGAGATCCTCTATATACTACACCACACAGGAGAGAGGATAGATCCTCTATATACTACACCACACAGGAGAGAGGACAGATCCTCTATATACTACACCGCACAGGAGAGAGGACAGATCCTCTATATACTACACCTCACAGGAGAGAGGACAGATCCTCTATATACTACACCGCACAGGACAGATCCTCTATATACTACACCGTACGGGAGAGAGGACAGATCCCCTATAAACTACACCACACAGGAGAGAGGACAGATCCTCTATATACTACACCACACAGGAGAGAGAGGACAGATCCTCTATATACTACACCGCACAGGAGAGAGAGGACAGATCCTCTATATACTACACCACACAGGAGAGAGGACAGATCCTCTATATACTACACCACACAGGAGAGAGGACAGATCCTCTATATACTACACCACACAGGAGAGAGGACAGATCCTCTATATACTACACCACACAGGAGAGAGGAGAGATCCTCTATATACTACACCACACAGGAGAGAGGATACATCCTCTATATACTACACCACACAGGAGAGAGGACAGATCCTCTATATACTACACCGCACAGGAGAGAGGACAGATCCTCTATATACTACACCACAAAGGAGAGAGGACAGATCCTCTATATACTACACCGCACAGGAGAGAGGACAGATCCTCTATATACTACACCACACAGGAGAGAGGACAGATCCTCTATATACTACACCACACAGGAGAGAGGACAGATCCTCTATATACTACACCACACAGGGACAGATCCTCTATATACTACACCACACAGGAGAGAGGACAGATCCTCTATATACTACACCACACAGGAGGGCAGATCCTCTATATACTACACCACACAGGAGAGAGGACAGATCCTCTATATACTACACCACACAGGAGAGCTAACAGATCCTCTATATACTACACCACACAGGAGAGCAGATCCTATATATACTACACCACACAGAAGAGATCCTCTATATACTACACCGCACAGGAGAGAGGACAGGTCCTCTATATACTACACCGCAAAGGAGAGAGGACAGATCCTCTATATACTACACCGCACAGGAGAGAGGACAGATCCTCCATATACTACACCCCACAGGAGAGAGGACAGATCCTCTATATACTACACCGCACAGGACAGATCCTCTATATACTACACCACACAGGACAGATCCTCTATATACTACACCGCACAGGAGAGAGGACAGAACCTCTATATACTACACCGCACAGGAGAGAGGACAGATCCTTTATATACTACACCACACAGGAGAGAGGACAGATACTCTATATACTACACCACACAGGAGAGATCCTCTATATACTACACGACACAGGACAGAGGACAGATCCTCTATATACTATACCACACAGGAGAGAGAGGACAGATCCTCTATATACTACACCACACAGGACAGATCCTCTATATACTACACCACACAGGAGAGAGGACAGATCCTCTATATACTACACCACATAGGAGAGAGGACAGATCCTCTATATACTACACCACACAGGAGAGAGGACAGATCCTCTATATACTACACCGCACGGGAGAGAGGACAGATCCCCTATATACTACACCACACAGGAGAGAGGACAGATCCTCTATATACTACACCACACAGGAGAGAGAGGACAGATCCTCTGCATACTACACCGCACAGGAGAGAGAGCACAGATCCTCTATATACTACACCACACAGGAGAGAGGACAGATCCTCTATATACTACACCACACAGGAGAGAGGACATATCCTCTATATTCTACACCACACAGGAGAGAGGACAGATCCTCTATATACTACACCACACAGGAGAGAGGACAGATCCTCTATATACTACACCACACAGGAGAGAGGAGAGATCCTCTATATACTACACCACACAGGAGAGAGGATAGATCCTCTATATACTACACCACACAGGAGAGAGGACAGATCCTCTATATACTACACCACACAGGAGAGAGGACAGATCCTCTATATACTACACCGCACAGGAGAGGGAGATCCTCTATATACTACACCACACAGGACAGAGGACAGATCCTCTATATACTACACCGCACAGGAGAGAGGACAGATCCTCTATATACTACACCACACAGGACAGAGGACAGATCCTCTATATACTACACCACACAGGAGAGAGGACAGATCCTCTATATACTACACCACACAGGAGAGAGGACAGATCCTCTATATACTACACCACACAGGAGAGAGGACAGATCCTCTATATACTACACCACACAGGAGAGCGGACAGATCCTCTATATACTACACCACACAGGAGAGAGGACAGATCCTCTATATACTACACCACACAGGAGAGATCCTCTATATACTACACCACACAGGAGAGAGGACAGATCCTCTATATACTACACCGCACAGGAGAGAGGACAGATCCTCTATATACTACACCACACAGGAGAGAGGACAGATCCTCTATATACTACACCACACAGGAGAGAGGACAGGTCCTCTATATACTACACCACACAGGAGAGAGGACAGATCCTCTATATACTACACCACACAGGAGAGAGGACAGATCCTCTATATACTACATCACACAGGAGAGCTGACAGATCCTCTATATACTACACCGCACAGGACAGATCCTCTATATACAACACCACACAGGAGAGAGGACAGATCCTCTATATACTACACCACACAGGAGAGAGGACAGATCCTCTATATACTACACCACACAGGAGAGAGGACAGATCCTCTATATACTACACCACACAGGAGAGAGGGCAGATCCTCTATATACTACACCACACAGGAGAGAGGACAGATCCTCTATATACTACACCACACAGGAGAGATCCTCTATATACTACACCACACAGGAGAGAGGACAGATCCTCTATATACTACACCACACAGGAGAGAGGACAGATCCTCTATATACTACACCCCACAGGAGAGAGGACAGATCCTCTATATACTACACCACACAGGAGGCAGATCCTCTATATACTACACCACACAGGAGAGAGGACAGATCCTCTATATACTACACCACACAGGAGAGAGGACAGATCCTCTAAATACTACACCACACAGGAGAGAGGACAGATCCTCTATATACTACACCACACAGGAGAGAGGACAGATCCTCTATATACTACACCACACAGGGGACAGATCCTCTATATACTACACCACACAGGAGAGAGGACAGATCCTCTATATACTACACCACACAGGAGAGAGGACAGATCCTCTATATACTACACCACACAGGAGAGCGGACAGATCCTCTATATACTACACCACACAGGAGAGAGGACAGATCCTCTATATACTACACCACACAGGAGAGAGGACAGATCCTCATATACTACACCGCACAGGAGGGGCAGATCCTCTATATACTACACCACACAGGAGAGAGGACAGATCCTCTATATACTACACCGCACAGGAGAGAGGACAGATCCTCTATATACTACACCGCACAGGAGAGAGGACAGATCCTCTATATACTACACCGCACAGGAGAGGGCAGATCCTCTATATACTACACCACACAGGAGAGAGGACAGATCCTCTATATACTACACCACACAGGAGAGAGGACAGATCCTCTATATACTACACCACACAGGACAGATCCTCTATATACTACACCACACAGGAGAGAGGACAGATCCTCTATATACTACACCACACAGGGGAGAGGACAGATCCTCTATATACTACACCACACAGGAGAGAGGACAGATCCTCTATATACTACACCACACAGGAGAGAGGACAGATCCTCTATATACTACACCACACAGGAGAGATCCTCTATATACTACACCACACAGGAGAGAGGACAGATCCTCTATATACTACACCGCACAGGAGAGAGGGACAGATCCTCTATATACTACACCACACAGGAGAGAGTCCTCTATATACTACACCACACAGGAGAGAGGACAGATCCTCTATATACTACACCACACAGGAGAGAGGACAGATCCTCTATATACTACACCACACAGGAGAGAGGACAGATCCTCTATATACTACACCACACAGGAGAGAGGACAGATCCTCTATATACTACACCACACAGGAGAGAGGACAGATCCTCTATATACTACACCACACAGGAGAGAGGACAGATCCTCTATATACTACACCACACAGGAGAGAGGACAGATCCTCTATATACTACACCACACAGGAGAGAGGACAGATCCTCTATATACTACACCGCACAGGACAGATCCTCTATATACTACACCACACAGGACAGATCCTCTATATACTACACCACACAGGACAGATCCTCTATATACTACACCACACAGGAGAGGGACAGATCCTCTATATACTACACCACACAGGGGGGACAGATCCTCTATATACTACACCACACAGGACAGATCCTCTATATACTACACCACACAGGAGAGAGGACAGATCCTCTATATACTACACCACACAGGAGAGAGGACAGATCCTCTATATACTACACCACACAGGAGAGAGGACAGATCCTCTATATACTACACCACACAGGACAGATCCTCTATATACTACACCACACAGGGGGGACAGATCCTCTATATACTACACCACACAGGAGAGAGGACAGATCCTCTATATACTACACCGCACAGGAGAGAGGACAGATCCTCTATATACTACACCACACAGGAGAGAGGACAGATCCTCTATATACTACACCGCACAGGAGAGAGGACAGATCCTCTATATACTACACCACACAGGAGAGAGGACAGATCCTCTATATACTACACCACACAGCACAGGACAGATCCTCTATATACTACACCACACAGGAGAGAGGACAGATCCTCTATATACTACACCACACAGGACAGAGGAAGATCCTCTATATACTACACCACACAGGAGAGAGGACAGATCCTCTATATACTACACCACACAGGACAGATCCTCTATATACTACACCACACAGGAGGGGACAGATCCTCTATATACTACACCACACAGGAGAGAGGACAGATCCTCTATATACTACACCGCACAGGAGAGAGGACAGATCCTCTATATACTACACCACACAGGACAGATCCTCTATATACTACACCACACAGGAGAGAGGACAGATCCTCTATATACTACACCACACAGGAGAGAGGACAGATCCTCTATATACTACACCACACAGGAGAGAGGACAGATCCTCTATATACTACACCACACAGGAGAGAGGACAGATCCTCTATATACTACACCACACAGGAGAGAGGACAGATCCTCTATATACTACACCACACAGGAGAGAGGACAGATCCTCTATATACTACACCACACAGGAGAGAGGACAGATCCTCTATATACTACACCACACAGGAGAGGGACAGATCCTCTATATACTACACCACACAGGAGAGAGGACAGATCCTCTATATACTACACCGCACAGGAGAGAGGACAGATCCTCTATATACTACACCGCACAGGAGAGAGGACAGATCCTCTATATACTACACCACACAGGAGAGAGGACAGATCCTCTATATACTACACCACACAGGAGAGAGGACAGATCCTCTATATACTACACCACACAGGAGAGAGGACAGATCCTCTATATACTACACCACACAGGAGAGAGGACAGATCCTCTATATACTACACCACACAGGAGAGAGGACAGATCCTCTATATACTACACCACACAGGAGAGAGGACAGATCCTCTATATACTACACCACACAGGAGAGAGGACAGATCCTCTATATACTACACCGCACAGGAGAGAGGACAGATCCTCTATATACTACACCACACAGGAGAGATCCTCTATATACTACACCACACAGGAGAGAGGACAGATCCTCTATATACTACACCACACAGGAGAGAGGATCCAGATCCTCTATATACTACACCACACAGGAGAGAGGACAGATCCTCTATATACTACACCACACAGGAGAGAGGACAGATCCTCTATATACTACACCACACAGGAGAGAGGACAGATCCTCTATATACTACACCACACAGGACAGATCCTCTATATACTACACCACACAGGAGAGAGGACAGATCCTCTATATACTACACCACACAGGAGAGAGGACAGATCCTCTATATACTACACCACACAGGAGAGAGGACAGATCCTCTATATACTACACCACACAGGAGAGGGACAGATCCTCTATATACTACACCACACAGGAGAGAGGACAGATCCTCTATATACTACACCACACAGGAGAGAGGACAGATCCTCTATATACTACACCACACAGGAGAGAGGACAGATCCTCTATATACTACACCACACAGGAGAGAGGACAGATCCTCTATATACTACACCACACAGGAGAGAGGACAGATCCTCTATATACTACACCACACAGGAGAGAGGACAGATCCTCTATATACTACACCACACAGGAGAGAGGACAGATCCTCTATATACTACACCACACAGGAGAGAGGACAGATCCTCTATATACTACACCACACAGGAGAGGGACAGATCCTCTATATACTACACCACACAGGAGAGAGGACAGATCCTCTATATACTACACCACACAGGAGAGAGGACAGATCCTCTATATACTACACCACACAGGAGAGAGGACAGATCCTCTATATACTACACCACACAGGAGAGAGGACAGATCCTCTATATACTACACCACACAGGAGAGAGGACAGATCCTCTATATACTACACCGCACAGGAGAGAGGACAGATCCTCTATATACTACACCACACAGGGAGAGGACAGATCCTCTATATACTACACCACACAGGAGAGAGGACAGATCCTCTATATACTACACCGCACAGGAGAGAGGACAGATCCC